>JBBGZY010001544.1:1872500-2467612 GCA_037952925.1 Lithobates clamitans
TTTTATAATGTTGGCAACTATGTAGGTGGGCTCAGGAGCAGTGCTCTGCCCCCCTGAGCCCACCCTTTTTTGAAGCCAATTAGAGCCTCAGGCTTGAAATCCATGTGTCTGGCGCCCTGCATGTAGATTAGGGGCCGGGCACATGGATTAGGGGGGTGGTGCCCCTGCACCTCTAATGGAGTTTCCGCCACTGTTCAGATCACTCTTTAAGTGTAACTAAACTTGACTAATAAATAAACTGTGAGCAGGTAGCTTTTTATTACATAACAGACATGCTATGCCTCTTCTGCAACAATAAACACTTACCTGCCTGCCCACAGTCTTCTATTGAATGCACACACAGTACAGCTCAGCATGCATTCTCGGCACACTCTGGCTATGCTGGAATGACAGGCTCCCATGTGCATGCCCGGGATAGCTTCATTCCCTGGCTGACCAATCAAGAGGCACCTGGGAGTAGCTTGGAAAATGATAGCGGCCGATGAATGATTAACCACTGCATTGCTGGAATGAGGAGGCGAGTATTTCTTTGAGTTTGGTTCCACTTTTAGAGGGCACTGCAAATGTAAATGAGCCCTTTGTGTGTGCTGTAAGTAGCAGTGGCTATGCCTTTACTTATTGGCTGTGAAATGCACTCCTATGGGAAGCACTTCTCTGAGTTTGGGGCAGATCATAGGTCCCAGTACGCATCTAAACAATGAGATGTACATGTGTATGTAGCCATACAGCCATGGCTTTAGTCAGCCTGTCATTGATTTTTACAGGATGGCTGTACCAGGTTGACCGATCCACCTGTCACTCCCAGGCAGAGTTACAGATCAAACCGCGAATAGCTGCCTTGTATGTGCAACTTTGGCATTTCGGAAACATGCTGTGGGAAATAATGCTGATGCAGAAACCATCACAGTTTACACGAGTATGGCCAAAAACAGCCATTCACTGGTATGGGTTGCTATACATGGCAACGGCAGATCCCTAGCCACAGGAAAGTGCTGTGAATTGTACGGTAGAGGACTTGAAATGTCTAGATGTCTGTGTGCAATAAGGCCAGAATGTACGTTGTATGGCCCTTCTAGGCAGCACTCTCACATTTGAGCTGATTGGTGTCGTCCTATAGTAAACGAATGAGGAGTGCTAATCGTCTCTGGTGATTTTGCAGGCATTTTTTTCTAATGTTTGTATGTGTGTTTTTGGCAGGGTGTCTAAAGCTTTAGTTCTTTTATTTATTTATTTTTTGGGGGGGGGGGATGCTGCCCAACACTAACCATATTTAAAAGTATCCCCTCCCCCAATGCTGACTAACTAACCTGTGTAAAACAAATGGGCATGCTTAACTATTTGCAGCTCGCTCTGGTCTGGTCACATGATTTATGAAGAGAGGAGGGAACACCTAACAATGACTGGTAAATAAGGACACTATGACATCAGTCATAGGCTCCCATGTCCCAGCTGTTTTGATGCCCTCTCCTGCAGCTCCCGCTGACTGACACAGAGGTGATCACATGACTGGACTGGAACACGTGAAAAATAGGCACATATACCCATTTATTGTACATGGGATAGTAAAAATAGGAAGCAGGAGGGGGCAAGGATATTTTTAAACATGGCATTAGGCAGGAATTTGACATTAATTGTTTTAGCCAATGAAAATCAAATGTTGTATGTGTACAACATTTATTTGCACATTTTTAGGTGCTGCCATTGAAGTCTTTTGTGGCCAAAAATGCTTGAAGCGCATAAGAATTCCATGTACTTTTTTGGAGCTATGAGCTTGAAGGGACCCCAGGGCATACGTGAACATGCACTATATAAAAGCATGGAATTCTGGCCATTGAGCGCTTTGAAGCTAAGGCTCAGGTGTGAATGGGACCTACAGCCTTGTGCAAGAGGCCCAGAAAAGAGAGAGGAGGTGATCCTAGAGATCCGAGTGTAAAGCTGTATGTATAAAAGTATTGGTGCACATACTTCTACATGTATTGTAATGCACCTAGGGAAAAAGAGTCCCCTGAAAGAGTACAATACTGGGGGTACAGTGCTGGCCAGCATATCAGAGGAACAAAATTTGAGAGTACTTATTTCAGATGATTGCAAAATGAGAAAACATTGTGACCAGGTGCTGGGAAGAGCAAATCAAATTCTAAGATACATCGCTAGAGTGATCACCAGCAGGAGGAAAGAGGACCTGATTCCTCTATATAGATCTTTATATCACTGGAGGGATCACCAGCAGAAAGAAGGAGGTCCTGATTCCCCTATATCAGGGGTAGGCAACCTAAGAGAGATGGAGATCTACTTTAACAACACTGATGAAGTCAAAAATCACCAGGCACAGGGTCCTGTTGTTAGGGCCGGTTCACACCAGAACACAGTGCCAGAAAGGCATGTTCCATGTGTGTTTTCTGCACCGTGTTCAAAACGCACTGCCTTTGTGATCTACTGCGGGTGATAATACATTGTTAACCCCAAATGTAGATCGCAAACGCAGTGTGTTTGTGAGCACAAAATAAAAAAATAAGTATTACAAGAGAGTGCAGGGTTCATGAGTGCATTACGCTCAGAATGCAGGGTTAATGAGTGCGTTACGCTCAGAATGCACGGATCAGGAGTGCAATGGGCTCAGAATGCAGGGTTCAGAAGTGCGTTACACTCAGAATGCAGGGATCAGGAGTGCGTTATGCTCAGAATGCAGGGATCAGGAGTGCGTTATGCTCAGAATGCAGGGATCAGGAGTGCGTTGCGCTCAGAATGCAGGGATCAGGAGTGTTTTACGCTCAGAATGCAGGGATCAGCAGTGCGTTACGCTCAGAATGCAGGGATCAGGAGTGCGTTACGCTCAGAATGCAGGGATCAGGAGTGCGTTACGCTCAGAATGCAGGGATCAGGAGTGCGTTGCGCTCATAATGCAAGGATCAGGAGTGTGCGTTGCACTCAGAATGTAGGGATCAGGAGTGCATTGCATTCATAATGCAGGGATCAGGACTGCATTGCGCTCAGAATGCAGGGATCAGGAGTGAGTTGCGCTCAGAATAGAAGGCTCAAAAGTGCGTTACGCTCAGAATGGAGGGATCAAGAGTGTGTTGCCCTTAGAATGCAGAGATCAGGAGTGCGTTGAGCTCAGAATGCAGGGATCAGGAGTGCGTTGTGCTCAGAATGCAGGGATTAGGAGTGCGTTTCGCTCTGAATGCAGAGATGATGAGTGCGTTTCGCTCTGAACGCAGGGATTGGGGGGGTGATGTGAAGGGTGGTAGAGGACACTACTATGGGGGTGGCCCTGCCCATAACAGTGTCTTCTGCCCCCTTATAAACCCCCCCCCCTTACAGTAGTGTCCTCTTCTTTCCCCTTTAGAAGTGACCTCTGGACCCCTTCCTTTCCATAGCAAAGTTCCATTGCATCCTACCTCTGCACACAGCGGAGATCGGGAGAGTGCACAGTTCTGGACAGGGGGCCGGAGGAGGAGCTAGCCAAGTGACTTTTCATATTAACAAGCTGGTGATTGGTTGCTTAGGACCTAGCAACCAATCACCTGCGGGTTAACTTAAAAAGTTAACTTGGCCAGCTCCTCCTCCCACCTTCTATCCTGAGCTGTGCTGGATCTCGCTCCCCGCTGTTCACTGATGACAATGGCGGAGGCGGGGGCAGAGGCGGGTCATGGAGAGAGAGAAGAACCGAATGCGCGGCTGGTGGCAGGGAGAACCAGTCCGGTACCTAAAATATAAGGTGGGGTCGGCAGTGCAGACCTGTTCGCGATCTACCTGTCACCTGTCCACGGTTGACAGGTAGCCCACGATTGATGGGTTGCCGACCCCGACCTATATAGATCTGTATATCACTAGATGGATCACCAGCAGAGAGAAGGAGGTCCAGATTCCCCTATATAGATCTTTATATCACTAGAGGGATCACCAGCAGAGAGAAGGAGGTCCTGATCCTTCTATATAGATCTTTATATCACTATAGGGATCACCAGCAGAGAGAAGGAGGTACTAATCCTTCTATATAGATCTGTATATCACTAGATGGATCACCAGAAGAGAGAAGGAGGTCCAGATTCCCCTATATAGATCTTTATATCACTAGATGGTTTACCAGCAGAGAGAAGGAGGTCCTGATCCTTCTATATAGATCTTTAAATCACTAGAGGGATCACCAGCAGAGAGAAGGATGTCCTGATCCCTCTATATAGATCTTTATATCACTAGAGGGATCACCATCAGAGAGAAGGAGTTACTGATCCCTCTATATAGATCTTTATATCACTAGAGGGGTCACCAGCAGAGAGAAGGAGGTCCTGATTCCTCTATACAGATCTTTATATTACTGAAAGGATCACCAGCTGAGTAGTAGCACCGCTAACACCCCACTACTTACACTGATCTGTGTCTCCCGCGACTATCTCCCAGTCTCACACAGCCGAGCGGACCAAAGCCACCTCCCCCTCCTCTCTGTTTACATCTAGGGGGGCAAGTTACAAAAAAAAGATGGAGGCGTGATGGAGGGGGGTTTAAGAGGACATGTACTGACGGGGCACTATGGGAGGGGAGGTAAAGATCCTATGCTAGAAGTGCCACAAGAACACAAGCCCTCTCCCCTCCCAAAGTGCCCCCCTCAGCACATATCTGCACCCCCCCACCTCCCTTCTAGCACAAGTGGAGAGGGAGGTCTGCATTGATGGGGGAGGGGGTCTGTACTGAGGGAGAGGGGTCTGTACTGATGAGAGGGATCTATACCAAGGGAGGTGGGTCTGTACTGATGAGAGGGGTCTATACTGATGGAGGGGGGCCTATATTGATGAGAGGGGTCTGTACTGATGAGAGAGGTCTATACTGAGGGAGGGGGGTCTATACTGAAGGGAGGGGGTCTGTAGTTAGTGGAGGGGGCTTTGTACTGAGGGAGGGGGGTCTGTAGTTGGTGGAGGGGGGTGACACCGTGTTTTTTCACGCCGGGTGACACCAACCCTAATGACCCCACTGACCAGAAGAAAAAAGGAAGTCCTGATCCCCCTATATAAATCTTTATATTACTAGAGGGGTCACCAGCAGGAGAAGGAGGTCCCGATTCTCCTATAAAGATCTGTATATCACTAGAGGGATCACCAGAAGGTAAAAGGAAGTCCTGATTCCCCTATGTAGATCCTTATATCACTAGAGGGATCACCAGCAGGGGGAAGGAAGTCCCGATTACTCTATACAGATCTTTAGTTTAGAATACTGTGTCCACTTCCAGCCAAAACTGAAAAAATACCTTCCGTCTGGAGCATAGGCGTGCACACCATCCACTGCTCTACTAACACTATCTATGTTTTAATACATTTTAAAGTGTTTTTGTTTTTTTGTTTACATTTATTTATAAGAGTTTGTGTGTGTTTGTGTGTGTTTGTGTGTGTGTGTATATATATATATATATACACGCACACAGGGCTGGTCCTACCATGGGACCCATTGGCCCATGATCCCAGGCGGCATTTTAAGAAGGACGGCAGCCATCCTGGCTGTCTCCCGAGATCTGCCTGTGGGATTGCTGCGAAAGGCTGCATCTAATGGGTGTGCAGTCCGTGTTGCCTGTGAGACAGTTTCACACTGAGCCGATATTGACACTTGCCAGAGCCCTCAGTGTGATACTGACATGTAATGTAACTGAATGCAGAGAGAGACCAGATGTCAAAATTGAGTGTTGATGTTGGGGGTGGGTGGGACCAGCCAATGGGATAGGGTCTCGGCGGGCCGCTACGTGTATGTGGCCCCGCCCCATTTCTTAAGCAGCCCAATCATTGGCTGGTGTTTGATAGCTGCTGGGTCCCGCCCACTCCGACATCAATGGTGAATTTTGACAGCTGGTCTCTCTGTGCACTGCCTATGCTGACACTGAATTCCATGTTACACCATGCAGTCAGGACAGACAGGGCAGAGGCTTGGGCACTGCAATCTTGAACATGGAGAGGAAGCACAGAAACACACTTGTTACAGTGTTTCTGACAGTCTAGATGATGCGGAATCCAGGCAGAGATGTAGTGAGGAGGGCAGACAGACGATTGTCAGTCTGCTAGTTCGCAGTCCCATCTGAATGTGCTCTGTTTTGTTGAGTGACTGTGCAATCAAACCACCTTGAGGCTGCAAACACCTGCGAGTCTCTGAAGCAATCCTACCTTCTAATCGGCTGCAGTTCCTGACCATCTGATTACACAAAACGAGGGGGCTGCTTCTCGTTCACAGGGTCTCCCCAGCCCCTTGTACCTGGCTGAAGTGCACTGATATGATTGCTGGCTTTAGTAAAAGGTAGGCTGCCAGAGCAGGAGCTCCTTCTTCATAGTTAGTAAGGTTAAATAAAGACACCAGTCCATCCAGTTCAACCTGAGTGAGTGTGGGTGCATGTCTACAATTGCCCCTATCCCTGTACACTGTGTCTCATTAAGAAGGTCATCTATTATATTATTATTTATTACCCATATAGGACCATCAATTTATGTAGCACTCCACACATACATCAGTCCCTACCCTCAAGGAGCCTACAATCCAAGGTCCTCAACTCACATTCATATACTAGGGCCAATTTTGGACAAAAGCCAATTAACCTACCAGCACGTCTTTGGAGTATGGGAGGAAACCCACGCAGGCGAGAGTGCTAACCACTACACCACTGTGCCACTCTACATTTTCTTTTTTTTTTTATTATGTCCCTATGCCCACCATGGTCCCTAATGGAAGATCTGTACTGAGATGGGGCTGGAAGGGTGATTTGTGCTGAGGGGAGAACTGTACTGAGTGGGGATTTGGGGGGGAAATCTTCATGGCAGAAAATGACCTTGTACTTGTACTGATAGGAAGGGGTTTGGTTGTCCTCAGCGTTCCCATGCGGTGCGATTTTGGAGCCCATGAATTTTGAATGGGCTTTAATTCACACCAGAACACAGAAAAAAATGGTGCCTGCACTACTTTTTGGTTGTGTGTTTACAATCTGCTTTACAGGTGGCATTAACAAAATGGCACCTACAGCAGATCACAAGGGTAGTGCTTTCCAGCTGAATCAAAAATGCTCACAGAAGAATAAATACAATTCTAAAAAAATAAAAAATTTAAAATTCTAAAACATCAGTAACAAAAAAATGAAGGCCCCGTTCACATGTGCTTTGCTATCTGAAGAGCTGTCAGCATTTGGATTGCTCTTCAGGGAGCTTTTAACAGGTGGTGAGAAGGCATATTGTCTCCTCACTGCTTGTTTTAGCCCCACACTGGCATGCTGCAATCATATGCTTTGCATGCAGTTGCAGGACACTTGCATAGCAGCACTATTCACTTGACTTTTTCCACAGGGGTATCATTTCTGCTATGGCTGTAGTCGTGGTGGCATGTGTATAACCCTGGCCACTGCCTCCATTGCTAAAGGGGGTAGCAGTTTGGCAAGCAGTAAAAACACTGCTCAACCATGGGTTTTTACCACCCCCAAACTCATGTGGCTAAGGACTCATTTATCCATCTTGTGAATAAGGAAATTGCTCACACAGCTGGAGCTGCCTGTTAGGGATGCAGTGGTTGTATGAACAGAGCCACAGGTCCAAATATGACAGGTGTGCATTTGTAGAGGAGTGGTCCTGAATGCACACTTTGTTTGGGGCCGTACACCTGCACTCACAAACCTGTCACCCATAGTGTAACATATGCTGCCTGCACACAGCTCCAGGTGGCTCCAGCCACATAAACAAACCACTGATTCACATTGTACAGGCCACAATACTCTTTGTGAATGAGCCCCAATACCTCATTCACACATAAAGATTTATTTCTCAATACACTTTCTTAGCTTTTAGATTTAGTAGGAATTCTGTTGTGTTTGTCTCAGGTAGATTATATGGGGCCCCGTGATTTCTAACAGCAGCCCTGATTACATGACAGTGTCACACACAGTTTCACTAAGCGTCAGTATCGGCTCAGTGCGAAACTCCCTCTCTGCTGTCAGTGCCACCTGCCAGTGCCAATCAGTGCCACCTGTCGGTGCTTCCAAACAGTGCCACCTGTCAGTGCTTCCAATCAGTGCCACCTGTCAGTGCCAATCAGTGTTTCCAATCAGTGCTGCCTAATATCAGTGCCAATCAGTGTTTCCAATCAGTGCCACCTACCAGTGCCAATCAGTGCTGCCAATAAGTGCCAGTGCTTCCAATCAGTGTCGCCTATCAGTGCCCATTTGTGCTGCCAATCAATGCCCATGAGTGCCACATATCAGCGCCCATCAGTGCTGACTATCAGTGCTGCCAATTAGTGTCCATCAGCGCTGCCAATCAGTGCCACTAAATGCTGCCAATCAGTGCTGCCTATTAGTGCCATTAGTGCTGCCCATCAGGGCCCATCAGTGCTGCCTGTCAGTGTTGCCAATCAGTGCCAATCTGCCAAACTGAGTGCAGGGATGGGGCGAAGAACTCAGCAGCCAGGCACATTGTCCATGGGGGGCTGGCCTGGTGGGGCACAACTGAAATCTGTTGATGTTTATTAAATCCACATGCCGATTTTTAGTATAATAGGTAATCACCACACTACTATTTACAATAAACTACTGGAGGTAAAAGGCCGGCCGTTAAGCACTGTTATGTGTTCCCACACCACAAAAAAAAAAAAGTGCAGCGCTAACTTACTGATCAATAACTTGACAATAGTGGTGGAATCCTCTAATGTACGGAAATCTCAATAGGCTTCAATATTACCACAATATCGGTCTCTGATACACAACTTCACATATAATACACATCAGACTGAAATTAAGACATACTGTATAAAATGAAACTTAGCAGGGATGGTGGAAACCCCTCCTATAGATATTGGCTATATAAATAACGTCTTCATCAGTTTAGGCCAATATGTATTCTGCTACATATTTTTGGATTAAAAAAAAAAAATCGCAATAAGCGTATATTTATTGTTTGCGTAAAAGTTACAGCGTCTACAAAATAGGAAATAGATTTATGACATTTTTAATCAGATTTTCTGATAAATGTAATTTTAATTATGATATAAAATAATGGATGTGGGGGGCTTTTGTTTCGGCGTGTTTTTTTTTTTGGGGGGGGGGGGGCAGCACAATGTCTTGGGCCGGCCCTACACATGAGCTTTGGGGTGCACACCTATAGATTTTGCCTATAGTATCCCCCCATACGCTCCTGTCCCCTCATAGCATGATTGAGTATACAGACTCCTCCACTGTACCTGTTGCTGGGATGGGCCTCCCTCCGCACACACACACACGTGGTTGCCAAGGACGCGCAGAAACTCCCTTCGCTACATGGTCCCACCTTCCTCCAGTCCAGCCTATTACAGGCCGACTTTCACTACACCCACCCACCTGTGTGATAAACACAGCGACCTGTCAGAGCAAAGCGGGAACGCCCACCTCTCGCTATTCTATTGGCCGCATATTGGGACTTGGTATCCCGACATGCTTTGCCATCACGTGACCTGAACCCTGACAGGCCTCCTTCTTCCTAGTAGGCAGTGGCGGTATTGATGTGACCGTGCAGCTAAACATTTGCCGCGGTGACCCGGGCTGCATATTTCTATCGGCAGCATGCAGCCCCGTCGGCCTGAAGGCTTTGATGGTCTAGGCTACCGGGGATCTGCCTGGGGGCGGGGAGACGAAGGGCCGCCACCACCGTACCAGCACGGCTTCCCAGCAAGGTCATTCAGCTCTTCCGGGGATCTCTCACAGCACTGGGTCACCACCCCGCCCGACATCCCGGGGAGCCGTAACCTGCACCGGGGGGAGAAGACTCCGCTCTATGGAGGAGATGGCAGCCAACCACCGCCCGGCCTGGGGGAGGAGAACAGCGCCACCAGCGGGGGTGAGAGGGCACTGCTAGTATACAGGACCAATCATATGGACAGGGGGGAGAGGGCACTGCCAGGATGCAGAACCAATCATATGGACAGGGAGAGGGCACTGCTAGGATACAGAACTAATCGTATGGACAGGGAGAGGACACTGCTAGGATACAGGACCAATCATATGGAGAGGGATAGGGCACTGCTAGGATACAGGACCAATCATATGGACAGGGAGAGTGAACAGCTAGGATACAGGAACAATCATACGGACAGGGAGAGGGCACTGCTAGGATACAGAACCAGTCATATGGACAGGGAGAGGGCACTGCCAGGATACAGAACCAATCATAGGGAGAGGGCACTGCTAGGATACAGGACCAATCATATGGACAGGGGAGAGGGTGCACTGCTAGGATACAGGACCAATCATGTGGACAGGGGGGAGAGGGCACTGCCAGGACACAGAACCAATCATACGGACAGGGAGAGGGCACTGCCAGGATACAGAACCAATCGTATGGACAGGGAGAGGGCACTGCTAGGATACAGAACCAATCATAGGGAGAGGGCACTGCTAGGATACAGGACCAATCATATGGACAGGGGAGAGGGTGCACTGCTAGGATACAGGACCAATCATGTGGACAGGGGGGAGGGGGGCACTGTCAGGACACAGAACCAATCATATGGACAGGGAGAGGGCACTGCTAGGATACAGGACCAATCATATGGACAGGGGGGAGAGGGCACTGCCAGGACACAGAACCAATCATACGGACAGGGAGAGGGCACTGCCAGGATACAGAACCAATCGTATGGACAGGGAGAGGGCACTGCTAGGATACAGGACCAATCATATGGACAGGGGAGAGAGTGCACTGTTGGATACAGGACCAATCATATGGACAGGGGGAGAGGGCACTGCCAGGATACAGAACCAATCATATGGACAGGGAGAGGGCACTGCTAGGATACAGAACCAATCATATGGACAGGGAGAGGGCACTGCTAGGATACAGGACCAATCATATGGACAGGGAGAGGGCACTGCTAGGATACAGGAACAATCATATGGACAGGGGGGAAAGGGCACTGCCAGGATACAGAACCAATCATATGGACAGGGGAGAGAGTGCACTGGTTGGATACAGGACCAATCATATGGACAGGGGAGAGAGTGCACTGGTTGGATACAGGACCAATCATATGGACAGGGGGGAGAGGGCACTGCCAGGATTCAGAACCAATCATATGGACAGGGGGGAAAGGGCACTGCCAGGATACAGGACAAATCAAGTGGACAGGGAGAGGGCACTGCTAGGATACAGAACCAATCATCTGGACAGGGGGGGAGAGGGCACTGCCAGGATGCAGAACCAATCATTTGGACAGGGAGAGGGCACTGCCAGGATACAGGACCAATCATATGGACAGGGAGAGGGCACTGCTAGGATACAGGACCAATCATATGGACAGGGAGAGGGCACTGCTAGGATACAGGACCAATCATATGGACAGGGAGAGGGTGCACTGCTAGGATACAGGACCAATCATATGGACAGGGGAGAGAGTGCACTGCTAGGATACAGGACCAATCATATGGACAGGGGGGAAAGGGCACTGCCAGGATACAGAACCAATCATATGGACAGGGAGAGGGCACTTGTAGGATACAGGACCAGTCATATGGACAGGAAGAGGGCACTGCTAGGATACAGGACCAATCATATGGACATGGGGAGGGCACTGCCAGGATACAGGACCAATCATATGGACAGGGGGAGGGCACTGCCAGAATACAGGACCAATCATATGGACATGGGGAGGGCACTGCCAGGATACAGGACCAATCATATGGACAGGGGGAGGGCACTGCCAGGATACAGGACCAATCATATGGACAGGGGGAGGGCACTGCCAGGATACAGGACCAATCATATGGACAGGGGAGGGCACTTCCAGGATACAGGACCAATCATATGGACAGGGGGAGGGCACTGCCAGGATACAGGACCAATCATATGGACAGGGGGAGGGCACTGCCAGGATACAGGACCAATCATATGGACAGGGGGAGGGCACTGCCAGGATACAGGACCAGTCATTTGGACAGGGAGAGGGCACTGCCAGGATTCAGGAGCAGTCATATGGACAGGGGAGAGAGGGAGCAGTTATATACACGCACGCACGCGCACTTTCTGGGAGGGATAGCCAACTGCAAGGACAGGGTCAAGAGAGCACTGACGTGGAAACCGGACCAGTCATATGAACAGTGGAGAGGACACTGACCGGGAGGTATAGTTCGCACAGTTAGAAGTGCACTTCCAGGCGACATGAAGGTTATCTCTAATGGGCAAAGAGGGCATGGCCAGGGAGAAAGGACCATTTACTCACATATAGAGATCGGTGCCAGGAAGACATTGACAGTCACTTGCATGCTCTAGGGAGAGAGTTATGTCAGGGGAACCTGACCCTTCACTCACTTGGAGAGGGTATTGCCAAGGAGACGTGGCTTTTCCTTTTGTGAGTATGGGAGAATGTGTTGACATTTAATCATATAATTCAATCATTCAATCCCGCTGTCAGTGTGAACCTGGGCTAAAGCAAGAACTTTCACTTAAAAAGGTATGGAGGGCACAACCAGGAAGCCTTATTCATTCAGTTTAGATGACTGGCAATAAACTGTCTAGAAGCCTCATGTTTTTTTAAAGACTGAAGAGAAAGCATTACCAGGGAGTTGGTATTAGAAGTGCTATTTACTTAAAGTGTATCCACAGCCAGGAGATATATAAATATTTTGTAACTCTGATAGACTAAGCTTTTTGCTTTTTCCAGTTGGCAAGTTTTCCCTTTACTTTCTGTCCTGGAGTCACTACAGTAAGTAAGGGGAAAATCCCTTCTGAGATTGCTGTCACCAGAATGGGTATCTCTCTATAGGGATACTACCCTTCTTCTTTTACTGTTTTAGTGACAACTGTAAACCTTTTGAATTCACCATCACTTTCTGTTCTAGGGACAGAGGTCACCAAGATGAACTGAGAATATGAATGTCCTCAATGCAGACACACTGCAATAAATACTTATCAGGAGTGCTGACTATTCCGCAGTCTTCCGAAAAACACAATATTAATCTCTTCTCACCTGGCCACTGCATATAAACGGCACATCCTCCCAGATCTACACCCTGTGTGCACTCCCGGGGGGGCTCACTGATCCAAGTACTGAGTGGTGGTGGTCTTCCCTGGAACCATGTGATCACTGTGACCAATCACAGCGATAACATGGCTGCCATTCATACAGCCATTGAGAACTCCTGTGATCCTTTTTTTTTTTTTTTTTTTCTTTCTACATACTGTCACCAGAGCAAGTACATTGTACCACTGTGGCAGTAATCATGTACAATGGCTGGCTGCTCTGATATCGCTGTATGTCAGTACTGCCAGCCGTTATCTCTGATCCCCACCACAGCAGTACAATGTCATCAGACCAGTGCTGACAGTCAGTATCCCTAACCACCGCTGCACCAATCATTGTCCCAAATCACTGCCACACCAGTCATATTGGCTGTGATCACTGCCACACCAGTCATATTGGCTGTGATCACTGCCACACCAGTCATATTGGCTGTGAT
Organism: Lithobates clamitans; assembly: GCA_037952925.1. NCBI lineage: Eukaryota > Metazoa > Chordata > Amphibia > Anura > Ranidae > Lithobates > Lithobates clamitans. Next base: position 1,885,936 of record JBBGZY010001544.1, read on the forward strand.
CACTGCCACACCAGTCATATTGGCTGTGATCACTGCCACACCAGTCATATTGGCTGTGATCACTGCCACACCAGTCATATTGGCTGTGATCACTGCCACACCAGTCATATTGGCTGTGATCACTGCCACACCAGTCATATTGGCTGTGATCACTGCCACACCAGTCATATTGGCTGTGATCACTGCCACACCAGTCATATTGGCTGTGATCACTGCCACACCAGTCATATTGGCTCTGATCACTGCCACACCAGTCATATTGGCTCTGATCACTGCCACACCAGTCATATTGGCTCTGATCACTGCCACACCAGTCATATTGGCTCTGATCACTGCCACACCAGTCATATTGGCTCTGATCACTGCCACACCAGTCATATTGGCTCTGATCACTGCCACACCAGTCATATTGGCTCTGATCACTGCCACACCAGTCATATTGGCTCTGATCACTGCCACACCAGTCATATTGGCTCTGATCACTGCCACACCAGTCATATTGGCTCTGATCACTGCCACACCAGTCATATTGGCTCTGATCACTGCCACACCAGTCATATTGGCTCTGATCACTGCCACACCAGTCATATTGGCTCTGATCACTGCCACACCAGTCATATTGGCTCTGATCACTGCCACACCAGTCATATTGGCTCTGATCACTGCCACACCAGTCATATTGGCTCTGATCACCGCCACACCAGTCATATTGGCTCTGATCACCGCCACACCAGTCATATTGGCTCTGATCACCGCCACACCAGTCATATTGGCTCTGATCACCGCCACACCAGTCATATTGGCTCTGATCACTGCCACACCAGTCATATTGGCTCTGATCACCGCCACACCAGTCATATTGTCCCTAATCACCCCCACAGCAGTTACAGTGCCCTGATCACCGCCATACCAGTCATATTGTCCCTAATCACCCCCAAAGCAGTTATATTCTCCCTAGTCACCGCCACACCAATTAGTATCTCTGATCATCAACACATCAGTAATATTATCCATGATCATTGCTACACCAGTAATATTGTCCCTGATCACGGCCATACCAGTCACAGTGTCATCACACCAGTGTCCCTGATTGTCACCACACCAGTCCCAAGTCCTCACCTGACCAGTGTTAATCAGCAGCAGTGTTCCTGATTGCTGCCACAAGTCTTCAGAAGACTCATCATACTTCTTAAAAAATACCTTGGGTGTTTGCTTTCCAAAATGTGGTTATTTTGTGGGTGTTTCCACTGTTGCTCCAGGGCCTCCAAATATGTGATAGATAGTCAGAAAATTAGATGTGTAATTTATCCCCCTAGAACACTTGAAGGTCTCCTTGGATTTTGGGCCCCTCTTTGTGGCTAGGCAGTGAAAAAGTCCCACATGTAGTATCACCATACACGGGAGGGGTAACAGAATGTGTTTTGTCATCTAATTCTAAGTATGCCACTGATGTGTGTTAGAAATATCTTATTAATTGACAACTTTCAAAACAAATGTCATATTATTTCCTGAATCTTCCACAGACTTGGCAAAAATTTTTATTTTCAAAAGACTCATTATGCCTTTAACCACTTCAGCCCTGGAAGATTTCCCCCCCCCTTCCTGACCAGAGCACTTTTTTAACTGACAATTGCGCGGTCATGCAATGTACCCAAACCAAATTTGCATCCTTTTTTCCCACAAATGGAGCTTAACTTTTGGTGGTATTTGATCACCGTTGCGGTTTTTATTTTTTTGCGCTATAAACAAAAAAAGAGGGATTTTGAAAAAAACAAACATTTTTTAAGTTTTGCTATAATAAATATCCCCCAAATAAAAAAAAAAAAAACACATTTCTTTATCAGTTTAGGCCAATATGTATTCTTCTACATACTCTTGGTAAAAAAAAGGCAATAAGCGTATATTGATTGGTTTGCGCAAAAGTTATAGCATCTACAAACTATGGGTAAGATTTATGGTGTTTATTTTTTCTAGTGATGGCGGTGATCTGCAGTATTGCAGTGGACAGATCGGACACTTTTTACACATTTTTGGGACCATTGACCATTGACATTTTATAGAGCGATCGGTGCTATAAATATGCACTGATTATTATATAAATGTCACTGGCTTGGAAAGGGTTAACACTAGGGGACGATTAATGGGTTAACTGTGTTCCCTTGTTTTGTGTTTCTAACTGTGTGGGGATGGGACTAACTAGGAGAGATGACAGATCGTGAGTTCCTACTTTGTAGGAACTCACGATCTGTCTCCTCTCCTCTGACAGCGCAGGGATTTGTGCTGTCTCTCGTGTACGCAATCGCGCCCACCGGCCACGAGCATCGGGTCCCTCGCTGTGCAGCGGGCACGCGCCTCCGGCAGCGCAGCTTTCCCGGGCAAAGCCATATATATACGGATTTCAACCAGGAGAGCCATTCTACCGCACTATATCTGCGTGAGCCGGTTGGGAACCGGTTAAGAAATTACCTAGGGAGTGTTTGACTGGTAGAGGGATACTCCCGCGCTATCACTGGAAGTGGTAAAAAGCAATGTATAGGACAACTGCTGCAAACACAGATAGGTGAATCCCTGACCAATAAGTGTATGTGTATAATAAGTGATGCTGCGCTGTTGTTAAACTAAAGTGTACCCAATGTGTCACAAAATAAAAGTACTGAAAATAAAAGGCAATAATAAAGGTGTGCACAAGGTGGCAGTGTAAACCAAACGTGCAAATAAACTCTTCAAATAAGATTCCTAACACTCAAACAGGTAACAGATGATTTGTATAACAAACGTGGGTGATTAGTCAATCGATGCTCACCAAGCTGATGGACATACAGTGAACTGAAGGTACTGCATTGATTCTTGGGATAACAAGAGGAGGACCCTGTAAGGAAATCTGATCTTTTTAAAACCACCAGCTATTTATCCAAAGACCCTCAGATATTGCAATCACTGGCTTTCCTGTGCTGTTACCTTACAGCAGTAAGGTGAGAGGCCACTTTACACAGAGGTGTCATTACATGGAATAAAGAGACACCTGGTTATGTTTATCAGTTTGCACGGTTAAGACTGCAGCACTACACACAACTGTTTTGGCTCCATGCGCACTGGCAAAAAAACATTGCTTCTCGTGGGAGTAAAAAAACGCTCATATAGAGCATTTTTTGTACAAAATCTAGACGAGTTTAGGAGCGTTTTACTATTTTTTTTTTTTTCTACCAGTGAGCACCAATCAGAATTGCAAACCAGAGGGGTTTTTTTTTTTTTTTTCCTGCCTCAGGCTGGATTCACACCTATGCATTTTTAGTGCTTTTTGCAGATTTGCACTACAGAACGTGTTCAATAGGAAATCATGTTAAATGGACTGTATTGCAAATCTGCAAAAAGCACTAAAACTGCATATGTGTGAATCCAGCCTTAGAGCTCAAAATATGCCTCTAATTGTTCTGTGCACAGACACATAGGAGAACATTGAGCGGCTTCTACAGGCAGAACACAAAACTCCTGTAGAAGGAGCATTTTTTAAGCTAGTGTGCATGGAGCCTTACTCGCTTTAATCTCAAGAAGCCTCAGAGACTTGTTGTTTGTCACACCTTCACTGCACTGTTCAGTGTATGCCGATCAGATTGATGAGCATCAATTGACTAATCGCTCACGTTTGTTATGCATATTATTTGGTTTGTTGTACAAATCATCTGTTATCTGTTTGATTGTTAGGAATCTTATTTGAAGAGTTTATTTGCACGTTTGCCACCTTGTGCACATCTTTATTAATACCTTTTCATTTTCAGTACGTTTTATTATTTTGTGACACATTGGAGGTTATTTACTAAAGGAAAATCCACTTTGCACTGCAAGTGCACTTGAAAGTGCAGTCGCTGTAGATCCGAGGGGGGCATGCAAGGAAATACAGCATTTTAGCTTGCACATGATTGGATAATAAAATCAGCAGAGCTTCCCCTCATTTCAGATCTACCCCTTAGGTTTACAGCGACTGCACTTCCAAGTGCACTTGTAGTGCAAAGTGGATTTGCCTTTCGTAAATAACCCCCATTGGGTACACATTAGTTTAACAGCGCAGCATCACTTATTATACACATGCACCTTGCAGTGTTTTTTTATTTCCAAAATCGGGTCATTTTATAGGTGTTTCAACGGTCTTGGTGCTCCCAAAATGTGCTGGGTAATCAGGAAATTAGATGCTTAATGTATGGTCCTTTGAAAGGAGGTCTTTGGTATGTCTATGCTGTATGTGAGAAATATTTTTTTAAATCCTTCTCTCCCCCCCCCCCCCCCCCTTTTTTTTTTTTTTTTTTTTTTTTTACAAAGTTGTCATTATATTCAGTTAAGAGATGTATGGGTTTTTTTTTTTTTTTTTATGCTGACTGTCAGTCACGGCTCTCCTGCTCTGCTCCTCCACGCTCACTGGAGCACTGGGCTGTGGAAGGGGCGGGAGCAGCCGGCTCAGGCTCTGTGGCTTGATGAGGCTGAGCTGGGTGTTGGTCCAGGAATCTGGTGGATCCTGACTCCGCGGCCGTGATGACGCGGTGCCTAGACTGACTCTGTGACGTCAGCAGAGAGTGGACTTCTGCTAAAAATGGGTCACAGGAGTGCAGGTGTCCAACTTGCAGGGAGCACCATCAGGTGTTCTAAGGGCATAAATTTAAAATCTAATTTGACTACTACACTTTTCTGAGACACTAATGGGCACTGTAGTGGCATGGATGTCGCACAGATGAGAATTGATATGGCATAGATGTGGCATGAAGGTGGCATGGATGAGCAATGATGTGGATGGGCACAAATGAGCCATGAATGGGCACAAATGAGCCATGGATGGGCATATATGAGGCACAGATGAGCCATGGATGGACACAGATCAGCACTGTGGGCACTTCAGATCCAGCCCACAGCGCTGTTGCTCCCTCCTCTCCTCACACGCTGTACCAATCGGTGAGAGGGGAGGAGCTGGACCAGACATGCTCCGGCCTGTTGACAACCGATTGCTTTGTCCAACGACAAAGTAATCAAGTGTTAAAGGGCCGCTATTTTTGCCCTTTACTCCGTTCCGTGATGTGCCGGCCACAGATGTCATTGTACGCCCTCCCAGAGTTATCCGACCATGCTGTTGCTCTCATTTAGCTATGACCTGGTCAGTAAGTGGTTAATAAGGTGGAAAACATAACTGTGCAATAGAGTGTTGGTAGGGGGATAGGCCAGGTGAACCTTTTTATATAACTTCATATGGCATTTCTGGATCTACTAATTGTTTTGACATGCATATTTTCATTCTATGAATCCGTTTCAATTGCCCGAGTTTGTGACTGGTTGCCTTGAACCACCCGCCCGCAATGTACTGGCCCAGTGACGTACTGGTATGTCGCTGCCTGTTTAGGGTGCACGCATGCGCTGCCATAAACCCTTTCCCCTACCCCCCCCCCCCCCCCCACTCCCACCCTGGCCGACACCCTCTTGGATTGTACACAGCAGGAGTTTGTCAGCAGGTCCTAGCCAATGATGTTGGGACCTGCTGATCAGCTGTGTCCAATTACAGCCTAAAGCCCTGTGGTGACATTTGGCACGGTGAGGTTGATTATTAAAGTTGTGAGTGCAAAATTTGGTGCAGCTGTGCATGGTGGCTAATCGGCTTCTAATTTCAGCTTGTTCAATAAAGCTTTGACAAAAAAAAAAAAAACCCTGGACGCTGATTGGTTTCTCTGCAGAGCTGCAGCCATATTTTGCGCACTCAGCTTTTAGTAAATAAACCTCAGTGCTCTGTACAGAGGGAATGATCAGGGATAAGAAACAAAAAAGCAGCACACATATATCTCCTTGATTACCCAAGATGTTAACCCCTTCCCAGCCAGTGTCATAAGTACAGTGCATATATGTATTATCACTGATCACTCTTTGTCACTGATGATGTAAGTTTCCCCCAGTGTAAGATGGTGTCAGATTGTCTGTCACACATAGTTCCACTATAAGTTGCTGATCACCTCCATTAGTAGTATAAAAAAATAATTTAATTTCATCATATACATTGCTCAAAAAAATCAAAAAAATTAAAGGAACACTTTTCATTCAGGATACAGCATCGAGTCAATTAACCACTTAAGTACCGGAAGGATTTGCTCCCTTAATGACCAGACCATTTTTTGCGATACGGCACTGCGTTGCTTTAGCGGCCGTGCGACGTTGTACCCAAACAAAATGTATGTCCTTTTTTTTTCCCCCACAAATAGCTTTTTTTGGTGGTATTTGATTACCTATGTGCTTTTTTATTTACTGCGCTATAAACACAAAAGCAACAATTTTGAAAAAAAAAACAATTTTTTACTTTTTACTATAATATCCAAAAAAAAATGTCTTCATCAGTCTAGGCTAATATGTATTCTTTTACATATTTTTGGTAACAAAAATTGCAATAAGCGTATATTGATAGCGTCTACAAAATAGGGGCTCAATGATATCCTCATATTTCCAAGGCCCTGGAGAGCCACCACACAGATGTCTGCACACAGATGTGTGCTTCAGAAACTAAGAGAGAACAATCTCTATTGTAAACTGGAGAAGTGTGAGTTACATCGTCAACAGGTTAAATCCATGTCATTTCCACTGCTGGTTTTTCGATGGACCCAGAGAAACTTTCGGCAGTCCTACAGTGGCCCAGACCCGTGGGTTTATGTCCTCTGCAGCATTTCCTGGGCTTTGCCAACTATTTTCAGAAGTTTGTTCGTAACTTCTCGTCTCTAGTCAAGCTCAAGGCTGCCTTTGTTTCTGCTCCTGTGTTGGCACATCCTGATCCTACGTTACCTTTTTATCCTTGAGGTCAATGCTTCTGAGACTGGTGTTGGCGCCCTTCTGTCTCAACGTCCTACCTCCTGAGAGCGCTATGCATCCTTGTGGCTACTTTTCCAAGAAATTGACACCTGCGGAGTTCAGTTATGAGAATGGTGACAGAGAGCTGTTGGCGATCATTTTAGCCCTGGAAGAATAGAGACATCTCCTTGAAGGTACCACTGTGCCGGTTCTCATTCTTGCTGACCATAAGAATCTCACATTTTTGTCTTAGGCTAAATGCCTCTCTCCCAGAAGGGAGCGATGGGCTCTTTTCGGTTACATTGTCTCATTCTTACCCGGTACTAAGAATGTAAGGGCTGATGCCTTGTCGCGACAATTTTCCTCCACTTCCAAGTTGGAGCCGGTTCTGGTTCCTTTGATTCCGCCTGATCGTATTCTGGCTACGGTTCGCACCAGTCTCACTTCTATTTTGGGTGACAAAATTCTTGCTGCTCAGGTCCATGCCCCTCCTGAGAAACCTTGTGACGGCTGCTTTGTCCCAGAGAGTCTCCGTACTGCCGTGCTCCAGACATACCATTCTCCCAAGGCAGCTGGCCACCCTGGGAAGAATCAACTTGTTTGGGCCATTTCCCAACAATTCTGGTAGCCTAGTCTACGTGCTGATGTAACTGCCTTTTGTAGCTGCCTGTTCCGTGTGTGCTCCTATAGGACTCCAATACACCTTCCAGTGGTCCTCCTACAACCTATACCTAATGGAGAGAGGCTCTGGACCCACCTGTCTATGGATTTCATTGTGGAGTTACCCATCTCCCAAGGCAACACTGTTATCCTTATGGTGGTTGACCGGTTCTCCAAGATGTGTCATTGTATTCCACTTAAGAAGTTGCCCACTTCTACGGAACTGGCCTCCACTTTTGCTCGGGAGATCTTTCTCTTACATGGGCTACCCAAGATGATTGTCTCAGACAGAGGTAGTTTGTGTCCTGGTTCTGGCGAGCCTTTTGTGCACAGTTGGGAATTCAGCTTACTTTCTCCTCTGCGTATCACCCACAGTCTAATGGGGCCGCAGAACGAGCCACTTCTTGGAGCAATTCCTACGTTGCTATATTTCTGACCATCATAACAACTGGTCAGACCTATTGCCGTGGGCAGAGTTTGCTCACAACAGTGCCTTGAATTCTGCTTCCCGATTGTCCCCGTTTATGGCTTAGCCCTTCCTTCTCTGAGCTGGCCGCTCAGCTGTCGGCTAATTGCTAGCTCCCATCTCTCTCCACAGTTACCCAGCTGTTGATGATCCTGCTTGTCAGTCCTGCTTACTTAAGCCGTCCAGTCCAGAGGAGCTCTGCCTTCACCTTGGTCACATCACAAGAAACTATCTCCTGCGTTCCTGTTTAAAGACTGGCTTTGCTGACATCCCTTCTGGCTACAGATCCTACTTGCTGTTCCACTACTTTGATCCCTGACTCCTGGCTTGCTATCCGTTCCGGTTATTGAACTTTGGCTATGTTTTGACTACATTTGTTCTTTTTACTTTTATTATTAAACAAGTGTGATTTAACTGTACTTCTGTCTCTGTCTGATTTCATGGTTTCTGACACAACGACTCAAAACACACAGCCAGGGCAACAAAGGAGTGGCTCAAGAAGAAGCAAATTAAGGTCTGGAGTGGCCTAGCCAGTCTCCAGACCTTAAAGGAGAAGTCCAGCCTGAACTTTTTATGCTGGGCTTCTCTGGAAGAACAGATCGTGCCATATTCCTATTACAAGGGATGTTTACATTCCTTGTAATGGGAATAAAAGTGATCAATTTTTTTTTATTATTTATTTAAAGTGTCAAACTAAAAAAAAAAAAAAAAAAAGTCAATTTAACAATAATAAAAAAAAAAAATTTAAAGCGCCTCTGTCCCCGTGAGCTCGCACGCAGAAGCGAACACATACGTAAGTCCTGCCCACATATGAAAACGGTGTTCAAACCACATGTGAGGTATCGCCGCGACGTTAGAGGGAGAAAAATAATTCTAGCCCTAGACCTCCTCTGTAACTCAAAACATGTAACCAGTAAAAAATTTTAAAGGGTCGCCTATGGGGGTTTTTAAGTACCAAAGTTTGGCGCCATTCCACGAGCGCCTGCAATTTTGAAGCTTGACATGTTAGGTATCTATTTACTCGGCGTAACTTTATCTTTCACATTATGCAAAAAAAATGGGCTAACTTTTTAATGTTTGTTTTTGTTTTTTAAAGCATGAAACTATTTTTGGTTTTTTTCAAAAAAAAAGTGTTCGAAAAATTGCCGCGCAAATACCATGCGAGACCACCATTGTATTCTCTAGGGTCTTTGCTTAAAAAACATATTTAATGTTTGGGGGTTCTATGTAATTTTCTAGCAAAAGCAGGGGATCAAATACCTTTTTCCCTCACTGTACTCTAGGACAGTGGTTCTCAACCTCAGTCCTCAAGTACCCCCAACAAGCCATGTTTTGGGAATTTCTCTTAGATAAAATAGCTGTTCACAATACCAAGCGATTGACTCTGATTCAAAGCACCTGTGCAAGATAAAGGAAAATCTGCAAACGTGGCCTGTTGTGGGTACTTGAGGACTGAGGTGGAGAACTACTGCTCTAGGAGAGCTGGACAGGGCCGTAGAAGGTCCTTAACCCATCAGCAGGACTGGTATCTGCTCCTTTGTGCAAGGAGGAACAGGGTGAGCACTGCCAGGGCCCTACAAAATGACCTCCAGCAGGCCACTGGTGTGAATGTCTCTAACCAATCAGAAACAGACTGAGGGTGGCCGGAGGCCCTGACGTCCTCTAGTGGGCCCTGTGTTCACTGCCCAGCACCGTGGAGCTTGTTTGGCATTTGCCTTCGAACACCAGAATTGGCACGTCCACCATTGGTACCCTGTGCTTTTCACAGACGAGAGCAGGTTCACCCTGAGCACATGTAACAGATGTGAAAGGGTCTGGAGAAGCCGTGGAGAATGTTATGCTGCCTGTAACATCGTTCAGCATGACCGGTTTGGTGGTGGGTCAGTGATGGTCTAGGGAGGCATATTCATGCAGGGATGCACAGACATCTTCAGGCTAGACAATGGTAACTGACTGCCATTAGGTATTGAGATGAAATTCTTGGACCCATTATCAAACCCTGCGCTGGTGCAGCGGGTCCTGGGTTCCTCCTGGTGCACGACAATGCCCAGCCTCATGTGGCGAGAGTATGCAGCCAGTTCCTGAAGGATGAAGTAATTGCTGCCATTGAATGGCCCACATGCTTGCCTGACCTAAATCTAAAACGACAGCTCTGAGACATTATGTTTTGGTCCATCCGATGCCACCACATTGCACCTCAATCTGTTCAGGAGCTCAGTAATGCACTGGTCCAGATCTGGGAGGAATTACACCAGGCCACCATCTGTCATCTCATTAGGAGCATGCCCTGACATTGTCAGGCATGCATACAAGCACATGGGGGGCCATACAAACTACTGAGTACCATTTTGATTTGCTGCAATGAAATTTCAGCAAAATGGACTAGCCTGCCGCATAAGTTTTTCACTTACATTTTCGGGGTGTCTTTGAATTCGGCCCTCTGCAGGTTGATAATTTTCATTTCCAATGATGTGGCATCCTTTTTGTTCCTAACACAGTACCCAGTCTATATGTGTGTGTGTGTGTGTGTGTGTGTGTGTGTATGTATATATATATATATATATATATATATATATACACACACACACACACACACACACACACACACACACACACACACACACACACACACACACACACGGCATTTTTTCAGCTGGAACTTGGTGGAACTCAGTTCCACCACCTCTGGCTCAGGCCCTCTGCTCCCTGCCTACCACTAAGATTTGTAAACACAGAAGTCCATCTTCTGCGTTTATAAGTGACAGCTTGTCTCCCAACAGATCTGATCTCCTGAGCGACTCTCACTGAGTGCAGGGATGGGTACAAGGGAGATGCAGATGCTGACACCCCCCCCCCGAATGATCTCCCTGAGTGAGAGAGGCAGAGTCACCTACAGTGTGCAGGGAGGTACTAGAGCTGCCTGGGTGCTTCAGCATTATACAGCAACAAAAGTGAGACATGTGTAAAATGGTGGAGCTTTTAAGGAGCAGGGAAGAAGATGGAGGCGAGGGGGGGAGGGGGGCGGTTGAATGGAGAAGTCAGAGCCGAAGAGGGGTAAAACTGAGATGTGGATGGGGGATACAGAGGTAAGCGGCTGCGGAAGAAGGCTAAACTCTGCACTCTGTACATAGCGCACCCCAGAACTCTGTGTTAACCCCCCATCCAAACTCTGCACGTAATGCACTCCTGGCATTTAATACCTCTTGAGTCCCTCCCACTGTTAGTGAAATTTGACCACAGCCGCTAATTGATGAGGTTTGGAGGGTGTGTGTAAAGGGGGGGGGGGGCTTTGAGGGGGTCGTGGTTGAGTTCCTGCACCTATTTTCTGAGAAAAAAAGCCCTGTATGTGTGTGTGTGTGTGTGTAATTAATAAAACAAATATATATATTTTACATACAGCATATTTTTCCCAATTGAGATCTGATGTGTTTTCAAAGTGTTCCTTTGTTTGAGCAGTGTATATCATAGTTTGTAGACAACGTAACTTTTAATATACACTTATAGGGATTATTTGTTTTACAAAAGACGTGTAGCAGAAAACATTTTGGCCTAAATTTATGAAGAATTTTTTTTTTTTCTTATAGAATATGTTTTATAGCAGGAGGTAAAACAATTTATTTTTCTCAAGTCGTCTTCCAGGACGGCACCCTGAGAGATGACTGGTCCCCCTGACAGGAAACACAATCAATCAAGAGGTTAAAGGCCCCCGCCCCTCCCGATGCTCCTCAGTTTTTGATTGTGTTTCCCCACAGCGAAACCGTTTGTTATTTCTCTGTTGACCTAAAAGCCTGGGGCTGGTGGTCTCCCCCTGGGAGCCGGACCAAATGCCTGGGAAGCCTCTGGGTCCGGCCGGATGGTTCTCATCCTTCCTGGGGGGTTTCCCAATCCGTGTCTCGGGGGAGGGGCAGCAGAACCGTGCTTCTTTCCATGGAAGAGCCCCCCCCGAGTGCTGAAGAACCCTGGGTGCGGTGGTGTACCCAGAACTTCAGGGGCCAAATTTCCTGTTGCCCTTCCTTACCTGTGCGGTGGCCGCGCAGTTGCAGGAGTTGGTGGTTTTCCTTCTACTGGCTACAAGACCACAGGAGGTGAGTCTGGGACCCATTCGGGGGTCTGGCCAGGGCTGCCGTTCATCCGCCTGTCCACCAACCGTTCACGGGAGGTCGCGCGGCAAGAAGCTCTACATGGAGAGCTTTTCTTCCAGGGACCTTGCTGAGTGTAGCTCAGCACCATTTTCCTGAAGATCAGGAAATGACATCACTTCCTCCTCTAAGAGGAGGGAGTGGGAAGGGCTGCAGCAGGAAGTGACCTCAGGTCCAGTATCACTTCCTGTCTTGGGCAAGATGGCGGTGGCAAGTTGCAGCCAGCATACAGAGGATATAAAAAGCCACAGGGAACAGGCGCCCATGTCTCCTCTGCGTTCCTGTATGCAGCACCTCCAGGGAGAGATTGGAAGTAGCATGGAACATGAGAAGGAGAGACCTGCAGGGTCTGCGGCCATGGAAGAGACCACAGGGGGTGAGTCTGACCGGCCTTCGGAGGTTTAGAGGGGGAGGGTACCCCAACTCTTCTCCTCTGACTCTCACAGTGTATGCCTGTGTGTTCTTTTCAGGGGACGACGCTATTGCCCGTGAGGTTGCCAGCCGTCCTGTGAAATCCTCCACCCGCTCCAAACGATGTGGGAACTGTAATGACAGGCTACCCCCAGAACATCCAAAGCCCTTCTGTTTTAAATGCATACAGAAGTTGACAGGGAAGGAGACATCTCAGATAATGAAGGAATTTCTTTCTGTGCAAACTGAGATGCTGTCCACCTTAAAGTCTTTTCAGGCCACCCTTAAGCCTAGGTATTCAGAGGCTCACTCTAGTAAGGATGCCTCTTCCCAGGAGAGCTCCGCCTCCTCTAGGAGGTATCGGGCAGAGGTACTGAAGTATCCACTCCCCCACAATTCTGAGGAAGAGTGTGATTTAGAAGTTCCTAATCAGGAGTTTTCTGATGAAGGGGTGGTGGACAGCCAAGAGGAGGATGGGAGGGAGGAATCCAGGTCTAGCAGACATATATTTTCTGCCGACGACATGGAAGATCTTCTGAAAGCTATTTATGCCTCAGAAGAGATTCAGGAGCCTGCTGCACAGGTGTCCGCTCAGGATAGGATGTATAGAGGCTTGATTAAACCTCAGGCCAGGGTCCTTCCGGTACATTCCGCCCTTAAAGAAGTCATCTTAAGGGAATGGAAAGAACCAGAAAGAAGGCTTCTGAAATATAAAACCTGGAAGCGTAGATGCCCCTTCTCTGAGGAGAATGAGGAAAAGTTTTTCAAAACTCCTAGACTAGACGCCTCCTTAGCTCAGGTCTCTAAGCAGTCGGATCTTTCCTTTGAAGATACCGGTAACTTAAAGCAGGGCTTGACAAATTTGCTTGGAATCTAGGAGCCAGCTAAAAAAGTTAGGAGCCAGGTTTTTTTTTTTTTTTTTTAAACGACCGACAAAGCTTTATTTTCAATATAAAAATTAACCAATCTTAAATTTACACAGAAACGACTAGAACTAATGTGACTGCTTTTATTTCCTGCCATGCAGGGACACAAGACCACAATATTCTCGCTAAGGGTCCAATCAGGTCCGCCTGAAAAACTGACAGGCGAACCTGATCAGACAGCCCGAGTGAAAAGGGCCAAGCAGGGAGGTGACAAATAATAAATTCATTTTAATTAACCACTTCCTTCCCGCAGGACGAATATATACGTCCTGTCTTTGAAGAGAAATACCGTAGTTATGGTAGCAGCTAGCTACCATAACCCCGGTATCATCTTCAAGAGCCGGCGGTTCTCTTTCAGATAAAAGTGGTCTCTGCAGCAGATTAGCAGCGAGATCACTTTTATCGGCGGCAGGAGAGGGCCCCCCCTATCGCCACGATCGTTAGAGCGAGAGCAATAATTCTAGTCCTAGACCTCCTCTGTAACTCAAAACATGTAACCTGTAGAATTTTTTAAACGACGCCTATGGAGATTTTAAAGGGTAAAAGTTTGTCGCCATTCCACGAGCGGATGAAATTTTGAAGCGTGACATGTTGGGAATCCATTTACTCGGCGTAACATTATCTTTCACAATATAAAAAAAATTGGGCTAACTTTACTGTTTTCTTATTTTTTAATTAAAAAATTATTTTTTCCCAAAAAAGTGCGCTTGTAAGTCCGCTGCGCAAATACGGTGTGACAGAAAGTATTGCAATGACCGCCATTTTATTCTCTAGGGTGTTAGAATAAAAAATATATATAATGTTTGGGGGTTCTAAGTAAAGGGAAGGAGATGAGCAGGCAGTGAAAACAGGTAGGGAAAGCTCCATTAGCATTGGTGGATGTCTTGTCATACCAACGGCCACCACCAGAGGGCGCCAGATTGCAGAAGGAACCAGGAACCATAGGACTGCAGTAGGCCGCAAAGCCGGGGCCTCAATTACCGGCGCGGCCCAGCGCGATCGCGGCGGGAGGGGGGGGGGCTGTCGAACGAACACAGGATACCGCAGCTGTGCTGCCCCAGGCGCCAGGTCGCTAATTCTAGTCGCAAATGCGACCTGGCGCCCGGGTTTTGTCGAGCCCTGACTTAAAGGATCAAATGGATCGCAGGGCTGAAACCATTTTACGCAGAGCCTGGGAAGCTAACGCTGCGGCTATGAGCCCCGCATTGGCCTCAGCTTGCATTGCATGGAATGCCGACACGTGGGTCTGTAAATTAATGGACCACGTATCCCGAACCTCAAAATCCAAGGAGGTCCTGGATTCTCTGGAGGTCATAGGGAATGCTGTCGCATATTTAGCAGATGCTGCGGTTGAGACAGTGCGTACAACCGCTAAGACAGGTGCCTTACTAAACTCAGCCAGGCGAGCCCTCTGGGTTAAAACCTGGGATGGGGATAGCTCATCCAAGACCCATCTATGTGGTCTCCCTTTTGAAGGGACGCTCCTTTTTGGTGCTGGCCTAGATCAGGCTCTAGCCAGATCTACCGAGAAGGGGAAAAAATTTCCTACCAAACCTAGGAGAGAGAGGAAGCGTTTTTTTCATGGCCCCCAGGCAAGGAATCGCTTCTCAGAGAAAAAGGTCTCCCCTAATAGACGTTGGGGCGCAGGAAAAGACAAACAAAAAACTGGCGTTCTCTTTTCCAGCCAGAAGTCAGTTGACAAGACCCCCAAATGACTTTCCGGTAGGGGGCAGACTTTCCCACTTTGCCTCTCAGTGGGAAAGGATCACTCAAAGCCCCTATGTACTTCGGATCATAAGAGAGGGTTACAGATTGGAGTTTCTCTCCCCTCCACCCCCCAAGTTTCTCTTGACCTACCTTCCCAGGGATCCCTGCAAGGTGGTAGGAATCCTTCAGAATATAAGAGAGCTGGCCAGTCAGGAGGTTATAATACCTGTTCCATTGGACCAGCAGGGTCAGGGGTTTTATTCCCACATTTTCGTGATACCAAAACCCTCAGGAAGGTATCGTCTTATTATAAATCTAAGGAACCTCAATGTTTTTCTTTGTTACAAGAAGTTCCGCATGGAGAGTGTCTATTCCCTCAGGAGACATCTCCTCAAGGAAGTGTTTATGGTAACCTTGGATTTAAAAGACGCCTACCTTCATGTCCCCATTTTTCAGGGCCATCAAAGCTTCCTGAGATTTGCGATCGCCTCTCCAGAGGGAGTGCAACACTGGCAGTTCACAGCCCTCCCCTTTGGACTGGCATCCAGTCCGAAAGTCTTCACAAAGGTCATGGCCGAGGTGGTGGCTTTTTTGCACCTCCAGGGAGTGGCATTGATTCCCTACCTGGACGACATTTTGATTTACAGTCTAAGTCGGGATCAACTACTTCTGGATCTATCCAGAGTAATGCAGACCTTAGAAGACCTGGGATGGATTGTCAGCAGGGAAAAGTCCTCACTGACTCCTGCTCAGACAAAGTTGTATCTAGGGTTCCTGGTGGACTCCTCAGTACAAAAGTTAATTCTACCTCAGGGCAAGGTAGAGGGCCTCATATCAGCGGTCAGGTCGCTGTTACAGGCAAGCACCATCTCCTACAGAGGTATCATGAGAGTTCTGGGTCTAATGACGTCAGCTATACCAGCAGTTCCTTGGGCACAGCTACACTCCAGGCCCCTCCAGCACTTCCTTCTATCCTCTTGGGACAGAAGAAGAGACTCTCTGGACATAGAGATAGCCATTCCGGTCGAAGTAAAGAACTCCCTTCACTGGTGGCTCCTTCCTCAGAGGCTTCAAGAGGGCCTCCTTTGGAGCCAACTTCAGCCTCTCAGGTTAACTACAGACGCAAGTTCCTGGGGGTGGGGAGCCCACCTAGAGGAACTAATAGCTCAGGGGTCCTGGAATTCAGAACAGAGAAGGGCCTCCTCCAACTTTCGAGAGCTGTTGGCCATAGGAGAAGCACTAAAGGCTTTCGAGGGAAGGATCAGGGGCCAGGAGCTGCAGGTCTTGTCAGACAATGCCACGGCAGTGGCGTTCCTGAATCATCAGGGGGGTACCAGATCTACAGCACTCCTATCCCTATCTGCAGAGATCCTGTCCTGGGCGGAAAGTCGGGTTCCTTCCATCTCCGCAGTCCACATAAAGGGGACATTAAATGTAGAAGCAGACTACCTCAGTCGGCAGCCGATTCTGCAGGGGGAATGGGAGCTGAATCCAGAGGTCTTTTCCCTGGTAAGTCGGCAATTCGGCGTTCCAGAGATAGATCTCTTTGCCCGCAGGAAGAGCAGAAGGGTAAAGAGATTCTTTTCCCTTGCTCGAGAGAGAGGCTCAGAGGGGATAGACGCGTTGGCACAGGTCTGGGACTTCCGACTGGCCTATGCCTTTCCCCCTCTGGGACTAATTCCGAGGGTCCTTCAAAAACTGTTCCTCTCGGAAAGCAAATTGATTCTAATAGCCCCTTGGTGGCCCAAGAGAGTCTGGTTTCCAACCCTGCAGGGTTGGTCCATAGCCCCACCGCTTCACCTCCCGGTCCGGGGCGATCTTCTCCTTCAGGGTCCTGTCCGCCAGACCCTTCTTCAAGCTGACGGCCTGGCTCTTGAAAGGCAGAACCTGTGGGAGAAGGGGCTGTCGGACAGAGTAGTGGATACACTGCTCCTTAGTAGGAAGCCAGTCACAAGGCATATTTACGCCAAGACCTGGGCGATTTTCTCTCGCTGGTGCCAGGAGAGAAGGACTTCTCAAAGAGAGATCCCTGCTATCTTAGAATTTCTCCAGGATGGAGCAGATCTAGGTTTGGCAACCAAGACCCTTAAGGCGCAGGTTTCAGCCCTGTCCTGTTTCCTTGAGAAACGTTTGGCATTACACCCCCTGATCAAGAGATTTCTCTTGGTCCGGGAGAGGTTGTCCCCTGTTCAAATGTCCAGGTGTCCTCCTTGGGACCTTACACTAGTACTGGAGGGGTTAACAAAGGCCCCATTTGAACCGATAGATCAGATCCCCCTTAGGATCCTGACCTTTTAAATTAGCCTTTTTACTAGCAATCACCTCAGCTAGGAGAGTAGGTGACATTCAGGCTTTTTCTATTAAAGAGCCATTTTTTTCTTTATTCGAGGACAGGGTTATACTTAGGCAGGACCCCCTGTACCTCCCTAAGGTAGCATCAAAGTTCCATAGGACTCAAGAAGTGGTGCTGCCTTCCTTTTGTAGTAACCCCAAAAGTGAAGGGGAAGTTTCTTTTCATTGTCTGGACGTCAGACGCTGTCTATTATCCTACCTGGAAAGGGTTAAGGAATTCAGACGGTCCAGCCATCTTTTAGTTAATTTTTCTGGCCAAAAGAAGGGCCAACAGGCATCCAAGGCTTCTATAGCTAGATGGATTAAGCATACTATTTCGTTAGCCTATGAGCAGTCAGGTAAAGCAGCTCCTAGAAATCTTAGAGCGCATTCCACGCGATCTCTGGCAACCTCCTGGGCGGAAAGGGCCGGAGCTTCGGTGGAGCAGATATGTAGAGCCGCTACATGGTCAAGCCAGAACACGTTCCTGAGGCATTATAGAGTGGAATTACTATCTCCTCAGGACCTGGCATTTGGCAGGAAAGTCCTGCAAGCGGTGGTCCCGCCCTAAAGGTAGGCCTGAGCTACTTGCTCTTCTCTCAGGGTGCCGTCCTGGAAGACGACTTGAGAAAAGAACCAGTTACACTTACCGGTAACGGTGTTTCTGGGAAGTCTTCCAGGACGGCAGGCCTACTTCCCACCCGTTCTATTTAGGAAACATGTAATGTTTAGAGTGTGGTGGTGGTTATGTTTTTTCACTCTCGTGCACTGGTGTGGGTCAATACTTTGTCACAACTGAGGAGCATCGGGAGGGGCGGGGGCCTTTAACCTCTTGATTGATTGTGTTTCCTGTCAGGTGGACCAGTCATCTCTCAGGGTGCCGTCCTGGAAGACTTCCCAGAAACACCGTTACCGGTAAGTGTAACTGGTTCTTTTTTCAATTTTTTTGTTTATATAATAAAAAACCCAGTGGTGATCAAATACCACCAAAAGAAAGCTCTATTTGTGTGAAAAGGAAATTATATCAATTTCATTTGAGTATAGTGTTGCATGACTGTGCAATTACCAGTTAAAGTAACACAGTGCTAAATAGCACAAAATGACCTGGTCATGAAGGGGGTAAAACCTTCCAGAGTTGAGGTGGTTAAATTAGAACCGGTGATGAGAATCAGTCAGGTGTAATAGGCACCAACGTAGAGTACTTAATTAAACTGCAACAGAATAACTTAAAGTGGGGTTCCACCCAAAAAACAAAAATACCTGGAAAAAATCTAAAACAAAAAAACATTTGGATATTTTTTTTTTTCACTTACCTCTAAATGCCTGTTGCTAGGTGGTCCCTCGTAGTCTGCCTGTTCCTTTGCCTGGGCTGGTGACATCACTTCCCCCCAGGCACAGGAAGGGCTCTGCTCCCTGCCTCCTGTCAATCATCTGGGACCCATTACAGGTCCCAGGTGATTGAGCGGCCAATCACGGCGTGCGGCGCCGCTCGCGCATGCGCAGTGGGTGCCAGGCTGTGAAGCCACAGCCCGGCGCCCACAGTTGAAATGCCGACGAGCGGAGGGGGGGGGACGAGCGGGGCCTCGATCCCCCGCATCGCTGGACCCTGGAACAGGTAAGTGTCCAATTAAAAGTCAGCAGCTGCAGTATTTGTAGCTGCTGACTTTTAATTTTTTTTTTTTTTTTTGATGGCCCCCTGGGTGGAACTCCTCTTTAAGCTGGCTATACACTAATACACTAATATTTGCAGGCCCAAAAAAAAAAAATCAGTGAAGGTGAAACCATTGTCTGCAGACCTGCACTCTCAAGCTATACACATTGAGGATGCGCCACTGACCCTAGCTGTGGGCAGGATAAAGTCTTATAGGTCAGATGTGGCCTGCTGGTCATAGTTTGGAGATCCCTGCAGTAATGGTTTTTTTTTTTTTTTTTTTTTGGTGTCAAATCTACATTTCTTTTCGATTGCAGTGACAAGAAAATTCAAAGAAGCAGGATAGAACATGTTTCAAATGAATATTTTTGCTAGGGCAGGGGTCTCCAAACTGCATCCTGGGGGCCTGATGCGGCCCCTTGCATGCCTTTTATCTGGCCCTTGGGTCACTATTCCTTTACTGGTATGAGGCACTATTCCTCCCACTGACACTAATAATGAGCACAATTCTTCCCACTGACACCAATGATGGGACACACTTCCTTCCATTGACATCAATAATGGGACACTATTTCTCCCATTGACACCAATGATGGGACACTATTCCTCCCATTGACACCAATTTATGTATTTTTTTTTTTTACTGCTACTGACCACCAAACCTATGACATTGTTTATGCCCACCAATGTCAGGACATTTTCTACTTCCGCTGGCCACAGTTCGGCCCCCCTAAAGTTTGAAGGACAGTAAACCCTTTGTTTTGAAAGTTTGGAAACCCCTGTCCTAGGGTATAGGCAGCTTCAGGCTTTTTACTTTTTTAGTTCTACAGATGTGATTGTTTTGTGTGTTTTTTCAGTTCACTAACTGCTTGCCGACCAGCCGCTGCAGTTTTACTGCGGCAGAATGGCACGGCTGGGCGAAACGGCGTTACCTTACGTCGCTTCGCCTTTTGGCCACTAGGGTCGCGCATGCCTGGCGCATGCCTGGAGCTGAAGCGAGCGCGATGACCCACGGGCACCCACATTCTCTCGTGCCAGAGTGAGAACTGAGATCTGTGTGTGTAAACACACAAATACCAGTTCTTTCAGGGGAGTAGAGACAGATCGTGTGTTCATACTAAGTATCTGTCTCTACTCTCTCTATCTCTCTCTCTCTCTCTCTCTCGCTCTCTCCTCCTAGACAGTCCCATCCCCCCTACAGTTAGAACACCTCCCATGGAGCAGTTAACCCCTTGATCGCCCCCTAGTGTTAACCCCTTCCCTGTCAGTGACATTTATACATTAATCAGTGCATTTTTATAGCACTGATCACTGTATAATGGTCAATGGTCCCAAAAATGTGTCCAGTTTGTCCGCAGTCCCGATAAAAATTACTGGTAAATAAAAATGGCATAAATCTATTCCCTATTTTGTAGACGCTATAACTTTTGCACAAACCAATCAATATATGCTTATTGTGATATTATATATTTTTTTTTTTTTTAATTGATTTTTTTTTTACCAAAAATATGTAGAATACATATCGGCCTAAACTGAGGAAAAACATTTTTTTTTTTTTTTTTTTGATAAAAAATGTGGAATATTTATTAAAGGTCGACCAGTATATCGACCAATTGTGCTGATAAAAAAGGCTGATTATAACTTCAGCGCAACTTGCAAATGACTTCTGTAATAGAAGTCAATGCAAGTTGCCTGAAGTCTTCCTGGAGCAACTTGTTTGTCCTCTCTGGGCAGCCTGCCAAGTCTGATAAAAGAACCAAGAAGAGATACAATGTTTCTACTTATCAATGGACTGAACTCCCTGTGGAGGAGTTCTCAGTTTAACCATATAAAGACTAAATCTTTTCTGACACTTGTTGCTTACAAGTAAAAATCCTGTATTTTCTGCTAGAAAATCACTTAAAACCCCCAAAAGTTATATATATAATTTTTTTTAGCAGAGACCTTAGGGAATAAAATAGCGGTTGTTGCAATATTTTATGTCACACGGTATTTGCAAAAAATACACTAATGAATTTAAAAAAAACTAAAACCGTAAAGTTAGCGCATTTTTTTTCGTCCAAAAGTTTTGATTACCTGTTTTTGTGTATTTAGTATTTAAGATATAGTTTTTTTTTTTTTTTTTAATCTAAATTTTACATACCATTGAACTGATTGGAGGTTTGTTTTGTTTAATAAATGTTTAAATGTAAGAAATTTTTCGGTATCACGTATTAATTAAGGCTGCTTTCACACTGGAGCGGGCAGGCGTTGACGGTAAAACGCTGCTAGTTTTAGCGGCGCTTTACTGTAATTTTAGCGGTGCTATAAGGCTGCTAGCAGGGCGCTTAAAACCCAGCTTTTTTTTTTTAACATCCTGTCAGCGCGTTGCCTCAGTGTGAAAGCACTCGGGCTTTCACACTGAGACTGCAGGGGAGCCGTTTTGCAGGCACTTTACAGGCACTATTTTTAGCCCAAAAGCACCTGAAAAATGCTCCAGTGTTAAAAAGGGTCTAACTGTTAGATTTTATTTATGAGATGAAGGGAAAAAAAAAATCGGCCTAAAATATCGGCCCAAAATAACCGGTATCATATGTCGGCCATCGGCCGCCGCGATTTCTAAATATCTGCATCGGCCAGAGAAAAACCCCATATCGTCGACCTCTAATATTTATTATAGCAAAAAGTAAAAGATATTGTGTTTCCTCTTCCTTTTTTTTTTTTTTTTTTTCCAAAATTGTCGCTCTTGTTTACAGCGCAAGAAATAAAAACCGCAGAGGCGATCAAATACCACCAAAAGAAAGCTCTATTTGTGGGAAAAAAGGACATCAATTTTGTTTGGGTACAGCATCGCGCGACCGTGCAATTGTCAGTTAAAGCGACGCAGTGCCGTATCGCAAAAAAAGGCCTGGTCATTGAGCAGCCAAATCTTCCGGGGCTAAAGTGGTTAAAGCCTGTAACTGTGGATAAAAAAAGGGCTAGAGATCATAGTGAAATGTTTTGGCAGTGATCCCATTCTTGTTTTCTGTAAATATTAAATACATGTAATTGCAGCGTGCCATCTACATTACTTTCTTGAGATCCCAGAAAAGTGATTCATAGTCCTCAGTGAGTGAGCATGAGGTCAATTGTCAAAGTGGGTACTTTCCTTGCTGTCTGCTTACGTTTTTAATAGGGAAGTATTCATGTCTTAACATGGATGTATTTGTCTCTATGTAAACCCTCTTTTTTTTATTTATTTATTTATTTTTATTTACCGGTGTTTATTTTTCTCTTTCAGATCAGCTTAACAGATTTGCTGGATTTGGTATTGGACTTGCCAGGTAACACTGCCCATGTTTTGTCAGTTATGGTAGTAGTTGGCATATAACCTAATCTTGGGCTGATTTTGGCATTTTTTGTAAATCCTTGCTTTTACAATTTTGTGAGGGTATTTGTACGGTGCTTTAAGATTCCTTTTACACTAAGGCAGCTTTCAGGCATTTTAGTGCTAAAAATAGTGCTTGAAAACTGCCTCTAATGCCTCCCTGATGTGAAAGCCCAAATACTTTCACACTGGGGCGGTGCGATTGCGAGACAGGGAAAAAAGTCCTGCAAACAGCATCTTTGGGCGCTGAAGAAGCACTGTATACAGCACTCCTACACCGCCCCTGCCCATTAAAATGAATGGACAGCACTTCGGAAGCGCTGCAACACGGGTGCTTTTAACCCCTCCTTCGGCTGCTAGCGGGGGGGTGAAAAGCGCTCCGCTAGCGGACGAAAAGCGCAGCTAAAACGACAGTAACGCGCAGCTAAAATGAGCAGCTGCAGTGTGAAGCAAGTCTAAAGCAACCTTAAACCCCTTTACAGCCAGCAGTTGCCATGGTGCTTCATGTGTGATCAGTTTTGACACCAGCCATTGATACCGTGACAGTTCGTTGAGAGCATGCTTTTAAACCCAGAAGTTCAGCTTGACGTAAAGGTACGTCGCGGTGCCCGGGAGGAGCCAACAGCAGTAAAATTACTAGAGGTCGACCGATATATCGGCCGATATTTGGTGTTTTTTACTTAATCGGCATCGGCCGATTTGTGCTGATAAAAAAAGTCGATATAGCTTCAGCTTGACTTGCAAAAGACTTCTATAATAGGAGTCAATACAAGTTGCCTGAAAACTGTGAGTGCCGGTTCACACTACCGCGACTTGGGATCCGACTTGTCAGACCTCAAGTCGCCCCAAGTCGCTTGACATCTGAAAGTCCATGTAAGTGAATGAGAGCCGTCTATATGTACGCTACTGAAGTCGCTCCGACTTCAGAAAAGGTCCCTGTACTACTTCAAGGCGACTTGTAGGCGACTTGTACCCATTGATTTCAATGGAAGTCGCCTACAAGTCGGATCATGGTCTATAGTGAAGCGACTTCACAGGAAGAGAAGATGGTTTTTTCAAGCAAACCCCTCCCTCCCCCAGAGCTGATTGTTGTTTGATTGGCCACTGGAAAGTTGCCTGTACTGGAGGCGACTTGAAGTCGCCTTGTAAGTCGCCCCAAGTCGCGCTGTCGTGTCGCCCTCAGGTCGTGTCCAGGTCGCCTCGCAAAGTCGCGGCCAGAGTCGTGTTGCCCCTGTGTGAACCGGCGCTGAGACTTCTCCCCTCTCTGGGCAGCCTGCCAAATCTGATAAAAAGAACCTGAAGGATACAATGTTTACACTTATGAATGAACTGAGCTCCAAGCTCTCAGTTTAACCATTTAAAGACTAAATCTTTTCTGACATTTGTTGCTTACAAGTAAAGTGGTTTTCTAGCAGAAAATACAGGAACCCCCAAACATATATATATTTTTTTAGCAGAGACCCTAGGGAATAAAATAGCGGTTGTTGCAATATTTTATGTCACACGGTATTTGCGCAGCGGTCTTTCAAATGCAATTTTTTTTTTAAAAATACACTAATAAATTTAAAAAAAAACTAAGCAGTAAAGTTAGCCCATTTTTTTTCATCCAGAAGTTTTGATTACCTGTTTTTGTGTATTTAATATTTAAGAGAGGGTTTTTTTTTTTTTTTTTTATCTAAATTATACATACAAGTGAACTGATTGGAGGTTTGTTTTGTTTAATAAATGTTTAAATGTAAAAAAATTTCTGTATCACTGAAGGTTGCTTTCACACTGGAGCGGGCATGCGTTGACGGTAAAACGCTGCTAGTTTTAGCGGCTCTTTACCATCATTTTAGCGGCGCTATTCGGCTGCTAGCAGGGCGCTTATAACCCAGCTAGCAGCCGAGGAAGGGGTTAAATGTGCCCCTGAAGCGCCGCTGCTGAAACGCTTTGCAGGCGCTTCGGCAGCGGTGCGCATTCATTTCAATGGGCAGGAGTGGTGGTATACACCGCTCCAAAGATGCTGCTTGCAGGACTTTTTTTTTTTAACATCCTGCCAGCGCATCGCCTCAGTGTGAAAGCACTCTGGTTTTCACACTGAGACTGCAGGGGAGCCGCTTTACAGGCACTTTACAGGCGCTATTTTTAGCCCAAAAGCGCCTGAAAAACGCCCCATTGTGAAAGGGGTCTAACTGTTAGATTTTATGAGATGAAGGTAAAAAAAAGAAGAAAAAAAAAAAAAAATCGGCCTAATATATGGGCCCCAAAAAATCGGCATCACATATCGGCCATCGGCCATCGGCCACCGCGATTTCTAAATATCGGCATCGGCCAGAGAAAAACCCATATCGGTTGACCTCTAAAAATTACTACTGGCCAGTCAGCAAGTGGTTAAAACTGAACTAAGCCCTCCTATCGTTTTCAGCCAAGGAAGTGGCCATCTTGGTCTCTGTTTGATCTGCAACTGCCATGATGCCGGACATGTGATCAGCTGTGACACCAGCCATTTGATGGTTTGACAGTTTAGTTGAGAGCACAACCAAAGTGACAGTTACATTCCCAGCATGTGCAGGGAATGTAACAGTTTTTTGAAACTGGTAAATAGATGGGTTTAGTTCTGCTTTAATGCACATGCAATAGTACGTTATGTATTGTGTTAACGTGCATTGCATTAAAGTGGTTGTAAAGGCGGAAGGTTTGTTATCTTGATGCATTCTGTGCATTAAGATAAAAAGCTTCTGTGTACAGCAGCCACCCTAACACTTACCTGAGGTTCCTCTCTGTCCAGCGATGTCCACGAGTGTCTCAGCCAGCCAAGATTCTCCCTCCTGATTGGCAGAGACATTGGCTGCCGCTGCTGTCGATCAAAGGCAGCTAGCCTATCAGGAGAGAGGGGGTGGGGCCGGGGCTCTATGTGTCTGAATGGAGACACGGAACTGTGACTCATCTCATGTGCCCCCATGGCAAGCTGCTTGCTGTGGGGGGCACTAAACAGGAGGGAGGAACCAGGAGCACAGAAGGACCCGAGAAGAGAAGGATGTGGGCTGTTCTGTGCAAATCCACTGCAACAGAGCAGGTAAATATAACATGTTTGCTATTTTTACAGGAAAAAAAACAAGACTTTACAATCACTGTAAGGCTGTCCACTGAAATCAATGGACTGACAAAAATTTTCCAGTTTTGCGACGTCACAACATTTTTGCTGCAACGCACTATGGCAGATTGCAATTCATCTGTGCTGCCTTAGTGTCATGGGGTGCTGTTCAAAATAAATGGCACTGCAGTGCATCAGTGCATGTAACATGCTTTGCGTGAACACTTGCATTGCTAAGAGACATAGATGTAAAACGACCCTAAAAAAGCACTAGATTTACTTTTAATGCACACTCCAAAATAAAGAAAAACTGAAGGTAATGCAGACAGGGTTTTTTTCCAGACACTGAGGCATAGTTATAAAGCATGAGTGTCACAGTCACTGAACATTCACTGCAGATGAATCAATCACTGTAATTTTAAGGCTAGGATCACTTCTAGGAATGTTATATCTTACACCTGTATTTAGGGGGTAACCTGCTGTTAAGCACCCCCTGAGCCCTCTTTTCCCTGTGACAGTGGGCAGGGTTTCTGCTCCCATGCAGCCGCTGTCACATTTAAAAATAGGATTTTTTTCTACAGCTTACCTGTAAAATCCCCTATATAACCCCTCCTACACAGGAAGTACCTCAGTTTTGTAGCAAGCAATAAACTTCCCAGACAAGAGGGGAGGGATCTCTGTGTCCCGTAAAGTACTCGGAGAAAAGGATTTTACAGGTAAATTGTAGAAAAAAATCCTATTTTCTTTATCGTACATCACGGGTCACAGACCAGCCATATTAACTAACTGGGACATCCCCAAGCAATGCTTTTGAGGGGAGGGAACCCATTATGACCAAAGAAACACCATCAGAACAACAGGATCTATATTGCTGCCTGCAGTACACGCAGTACACTGCGTCCAGATGCAACATCCTCCTGAGTCCTAACATACACTTGATAAAACCTAGTGACTGTATGCACCAAAGACCAAGTAACAGCCTAGCAAATCGGAGCCATCGATGCTTGATGATGAACTGCCCATGAAGCACTCGCCCTCCTGGTAGAGTGTGCCCTTACTGGAAAAGGCGGGGGCCTTACCCCTTAGTCCATACGCCTGCACAATCATTTGGAAATCCATTGGGAAATTGTCAACTTAGACGCTGCCTGCCCCTTCTTGGCAAAAATTCCGGTTGTGGCCACAAAACCGCCCTATCCTGGTGCAAGATCAAATATTATTTTTTACAGGACAGAGCCACCAATTCCTACACGTTCCTGGCCAATGTCACTGCAACCAAGAAAACAAATTTTCTTGTCAAAAGGACCAGAGGAAGCTGCCGAATAGGCTCAAAAGGTTGGCTCTGTAAGACCCCCAGGACTAAATTTAAATCCCATGGGCATAGAGGTGGTCTGACCGGGGGAAGCACACGAATTATCCTCTGAACAAATGTTCGTACTAAGGAGTGAGCAGCAATAGGCCTCTGAAAAAAAAAAATTGCTCCCTATGGTTTCCAATGGCAACCATTCATATTGGTACGACTTCTACTTTGGTCTGACTTTGATGCGAGTTACACAGGCATTCCCTGAAATCGCGGCCGCATCGCACAATTTTGAAGTCGCACAAGTGTGAAAGGGGCCTTAATTGTACTTAAAGCCAGATTTATTTCCACCCCTTTTTGTAAAAATGCCAGAATTCTCCCGATGTATCTTCGGGATGCCATCTGGCCTCGCACCAGGCAATGTAGGATTTCCTGACTATATAGTAGATACTCCTAGAGGCTGGCTTCCTAGCATTTACCATGGTAGACAATACTGGCCCAGAGATGCCCCGGTCTTTTAAAATCCTGTTTTCAAGAGCCAAACCGTTAAATTTAGAGACCGTAAAGCAGGATGGAATACCGAATCCTGCGAGAGCAGATCCGGACGGAATGGAAGAACCCATGGGTTTGCCACCGCTCCTTCTGAGCCAGGCTGGAGCTACTAGAATCACCGGCTTTCTCTCTTCCCGGATTCTGCGCAGTAGCCTTGGCAACAGCTGGATTAGAGGGAAGGCATAGATCGGAGACAACTGATCCCACGGAATTGCTAAGGCATCTGCCCCTAATGCAAGCGGGTCACTGGTTCTGGACACAAAACTGTCTAGTTTCCTGTTGAACCTGGACGCCAGCAGGTCTACATCCGGAACCCCCTATCGTCGGCAGAAAAAGATTTGGGGATTTAGGGACCACTCCCCTGGAAACATCTGCTGGCCACTCAAAGTCTACCTGCCTATTTTCCACTCCCAGAATAAACACCGCTGATAGGAATGGAACAAATTTTTCTGCCCAGTTTAGCATGTAATCCACTTCCTTCTGGGCTGTCTGACTCCTGGTGCCTCCCTGGTTATTGATATATGCCACAGCCGTGGCGTTGCCAGACTGGACCCTCATAGGACATCCCTGTAGTCTGGAAGTCCAGAAGCTTAGGACCAAGTGAGCTGCCCGAATCTCCAAAATGTTGATGGGAAAGCTCCTCTCCTTCCAGGACCACCCTCCCTGGACGATGGCCTTCTCTAGGCCTGCCCCTCCCATATCTAGAGAGACTGGCGTCTGTTGTCACCACCCTCCAGACCACAGGTAAAAAGGACTTTCCTTTTTCCAGATTCTTGTCTATCAGCCACCAACTGAGACTCTGACGCACTTTCAGCCAAAGAGACATGTGCCAATACAGAGCCTGGACAGTCTTGTTCCAGACAGACAGAATGTTGTTCTGTAGTGGTCTGGAGTGGAATTGTGCATAAGGGACTGCTTCGAATGAAGACACTATTTTCCCCAGTAGCCTCATGCACAGGCGAATGGCGGGATATTTTCTCCTCCTTAATGACCTGGACAAGGTTTTTCATGGCTCTGATCTCTAGTGGTGGCAAAAATACTTTTGCCTTTACCGTGTCTAATATTAACCCCAGGTACTCTAGGCACTGAACCAGCTGCAGGGCCGATTTTGACCAGTTCAGAACCCAACCCAGGCGTTCCAAGAACTGAACCGCCCGGGTTACATTCTGCCCCAGGTCTGGAACCATTTGATCTATCAATAATAGATCGTCCTGGTATTCTGCACCCGATATTCCCTAAGCTCTTAGAATTGCCAACACCGGAGCCAGTACCTTTGTGAATACATGAGGTGCCGTGGCTAACCCGAAGGGCAGCACCACAAACTGAAAATGTTGGTTGCCTACTTTAAATCGTAGAAACCTTTGATGGGATCTGCAGATTGGCACATGTAGGTATGCATCCTTGATGTCTATGGATGCCAAAAATTCCTTTCCGTGCAAGGAGGCTACGATTGACCGCATTTGACTCCATCCGAAAGGAGCGAATGTCTAGAAAATTATTCAGAGCCTTGAGATCCAGAATAGGCCTCACATCTCCATTTGGCTTTGGGACTATAAAAAGATTTGAGTAAAAGCTCCTGAACCTCTGAAATCACTCCTTGTGACCTTAGATGATCTATTGCCTGAAAAAAGGACTTTTTCTTTACCGGATCTGTGGGGAAGTTGGATCTTAAGAACCGGGAGGGGGGAAGCCCCCGGAATTCTATTTTGTACCCCTGAGACACCGTAGAAGTAACCCACTTGTCTCGAGTCACTTCTTCCAAGGCATCTGAGATATCTAATAGCCTCCCCCCACCCATGAGAGTGAAGGGTGCCCCTTTATAAGGAGGGTTTGGGACTGGATTTAGGGGGCCTTTGGGCCCAGGGCTTCTGGCCTTGCCCTTGAGGCTTTTCTTTAGACATGGATGGCTAAGGCCGTCGAAACTGCCTGAAATTAGAAGTGCTGGGTACTGAAGCACTAGACACCTTTTAAAGGAAGGTCGTCTGCTCCTTTTCTTAACTGGTAGAAGCACACTTTTACCCCCTGAAATCTTCTGGATATATTTATCCAGATCTTCTCCAAATGGCCACTCCCCGTGAAACGGGAAACCAGCTAATAATCTTTTGCAGGTAACTCTGACCATTTTTTTTTTTAACCAAAGAATCCTGCGCATATGTACTGATAGGACAAACCGGGACACCTGTTGTATGGAATCTTTAAGAGCATCTACTGCAAAACATAAGGCACAAGATAACTTTGCCAATTCCTCCAGCAGACATCCCCTGATTGGGGACACTCTTAGCTGCCCGCTTAACCTGGTCCGACTGACAGATACCTATAGCTGCCACAGCCGGTTGTGCAGCAGACCCAGCAATAGCAAATGAAGAATAATTAATAATAATGAATAATAATAAAGACTCCAATTTTTTATCTGCTGGATCCTTAAACACCTGGGCATTATCTACAGAACAGGTAAGACTCTTATTCACAGAAGAAATGGCAGCGTGCACGGACGGCACACTCCATTTCCTTATAAATTTTTCCTCCATGGGATACAAAAGTGCAAACCTTTTAGGAGGAATAAAAAGCTTATTAGGGTGATCCCAGTCAGCATACACAATCTGCTCTAGCAACGGATGCTAGGGGAAGGCCTGCAAACTCTGTGGAGGACGAAGAGAGCCTAAAGATTTAGTTGGAAACCTCAGAGTCCTCTACGGGCGGCAACTTAAATCCTGATCGGACCATCTCCGTGAGGGACTGCATTAACAGTGTCTGGGATTGAGAGGCTGAAAATGGTTCTTCAAGTGGATGTAAACCCGAATTTTTTTATTTATTTATTTTTTTTTTATATCATACTGTAGTGTAGAGTATAAGATTTCCTATAATCTGAGCCCAGTCTTGTCACACAGAGTTAATCCATCTCTGAACAATCCTCTTTTATTGTTCAGTAAGAGAAATCTTGACAAACTGACAAAAACTTTGTCAAATCCTCCCCCTTGCTGTGAGTGACAGGTAATTTACATCTCGTGCACTAGCCTAAGACACATGCAGTATTTTTTAATTCCCTCCCCCACTCCTTTCTTCAGCAGCTCTGCAAGGATTGGCTGTTCCACACCTCAGCATGATTTGGCATGCTGAAGTCATGTGGTTACTTTCCTGTCTTTTCACTGGATGTTAGAGATCATAGCAGAAGTTCAGTTAGAAATACACAGGAGAAAATGTATATTGACAAGGAGTGTAGAGGTGGGCGGGGAGTCTACTGACATCACGACTCCACCCACCGAGCTCCAGACAACAGACCCACCCACAGAATATGCAGTTTTTCAGCTCTCATAACAGACAGAAGGGAGACATTTGACAGGTAAAGATGCATGCGGGAGGCATGTATATCCTTCTGGATAACCCCGATGGCAGTAGTTTAGAAAGGATGACATTGGGTTTACATCCACTTTCAGTACCTGACTCCTGAGAAGTGTAGTCCGTGGCCTGACTTTCCTCCCAGTCATTTACTGCCACTTCTTCCACATCTTCTGCCCAATCCTGTTCCAATGCAGGTGGGGGCTCAGGTGAAGGGGCTCTATCCCGTTGCCTTCCGCCTTGGGAAACTGAAGTAATCATACCTGCCAACGTTCCCCTCAGCCCAGCTAAAGCTGATGCTAAGTCGTCCTTTGTGACGTAGATTGAGGCAGAAGCATTAGATGTCGCTACAATGCCTGACAACCGTGATGGCTCAGACTGCCCAGTTGCCTCAGGTCTTTCAGGAGAGTTAAAAACAGCAGATATATGGCTAGAATCCTCTGCTAAGGATGGTGGCGCCCCTTCCTGCTGTGCCTCCTCCACTCCTCTTCTGGGAAGACATGCCTGAGACAAAAAAAACGAGGTATCAAAAAAAACCCTTATGCACTCAACCGTTCTGCAAAATACTGCACCCAGTCTTTGCAGTACACAGCTCTTACAGGACCTGCAATGACCCGGTCCATCCACCCACAGTGAATCGCGTGCCTAGCTGACGCCAGTCTGTGTCCCTTCCAGCCTGCTCACAGGAGAATAAGCCGGGAACACCTCCTAAATATGGCCGCTTCTGCCCCTACTGGGCATGTCCGGCGTTCACACTCTTACCACGTACACACTTGTAGCTTCCCCCACACCTCTTACAACGCTTACCAATCCCGCCGCAGTACTCTGCCTTAAAAGCTAGACTCCAATCTTTCCCCATCACAGCGGGGTTCTGTCTCTTGGAACTTCAAGACCCGGGTCCCCATGAATTTGGGGCCACTCCCTTGGACCTGTAGAGCACCCTGCCGGATCTCCTTTGGAGTTTTTTTTAATAAGGGTCCGGATCCCAGGGTCTAGTGCCCAAAGGGTCACATTACAGGCAACACCTTGTAGTCTTCTATGTAATCGAGGTTCGTGAATCACCGTCCGGATGGATCCGATTTTATATAGTCCCTTAAATCCTTTAGGATCTGTTTCCTGGACCATACTATTAGCTAGATCATGGAGAGCTTCTCCAACCATGACCATCACTGAGGTACTTCCTGTGTAGGAGGGGTTATATAGGGGAGGACTTCCTGGCTTTACTTGATTTGCCAGTGTCCATTCACCTATAAGTGACATATAATCCAGTTATTTATTATGGCTGCTCTGTGTCCCGAGATGTACGATAAAGAAATCGGCTTTGCCCACACAGCTGCATCATTCATTCACAGAGGTCTGTGAATGAATAAACTACAAGTCCCGTCCTCCATTGCAGCCAACAGACTTTTCGTTATCAATGGACTACAAATGCACTGATTAGCACACACAAAGTCCATTGACACTTCCTGCAGCTATAACAGACAGCCTGTGCAGGTAGGGGCAGAAAGCCGGAGGAAATGTCTGCAGGAGCCTGACCTTGCACCCTCGATCTACTGATCATTGGTGAAATATTTTGCAAGCTCCAGTGAAAAAAAATAATAAATGCACTTTTTATTTCCTGTAAAAATAAGTGTTATTAGTGAATTTAGCCTTTAAAACGCATGTACAGAACATGGATGATGCACCTGCATAATGTTTTTTATAACTCTTTTTTTATAAGTTTTATAACTTTTATACATTTTGGAACTGTTATGTATACCCCTATGTGTAGGAGACTGACTGTGCATTGTTTGTTGCCTAAATATATTGGCTGGGACTACACATACAATTTGAATTGCTTAGTAAGTGCTTTAACCTGTTGTTGACAACTGCCTCATTAGAAATCACTGCGTTGTAAAAAAAAAGCATTGCGAAAAATAATTACAATAAATTTAAATACTCATGATGACTGTAGTTGCACAAGCATACCTGCACTTTGAAGATGCTGAAAGCTTGTATTACGTAGCCCTTGGCTGTTTGCCAGACTGATGAAACAATCTGCGATGAGCATGGAGGAATGTCTGCTGGCTCACTTACCCAAAACTGCTTTTTCAGGACAGAAGCTGCTTGTATCACAAGAACAGGATTGCATTAGCGTGAACCTAATCATTTGCCTGTTCGACGCAAAGTAACAGGTTCTCTCGATAACCCACCTCCTCTGTTAGGCTCTGTTCACACCTATGCGTGTGTCCCGTGCCTGCGTTTCCAGCAGAAAAAGGTGCATGCACATTTTTAAAAGCATGACCTGCAGGGAAATCACATGGTCATTTTCTCTGCTGGTGGTTGAATCGCAGCGAAACCCGCAGCCACCCACATAGATACAGTTGTGCTTATAAGTTTACATACCCTGGCAGAATTTATGATTTCTTGGCTATTTTTCAGAGAATATGAATGATAACACAAAAACTTTTCTTTCACTCATGGTTAGTGTTTGGCTGAAGCCATTTATTATCAATCAACTGTGTTTACTCTTTTTAAATCATAATGGCAACAGAAACTACCCAAATGACTCTGATCAAAAGTTTTCATACCCCAGTTCTTAATACCGTATATTGTCCCCTTTTAACATCAATGACTGCTTGAAGTCTTTTGTGGTATTTGTGGATGAGGCTCTTTATCTCTCAGATGGGAAAGCTGCCCATTCCTCTTGGCAAAAAGCCTCCAGTTCCTGTAAATTCTTGGTCTGTCTTGCATGAACTGCATATTTTGAGAACTCCCCAGAGTGGCTCAATGATATTGAGGTCAGGAGACTGAGATGGCCACTCCAGAACCTTCACTTTATTCTGCTGTAGCCAATGACAGGTCGGCTTGGCCTTGTGTTTTGGATCATTGTCATGTTGGAATGTCCAAGTACATCCCATGCACAGCTTCCTGGCTGATGAATGCAAATGTTCCTCCAGTATTTTTTGATAACATACTGCATTCATCCTGCCATCAATTTTGACCAAATTTCCTGTGCCTTTGTAGCTCACACATCCCCAAACATCAGCGATCCACCTCCCTACCTTTCATCATAGGCCTTGTTTACTCCTCTCCAAATGTAGCGTTTATAGTTGTGGCCAAAAAGCTCAATTTTGGTCTCATCACTCCAAATAACTTTGTGCCAGAAGTTTTGAGACTTGTCTCTGTGCTGTTTGGCATATTGTAAGCGGGATACTTTGTGGCATTTGCGTAGTAATGGCTTTCTTCTGGCGACTCGACAATGCAGCCCATCTTTCTTCAAGTGCCTCCTCTTGAAACAGCCACGTGTTATACCCTAAATATGGGGTGGCCTTTTAAATTGAATCACTGGGCAAATTTTGGATAGTGGGAAAGGGTTGAAACAAAAAAAGGAAAAGAAGGGTGCTGGTCTTGAGTATAATAAGTTTATTGGTAATAGTTAGAAATGCAATCAGGCACTTGTGAGAAGGTGATCAGGGTTAGCAACAACAGATGTGGAAAGTGGTGAGTCAGTGAAATGGTAAGTGGACTCTGCAGTCCAGAGCAAGTGAAGGCAGCAAGCAGCGTCCATAAAGATCTCTAAGATTAAATCTGCAAGGAGGTGAAGCAGGGCTGCAGCAACAGATGTGGGACTCGGCAGTAAGTGACAGCCGGCGAGTGGCTTATACAGTCCAGGACCAGTGCAAGCAACAAGCAGCGTCCTCAGAGTATGCTCATGGCCTCGGAAGTGAACCTAATGTCTGGCAATATAAGGCAATACATTTTGAGGTCCAAACCCTTTCTCAAGCCTGGAATGAGCATTGTGAAAAGCATTCCTATATGTGTGAAAAATTGGCAAGTTTGGTGGTGCATTGTTAGATAGACAATTGGTTTAGGCGATCGTAGCTGCAATTACCGTATATATACTCGAGTAAATGCCGAGTTTTTCAGCACATTTTTTAGGCTGAAACCCCCCCCTCGGCTTATACTCGAGTGAGGGTCCCACTTAAGAAAAAAAAGTCCTGAAAAAGGGGCGGGGCTGTCCCGTTGGGTGCCGCACATGCTGTGTGTCAGAGATCTGAACCGCCATGCAGCTACTGTAACGATGTCCCGCCTCCTAGACCCCCTCTTGTGATAGACGGCACACTGATCCAATGATAGGAATCATTGTGCTGTGTGTCATAGGAGGCAGGACATCGCTACTGCGGCTGCACGGCGATTCAGATCCAGCTCTGACACACATCATGACATCTCATTACCAGGCGCTGGTAGGCTGTACCTGATGGGGGGCTGGTAGGCTGTACCTGATGGGGGGCTGGTAGGCTGTACCTGATGGGGGGCTGGTAGGCTGCTTGTCATGAGCACTGATAGGCTGTACATGATGGGCACTGGCAGGCTGCATGTCATGGGCACTGATAGGCTGTACATGATGGGCACTTTTGAAATTTACCAGTAGCTTTTGCATTTCCCACCCTAGGCTTATACTCGAGTCAATACGTTTTTTTTCACAGTTTTTTGTGGTAAAATTAGGTGCCTCTGCTTATATTCGGGTCAGCGTATACTCGAGTATATACGGTATGTAATGTCATACTTTGCACTAAAATTAAAATTCTCAGGACAAGCTTTGGGGGAGTACCCCCTTCATCTAAGCTCCAAGCAGTGTTACAGAGAATTGGCAAATTTTAAAAAACATTTTAAAAAAATGGTCACATAGCGTAAGCTACTAAAACATTAACCACAATGTGGTATATCTAAATTGTAATAATAAGGGCTAAAACAATCATAATACTGCTGGTGAATTTACATTGCTAAGATTTCATTGATGAAAAAATACATGTTATTGCACAATTCTACCACTAGAGGGAGATGTGTTGTAATGTATTTCTAAAAACCACATCAATGAAACCGCGTAACACGCTTCAAAAAGGATGATTTATAGTACCAAAGATTGGGAGGAAATAGTCAGATTCCACTGACACTAGTGTGATTTCCCAAGAATCTATTGTTGCACAACAATGGAAATCATATTCTTTATGGTGCCCATTCACATTAATGCAACATGGTGCAGTGCGATTTTATTTTATTTTTTCTTGAAAGGGTACAAATGCTTCTTTGGTAAAGCAATGTGTGCTTCATAGACTTCATTGGGAGCTCATGAAAAGTGCATGAAAAAAAAAAAAAAAAAAGTGCATGTGTTTTGGCAGTGTCTTTGTTTAGTAACCAGTTTCCTCCTACAAAAAACATGTCAACTCATGTAAAAATACGAAAACGCACAGAAAAACGCATGACTATGCAGAAGCACTAATATGAACCTAGGCTAATAAAGCCTAGTAGCTGTTATCAGCAAGGCAATGCATTTTGATATTTTGGTGCACATGTGGGTCAATATTTGTGATTCTGTGATGGAAAAATATATGAAGTGCAAAAGTTATGAACAGAGTATAAAGATGACATGAAATACAGGAGAAGTAAAGCAAATTAACCACTTGCTGACCGGCTCACGCCGATATATGGGTACGTCCTGTACCTTTTTTTTTTTTTTTAAGGGCGATTAGCAGGCGCGCCCGCTGCATGGCGGGGAATCCGATGCGCGTGGCCGGCAGGCGCGATCGCTGCCGGCCACACGTGATCGCGTGCACGAGAGCAGGAACAGGGATTTGTAAACACAAATCCCGGTTCTGTCAGGAGAGAAGAGATATATCATAAGGTTGTTTGTTCCTACTAAGTGGGAACAACGATATGTCTCCTCCCCCAGTCAGTCCTATCCCCTCAGTTAGAACACACCTAGGGAATGCACATTTAACCCCTTGATCGCCCCCTAGTGTTAATCCCTTCCCTGCCAGTGACATTTACACAGTAATCAGTGCATTTTTATAGCAGTGATCGCTGTATAAATGTCAGTGGTTCCAAAAATGTTCCAGAAGTGTCCGATCTGTCCACCGCAATGTTGCAGTACCGCTAAAAATTGCAGATCACCGCCATTGCTAGTAAAAAAAAAAATTATAATAAAAATGCCATAAATCTTTCCCATAGTTTTGTAGACGCTATAACTTTTGCGCAAACCTTTTAAATAAACGTTTATTGCAATTTATTTATTTATTTTTTTAACCAAAACTATGTAGAAGAATACATATTGGCCTAAACTGAGGAAGAAGTTTTTGTTTTTTAAAAACCTTTTTGGGAATATTTATTATAGCAAAAAGTAAAAAATATTGTTTTTTTCTTTTCAAAATATTTCGCTTTTTTTTTTGTTTTGTTTTTTTTGTTTATAGAGCAAAAAATAAAAGCCGCAGAGGCGATCAAATACCACCAAAAGAAAGCTCTATTTGTGGGAAAAAAAATGACGTGCATTTTATTTGGGTACAACATCGCAGTTAAAGCGCCGCAGTTCCATATAGCAAAAAATGGCCTGGTCATTAAGCAGCCAAATCTTCCGGTCTGTAAGTGGTTAAAATAATCTTGACAGCTAATCTATGAAATCTCTCAGCTAAGAAAAAACAAGGGAGGAGTAGATTCTTTAAAGTAGTATTTAATCCAGAAACAGAAAAATTATATATTTTAGTTTACCAGTTCTTAGATGTGGCGACTGACTTTTTTTTTTTTTTCCTTCTTTTTTTTTTTTTTGTTTAATATTTTTGGGGGTTTTATACCATTTTAACTCTCAGATCTTTGGAGGATTTATTGTGTTTCTGTACAATTTGGCGTGGGGCACTATGATCTAAGATCTCCTTCTCGAGGAGTCAGCAATGGTCCCCAAATCTGGAGGTCCTGATTATACATTCAACATAAAGGAGTAGACTTGCACCGATACCGTTGTTTTATCGGCGAGTACAAGTATTGATACTTTCGGTACTCACCAGTACCGATTACTGTGCAAAACTAGCAAATCGGGACCGCTGGAGGTGCTCACAGGGCTTGAGGAGAAGTTCCAGGACCCCGTGGGTATAGGGCGGAAGTGGTGTCAGCTTGGGGGTAGGCCGCCTCTACATCTCCTCCAGCAGCCTTGATTTGCTACCATCGGGGGCCTGGGACACCTACCGTATGTAGATTATTTGGCCAAATATGTACTGTGAGTTCTAACTTTTTTTTTTTAAAACTGCCCACTAGATGGCGCTTTAATCCCTTTCTATACATACACACGCACACAGGAACATTGGGGGAAATTGTATGCAATTTGGACAGGAATCGCACTGCATTCCTGTTTAAATTACATGCGTTTCTTTGCAGTGCGATTTGAGCCCATTCATTTTATATGGACGCAAATTGCACCGCAAAGTATCAGTTTTGGTATTGGGAGCGTTTGGACGAGTACTGATAATCGCGCACATACTTGGTATAGACATTGGTATCGCTTCCTCCCTTTAAAGGAGACATGTTAGACAATAAACAAACTCTATGAAACTCTTAAAGCATTGGTAAACCCTATTTTTTTTTCCCTTTAAAAAAAACAGGTTTATACTTACCTACTCTGTACAATGGTATTGCACAGAGAGGCCCAGAACTTCCTTTTCTGGGGTCCCCCGGTAGCACTGCCAGCTCCTCCGCTTCTGTG
This sequence comes from Lithobates clamitans, assembly GCA_037952925.1. Classification (NCBI taxonomy): domain Eukaryota; kingdom Metazoa; phylum Chordata; class Amphibia; order Anura; family Ranidae; genus Lithobates; species Lithobates clamitans. Next base: position 1,924,148 of record JBBGZY010001544.1, read on the forward strand.
TATGTGCCATCATAGCAAGCTGCTTGTTATGGGGGCAGACGTGAGTTCGCTCCCACGCCGGGCTGTGTGCGTCCATAGACAGACACAGCGTAGATTGGCCCCGCTCCCTGCTCACTGGTTTTGACTGACAGCAGCAGAAGCCAATGGCTCCTATTGCTGTCAGAGCTTCCAGTGAGATCAAGAAGTCAAGAAGAGGACAGAAGAGCTGCAACAAACGGGCACAGTGCTGGATTGAGAATGGGGGGGCTAGGGGGAGCAGAAAATGCATTAAAGCAAAATGCCTTTAGAACCACCTTTTAATGTTGTATTCTTTATTACTACTTCAATTATTTTTTTATTTTTTTTTTGTAGTTTTTTTACTTACCGTATATACTCGAGTATAAGTCGAATTTTTCAGCCCTTTTTTTTGGGCTGAAAGTGCCCCCCTCGACTTGTACTCGAGTCACCGCTGTCTGTCTGCATGATCAGCGTGTCATACAGGCAGACGGCGTGTAATGATACTGTTCGGAGGCTATTCCAGCTTTCAAAAGCCGCGCCTCTTCCTCGTCTGTGATGGGCTGAACAGCTGTCAGTGTACAGCCTATCACGGACATTCTCTCATCCTCGTTCGTGGTATGAGAATGAGAGAATGTCCATGATAGGCTGGCCGCTGACTGCCTATCACAGACGAGGAGGTGGCGCAGGTTTTGAACAGTGGAATGGCCGCCGAACAGTATCATTACACGCCAGCCGCCGTCTTAGGATGGAGATCGCCACAGGGAGGATGGAGATCGCCACAGGGAGGCTGAACAGGACACAGGTAGGCTGCACATGCACACAGGGACACATGTACAGAACACAGGGACACATGTACAGAACACAGGGACACATGTACAGGACACAGGGACACATGCACATGTACGGGACACATGCACATGTACGGGACACATGCACATGTACGGGACACATGCACATGTACGGGACACATGCACATACACGGGACACATGCACAGGATACAGGTAGGCTGCACAGGACACAGGGAGGCATGCAGCTGCAGATGGGCATTGTTGACCCTCTGCATTTCTCACCCTCGTCTTATACTCGGGTCAATACGTTTTTCCCAGTTTTCTGTGGTAAATTAGGGGCCTCGACTTATACTCGGATCGACTTATACTCGAGTATATACAGTACTAATATTTGGGGCTTTTCCTCAAATGAATCTCAGTCAGGGAGGTAACGTTCAGTGGAACAGCATTTAAAATTAACCTGAGTAATTAATTTAATTTATTTTTTTGGAATCAAGTCATTGATTGTGTGGAGGGCTTAGGTAAATGATCTAGGTATATGCAATATGTTTTCTGCATTCTGGACATATGTCCCTGCATGCATAGGGCCCTAAACGCAAATACCACTCGGTCCAACATCTAGCCATGATGTATTTCAATAAACAAGTATGGGAATGGAAAAAACACTGCGCTCAAAAAAGTGTTAATACTACTAAGCTGCAGCTCAAATGTGCGATATCCACATTAATATAGAGAAAAGAAAAAGGAACTGCGCTATACCCTAAAAGCATATATGTGAATTTATGTGACAAATAATGTGAAATCCTTAACTGGGTGAAATTGTGAAAAACTAAACTGGTGTCTGACTATTACCAGATGTATATAAACCAATACCACAAAGTATATAGTGAAACCAAATTAAAACAGCAAGTCCATAAATCAAATAGACAGATAGTCCACTAGGCAGTGGGAAGAGGCCCTTGATCGCTGTTCATAGGGATCGCTGTGCAAAGGGGGAAAGTAGAGAAACACCCATCATAGTGATCCTCCACCACCTAAAGTGCACGCTTACCAAATAGAAAGCTAAATAAGCTTGATTGAATAAAAGGAGGCCAGATGGACATGGATCTGAAGCGTCACTCTGTGTACTGTAGCAGGCAGCAGGTAGACTGGGCGAAATAGAGACCTGGATATCCAACCAACATCAGAGCATCCCTCTAGCGGCGTGGCCGCAGGCAGATTAGGGAAGTACCAATCCCCGAATTACAACCATAGGAATAAAAAAGAGTTATCCATAGTGTGACTCCGTAGATGAAATTTATTTTAAAAAGGTAAAACGCTTACAGTTTTGCAGTGAAAAGAGAGCAGAAATCGCCGGCCGGCTGGTGAACGCCCGTCCTAATGTGAGGCGATGACGTCAGAGCGTCACCTTCCCGACGTACATTTCGTCTAGTAACTGACGTCGTCTGGGGAACCAATGATGTATTTCAGCCTAAAACAAAATCTGTTGCTGCTGCCCCTGATCACTTTTTGACAAATGCCTGATTGCATTTCTAAGTGTTAGACCCTTTTTACACTGGTGCACTTTTGCCACGCCAGACTTTTCCTTTCTGGCACGACAAGAGCAAGTAAACGTTTTTCCCCTTTAAATCCTATGTAACTGTTCACATCTGAGCACTGGGTCTGCAGCATCTTGTCCTGCATACAACATCTTTGGTGCACGGTTTTAAACAGCCCACTTCCTATTGAAATCAGTTTGGTACATTTTTTGAGTCGCATGTCCCCCCCACCCCCTTCCGAACCATACCAGGCCACATGCCCTCAACATGGGTCACTTTACCATGGAGAGATCCCCCTCCCCAGAACCTTGTCCCCATGTTGATGAGGACAACCACCTCTCCCACACAACCCTGGCCCAGTGGTTGTGTGGGTCTGCTGGCAGGGAGCTTATCTGAATCTGGAAGACCCCTTTTTAACAATAAGATGGCCCCCAGATTCATGCCTAGACCATGTAAATGAGTAAGGGGTACATAGCCCTACTCATTCACCAAAAAAGGCAAGTGTAAATAAAAACCTGAACATTTTTTGACAAGTCCTTTATTTAAAAAAAATGTCCCCCATGTACAATCTTCGTCAATCACATCATCAAGCAATGTAGCTCCAAGTCTGTCACTGTCGCCAACACCTGACTATTCCAGTTGCTTGCCCAGTACCAAATGACACTTCGCTTCCCCCCACAGTTGAAGTAAGTAAAGGGGCAGAGTTCCCCAGTGATGCCGTGGTCATACTGTATATGGACATGTCAATATTTGGTCAGATCCTACTTGGCAACCCTGTCCCTTTTATGACGTTGTGTGCAGGCCAGGGTTGTGGGGGAAGAGGCCCTTGTCGTTATCAACATGGGGACAAGATGCTTTGCGGTGGGGGAGAGCCCTCCCCTCTTTTCCTAGTCTGCAAGGCTGAATGCTCGAATAAGAGTCTGGTATTGATTTTGGGGGACCCCACACCATTTTTTTTTTTTTGGCAGGGGATCCCCTTCAAAAATCATACCAGACCTGATTTTTTTTTTTTTTTTTAATATGACGGCTCCTTTGTTTACATCATGCTGTCATCAGGGATGAATCACTGATTGCTAGAATGCTGGTGGATGCTGGTGGGTGTCTGCTCCTAACAACAATTGACCAGCAATGAAAACGCATGCAAAATCGCATCTAAACCACATATGCATTGCGTTAAATTTTAATGCAAAGCATTAAAAATGTAATAAAAACACTATGCATTTTTTAAAAACGCATACCACATTTTTAAGAGAACCAGTGAAAGCCCTAAGTTATTTCATTCTATTGTTGCCATTTCTTTTAACTCTTGAGACCTGCACCATTCTTTTTCTTCTCTGCGCTAGTACCAGATCCTGGCTGATCTTCAGGAGCTGGATTTTAGTATGCTTCTTTTTAACCATTTCTTGGATTTTCTTGGATCTTGGACACTTGGATTTTTTTACGGACATAGGGTTAGACCCTCTGCCAAATTTGTATTCAGTGTGTGTTTTTTGGGGGGAGATTCACCCCTTTATTTATCCCAGTAACCATTGTCATAGAGAATTAAAGTGAAGGAAAATGCAACATTTTAGAGCTATCCCCAGATCAAGAGGTGGGGAAATGCCTGAGGCTCGGTTCACACTGGGGCGACTTGGGATCCGACTTGTACGCCCTCAAGTCGCCCCAGAAATAGTCTCAATGGGAGTGAACGCTAGCGTCTTAATAGACGCTACTGAAGTCGCTCTGACTTCAGAGCGTACTCCCTGTACTACTTTGATCCGACTTTAGCCCATTGACTATCATTGAAGTCGGATCAAAGTCGGATCGCCGTCTCGCATGATCCGACTTCGGCATGCGACTTGTGCTCAGATGATCTTGAGGGGGAACTCCGCGCCAAATTTTAAATAAAAATCCGGCATGGGTTCCCCCTCCAAGAGCATACCAGGCCCTTGGGTCTGGTATGGATCTTAAGGGGAACCCCCTACACCGAAAAAACGGCGTGGGGGGTCCCCCAATCCATACCAGACCCTTATCCGAGCACGCAGCCCGGCCGGACAGGAATGGGGGTGGGGGACGAGCGGGCACCCCACCCCCATCCTGAACCGTACCAGGCCGCATGCCCTCAACATGGGGGGGTTGGTGCCTTGGGGAGGGGGGCGCGCTGCGGCCCCCCCACCCCAAAGCACCTTGTCCCCATGTTGATGAGGACAAGGGCCTCTTCCCGACAACCCTGGCCGTTGGTTGTCGGGGTCTGCGGGTGGAGGGCTTATCGTAATCCGGGAGCCCCCTTTAATAAGGGGGCCCCCAGATCCCGACCCCCACCCTATGTGAATGAGTATGGGGTACATCGTACCCCTACCCATTCACCTAGGGAAAAAGTGTCAATTTAAAAAAAAAACACTACACAGATTTTTAAAGTATTTTATTAGACAGCTCCGGGGGTCTTCTTCCGACTTCGGGGGTCTCTCCGGTTCTTCTCCGGGTCTTCTGCCGGGCTCCTCCGCTCTCTTCTGCTCTTTTTCCGCTCTTTTGCTAAAGCGGAGGAGCCCGGTCTTCAATCTTCTGCCCTCTTCTCTTCTTCTGATGTTGACACGACGCTCTCTCCGGCTAGAATGCTCTCTGTGCGCTCTGCTCTGACTTATATAGGTGGTGACCCCGCCCCCTTATGCCGTCACAGTCCCTGGGCATGCTGGGACTATGACGTCATAAGGGGGCGTGGTCATCGGGTGATGACCACGCCCCCTAAAACGTCAGTCCCAGCATGCCCAGGGACTGTGACGGCATAAGGGGGCGTGGTCACCACCTATATAAGTCAGAGCGGAGCGCTCAGAGTGCATTCTAGCCCCAGAGAGCGTCGTGTCAACATCAGGAGAAGAGGGCAGAAGGCAGAAGATTGAAGACCGGGCTCCTTCGCTATAGCAAAAGAGCGGCAAAAGAGCAGAAAATAGCGGAGGAGCCCGGCAGAAGACCCGGAGAAGAACCGGAGAGACCCCCGAAGTCGGAAGAAGACCCCCGGAGCTGTCTAATAAAATACTTTAAAAATCTGTGTAGTGTTTTTTTTTTTAAATTGACACTTTTTCCCTAGGTGAATGGGTAGGGGTACGATGTACCCCATACTCATTCACATAGGGTGGGGGGCCGGGATCTGGGGGCCCCCTTATTAAAGGGGGCTCCCGGATTCCGATAAGCCCTCCGCTCGCAGACCCTAACAACCAACGGCCAGGGTTGTCGGGAAGAGGCCCTTGTCCTCATCAACATGGGGACAAGGTGCTTTGGGGGGGGGGGCCGCAACGCGCCCCCTCTCCCAAGGCACTAACCCCCCCATGTTGAGGGCATGCGGCCTGGTACGGTTCAGGAGGGGGGGGGGCGCTCGCTCGTCCCCACCCCCATTCCTGTCCGGCCGGGCTGCGTGCTCGGATAAGGGTCTGGTATGGATTGGGGGGGACCCCCCACGCCGTTTTTTCGGCGTAGGGGGTTCCCCTCAAGGTCCATACCAGACCCAAGGGCCTGGTATGCTCTTGGAGGGGGAACCCATGCCGGATTTTTATTTAAAATTTGGCGCGGAGTTCCCCCTCAAGATTCATACCAAACACAGTGGCGGGGATCCAAGTCGGATCCCCGTTCATTGAAAGTCGGACACATGTCGCAGGGCAAAGTCGGATCCACAAGTCGTGTTGAAGTCGTGTTGCCCCTGTGTGAATCGAGCCTTAGAGGGAATATACCCTCACTTTTAGAGATTTTATGTCTTCAGTAAAGGGAAATATCCCAATGGCAGCCAGACCACAAAAAATAAACTTGTAGGAGTTTTAACCCTTCCCTACTCCATGTAAAATCTAAACAAAAATGGCGACCACCCCTATTTATAACTAGCTTTTAGAGGTATGCATGGAAGGGATTTGCACAATTTTTTTTTTTTTTTTTTTTTCTGGAACTAGAAAGCCCTGGGACTGACCATACTGATGTGAACTATCCCATATAACTTACTTTCCATGCATTTTTGATGCAAACAAAAAACCCCACTGGACTGCATGTGGTGTGATCTGGTCCTTAACCTTTTTGTGTAATATAAGATCTATGGAGTTTAAATGTATGTGTTTTTATATTAGTCTGTGAATAGCAAGCTAATGATTATTCTTAGCATTATCTGGACATGGAAAGGCAGCTCTGCAATGCTTGTGGACTGTGTGCGCTTCTTGATACCTCTTTTAATTTCATTCCATAAATGATAAATGGTTTTCAAACTTTTTTACAAATAAATATCTAAATAGTGTGGCTTGCATTTGTATTCAGCCCCCTTTACTCTGATACCCCCTATTTAGAATCTAGTGTAACCATTTGTCCTTAAAAGTCGCCTAATTAGTAAATAGAGTCCACCTGTGTATAATTTAATCTCACTAAAAATATAGCTGTATTGTGAAGCCCTCAGAGGTTTTTTGGAGAACCTTAGTGAATAAACCGCATCATGGAGGCCAAGGAACACACCAGGCAGGCCAGGGGTAAAGCTGTGAAGAAGTTTTAAAGCAGGGTTAGGTTATAAAAAAAAAAATATATATATATCCCAAGCTTTGAACATCTAACAGAGCACGGTTCAATCCATCATCCAAAAATGGAAAGAGTATGGCACAACTGCAAACCTACCAAGACATGGCCGTCCACCTAAATTGACAGACCGTGCAAGGAGAGTATTAACCAGAGAAGCAGCCAAGATGCCCATGGTAACTCTGGAGGAGCTGCAGAGATCCACAGCTCAGGTAGGAGAATCTGTCCACAGGACAACTATTAGTCGTGCGCTCTACAAATCTGGCCTTTATGGAGGAGTGACAAGAAGCAAGCCATAAGAAATCCCGTTTGCAGTTTGTGAGAAGCCACGTGGGGACACAGCAAACGTGGAAGAAGGTGCTCTGTTCAGATGAGACCAAAATTGAACTTTTTGGCCTAAAAGCAAACCGCTATGTGTGGTCGGAAGAATAACCCTGCACATCACCCGGAACACACCATCCCCACCGTGAAACATGGTGGTGGCAGCATTATGTGAGGATGCTTTTCTTCAGCAGGGACAGGGAAACTAGTCAGAGATAATCGGAAGATAGCGCCAAATACAGGCCGATCTTAGAAAAATACCGGTTAGAGTCCGCAAAAGACTGGGGCGAAGGTTCGCCTTCCAGCAGGACAACGACCTTAAACATACAGCCAAAACTACAATGGAATGGTTTCGATCAAAGCATATTCATGTGTTAGCATGGCCCAGTCAAAGTCCAGACCTAAATCCCATTGAGAATCTGTGGCAAGATTTGAAATTTGCTGTTCAGACACTCTCCATTCAATTTGACAGAGCTTGAGCTATTTTGTACAGAAGAAAGAGCAAAAATGTCACTCTCTATATGTGCAAAGTTGGTAGAGACATACCCAAAAAGACTTGCAGCTGTAATTGCAATGAAAGGTGATTCTACAAAGTATTGACTCAAGGGGACTGAATACAAATGCACACCACACTTTTCACATATTTGTAAAAAAAATTGAAAACCATTTATCATTTTCCTTCCACTTCACAATTGTGTGCCACTTTGTGTTGGTCTACCACTTAAAATCACAATAAAATACATTTGGCTTTTTGGTTGTAACATGACAAAATGTGAAAAATTTTAATGGGTATGAATACTTTTTCTAGGCACTGTAGTATTATAATATACTGGAAATACAATAAGCTATCTAAGGCTAGCTATACAAAGGCTGATTGAGAGAAACCAGTAAGTTCCCACATCTAAGCTCAGTAGCATGGATAGAGGGTACCCCCACTGGCTGTATTCTAATAGCCACTGCTCTTGCAGCTGTCAGTATACGTAAATAGTGACTGTATCTGATTGGCTGCGGTCACTGTTTGCCTGAGATTTTTCTGCCCAGCGCCTTTGATCTTCAGACCAAAGTCTGTTGAGTTTGGTGCCGTCAGGGCCACCAATGGCTTGGCTTTCATCCGATTCAGCTGTGTGTATGGCCAGCAAGAAGGCTGGTACACATGTGTCAAATATTGGCCGGTTCAACAGAAACTGGATGACATTTGGCCCGTGTGTACTGCAGCCTGTCTGACAGAACCTGGTCTAACAGCCGGCTTTCATCGAACAGGCATCCTGGAAAACGAGCATCTGATCAGTGCTGTCAGATGATCAGCACTCATCAGTGTGTTCTGGCGGGGGGGGGGGACCTGACTGAACGCAATAACTCAATGGGGGGAGACACAGCGATGACCAGTATGATGACCTCTCCCGTTTTTTTTTTTTTTTGGTTTGTTTTTTTTTTTTTTTCTACATTCGGCCCGCTGGGTTTAATGAAAGAAAAAAACTCCCCAAATGTACCTAGCATAAGATGCATAAGATTGGGGTCAATAGGCCACTAGAAGTGGTTGTAGGAATATTTTTTGAAGCCTTTGATCTTTGTGCAGAAGTGGCTGGAGTTGTTTTGTGATCTTAGAGCTTGTAGGTGACCACAAGTGGAACCTGATTTATCCTTTTTGACTCACTTTATAATGTAAAAAAAACTGGTTCTGGGGATGGTAATCACTTTCCAGATCTATGTGTTGATTGTCAGTGGACTATATCTGTTTCATTAGATCGTCTGTGATGTCTGAGCTGATCTGATGGTACTTTATGGGCTGACTATAGAAGGCAGGTTCTTCTATGGGATGGAAAGGATCATGCCTGAGTTATGTGAGGGATGGCCTTTGCATTTTCTGTAGATGAATGTTTGCAAATGTGCTCCTATAATTCTCAGGGCCCTTTCTCTCATGCATGTGTCTGTTTTCCATCCATCCATCGATGGATAAAAAACAGACATCAGTATATCTTTATGGGAAAATGGATGATCGTCCATTTACATCAGTTTACATCCGCTTCCGTCAACATCCGTTTTTTAAAATGGATCAAATCCCTATTTTTGTTCCTTTTAAGAAAAGAAACGGACGAAATGCGAATGTAAACGGTCCGTTTTTGCATCCGTTTTTGTATTGGTAGTAGTAGATGGTAAAAAAAACTAATAAGAAACTGATGAAAACTTCCTCCGTTATTTTTTTCCTTTGAAAAACAGTGACTGAACTGTTGAGATGAATGGTCTACATGTGTGAAATGGGCCTTATTGTGGTGTCCAGGAAGTTTTTTGGCGAGTGGTTTAATTTTTTTATTTATGTTTTAGTGTGATGTGAAAGTTGTTGTGAAGCTGATAAAAAAAAATCTCCCGGGCAGTCCGTGTAATCAAAATATAATCAATGAAGGAAAAGTAGGCCAAAAGGATTTTCACTTGAGGTGAGAATAGACCTTGCACTTCTTATCTTATAATAATCGCCCAAATAATATTTCCAAACTTATCCTTATTGTTTCTCTGTTTCAGAACAGTCATTAGTTTTATATAAGGCTCGAAGAAGGAATCTAAGGGACCCCGAAAGCTTGCATAACTTCAAGTAGAAGTTCAGCCAAAACTAACTCTAAACCTACAAATTACTATAGTCACCTGTTCTGCAGCTGCTCCAGTCCCACGCGGAGCTGTCAGTGGCGGATTCAGTGTGCGGGAGAGGCAGCCGACAACGGAAGCCCTATAGTAACTCTATGGGTCACGTCACTTCTCGGGCATTTTCCAGACGTATTTGATTCTCTCCTGCACACAGCTTCTGCTGCTGGAGACCGGACCGAACCAGCTTCAGAAAAGGTTTGTTTAGCGATATTTTTTCATTTTTTTCCTCTTTACAGGATTAGATATAATATTTTAGGATGTGGCTGAGAGTAGACTTGGCATTAGAAAGTTTTAGGCTGAACTTCTACTTTAAGCTAAAGGATAAGTTCACCTTTCATAACATGTTACTCCCATGTTCAGGGTGTAACATGTTACGAACAGACTGGCCCCCGTACCTCCCCGATTCCCCAATCTGACAGCTAGCGGGGATCTTCATTGCCCCCCACCCCAACTAGCTGTCACAATTTTTAAAAAACGCGGCTAAGCGTGGTTCTGCCCGCCCAGACATGTCACTCATTCACAGTATCCTGTGAATGGAAAACAACATGGTCCAGCAGCCTTTGCGGCTGTCAGCTTGTAGTTTTTAATGAACTATCTAGGGCTGCAACTAACGATTATTTTCATAATCGATTAGTTGGCCGATTATTGGTTCGATCGAATAATCGGTTAATAACCTTTAAAATTGTGGTGTATAATTTAGTTAATATGTTAAGTTTAAAAAAAAGGCAATTTAGTCTTAAATATCTCTATGCAGTGATAAATATAAATAACCAACTATATGGTTAGAGAGCAAAATCTGAGAATAACAGACAGAAGAGAGATACTGTATATACTATTAGAGGATATATATACTGTATATACTATTAGAGATTGAATCTGGTAATTATCATCAGACTCAGATCTTTTTTTATTTAAAGAAAATTAAAAAGTTAGACTGTCTTGCAGATTTTCAAACAGAACTGTAATATATTATATGCTGGCCATACAAAAACAATGTCTTCCTTAAAAAAAATAGCATTCTAAGAACGTTCGAATCGTTAGCAGGGTCAAATTGAAGTTCGTCTTCAACCAGAGTGACAGGAAAATTTAGAAATAGAAAGCTGCTTGGTCAAAGGAATTTTCAGACAGTGTATGTGGTTTTCGTTCAGAAATTACATTATTTTTAAAACAGAATGTTAAAAGCAAGTGAAAATTTCAAACAACATTCTTTCATTCAGCGAATGTACAAAGATTTTTCATATGAATATTCTCGTCTGAAAATTGATCCGTGTGGCCAGCATATAGCTCGGTACACACCTATGCAGTTTGCTTTTGATTTGTTTCTATATTGCTTTTTTGCTGTTAAGTACAGTATAGAGTGCCCCAATAGCAAGGTAAAGAAAACTTCTGCCTTTAGAACCACTCACTTCCTGCCCGGGACTACATGTCCCATGAGATATTGCTCCTTGCACATTCACAAGTTCCCAGGCACTTACTGACATGTATGGACGGTGTACTGAACTGTATGCGTGCTGCACTATATTTCCTGATATGTAAACAAATAATGCATTCTGTATGCAGACCAACTAATCGGCTGGCCGATTAATCGATTATGAAAATAGTAATCGATTAATTTCATAATCGATTAGTTGTCGATTAATCGATTAGTTGTTTCAGCCCTAGAACTATCACGGCTCTATGGAGCACCATGGTAGTTCATTCTCTCTTCCTGTCGGATTGTATCTACTTACCCATACGGGATTTACGGGCACACAGATACACTGCCAGATCTACTGGAGACCTGCATGGCACCAGCAATCTGCTGATTACTGGTGCAATGTTTTACAGGCTCCAAAAAATAAATAAATGTCCATTTTTTTTTACCTGCAAAAAATGTGCATTTATTTTTTTTTTCTAAAAAGTGAACTTATCCTTTAACCAATAAAGGGTATTACTTAAAGTGGAGCTTCACTTGTTCGCACCGTCGCCCCCTCCACTGCCACGTTTGATACTTTTTGGGGGTGAGGGGGCAGGTACCTGGTTTTGACAGGTACCCGTTCCCACTTCCGGGTAAGATCGCATGTCAATGATCTATGACATTTCTGGTCCCTCCTCCTTCAGGGGGGAAGGAGGAGGGACCAGAAATGTCATAGATCATTGACATGCGATCTTACCCGGAAGTGGGAACGGGTACCTGCCGCCTTCGAGGACACAGACCGGTCCCAGAAGACAGCCGCGACCGTTCAGAAAGCATAGCACGACTCATGCCTGCGCGGCAGGAAACTAACTGTGAAGCCTGAAGGCTTCACTGCCAGTTTCCCTTAATTACAATATTTGCACCCGAAGCCGGTTGACGAATTAGCTCGGGGTGCTGTTATCACAGGATCCCTGGACTGGTAAGTGTCTTTATATTAGTATTTGTAGCTGCTGACTTACTGACTGAAGCTCCTCTTTTAACTCCAAATATTCTGAATTAATCAATGGCTAAAACCGTGCAATACTCCAAATGTTGACAAGGCTTAAAACCCCTTCACATATTTAAATGTTTATGTCCTATGAATATATACATGTTGATTAGCTGTTGCTTACTTACGGTAATCTTGTGTTCTCCAAGTCTCTTTACAGAAAATGTATTGGCCCACCCATGCATTGTGTTGCGCCGTCAGTGCCAGGTAAATATAATGATTAATTGTAGTATATCTTAAAGGTTATTTAATTTAACAGAACCAGTGTATCACTTTAAAGTATATCTAAAGCCTAAATGTATAATTTAATTTTGGATAGAATGGGGGGGGGGGGGTTACAATACTACACAGTTGAAGGAAAGTGGATTAGAAAATTGTATGATCTTAGCTTTAGCTAATCAAAAGTAAAAGGTAATGAACTATTTACTCTCTGTATGGCACAGTCTTCTTTCGACCAAAATGGGAAAAAATATCAAGGCTGGTCCCAGAGGTGTGCAAGTCATTGAAGGGCAGGCAGATGTTGCTACCTGTCATCGACAAGATATCTGCCTGTCTTTGACTACCTAAGGCAAACCATAGATGATGGAAAGAAAAGTGCTTGATTCTCCCATCTACACAGACAGTGTTGATGGGGGGAATCCCTTCCGCTGAGCTGTTGTGTTCCGGGGGGTGGGGAGTCCAGGAACACCATGATTACTGCTTGCGGCTATAGCAATAATTACATCCTAAAAATCTGACATGCTGGTTATACCAATGGATCGACTAGAGTAGAATCAGCCTGCCCATAAATGGCCCATCTATGGCTGGCTTAAATGTTTGCAGTTATATTTCTTGTAATCGGGACTATGGGTGGCCATAGGCAGCACAAATTTTGTCCAATTCTTGCTGAATGGGCCCCACAAGCGCCATTTGACTTGACAAAAAAGTAAAAAAATTGATTCAGCCTGTGAAAATGTATCATTCGAACAGTAACTACATCCTATCAGATACATTCACTGTGCTGCAGCACCACGGTATTCAGATAGTCGCTGCTGCTAAAAACAATAACTGGCATTGGAGACGCCTCTATCCATGCTGTGTAGTGTGGAAGGGGAAATTACCTTTTTTTTTTTTTCCTCTCCTCCAGGCTAAACAACACAAAATTGATCTGTGTATTGCTAGCCTAGGGACCTTTCACATTTTACAGTTTTTCAGTAGCGAAAGAAAAATGCATCCCTTTCAATTCAATGTTTCACAGGTGCATGCTGAAACACACTGGAAAACACACTGGAAATGCATCAAAATCACATAAGTGTTTTTGATGCACTTTTTCAGTGGAGCAGTTTGAAAGCAGACTGACTCATTCTAATGCTTGCCTTTTTTTTTTCTTCTTTTTTTTTTTTTTTTTTTTTTTTTTTTTTGAGAAATGCGTTATGCACATGTACAAACCTGAGGGTTTAAACAGAATGGTGATGATGGTTTACAAGTGAAAGAAAGTTTCCATAATGGCATAGATCTCAGTTGTCATTCTTCATTTGTAAATGTACATCACTTGAAAGCTGTAAACCAGACAGTTTCAGTGCTGTTGTTTTGAATGAAGTGCTTCCTAAATGAATCATTTCCATTGTCTGCTGGACAGGTCACTACTTATACCAACGTCATACAGGTGTGTTTTGGTGTATCAAATAGCATGTGATACCTCTTCAGTGAAGATTTGTCACATTATTTCAGTTCCCTTTTATGCATCACTAGTGTTTACCAGGGAAAATGCTAGTACGTGCGGGCTATCCTAGCTCTGCCTGTACTGAGGTGCATTCACTGACACCGTGCTACATTATGCCTTTAAAACTAGGATTAAGGTGGTTCTAAAGTTTAACTATGTTTTTACCTTAATGCATTCCTTGCATTAAGGTAAAAAAGTTTAGGCATTAGTACCCCCCCCCCTCTTTTTTCTTACTTGAGCCTTCATTCGATCCAGCACCGTGCACGTCTCCAGCTCTTCTCTTCCCTTCCCTTCCCTCACTTCCAGGTCTCGCTGGCTTTTCTGAGGCAGTGGGAGCCATTGGCTACCGCTGATATCAATCAAAGCCACTGACAAGGGTAGGGGGCAAAGTCCCACTGTCTGTGTCCATAGACAGCAAGACTGGGGAGCGAGTGCCCCCATAGAAAGCCGCTTTCTACGATGGCACTCGACAGAGGGGAGGAGCCAGGAATGCCAGCGGGCGACCCAAGAAGAGGAGGTTCAGAGCAGGTAAGTAAAAGTGGTTGTAAATTTTTTTTTTTTTTACGTTTTAAATGGTGTTTCTCCATGATTGTGCTAGTGAGAGTTCTTGTCATACATGGTTCGGGTTCAGCAGACATAAATGTAGAAACCAATTTAAAAAGTAAACCTATATACCTGGAGGAAGATTTCTTTAGAATGGAAGTCCATGCTAAAACTAAAATCCCTGCATCTATAGTCACCAGCATTCTAACACTAACCTCTCTAGCCCTGTAAAGAAAAAATCAGTATACATACCTTTTCTGCAGGTGTTCCGACACGATCCCAAGTTGAGCTGTCAGCCACGGCTTCTCTGTGGAGGCGGGTGCAGAGGACACAGCCGACAACGGAAGCCCCATAGTAAGTCTATGGGTGACGTCACTTCCCATTAATTTCATTTCACAGCCGTTGTCGGCCGTGTCCTCTGCAGAGCTTCCGCCGCTGGAGATCGGGTCGGATCGCCTGCAGAAAAGGTATGTATACTGATTTTTTTTCTTTACAGTGCTAGATAGGTTAGTGTTGGAATGTTGGTGGCTATAGATGCAGGGATTTTAGTTTTAGTATGGGCTTCAACTTTAAGGCATTATTAAACCCAAAACCAAAAATGTAATATATTGCAGCTTACTAATCTTGAAATGTACCATAGTAGCTGCATTAGTTTTTATGTTAGATTTTTTTTGCTCCTCCTCCCTGAAACAGGAAACACATTAGTCCACCATTATAAATTTCATAGTCTTACCTGCGTGCCTCAGTTGTTTGTGTTTCCTCCGGATCCACAGGAGCTGCAAGAAACGTTTTTATTTGTCTCTGTGCTAATTGCAGGAGACCCCCTGCCAGCATCCCCTTCAGCCCAGCAGGCCTTGGGAGGGTGAGCAGGAGCAGCAATATCGAGCAAACTTGCTCTGCCTGAGATTTCACCCCTACAGAGGGGGGTCTGCAATCATCCCCCAAACTGATGCAATGCACTGCATTTTTTCCCCATACCGTTTTTTGTTCTTATGCTGGTGGGACCTGCTGCTGCTTCAATCTGAGCCCTGTGACCACAGGCCGGTGGATGCCTTTCTCCACGCGGGTAGGTGTCAGGTTTTTCTACTATGGTTTTTCTCTCACAGGCCGCCCGATTGCCTCCACGCCGTGTACCGCTGCGATCGGCGTCCTCCACACCCAGCAGAGCCGGCTCCTTTCCTTGTGGAGGCTCTGCAGGGTGTACCAAGATGACGCCGACGCCGGAAAAGCGTCACTTCCGGTCACGCGGGTTCCAGTCGGCGGCCATTTTCCCGGAGACCAGATGGTCAGTTCAGGGAGGCGAGAAAAAAAAAAAAAGAAATCTATATTTGAAAAAAAAATTATTATTTTTTTTTTTTTTAACAGTCCCCCTCCCTAATGGAAGCCCAGGCTGGAGGACACCAGCAACAGCGGTATGTGCAGGTACATCTACCAACCTGCACCGGGTCAGCTGAGGGCAGGGCTGGAGCTTAAGCAGGAAGCAGTTAAAAAGGCTCCTCTAAGCAGAGGATCCTGGTGGCTGACCATGTCTGACACTTCTCCACCCTGCCCTGCAGATCCTGCAAGCCAGGACAGCTCCAAGGTAAGCCAGAGTACTCCAGGGTCACCTCTGTCTTAGCCTCACTACAAAACTGCCCACTTACAAGCAGTTTTTTTTCTTTTAACCTCCTACCTCACGGGGACCTTTTTTTTGTGCTTGATTTCTAAGGCTAAGACCCCAGAGGAAAGGAAAGCGAAAGGCAGCAAAGAATTGCAAGGTTACCTCAAAGATCTGCTCAGCTCTTTCAAAACAGAAATAAAGAGCACCATGGCACCATTACGCTCAGCAATTGAAAAGTTGGAATTTGGAAAAGTTGGAAGCCCCAACTAGTGCCAGTCTGACCAGTACCCCTTCTACCAGCAGGACATGCGTTCCTTCAGGTAACAGGGGACAGGCAGAACGACAGGAATATGAGGAAGATTTGGATGAATCCATACAATCCGAATCGGAGGATGGCCTTTGCTCAGACTCTGACGAGGAAGATCCAGCTTCAGAGGGCAACTTATTTCTCTCAGAAGACACGGATAACCTTCTAAAAGCCATAGCCGACACGCTCGGTATTAAAGAGCTAAAAGCTGCAGAGCTCACACTACACGAGAAGATGTATAAAGGGCTACAACCGAGAAAGCCTAGAACATTTCCTGTACACCAAACTCTGAAAGACATCGTCAAAAGAGAGTGGGAAGACCCAGAGAAAAAACTCTTCATTCCAGCTGCGGTCAAGCGCAGGTATCCATTCGCAGAGACAGACACCAAAACCTGGGCTAAATGCCCCAAAGTGGATGCCTCCCTGGTAAGAGTCAAAATAAAACTGACTTGGCCTTCGATGACGTGGGTACCTTAAGCAACCCTATGGATAAGAAAATAGAAGCCCTTTTAAAGAGGGCCTGGGAAGCGGGGGCTGCGAATCTGAATCTAGCAATAGCTTCCACTTGGCCCGCACCCTGATAATCCGGTTAACCCAGCTTCAGGAACTACTGGAAAATGACACACCCAGGGAAGAATTAATAAAAACCATCCCTACACTGACCAGAGCGGCAGCTTTTCTAGCAGATGCCTCAGCTGAAACGGTCAGAATATCTTCAAGGGCCACAGCGTTACTCAACTCAGCTCGAAGAGCCCTGTGGCTGAAATCTTGGGAAGGTGATATCTCCTCTAAGAACAGACTGTGCGGAATTCCGTTCACCGGAGACCTACTGTTCGGGCCTGAACTAGAAACAGTACTAGACAGAACCGCAGCAAAGAACAACGGCTTTCCCCAAAGCAAAAAGAAACAGAGGAAAGCACCCTTTCGGCAGTTAAAAAAATTCAACTAGCCAGGAGCAAAAAAACAAAACAAAAAAGGCAAGGGTGAACCATGCTACCGAAAGAAGATCGAGCAAAGGCCTTTCTAGAGTCACTAGAGAATCTACTAGATCAGAAAGTGATTCGCCATGTACCTCAAGAAGAGGAACAAAGAGGTTTTTATTCTCACATAAAACCGTGAGGCAAGCTAAGGCTCATACTGAACCTCAAACCACTTAACAGAGGAATAAAATACAAAAAATTCAGAATGGAGTCTATTTATTCGGTCAGAAACATCCTACCTTGGGAGTCATTTATGGTGACAATAGACCTACAGGATGCTTCCCTACATGTCCCCATAAAGGAGGAGCATCAAAAAAATTCCTGAGGTTCGCAATACAAGGGCCAGCAACCACTCTGCACCTACAATATACAGCTCTCCCTTTCGGCATCTCTTCGGCACCCAGAATCTTCTCAAAGATAATGGCAGAAGGGATAAAAGGTCTCAGACAACAAGGCAATGGCATCGTACCATATCTAGACGATCTACTGTTCTTTGCAGACTCATCAGAGACCCTAGAGATCAACCTGCGCACAAGTAAGTCCTACCTGCAAAGCCTGGGGTGGATAGTAAATGCAGAAAAATCACAGATGACCCCAAGCCAGAGAGTGGTGTATCTGGGTTATGTACTAGACTCCAGACTAACCAAGATAACAGCCTAACAGAAGAAAAGAGCATAAAGATAACGCAGGCAGTAACCTCTCTAAGAGGGACCAACGCCATTACAATCAGAAATGGAATGGCAGCACTAGGGCTGATGACGGCTTACCTTCCATCACATCTGCGCAGATCCACATAAGACCACTACAGAATTACATTCTGACCCAGTGGGATGGCAGCCACTCATCCTTAGACAAGTCCATTCCTGTTCCGACCACGGTCAAACAAACACTCCATTGGTGGCTCCATCCACTTCGATACATCGAAGGGCGCAAATGGGCTCAATCCGTCCCAGTCAGGATCACCACCGATGCCAGTGCCCTAGGCTGGAGGGGCACACATGGAGGACCTTTGCGCACAGGGAAAATGGAGTTCCAGATGGTCCCAAGCCTCCTCAAACATGAGGGAGCTAAAAGCTGTGGAGGAAGCATTAAAAGCATTCAAACCAGCAATACAGGGGAGAGACGTAAGAATACAATCGGACAACGCCACGACTGTGGCATACCTAAACAGGCAGGGAGGGACAAAGTCCCAAAGCCTGATGAGGCTGACGAAAACAATCCTGCTATGGGCAGAACCAAACATAAGGTCTATATCAGGTATCCACCTGAAAGGGACAGACAATACACTGGCGGACTTCCTGAGCCGGAAGACCATAAAACAGACGGAGTGGTCACTGAACCAATCGATCTTCGCACAAATCACTCAAATGTGGAGGATACCCGAGGTAGATCTGTTTGCCTCCAAAGCGAACGCAAAATCGCCAACATTAATCTCACTAGATCCCACAGATGGCAACAGCAGAGTAGATGCCTTCAGCCAAAACTGGAGATGGCAACTGTGTTATGCATTCCCTCCAACTGCCATTATACCAAGAGTGATCCAAAAAATAAAGAGAGAGCGCAACGGTGATACTAATAGCACCGCACTGGCCCCAAAGGGCATGGTTCAGCCACTTGAAGAACCTCAGCATCCAACCTCATCTGACATTGCCAGAACGGCCAGATCTTTTGTCACAGGGCCCAGTCAACCATTCGAACCACAGAATCCTGAAGCTCTCTGCTTGGTTACTGAAAGGATAAGACTTCAAAATAAAGGACTGTCAGACAAGGTGATCAATACCTAACTCTATTTTTTTCCCTTTTTATTTGTCTAAAAGAGGTTGTAACCCTAGGGAAAAAAAAAACCTCCTGTTCCTTTTAAAACATGAATAACAGCATAGTACTGTTGCAGTGTAATTTGTCCCTCTCTGTGCTGTAAAATACCTGGTTGAGCCTGTCTGTTCCTCTGTCCGCCTTAGTGTGCTGACCACGGTAATCATGGCTGCTGATGCTTGATACCGTGGTCAGTTTACATGCCTCCGTCACCCCACTGCCTCTCCCTCTCCTCCTCCCCCTCCCTGCTTGTCAGCATAGTCTGTGTGTGAGAGCTGAGCCTCTCCAATCTCCTGCCAACGCGATTTCTGCTGCGATATATACCCCCATTACTAGTGTCCTCTCTGTTTTAGGCAGATCTGAAGTACTGTGGGTTAGTTTCTTTAAAGTTATAATCCTAAATACCTCCTGTCACAGCTCCACTCTGCAGTCACGTGACCTCCCTCTGCTGGCCAGCTGATGTTAGAGGGGAATCTCTACTTCTGCCGCTGCTCACCTTAAGCCCTGTACACACGATCAGAATATTGTACAAAAAAATACCGCTTTCGAATCGATCGTATGATAATCTGATCGTTAGTACACAGCTGTCGTCTGAAATCTTCCGAAGGGACAAACACGAAAATTCTTCTTGTATGATTTTCATTTAAATCCATCTAGTTTTCATCCAAAAATACAATACAAATACACTACAACACATTACATCACTTCTGAATTTTTATTCTGTCATACAAGAATTTTTGTAGTTATCTATTCATTTTTGATATGGAAATTTGCATCCAAAGAAAAAAAAAACAGACTATCATTTGTCCGATTAATCTTATGTGTACTAGGCTTTGGGAAAGGAGAGCAGAGGGGGGTCACGTGACCATAGAATGGCAGTGTGAGAAAAGGTATTTAGCATTACAATTTTAACAAAAACACACCCAAAGTGCTTTAGATCTGTATAAACAGGATACATGTAATGTATGTATGCGACTTAACAACCACTTTAAGCAGGCTATAATAGAATTTTGTTTTTGAGGAACATTTGTTCGACTTGCTAATCATTATAGGGTCAAATGGACTTCAAAATGGACTAAAAATTCTAAGGAGCAGGATGGAAATTTTTTGTTGAACAAAGGAATTTCTAACATTGTATGTGCTTTTCAGTTAATTACATTCATTTCAAAATCCAATGTTAAAAGCAAACACAATTTTCAAGTACTTTTCCAACAACATTCATCATGTCATCAAATGTACTGGGAATTTGTGTACAAATGTTGGTACAGATATTCATACAAACGTTCATCTGATAATTTACTAGTGTATATCCAACTTTTTCCACTCCACTGGAAAAGCAAAGGACATACGATTGGAGAGCAGCATTTTCAGTCTGGGGATAGGGTAGTGTTGGCAGACTATTGGATTTAGATTAACTTGACTAACAAATTAAAGCCAAAGTCCATATAACACTTTTTAGTTTACAGAAAAAGGCTTGTTTTCCTTTTTGGATTAAATATTTTACATAAATGAAAGTGACCATTGTAAGCACCCCTGTCAGTTTTAAATTTTTTGTCTCAACTTTCTAACTGCTACTTTTCGGGGCAGCTTGTTCTGTTGAAAAATAACAGACTTACTGGTTGGATCACCAGGTGAAAAATAAAGACCATAAACAAGATCTAAGAATTAATGAGCTGCAATATATTTACATTTTTTGTTCTTGGATTTAATACTAATATTAATAAATAGAACAAGTAAGGAATTGGCTTGAAATTAGAGTTTATAAATTAATACTTTTTTTTTTTTTTTTTTTGTCTTACAGGTTAACTACCATGCAAGAAATTACCATCTTTCACCGTTTAGCATTGTGAATATCATGTATAGCTTTACAAAGACTCAGGTATGTTTGCAATTTGTGTGTTTTTTGGCGTTTCATGATTGACTCTTTGTTGTAGAAGTCTGCTCACCTCTAAATTGAATTCAATTACTAAAGGCTAACGGTAATGATGTTTGGTCAGTTGTATTTTAATATTGTTTTTGAAATGTATGAACTGATATTTTATATAATAAATGTTATTTGTAGAAAACCATAATTTTACTGAAACCTTTATTACAGGAAGCTAGCATGCTTCAGTGTGTACAAAGCATGCTGGGTTGTCTTAATACTAGAACCCAGCACTAGGTTCTAGTTCATAGCCTGCTCCTAAAGGATCTACAGAGAACTGTCTTTACTAGTAGAAATTAGAGGGGTGTCCTTCCTCTAAGTCATTTAACTATCCATCAGTGACCTGGAATCCTGCTATAATCCACAGTTCAGGTGGGAGAATCTGTCCACAGGACAACTATTAGTTGTGCACTCCACAAATCTTTATGGAAGAGTGGCAAGAAGAAAGCCAGTGTTGAAAGAAAGCCATAAGAAGTCCCAATTGCAGTTTTTGAGAAGCCATGTGTGGGACACAGCAAACAGGGGCAGAAGGTGCTCTGGTCACATGAGACCAAAATTGAACTTTGTGGCCTAAAAGCAAAACGCTATGTGTGGAGGAAAACTAACACTGCACATCACCCTGAACACACCATCCCCACCGTGAAACATGGTGGTGGCAGCATCATGTTGTGGGTATGCTTTTCTTCAGCAGGGACAGGGAAGCTGGTCAGAATTGATGGAAAGATGGATGGAGACAAATACAGGGCAATCTTAGAAGAAAACCTGTTAGAGTCTGCAAAAGGCTTGAGACTGGGGGGAGGTTCACCTTCCAGCAGGACAACAACTCTAAACATACAGCCAGAGCTACAATGGAATGGTTTAAATCAAAGCATATTCATGTGTTAGAATGGCCCAGTCAAAGTCCAAACCTAAATCCAATTGAATCTGTGGTAAGACTTGAAAATTGCTGTTCAGACACTCTCCATTCAATCTGACAGAGCTTGAGCAATTTTGCAAAGAAAAATGGGCAAAAATGTCACTCTATATGTGTAAAGCTGGTAGAGACATACCCAGAAAGACTTGCAGCTGTAATTGCAGCAAAAGGTGGTTCTACAAAGTATTGACTCAGGGGGGCTGAATACAAATGCACGCCACACTTTTCACATATTTATTTACAAAAAAATTTAAATAATTTTATCCTTTTCCTTCCACTTCACAATTATGTGCCACTTTGTGTTGGTCTATCACGTAAAATCCATAAAACACATTTTACATTTTTGGTTGTAACATGACAAAATGTGGAAAATTGTAAGGGGTATGAATACTTTTTCAAGGCACTGTACAGGCAGAAATAAAAGCTCCTATACCTGTAAACTCCTGAAACCGCCTATAGTGTACATGGACATATTGGCTAACCTGCATGGGCGTTTCCAGGCAGGGAAAAATGAAAGCTCAAAAAAAAGCTTAAATACCTGTAGGAACCCTAAGGATCATTCTTATAGTTTAAACAATTACAAGGCTGAGCAGTACTAAGAGTCTCAAATGCTCCCAAAACATACAATAAGAGGCAAATGGAGTAATTACAAGTATTGTGAGGCTAAAACACAAATTTTTAAAGAAAATTTTTAAAGTGAATTTGATTCATTTTACTCTTTGTGATTATGTATGTTAGCTTGTGCATATCTTCAACTCCTCTTGTAAATAAAATTAAATCAATTCATTAGATTTATTATTAAACAGAAGTGCAGAATACAAAAGAAAAAAAACCTACATACTCGCCTAGATGGTTGCTAGAAAAATATGAAACCAACTCAACTCAAACGCTAGTTCTGGCCAGCTCAGTAGATTGTTTGAAAAAGAGCTGGATGCACAAAATGTAACTGTATGCTGACATTTATAGGTAAAGCACACCAGGGGTAGTTGATCCATCGCCTCCTGGGGCATCAGGAAGGAATTTGCTGGAGCAAATTGGATCATGCTTTATTGGAGGTTTTTTGCCTTCCTCTAAATCCGCTGTGGGTATTGGATTTTTGTCTTCTGAGTTTTTCTATTTTCAATTTTATTTAATTTTTTTAATGGTTGAACTAGATAGGCTTTTGTGTGTGTGTGTGTGTGTTTTAGGGCCCTTTCACACTGGGGCGGTTTGCAGGCGCTATTGCGTTAATAATAGTGCTTGCTAACCGACCTGAAACAGCCGCTGCTGTGTCTCCAGTGTGAAAGCCCCGAGGGCTTTCACACTGGAGCGGTGCCCTAGCAGGACGGGGAAAAAAAAAGTCCTGCTAGCAGCATCTTTGGAGCGGTGAAGGAGCGGAGTATATACCGCTCCTGCCCATTAAAATCAGTGGGACAGCGCAGCTATACCGCCGGCAAAGCGCCTCTGCAGAGGCGATTTGCGGTGGTTTTTAACCCTTTCTCGGCCGCTAGCGGGGGGTGAAACCGCCCCACTTGCGGCCGAATACCGACGGTAAAGCGCCGCTTACAATAGCAGCGCTTTACCGCCGACGCCGCCCCTGCGTGAAAGGGCCCTTATTGTTTTTTTTTTTTGTCAACCTATGCAACAGATCTCAAACAAGAATCAATTGCAACTAAAATGGGCTGTATACTCATAGTTGTATTTTAACAGATGGCCCTGATACTCAAGTAGTGACTGCATCCAATTTGGATTTGTCCAAAAATGTTCCAGCAGGCTCCTTTGACAAATGTCCACTGAGTGTGGCTGGCAAGGCCACCCACTAACCTAATATCGGACAATTCCTCATGAATCAGCTGAAATTCGTACAGTGTATGGCGGCTTACTTAAAGCCTAGTACACATGGGCTGGATGTTGGGTGACATTGGCTGTTTCAATAAAAAAACGTTTTTGTTTTTTTTACCTGTCTGTATGGCAGCCGGTCAGACAGAATCCTGCCTATTGGCCGGCTTCTGTTGGACAAGCATGCTGGAAAACCAACCAGCCGACCAGCTCCCGATCAGTAAGCGCTGACCGGAGTGTTCTCCCGGAGGGGCCATCCCCCTGTCAGAACACAACAGCTCAGCGGGGGACATCGCTGTACTAATTTTGTGTCATTAGTACAGCGGCTCCGACCGGAGCTGTCCGTGTTTTTTTGTTTTTGTTTTCTTTTTTCATTCAATTCGCTGGGTTGAACAAAAAAAATATTAGTGTGTACTAGGATTTAGACTTTGCAGCAGACCTTGTTTTATAAAGAGCAGTCGTGGTGCCTCTCAGGCGATTTCTGTCATTGAGTTGTGCTACTCTTGTCTGTTTCGTTTGGCCATTACAAAAGTTTTAGTGATCCAAGGTTTGCCAAATGACCCAACGCTATCAGAGCTGCTTCATATGTATCTCTAAATATTAAAGTCCCTGAATCTTTTTTTTTGATCATGCAGTGTTGGATCTTTTGAAGAAATGAAGACCATTTATATCTGTATGTCTTCCAATACGTATTTCGTTTTACAGTAGGCCTGTGGTATTATTGGTACTTGTGCTTATTGTTCTCTTCACTGATATATGTTCTTTATAAATTCATAGGGGCCAAGGGCACTTTGGAAAGGGATGGGAAGCACGTTCATTGTTCAGGGAGTAACCCTTGGAGCTGAAGGCATCATCAGTGAATTCACACCTCTGCCTAGGTAGGAACCTTTCATTGCTTTACACTGTTATTTTTATCATATATGCAGTTTTTTTGTTTCTGAGATGCATTTTTAGATCTGAATGGCCCCAGGTAACACGATCATACATTAGAAATGACATTAAAGTGCATGTGCAGCCACATTTCTAAAACATTTTGAATAGCGTGAGCAAGGGTTAGAATCCAATGTTGACAACACTCCATTTCTGCTGTCATGCATTTGTTTGTTTTTGTGTGTTTTACTTGCATTAAAATGCTCTTCTTGTAGTGACATTGTGAAGGAATGTGGTTTCTGTGTATTAAGTTGAAGCATGGCTGATCCTACACTCCTGTTTTCAGCAACCGCATCAACTTTTGCAGTCTTCATTGTGGCTGAGCACATAGCAGGTATCCAGGAAAGGTGCTTGTAATCCCCGGGATGATAAGTTTCCATGTACTCACCCAGAAAAAGTTGAAATGCATGAAAAAATGTGCTTTCATAGTCTTCAGTGGGCCAGAAAACACAGATAAATGCATCAGAATTCAGACCTTCCTTAACATTTTTAATCCAGTACGCATATGTGAACAGCCTCTTTGGATTTACTGTACATGTAGTTTAATGACACATGCATTTTTATGCACTGTAGGTGTGAACCAGACCTTGGAGTTTTTCCCCTCACTTCCTGCTGACATTTTACCAGACAGGGAAGTGAAGGGAACTCTCTCAACAGCAACACAAACAGATGGAATGTTTTTGTGAAGGCTGATTTTTTTTTTTTTCTGTGCTCCTTCTGCAGATTTTCCCTCACTTAGCGCCCAAATGACAGTAAAAACTCAACCGCTTTTACTCTTTACTCACTCTATATAAAACATTTTTGCTTGACATGTTCTTCAACAAATCAGGGTGTAAATATATAGACCGCAAATATACAGACGTATTTATGCACAGCAGGTTGCAAATTTGCTCTCGGTAAATAAAAAAGCAGGCTTTTTTCCCATGAATGGGTGCAAACTTGGGGCCGAACTGTTAAAGAATTGGATTAAAAGTGAGATTTCAGACAGACAGCTAAAATCAGAGTTACATGTTACAGTTACATGTATATTACATATTTTACCTGACCAAAAGATCTGAGCTTCAGCTAGTTAATTTACACACCTCCTACACACTGTACAATCACTCTGAGTTTTTTTCAAATTTCTTAGGTCTTTTCTCTGATAATAGTGCAGATGTAATTAATCCTAATTACTGTTCAGTGAGCTGGCTGGGAGGGGGATGTAACGCACAAAGCGGAGCCAGAAAATAACAGTGTCAACCTCCTTACTGTGCAGGGTGGTAGAGGGGTGGAAATGACCAGATCTGCTGTACAGAATGCCAAGTTCTTTGGCATATAAAGCAGTTACCACATGTTTTTTTCTACTGTGTATTCAGTTGCCAACTTGGATTTCCTGTTTAACTGTTGCCACCCGCCTAACACATGTGCGTCAGGAAAAGGCTGGGCTTCATGGGTGGCCATTGTTTCTGTGCTGAGATCACTCTTACTGTGTGCTTTCAGCACAGAGATTGAGTTATCAAAAACAGCTCCTGGTTCCCGATCACGCGCAGTATCTGGCTTCTGATCATGTGACCACTGTCAGCCAATCAAAGTGGTCACATGATCACCACATTACAATATCGTCTAAACATCTTTGTGAGCTTTAGCACTTTTTTTTTTTTTTTTTGTAGTTTTAGGGGGAAAAACATCACCCACTTCCAGTTATGACACCATTGTTGACCTAGAAAATAAAAAAAAAACATAGCTAGTACTCGGCTATCTCACTACCCATTTCACTCTCTTAGTAGTAGATGTCGGGGCCGGGTGGACCACAGAGCATAGTGGGGAATGTAGGCAATATTATACATCTGGAAGTTTCACATGTAAAGATTTTACTGGAGGCTGCTGTAATGCCAGAGAGCAAAGATTGAGGAATGGGTTTCAGGACAGGTAGGTATTAAGTCTATGACCAGGCAAACAAAAAACATATTCAGTATATCTCTCGAATGCATGCACATTTTCCTATGTTTTTTTTTTTCCTTTATAACCTGGGAAACTGTGTTTGTACTGCTGACTCTCCCTCTGTGTAATTGGGGAGACTACAAGTACAGAATAATGTCTGTTGATCAAGAAAAAAATCCTGTATGCTCCTAACTTCCAGTTGCGCTGACAACACTGTGCTTTTTCTGCACTGAAATCCCAACCATCGTTGTCAGCCATGCCAGCTGGACTACAGAAATCCCCACTTTTTGAATTCTGGTCAACTTTAATACTTTTCTGTTGCTTTTAGATTCTCTTCTTTCCTCTTGTTTTTTTTTTTTTTTTTTTTTGTTCAACATTCATACATTTTTGAGTTTTAGAAAGTAAGTACAGAGGTGTGTATTTATCATATGCGTAGCAAGATACGGTAGTCAAGCACAATGTACAGCAAGGTATGCAAGTTGTGGAACAGAATTAAAATAGGAACAATAAGCATGATGCTTATGGTACATGAGACCTGAAGGACCGGGGGAAGCTGGCCAGGGTGAGCCGTCGTGGTCAGGGGCTGCAGCTGCTTCTGGCACTTCAGCCCCTGTATACATTACACAGAAGGTTTTTTTTTTCCTCAACCATTAATGGATTAGAGGAAAGGCTGTTGGCCTTAATCGCATCTTCACTCTGTGGAAGAAAACGCACTAGGTCCCCCTCTGCCACCCAGGACCCTTAAACAGAGGAACTCTGGGGGGAAAAAGGAGAGGAATCCCTCTCAGAGGATCGGGATGAGACTGATGATTCCTCTTCTGAGGAATCAAGTGGAGAAGGGCCCCTTCAGCTTCTCAGGATGAGAAGGTGTTAGTGCAAATTTTTGCTGGATTGGTCCGCTCCACATTCATGTTACCCATATCTGAGTCAGTTAAAGAACCCTCCTTTGGTTTGGGTTCACTGAAGCCTCCTCAAACTACACATGCTTTTCCTGTTTATGGTTACTGGAAAAGCTTATTTATTCTGAGTGGGATCACCCAGGTAAACATTTTTTTCCGCCTAAAAAGTTTGCAAAACTTTATCCTATGGAGGAAAAAGTTACTAAGATGTGGGGTATACCGGCAGTTGACGCCGCCATTCCTCCGAAAATAAGTCTGACTTGTCTTGTTGACAACGCTCAGATACTTAGGGATCCAACTGATAAAAAAATTGGAATTCCTGTTAAAAAAATTTTTCTCCTTGGCAGGTTCAGTGGCAGAAGGTCCTAATAGCTCAACCTGCAGTGGCAGCAATCGGAGTCTGCCAAATACCATGTTAAACAGGTCCTCAAAGTTTTACCTGAACAGCAAGCCCTGGGGTTTGCCAACCTACCAGCGGCTTTGTGTTTGCTGTTGACGCAATCAGAGATTCTATCATCCAAACCTTTCGCCTTGCGCTTGGGTTGGTACATATGCGTAGAATCTTATGGTTGAAAAATTTCAGCCGAATCGCCATGTAAGAAGCTTCTGGCTGGGTTTCCCTTTCATGGTGCAAGGCTGTTCGGAGAGGATTTGGTAAACGTCCCTCATTTAAACGGGCTCTGTGCCCAGTGCCAGGAGCATCAGCCTCCAGGTAGTCGCAACGGCCTCCTCCGTCAGGCTCAAGAAATAAATCTGAGTCGACCCAGGGACAAAAGAAGTCCTGGGGGCGGAAGCCTACTAGACAAGACGCTAAAGCCTCTTTATGAAGGAGTGCCCCCGCTCGCTCGGGTGGGGGGAAGTCTGCTACAGTTCTCAAGGCTCTGGCAGGAGGATTTCCAGGACAGATGGGTGATGTCCACATTAACTCTAGGTTACAAACTAGAGTTCCGAGAATTCCCTTCTCCTTGTTTTCCCAGATCAAATGTTCCCAGAGATCAAAAAAAAAAGAAGTCTCTCTTCTAGCGTTGGAGCGACTATTGTCGCAAAAAGCTATCGTGGTTGTTCCCACGCAAGAGCAGGGATTTGGGGTTTTATTCAAACCTTTTTACGGTTCCAAAACCAAATGGGGTTGTCAGACCCGTTTTTAGATCTCAAGGATCTAAACCGATTCCTAAATATACAATCCTTTTGCATGGAATCGATCCGATCGGTAGTCTCATCCTTCAAGGAGGAGAACTTCTGGCGTCAGTAGACATCAAGGACGCATACCTGCATGTACCTATTTTCCCTGCTCATCAAAAGTACCTGCGTTTCGAAGTAGAAAAACGCCACTTTCAGTTTATAGCTCTGCCTTTCGGGCTAGCTACTGCACCTCGGGGGTTTACTAAAATCTTGGCCCCTCCACTGGCCAGATTAAGGGCCCAAGGTATAATGGTAATAGCATACCTAGACGACCTGCTCTCGGTAGACCGCTTGGTCACCACAGTCAACTACCTGGAATATTTAGGTTGGCTCCTCAACTAAGAGAAGTCTTCTTTAAAACCAGTAAGAAGATTAGAGTATATGGGTATGGTCATAGATACAGCCCAGAAGAGGGTATTTTTACCCTAGGCAAAGATCAGTACCATAAAAGAACTGATTCAGGTAGTCAGGGCAAAAAAAGATCCTCCTATTCGCATTTGTATGAGGCTACTGGGGAAGATGGTGGCTTCATTCGAAGCAGTTCCCTATGCTCAGTTTCATTCGAGACTCCTGCAAAACAGTATCCAGTCTGCCTGGAACAAGAAGGTTCAGGCATTGGATTTCCCGATGCGTCTGTCTCCTACAGTGCGTCAGAGCCTCAGTTGGTGGTTGATACCCAAAAATCTGAAGAAGGGAAAATCCTTTTTACCAGTTACCTGGACAAGGGAGATGGTCCAAAACAGAGAGGACCTTACCCATCAACATTCTAGAGATCCGTGCAGTGTATCTAGCCCTGAAGGCCTGGACACTCATGTTACAGGGTTGCCCTGTCAGGATTAAGTCAACAATGCCACAGCAGTGGCTTATCTCAATCACCAAGGAGGCACCAGGAGTCGTGCAGCCCAAGGAGAAGTAAACCAGATCTTAATCTGGGCAGAAACATGTGCCGTGCATATCGGCAATCTTCATTCCGGGAGTAGAGAACTGGCAGGCGGACTACTTGAGTCGCCGGCAGTTATTCCCAGGGGAATGGTTTCTTTACCCCGACGTATTCTTGGCTATATGCCAAAGATGGGGGGTTCCGGATGTAGATCGCTTTGCATCCAGCAAGATCGACAACTTTGTGTCAAGAACAAGGGATCCTCTTGCATGCGGGACAGATGTGTTGGTGACTTTATGGCATCAGTTCTCCCTGATTTATGCATTTCCTCCTATTCTGCTCTCCAGAAGAGCTTGGTATGCAGAAATAGTAAAAATGGCAGTAGGTCCCCCCTGGACCCTACCGTCACGTCCAAACCTGTTATCCCAAGGTCCAGTGTTCCATCCTGCCTTACAAACGCTAAATTTGACGGTCTGGCTACTAAAACTCACGTTCTGAAGAGTCGTGGGCTTTCAGGTCCTGTGATTTGTACCTTGATCAATGCAAGGAAGCCAGCTTCCAGAATGATTTATCATAGAGTCTGGAAAGCTTATGTCTCCTGGTGTGTATCCAGGAGTTGGCATTCCAGAAAATATGTCCTAAGTAGAATTCTTGACTTTCTACAAATGGGATTAGAAATGAAGCTGGCCTTGAGTACCATCAAGGGCCAGGTCTCGGCCTTGTCAGTATTATTTCAAGGGCCGCTTGCTTCGCATTCTTTGGTCTGAACCTTTATACAGGGGGTAACGCGTCTTAATACTCCAGTTAAGGCGCCCCTAAACCCCTGGGACTTAAATTTGGTTCTGTCAGTTTTACAGAAACAGCCTTTTGAACCAATATGTCAAATTTCCTTGGTCTTGTTGACCAGGAAATTAATTTTTCTGGTAGCCATTTCTTCTGCTAGAAGAGTATCAGAATTAGCAGCTCTTTCCTGTAAAGAGCCTTATTTGATCATGCACAAGGATAGAGTGGTTTTGCGCCCTCATCCTAGCCTTCTACCAAAGGTGGTTTCAGGTTTTCATTTAAACCAAGATATTGTTCTGCCTTCCTTTTTTCCAGATCCCTGTTCTACGGAAGAAAGATCACTACATTCTTTGGATGTAGTGCGAGCGGTTAAAGTCTATCTGGAAGTGACTACTCAAATTCGCAAAATGGATGTTTTGTTTGTATTGCCAGAAGATCCTTATAGAGGACAGGCAGCGTCGAATTCTACCATTTCTAAATGGATTTGGCAAGTGATTGTTCAAGCTTATGGTTTGAAACAAAAAATTCCGCCTTTTCAGATCAAGGCGTGCTTCGTGGGCAGTGCATCACCGGGCCTCTATGGCGCAAATCTGTAAGGCCACAACCTGGTCTTCAGTCCATACGTTCACCAGATTTTATCAGGTGGATGTAAGAAGGCCTAAGGATATCGCCTTTGGGCGTAGTGTGCTGCAGGCAGCGGTGCGAGGTCCTCAGGTCTGATTTACACCCTACTTTGTTGTGGTTCCCCTCCCCTCAGATAGCATTGCTCTGGGACATCCCATCAGTAACTACTGAGGCTCTGTGTCCCGTGATGTACGAGAAAGAAAATAGGATTTTTATAACAGTTTACCTGTAAAATCCTTTTCTTTTGAGGTACATCACGGGACACAGAGGTCCCACCCCTCTTCTAATACACTTATATTGCTTTGCTACAAAACTGAGGTATCCCCAGGAAGGGGAGGGATTATATAGGGGTTTGAACTTTCTGTCTAGGGAGTGCCAGTGTCCAATCACCTAGTGATACCCTACATAACCCATCCGTAATTACTGAGGCTTTGTGTCCCATGATGTACCTCAAATTAAAAGGATTTTACAGGTAAGCTCTTATAAAAATCCAATTTTCTCATTAATTGGGGTCCAGTGTACCTTTGTTTTGACTTCATGCCTTCCTGATCACCTGCTTAGTGAGTATAGGGATATGCGTCATGAGAGTGAACTGAGACTTATGCTGGCCATACACTATACAGAAAATCGGCCGAACCCATTTCCGAAAAACGAACGTTCGACCGTGACCGCAAACGATCGTGCCATCATATAATGACCGATAAATTGTTCAGTGGACATGAATAAATATTTTTTTGTTCGTTTTTTTACATATACCTAGTGCAGACAGTTCGGACGGGAAACACATTAACCTTGCAATTTATCGTACATTCGGCAGAAATTTACCAAACTTCCCGTTCGTTTTTTTACCACAAAAACGTCACAAACGATTATCGATTTGTGCCCATTAACTTGCCGAAAAACGAACGAAGTGTCTATACGAGCGATTTTTCGGCCGATTTTTCGTATAGTGTATGGCCAGCATTAGTCAGCCTCTCTCTCTCTCTTTTTTCTTTTTTTTTGTGGTTACAAAGTTTGGTTTTAGTCCAGCAGGCCACTCAACTTTTTTTTTTTTTTGTTTTTTTGCAACTTTTTAATTCTTTCCTTTCCCCTTTCATCTTAAGAGCCTATGAGTTTTTTTTTTTTCTTTTTATATGTGAAGAACAATACTTGATAGTCTTGTCTTCACAGCCATGTCACTATAGATTCAAAGAAACGAAAGTGCTTTCTTTTAATTCTTAGTTATTCTTTTAATGTGTCTGCGTAATTTATAAGGATATTTTAAAAAACCTTGTAAGTCAAAGTACTTTAACTGTGAATTACAGCAAAAAAGATATAATGAAATGTGTCCTTCACAGTCAAAAAGATTACTCAGTCTTTTTATTTAAGGTTTTCATACGGAGGTGGCATGAATGAAACTGCTGAGGAATTGTACCATTAACCACTTCAGCCCTGAAAGGATTTGCCCCCTTAATGACCAGGCCATACGGCACTGCTTCTCTTTAACTGACAATTGCGCGGTGATGCGACGTTGTACCCAAACAAAATTGACGTCCTTTTTTTTTTTTTTTTTTTTTTTTTTCCCCACTAGAGCTTTCTTTTGGTGGTATTTGCACATCTTTGCGGTTTTTCTTTTTTACGCTATAAACCAAAGAAGAACAACATTTTTTTTTTTTAAAAATGATTATTTTTTTTCACTATAATATCCCAAAATAAGATTTAAAAAACAAATTTCTTCATCCGTTTAGGCCAATATGTATTCTTCTACATATTTTTGGTAAAAAAAAAAATCCCAATAAGCGTATATTGGTTTGCACAAAAATTATAGCGTCTACAAAATAGGGGATAGATTTATGGCATTTATGTATGTGTGTGTGTGTGTGTGTGTGTGTGTGTGGGGGGGATGGGACTGACTGGGGGAGGAAACATCGCTGTTTGCAATTACTGCAAACCTGTCTCTACTCCCCTGTTAAAGCAAGGATTTGTGTGTTTACATACACAAATCCACATTGTAGCTCACGTGCCCACGATCATGGGTGGCCGGCGGTGATCGCGCCCACAGGCCACGCGCATCGGGTCCCCCACGCGTGCTATGGCTCTTAAAGGATCCGCTGTACATATACGGCGATTTGCGCAGGAGAGCCAACCTGCTGCCGTATATGTACAGGAGCTGGTCGGCAAGTGGTGAAAGGATGTAAACGGGCACAGGGTTTTTGTAACGGTTAAAGGATAAGTTCACCTTTCGGAGCATATTACATGTTCCACCAATATTTAGGGTGGAACGTGTAACATGTTCCACCTCCTGCAGCCACAGTGGGCGGGGGATCTTCTCTCAGCACCTGCTATCACAATTTACACACTGGACTCCGTCCACAAAGCAGCGTCATTCAATCAGTTTCCTGTTGAAATATTCTTTGGTTTTATTATATATATGACTACTGCAAAAGAGTCTCTTGTAGTTGCCTTGAAGGCACCCCATCTGATAGGAACTTTTGAACTATGTGCATTATTTGCCCAGTATGAGTGCATATCAACAACAGGTCTCAGCCACTTAGGAATTGGATAGCCACAAGAGGTGCAGGCACTAAACCCAGAAGTTACAGGGTGCACCAAATTAAGCTTCTCCTTTATGCTGCTTAGCATTACTGACATTGGGCATTTGTTATGAACATCTTGTTTAAGTATAGAGAGATCCATTCTAACTGACTCAGTATACCTGACAGTGATGTATAGCCTAGATAATTTGAGACGGTGTGGGCTAATCATTGGATTCAGCAAAGATAGACACTTCAGGACTCAGTTCTGTGTCAGATTGTTGTATTAAATCAGCTGGAGACTGCATGGATTTGTGTGTGGCTTAAAAGGAAGGCCTGCCCAACCTTAAAGCATCTGGTGTTGGTTCTGTGCTTTTGCCTCGAGGAGCGCTTGCACCATCTTGCTCATGTTCTTAGAGAAGTGAGCCAGCTTGTTTTCAGTGGCTAGGGTGCAGGGTTGCCCTATTTTCACCATTTCTCACAGCTGCCCAGGTTCTTCATCAGTTGCAGTGGAGATTATTGTTTGAGGGAGGCTTGGTAGAAGAGCAGGATCAGTGTAGGATTACTAGAGCGGGAGAGAGCTCTGAATTGGTGGCTTCTCGCATCCCCAGAGTTGGCCATGTCCCAATCATCCATGTTCTTTCACTTAGTTTTTATTGAAGATTTAACAAAAGGAATAGTACAAATACAGTGCAAATGAAAATGAAGAGTACATTCCAATACACGATTGTACGAAATCTACACTCTTAGTAAAGGGCTAACTTGTAACAATAGGATATAACCTAGATGCTTAATTGGCAACAATATTTCAGAGAATGGAAGATAGTCTTGCGTGATCTAGACACGTTAAATGTTAGCAAGGATGAGAGAATGAACACCAGGGTAATTCAAGTAATATCACATCCAATGATCCACGGCTGTATGCACAGCACTGGAGCCTAGTAAACCCATCACTGGAAGGCCTGGCCTGAAGAGGAAGGGAAAGCTAAAGGGGAATTTTCACTTGCACATTAAGGGGTATAACAAAGAGCCAAAAGAAAAAAGGTAATAGGTCATCCTGGAGAGAAAATGCGTTAGAAAAAGAAGGGGAAGGAATATAAAAAATAAACAGCCACCACCACAATAAGGGAGGAGAGTACATCAGGAGATTAGAGAAATTAGAAGGTCTGGAAAAGGATAGTTGAGGGGGGTAGGGTTCCCCAGCGGCTCATCCCAATCATCCATTTTCAGTTGTCTGACCAAACAAGACATCCAATTTCAGGATTTTATCATCAGAGTTATTGCTTGCTCAGTTTCATGCAGTTCTTTGTCTTTCAGTAGAAGTCAGTCACCAGCCCTCCTAGCCCCACAAAGTTCAGTTGTCAAGCATACAGGTTGTCACAGCCAGATGGGGTGTGGGAATGTCTTCCTGTCAGTTTCCAAATTGCAATGAAGATGCTACAGGTTGGACCCTGCCAATATAACCTGCTTCCCACCCAAACCCTACTGACAATCTATCCCCTCCTATAATAAATATGTGTACGGAGTCTTCACAGAGACTTGACTGACTTGTCCCTATCCTGGCCCGTTCCAGGCAGCTGGTTGGGGTTCTGGCAGACTTTTGCTGTAGTGTGCATAAGCCAATACCCGGTTATAGGAAATATTTAATGAGGATGGTGAATGGGGTTAATGTAGGGAACTTTTTATTTGGAAACTGCGGTTACCTGTAAAGTGTAACATCTACATTTTTATTTATGGCTGGTAATTGTGCTCAATTGAAAATATTTCTAATTTGAAACCACTTGTTTGGATTTAAAGTGTATCTGTAGTGCAAACAGCAGTAAAAACCTGATAGGAATTCTAAACCTTCCAAACTATCCAAATCAAAAAAATAAAAATGGCTTTAGATACACTTCAACATTATTTTTAAATACTTTTTAGGGAAAAAAGGAAACTTTTTTTAATGGGAGTTTATTCCACTTGCATGGATCCCAGTCATTAGTGTTTTTCAACCCAAGTGGTTGAAGATTTGCCAAGCATTGTCAGTCAGCCAGGAGAGGAATTGGGTGTGGAAAAAAGAGCTCAACAAAGCTGAAAAAATTAAGAGGCACCTTTTTGAGCCTGTTTCTTTACCATGTTCTTCTATTTGATAGTCCAATACTGGTGGAGACCCACTCTCTGCATGTTTTGTAGTGGGACACTCCCTGTGTAAAACTCATGAATAATATATTGAATCATGTTTTTATACCTTGCAGAGAGCTCACCCATAAATGGAGTCCCAAGCAGATAGGAGGACACCTAATCCTTAAAGGGTAAGAGACGCTCATCATTTATTAATTGAATTTCCATTTAAACTAAATCAATGTGCTCTTTATTCAGCCATATGAATTTTTTATATGAACAGTCAAAACCATTTTTGTGGTTTTGGGTTAATGTAAAAGTAAATGCAGACAGTGGTAATCCTGCTAAAATGTGCTATTTGTTTAGTCCTTAATATGCTGTTTGTTTTTTACAGGTTGGTGTATGCGATTGCTACTCCATTCTATTCATCAAGTCTGATTGAAACAGTACAGGTAAGAGTAATTCATTGCTATAGGTCATACGCCAAGACGTGTTTATGGCAAACTCCATTACACTTTCATTTTAGATGTCTTTTATGAATTGCACTGCTTGAGTGTTTATACTGAAGCATGTTGCCAAAGTCCTGATTACAGTTTCTTACTTCTTTCCCAGTCTCAGCCAGTGCAAAGGATTGGCACCACCAAGCTTCACCACTGGGATGGTGTTTTCTACAATTTTGCAGGCCTTTAGCCACACATGTTTTTATTAGAGCCAACAAGTTTAGTTTTGATTTTATTATACTAAAGAACATTTTTCTCCATGTTTGCTAATTGTTTTGCTATCTACATGCTGCTGTTCTTGTTTGCTATTTGTAATCTACATGCTTTTTACAAAGTCTAAACTGTATACGAGGTTTTATTTTTTTATTTGCAATGGCTTTTGTTCCTGTTATACCTCCATAAATTTCCTCTGGGTTATAGTTGTCCCATGGATAGATTCTTCCAACTACAACTTCCTCACTGTTAAGCTGGACACAAACTGATAGAAATTTGGCCGGTCCAACAGGGACCAGACAATTTTTAGTTAGTCTGTGGGCTTCTCCACTTGACAGAATTGAATAGTTTAAACCGATTTTCTGTCGAAGGGACATGGAAACATTTTGATCTATTAGTGGCTGTGGCCAATGATCAGTGTATTCTGACAGCAGTGGGTGCCTCTGTCATAATACAATGTCCCTCCGTCCACTTTGTATGTGTAGATGGAGGGATCTTTCGCCTTTTTTTTTTTTTTTTTTCGCA
This sequence comes from Lithobates clamitans, assembly GCA_037952925.1. Classification (NCBI taxonomy): domain Eukaryota; kingdom Metazoa; phylum Chordata; class Amphibia; order Anura; family Ranidae; genus Lithobates; species Lithobates clamitans. Next base: position 1,961,060 of record JBBGZY010001544.1, read on the forward strand.
GGCTGAACGAAAAAAAAAAAAAGATGCCCAGCTCACTGAACAGCTAGCCTACAACAGACTGTCATCATTATTATTTTATTTTTTATTTTTTCATTTTTGTAATAGAAAATGAAATGTTTCCATAAGATGTGCAGAGTTCCTTTTTTTTTGGCATTGATGGTCCCTAACTGATTGACTTTTAAAGGCAATTTGTTGAATCAAGTTTAAAGTGATAATAAAGTCTTGTTTTGTTTTTGTTTTTTTCCTTTTAAAATAACAACAAAAAATTAAAAGTGTAGCGCTATAAGCTCAGTAAATGTGTATGATAAATAAATCTATCAAAATGATGTGAAAAATGAAAAACCTTATACAATTAATGCAACTACTAAATAAAACTGTAGTGCATTAGATACACAAATATAACAGTGACTGTTATAAAAAAGCAATAACACATATGTGTATATAACACCTCAAATAATTGGTGAATAACATCAAAAGATATAGTAGTCCATATCATATAAGTGAAAAAGATCAAAGAAGAAATATTTTTATTTCTATGCAATACGAATTTGGCCTATTGTGGTGTATCTATTGATGTGGATGCTGTGCGGATTTTCCTTCTTACCGAGAGGAGATGACATCTGACCAGACAAGCTACCTAGACCTGTTGGTCATCAAGCTTTTTTGACCTGTATGGCGTATGCCATTTCAGGCCATTTAACTCTGGTAAGCCTCCATACTCTCCTGGTCCTGGCACTGATTTCAGCTTTTCGTGCACCTTCGGTTCTACCACGGTCCACTTACCTGCCTGATTGGGTCTAATCATCCCCCTGTGCATTTGGGAGGCATTCACCCATCATCGTTTTTGCACTATCACCATAGACTTCTTTGATCTTTTTCACTTATATGATATGGTCTACTATATCTTTTGATGTTATTCACCAATTATTTGAGGTGTTATATACACATATGTGTTATTGCTTTTTTATAACAGTCACTGTTATATTTGTGTATCTAATGCACTACAGTTTTATTTAGTAGTTGCATTAATTGTATAAGGTTTTTCATTTTTCACATCATTTTGATAGATTTATTTATCATACACATTTACTGAGCTTATAGCGCTACACTTTTTTAATTTTTTGTTGTTTTCTTACCCTGAGTCTACGGGTGTGTTGGCTGCTGCTCCGGTGCTCTCACCCCTTTTTTTCAGCACAGCGCTGTACTTATCCTTTCCATCAACTTTTAAAATAACAAACATGTTATAGTTACCTGCTCTGTGTAATGGTTTTACACAGAGCAGCACAAATCCTCCTCTTCTCGGGTCCCTCATCGGCGCTCCTGGCCCCTCCCTCCTGTTGAGTGTCCCCACAGCAAGCAGCTTGCTATGGGAGCACCCGAGCCAAGCCACATCTCTGTGTGTCCATTCAGACATGGAGCTGCAACCTGGCCCTGCCCCTCTCTCAATATTGGCTCAATGATTTTAATTGACAGCAGGAGCCAATGGCACTGCACTGCTGTTTCAGCCAATGAGGAGGGAAAGTCACGGACAGCTGAGTCTCTTGTGCAACATCACTGGATCTAGATGGACCAGGTAAGTATTAGAGGGGCTTCTGCACACAGAAGGTTTTTCAGATCCGTTACTGATTCGTTTCTACATGCATGTTTTTGATGCGTTCCAGTGCTTTCCGGTGCATTTTTGATGTGGTTTACAGCTTTGAAGTACGGTCCAGTGCAGAGAAAATGCAGCATGTTCTACTTCTTTTTTTATTGGAACTGGAACGCCCTGGAACTGACCGCACTGGTATGAACTATGCCATTGGAAACCGTATTACCTACTTCCCATGCGTTTTTGATGCAGAAAAAAAACACTGCATGTGGTATGAACTGGCCCTTTTTTTTTGTTTTTGTTTTTTTGTTTTCTTTTGTTGTTTTTTTGTATTCTGTCTTAAAACTACACAATATGAAAAGTTCTGAACTAGGAAACGCATACGTTTTCGGAAGTGAATCTGAAAGACCCCATAAACCATTGCTGTCTGTCAGTGAAAGATGATGACCCTAGAAGGATCATAGTACCGTCACCATGCAGAAGGGTTACTACAGATGATCACTCATTCACTTATCAGAATACAATCTTCTTGACAAACATTCTTTTTATGAATGGACGAATTTCTTTTGCAACAGTAGGAATTGCCTCACTCTTGTATAAATGATAGCTTTTTTTTAGTTATCGGAATATAGTACCACTTTTTTCATTTCACTTCTTGTAAGGATTTTTTTCATTTTTGGGTAGGGTGGGGAGCGTGGTTAAAATCACTGTGTTTTGCCAGCTCTGTCTCAATTTGAAAGATTTCTCTTCACGTCTGTCCCATAGACACAACAAAAAGGGGATATCTTTTAAATAACAATACCCGACTCTTAACCACTTCAATACCGGGCACTTTCGCACCTTCCTTCCCAGGCCAATTTTTAGCTTTCAGTGCTGTCACTTTTTAAATGACAATTGCGCGGTCATGCTACACTATACCCAAACTAAATTTTTATTTTGTTCCCACAAATAGAGCTTTCTTTTGGTGGTATTTGATCACCTCTGTGTTTCTTTTTATTTTTTGCTAAACGAATAAAAAAAGAAAAATTTCTGATGAGGTGGCACTGATAGGCAGCACTGATAAGTGGCACTGATATGTGGTACTAATGGGCACTGATAGGTGACACTGGGCACTGAAAGGCTGCACTGGTGGGTACTTATGGGTGGCACTGAAAGGCGGCACTGGAAGGCATTTTTTCATTGGTACTGATTGGCATTTCCTTGGTGGTCTAGGTTGGCATACCTGGTGGTCCAGTGGGGTGGCCATCCCTGGTGGTCCTGGCGGGGCATCTGGGGGGGGCTGCGCTGGTAAACAATTAGCACAGACCCCCCCCCGTCCGGAGAGAAGCCGATCATCTCTCTTTTACTCTTGTCTGTCAGACGCAAGTGAGGAAAAGCCGATCAACAGCTCTTCCTGTTTACCACGTGATCAGCCGTGTCCAATCTGAGAGAGACTCTTTACCTAGATCAGAGTTGCGGTGTGTCAGACTGACATGCTGCAACAATGATCGCCGCAATGCGCTCCCCCAGGGGTGCGCTCCCCCACCGTCTTGTTATCCTGACCATGTCATATGACGCCCGGGCAGGATAACACAACCACTTTGCTGATGTCATTTTGCTATATGGTGGGCGGCAAGTGGTTAAGCAGGCCATACATGATTCATTGTCTTTCGTTTAAATCCCAACTCCGGGCAAAAAATGTTTTCCCCATGCAGTGGGGCTATGCTTGTTTTTTTTAGGGGTCACAAAGTTTATACTCACCCGATCCACTAATCCTTTGGAAAACATTGCTCTCCCGTGGTCAAGAGGTGGACTGTTCCTGTCTACGTAGCATGCTGACGTCAGGGACAGTCCGTTTTCAAGGCGGGGGGGGGTGACAGACCGGTCTTGTGCTGGGAGGATTGGTGGATCAGTTAATTATTATACAGGATTTATATAGCACCAACAGTTTTGGCAACACTTTATAACATGAGGGCAGACAGTACAGTTATAATTCAATTTAATACGGGAGGAATCAGAGAGCCCTGCTCGTTCAAGTTTCCAATCTAGGAGGGAGGGTTAAGTGATACAAAAGGTAATAGCTGTGGGGGATGAGATGATAGAGAAAATAAAAGTACAGTTGTTAGGTGGGGGCAGGATAGGCTTCTCTGAAGAGAATGGTTTTCAGGGGTCATCTAAAAGTGGACGGAATAGGAGATAGTCAGACAGATTGGGGTAGGGAGTTCCATAGCATGGGAGTTGGTGACAAGGGAGATGGAGAGCAGGTGGTCGGGGGGGGGGGGTGGAGAGAACAAAGAGAACATCTAGGTTTGGTATTTTGAGACTAGGTTAGTGATGTAGCTGGGAGCCGCGGTTGGTACGGTTGGTAAGGTGGATAAGCCTGGCATTAGCATTCATGATATACTTAAAGGGGGATATCCTATGTAAAGGTAATCCAGTGAGGAGGGAGTTTCAGTAGTCAAGACGAGAGATGACCAGAGAGTGAACTAGGAGCTTTTTAGTGTCATTGGTTAGGAAGGGGCGTATTCTGGAGATGTTGCGTAGGTTCCAGGTGGCAAGATTTGGACCGTGATTGGATGTGGGGCTGAAAGGATAGTTCAGAGTCCAGGATTACACCTAGAACTTTGGCATGCGGGGATGGGCAGATAGTTTGTGCCATCAATCTTGACAGAGAAATCAGGGGAAGAAGCACGTAGGGGAGAAAAATTATAAGTTCGGTTTTGGATAGATTGCGTTTGAGGAAGTGGTGCGACATCCAGGCTGATATGTTTGTTAGTAAATTAGTGATACGTGAGGAGACTGAAGGCATTAGTGTTCCTAAACCCAAGAACCTGCATTCACTATATCTGGTCTCCCACAGTACACAGAACATGGAAATGCAATTATTTTAGTAAATCTAAACTGCTGAATACCTTTTCTCATCAGCAGTATATAGCAGTCTTGTGACTTCTATCAGTGTCTGGCTGACCACTGGTTAAAACTTGTAAGAAGAGTTTTCATTCTCCTCTGACTGTCCTATGAGGCTTCCCCACAGTGCTGATTGGCCCTGTGCCAATCACATGCACCCTCCCAATAAAAAAAAACTCTAGCAATAAACGCCAAACTGAGCATGTGCAGAGTGCCCCCAAGGGTCTGTATTATCAGGAGAAGGATTGGGGACTGTGAAGGAAGGGGCGGATAAGAGAAGAAATGATCAAACAGCCTTTTTACACAATGCACAGGATTAACTCCTTAGGTTCCACAGTGAGTATAACACGCACGCTTTACTGCATATACAGACTGATTTTACTGTTGTGGGTTTAGTACCACTTTAAGTATATCTCTGCTGTCCAGCCCCAATGCACGGGGTGTGGGGGGGAATATTTTGCCCAGGGTTGAGTGAAAGAAAATTGATTCTTCCAGCCACACATTCAAGATGGGTGGGGGAATCCCTCCCGTGGAGCTACTGTATTCTGACAGCAGGGAGGCTCCAACCACTGTCATAATACACTCCTCCGCACTGCTGGCTATAGCCTGCGGCACCGATCAACCGAGAATTTTCCAAAAGGCTGGCTGTACAGGAGTCGATCGGGAGATTGACTTCTGTACAACCAGACTGCCCATAGACTGATAGAAATTCAGCCGGTCTGTGCTGAACTGGCTGAAGTTCAATCCATCTATGGCCAGCTTTAGACCGTTGTCACGGGAACAATTGTCCTCATTGTAAGACTTCCCCTCTCTTGCTTTTCTGGTGGCAACCCAAAACTTTAAAGTAAAGATAGTGATGTGGGCTAGTGACGGACTCAAACAGACACCAACATTCCTGGATAGAACATATAGACAGGAAGGTTTCTAATGGGATTTTAACGCTGCCATAAACACAATGGAACCAGAAAGTTTTTATATAAATACACATTTTATTGATAAATCATTAAAATTTGTTTAGCGTAAAAATTGAAATGATCAACTTGGCTATTTATCAGGTCACAGAGGATAGTTTCAGTGATGATTTATCCCCACATGTTTCGCCGCTAAGGGCTTCCTCAGGGGATTTATTAAGTAGTCACTGTTCGAAAAGACAAAATATGCCATAATAGTATAGAGCAATACAGATTAATCATATAAGAAAAGCAATAACAAAAAACATTTAATATTTATATTTGCCATGTCCAACCATTCAATTGCTTACCCAAACAAACTCTCATGCAGAGGACACATAGGGCACTGTGCAACCACAGAGGGCACACTAAGACCAAGCTACAATGTATAGTTGGGCCCTCTGTGGTTGCACAGTGCCCTTTGTGTCCTCTGCATTGCTTTGGTGGTTCTGGGTTGGCAACATTGGTCGATACTTTGGGTAAGCAATTGAATGGTTGGACATGGCGAATATGAATATTCATTGATTTTTGTTATTGCTTTTCTTATATGATCTGTATTGCTCTATACTATTATGGCATACTTTGTCTTTTTGAATACTGACTACTTAATAAATCCCCTGAGGAAGCCCTTAGCAGCAAAACATGTTGGGATAAAACACCACATCATCACCAACTTTGAAAATATCCTCTGTGACCTGATGAAAAGACAAGTCCCTAACCTTCAATTTTTACACTAAACACGTTTTAATGATGTATCAATAAAATGTGTTTATTTTTATAAAAATCTTTCTGGTCCTATCTTGTTTATGGCACCGTTAAAAATCACATAAAAAACCTTCCTGTGTAAACCCAAAACTTTACCCTCACTTTGATTCCTGGTAACACTGGTGATCAGGGAAATTTAGAGCATGCTAATCTCTAACACAGATGCAGGCTGGAATAAAAAGCTCACAGGGATTGTAACTACTCACCACTTTTATCTTTACTTATACGCTAAGAGTTAGCCCATCCAATAATGATATTTATGGTTTTAGTTGTTTCTGGCAGGGTGAATCACATGGCTTTTTCTTTTTTGAAAAAAATGCTGAATAGAGAAATGGTATGGACTCTCCTTACTTTAACAGGCAGGAAGTACATACCTGAGTGATCCAGCTCACTGGAATCTACAAGGAACTGCAGTTTGTTTAGAGTTGAATCTTAGTTTATAACTGTTGTCTTTGTGTCTTTATTTTCTATTTTGACTAGACTTAAATTGATTTTATTTTGATATTTTTTTTTTATATACATAACAGAGTGAGATCATCCGTGACAATCCTGGCATTCTGGATTGTGTGAAAGAAGGAATTGGCCGACTCGTGGGACTTGGCGTGCCGCACAGCAAACGTCTGCTGCCTCTTCTGGTTCTTACCTTCCCCACTGTCCTTCATGGTGTCCTTCATTATATAATCAGCTCAATCATTCAGAAATGTGTTTTATTTTTTATAAAGAAAAGAAAGCCTGCCAGAAATCCAGCTGATGCCACTTCATCAGCTCAGAACATTTTGGAGGAGTATTTCCCAGAACTTGTAGCCAACTTTGCTGCCAGCCTGTGTGCTGATGTCATGCTGTATCCTCTTGAAACTGTGATGCATCGTCTTCATATTCAAGGGACACGCACAATAATCGATAATACGGACCTTGGCTATGAAGTACTGCCTATCAACACTCAGTACGAGGGCATGAGAGACTGCATTAATACTATAAAACGAGAGGAAGGAATGCTAGGCTTTTACAAAGGGTTCGGGGCTGTGGTGGTGCAGTACACTCTTCATGCTACTCTTCTGCAAATTACAAAACTCATTTATTCATCTTTGCTGCACAATACAGCCCAGTGAAAGGGACCGTCTTGACCCGTACAAAGGGTAGAAAAGAAAACAGCATGTCTTAGCCACCGGTGTGTCATCTCCCGAATTCTGGTCTGGATTCTATATGCTGGATGAACGTTGACGTTTACATGTATGTTTGTAATCTGGATTCACTGTGGGCTTTAATAAAAAAAAGAATACAAAATTGTATGATGTAACCTACAGAAACCAATAAGAAATGAGTGTTATTTGCCTGGCTTCGCTAGTTTGCTGAGAACAGAATGATTGTGTTATGGCACGTCACTGATGTTAAGAGTGGTAAGAATTAGTGCTGATTTTTGTGATAATTGTTCAACATTTATTGTGATATTGCCTCTTAAATACAGATTGATTTCTGTTAGCAAAATGTCTGTGTAGGTTTTGACAGATTTCCAAAATCAAATATGTAGGGTACATACACTGCCTTATACAGTACATTGGTGTTTTTGACATGGACACATTCCTAAACTTATCTCTTTTCTTTATATAGCATCACATGATGTATGCTTAATTCCTGTAGTCATGAATGGCAGGACTGTTCTTTTTGGTGTGTCCTGAGCCATGTGCATGTGTATCTGTTATAGAATAAACTATAAAAATGTTCTGGCCATGCCATTATGCTATGTTCACTACACAACGGTATATCATAGATTGATTGAACAGCCTTAAAGTGATTGTAATTGATCATCTTGTAAAACAACCCATTCAGTTTAAAATAGAAATGAAAGGCGATACATTATAAATACCTTTTTATAAGTGATCATATTCCCTCTGTTCTCAGCTGCATGAGAGCTGGGGGGAGGAGAAGCAGCAGCACACTGAACTTCCCAGTAAATGGCTGTGCTGAGTTCCCACCCGGGAAGAGGAGGATCGGGGCTGCTCTGTGCAAAACCACTGCACAGTGCAGGTAAGTATATGTTTTGTTATTTAAAAAAAAAAAAAACTTTTTTAAAACCTCTTGCTGACCGCCCTATAGGATATATATATGTGATCCTGCATTTGCGCCTCCAGAAGCAAATCTGCGGGTGTGGGGCACTCAATGTTTGCCAGCACCCACCGATTGTCGGGCAGAGACTCAGAACAGACCTCTGCCTATATAAATAAGGCAGAGTTCTGTTATGTCAGGGGGGAGGGATGGATGTGTTCCTGCAGAGCAGGGACTAAAATTCATCAGTTACCCTAGTAAAAGCAACACATACAGTACACAAAAACACTGGCTAGGTACACAGGTAAATCCATGCAACAAAGAGAAAAAAGCGGCACATCCAGAGATGAAGAAAAATTTGTTGGTTTATTGTAGATTCAAAGGTTAAAAAACATGACACACGAGGGATCCACACTGTTCAGCAGATGCGTTTCACACAAAGTACTTAATCATTGATTATTATACAATTGATTAAGCACTTTGAGTTTTGAGTGCCCACCCCTTTTCTTAAGCAGCCCAATTATTGGCTGGTGTTTGATAGCTGCTGGTCCCGCCCACCCCAGCCGGGTGTCCCGCCCACCCCGACATTAACCTCAATTCTGACAGATCCCTCTGTCTCTCTCCTCTGTGCTACGTGTCAGCTTCACACAAGCATCAAGCGCTGAGTGTGGACAGCTCCTTGTCAGTTTCACACACGGTTACACTCCGCTCAGTGTGAAACCTGCCAGTGCCATCTGTCAGTGCCAGCTGCCACCGCCAGTTTCAACCAGTCTGCCAGTGCCACCTGCCACCGCCAATCAGTGCCTGCCAGTGCCACTGCCAACCAGTGCCCCTGCCAATCAATGCCACCTGCCAGTGGCAACCAATGCCACCTTCTGCCATCTGTCAGTGCCACGCAAATCAGTGCCACCTGCCAGTTCCAAACCAGTGCCACTTGCCAATGCCTGCCAGTGCCAACCTGTGCCACTGCCAATAAGTGCCATTGCCAATCAGTGCCACCTGCCGGTGCCAATCAGTGCCACCTGCCTAAGCCAACCATTGCCACCGGCCACAAAAATCGGCATCATATATCGGCCGCCCCGATTTCTAAATATCGGCATCGGCCAGAGAAAAACCCATATCGGTCGACCTCTATCCAAGACGTCTTTTTGAACTGCACCCAGGCACTGCAGAGGGGGAGGCGCCAAAGAGCTTTACCTCTCCATCTCTTCTGTCCTCTCCGCTGCACGCTGCTGCAGCCCAGAGAGAGAACAGAGCAGAGGAAGGATCCGCTCACCTAGCCATTGACAATCGACCAGAGCCCCAAACCGGGGTCCTGCTGTCACTTCAGGGCTGGAGATTGTGTTCTCTGGGTCCCCTGTCACTAGGCCCGTATGGAAGCCAGGAGGAGAGGACTCGGGAGGCAGATGATCCTAACTGCCAGGAGAGGTGAGTGAGCATCACACTGAGGCAAAGTCCTTAGTGGGGTGACTGGGGTAGAAATTTGTGCAGTGTGGAGGGTGATTGTGGAGTGTGGGGGGTAATTGTGGAGTATGTGGGGTATTTTATGGAGTGTGGGGGGGGTATTTGTGCAGTGTGTGGCTATTTGTGTGTGTGTGTGTGGGTAATGCTGAGGGTTAATAATGCGTTTACTGACACCGATGCTGGGTTAATAATGTGTTTACTGACACCGATGCTGGGATAATAATGCGTTTGCTGACACCAATGCTGGGTTAATAATGCGTTTACTGACACCAGTGCTGGGTATAATGCGTTTGCTGACACCAGTGCTGGGTATAGTATATTATTGCTGGTATAGTTTATTGCTTTTGAAGTTTTAAAAGTTTGCATGCGGCCCCCATGGGATAAGAAAACTTGTCATATGGCCCTCAGGCAATTTGAGTTTGAGACCCCTGCTATAGCGTTTGCATTAACCAATCAATGTACGCTTATTGGTATTTTTTTACCAAAAACATGTAGCAGTATACATATGGATCTAAATTTATGAAGAAATATGATTTTTTTTTAATTGTTTTTTTTGGATATGTTTTTATAGCAGAAAGTAAAAAATATTTTATTTTTTTTCAAAATTGTCAGGGTTTTTTTTGTTTATAGTGCAAAAAATAACGCAGTGATTAAATCCCACCAAAAGAAAGCTATTTGTGGGAAAAAAAATTACAAATTTTTATTTGGGTACATGACCGTGCGAATTGGCAGTTAAAGTAACGCAGTTCCGTATCGCGAAAAGTGACCTGGTCATGAAGGGGGGGGGTAAGTCTTCCCGGAGGCAAGTGGTTAATATCACTTTAACACTTCCAGACAGATCCCCTTATATATTTTTTTTTTCTGCCCCCTTTTTTTTTTTTTTTTTTTTTTTTTAAGATGGGGGCATATGACATTTAAAACAGAAAGTCGGAGTACATGTAATATAGTACGTTCAATAATAATGTTGTATTGTGATCTTGTATACCTGGTAATATCGCCAACATCATTTTACTACTGGGTCAACTTCTGTTCTGGTTTTAGTATGTGTGCAATTTGTGTTGAATTCTCCAGAACCTCATTCTGTAGTATAATCTAGAAAGGATTGTGTATGTAATTGTGTGTGGGCTTTGGCAAAGCAGATCATTGAATGGCCTTTTCCAAATCTAAAAATAGATTAGGCTGGTATAAGTACCCATTCTGTGTGGAAGGTGATTTCTAGATTCTTATGTAAATATATAAAGGTTGGCATCATTTTCCCAAGTCATCCTCCTGGACACTTTGAGAGATGGCTCTACCCACCTACAGGAAACACAAGACTCAAGACCAAGCATATAAAGTCCTCCAAAAGCTCCCGGCCATCAGTTCTTGTGTTTCTGAGCCTCCTGTATGCGCAGCTCTTTTTATGTTTCCCCATGTGATCTTTCTGGAAGAGACCCCTCCCCTACAACAGCCATGGGAGAAGGGGCCAGTAGGACAAGTTACAGAAAGAGGGACATGAGGAGGGTGTCTGCCGATGAACACAACCCCACAACCTTTCTCCCTTTATTCAGCTGCTCTATAGTGTGTACTTGTCTCAATTAAGAGCACTATGTGTTATTTCTGTCTGCTGCTTCTTCCTCAGCATGAATTGCTTCTGACAAATTTTCCTGACACCAAGAGAAAGAAAAGTGACAGGGGAAGGAGCTCCAGAAGACTGACAACCTCAGCTCTGTTCCTGTATGCTCTGTGGGGGGGTGTACCCTACCTCCAATCAGCTGTTAGAGCTCTCCTTGCTGAGCTTTGCAAAGTGTAACTTCAGCTCTCTGCCCCCTTTTTTTCTGAAATATTAGAAAAGCTTAATAAATCCTGCACTTTAAACAGATGAAGAGAAGACTGCAGATAGACTGGTACAATTTTTTGTGCATCACCTGAGTTCAGTCACTTCGCTGGGTATATGTAAGTTTACAACCACTTTAAGTGCTCTCCAGTGGCAAGCACCATATCCCCCGAGAACTGCAGCTACTTTCAGGCTGGCAGGGTAAGGAGCCTGTTTCTACCTCCAGAGGTGTCTGGAGGGTAACAACATGCTGGTGCTTGCGCCTCATTGGCCAAAATAGTGCGGTATCTGGTTGGCATTTTGGAAGTGATGCAGTGGAAGCCTACATGGCACTTGAAGCAGCAGAGAGCAGTTTATGCAGCAAAGCCTCTAGATCTGGACTAGAGGTAAGAACCTAATGCATTAATATTACTCTCATGCGAGGAGCATGTGTAGGACCAGAGGACAGCGATTGTGCTATTCCGATCCAGACATTTTGGGCTTGTAATAAGGACTGTACACAGCTCAGGTCAACATATTTCTGCAGCGGGTATAGCCAGCTTTCATCAATCAGCCATAGACACCTGTACAAATCAATGGCAGGCTGTGGCACTGTCCGCAGCTGTTCATAATTATTGCGCATGGACAGATGCATACTGTGCATTCAGACCATTCCCGTTCAGGGGTGCGTAACTGTCCCTTAACCACAGGAAATTGCTCCATGTCTGATGACGTGGACAGTGTCAGCCTGTCATTGGTTTGTATCAGAAACACCTGGCTGTACCCACCCCAGAAATTCACTGGGCAGTATATGGCCTTAATTGCCTGGGTGCAAGAGCCCATAGCTAGAATCTCTATCAGTCTTTCAGCCATGAATGAGACACCGGCTGCATTTTTATGGAACAGGGCACCAGCTCAACAATGGTAAGCAGGTGACTTTACCTTTTAAAGCTATATATTGTAGTGGTAGGAGGGGAGGGAGGGGGTGGGGCTGAGCCATGGCTCTGTCTGAATGGACACACAGCAGCTCAGGTGCCCCCATAGCAAGTTGCTTGGTGTGGGGGCACTCGGAAGGAGGGCGGGGGCAGGAAATCTGGCAGGGAACCTGAGAAGAGGAGGATCTGGACTGCTCAGAGCAGGTAAGTATGACGTTTTGCTTTTTTTTTTGTTTAAAAACAGCAGACTTTAACATCACTTTGTGTACAACATGCGGTTATTGCCAGCGGCTGTTATAGCCACTGGCAGCAATCGCTGGGCTTTCCCCGCTGGCAGAACACAATGGCTCCATGGGAGGGATTCCCCTGTCAACACTGTCATTGCCTGGCCCAAGCTTTAGTTTACACTTGCAGTTGAGGGGCAGTAAAAAGCCATGTTTTTACTGCCCCCTAACAGCCAAGCAGGTTTGTGTACACATGCTGCGGATGCCCCAAAAAGATTCTCCCTTTCACACTAGGCCGGCAGTAGCGCTGCTGAACAGGACCCATTCAAGTGAATAGGGCCACGCTGCAACCGCGAGCAAAACGCAGGGATTGTGGTGTAGCATGGTATTCCCATTCAAAAACCCTGCTCGGCTGTCAAAACAAAGAACACATGCAGCCACACACAGCTTTCTGAAAAGAGACCCACTGCAGATCGTACTTCAGAGACCAATGCAGGTGTAAAAAAGCCTTTAGTCTAAAACCCTACCAGTATTTCAGCTTGATGAGGACAAGTTCTCTTTTTTTGACCCCACAAAATTGACTCCATAGCCAGCTATGTTCTGACCACCTCCTACCCCTGTTAAGTATGACTGCATAGGCTGATTGCCGAGATGAGCCATTACATAGTTATTTATGACTATGTCTAAGGATGGGACTGAGTTAATATTTTACATACAATATCGATATAATTTATTCTACGATAAGCCAGAGGTGGTGAGAATGTTTATAAAGGTGAGCAGTATTTAATGTCACTGCAATGTCACATCATTGTATTCATAATAGTTTTTTCCTGCAATACGATATGCAGACTCTGCATTGGCTTTATTTACTTGCTATATATTAGTCATTGAGGTATTTTAAACAGTTTTCATCATACAAAACAGAGGATTGCAACATACATACCGCTTTATGCATTCATAAAGGGAGTGTTACAGTTTACTCTTGTAGCATTCTCATACACTTTTTTTTCTCCTCCTTTAGTGTTGCTATAGCAGTGGCCTCTACATTCATTTTTTTTTTTGCATTGTATTGCAATGCACACTGAAGAAGTTTGAGTACGATAACCCCCAGCATTGGTGTCAGTGAGTGCAATAATAACCTCCAGGATTGGTGTCACTGGATACAATAATAACCCCAAAACACTGGTGTCAGTGTATGCAAAAATGCAAATGTGGTGTATACTTTTAACTCTCCATTCCCCTGTATTCGTTGTGAAATTTAACCCCCCTGCACATTGGTGGTCATGACTGTGAGTGTTCAACCCCCTCCTGCCATTGGTGCCCATTGCAGTGAAAATTAAGCACCCCACCCAATTGGTGATCACTTACCTATCACACGCACCCACTCTGCTCTTTCTCTCTCCCCAGGCCAATACTTTACTTTAACTGTGCTAGAGATTGCTCCACCTCACAATACAGGATTTCTTTCAGTTCTGGGTGCTGGCACACAGATCGTTCCAGCACCAGGCTCCCTAATGCTACTCTTTGTGCCCAATAGCCTATGAGCTGCAGGCAGAGGGCTGGCAGGCTGTGTGTTGAGCACCAGGGGTCTAAACTGACACAGCATGGCTGTTTAGTGCCTACTAGCCTTTCAACACTGAGTTCAGTTCCCACTAGGGTTGCAATTTGCATGAGCATATGCTTTGTAAATTTTTTGATTCAGAAAGACTTTATTAATCCCATAAGGAAATTATTGAAATGCATGATGCTATGCAGTATAGTGGCATATTAGCTTACATAGAAGTAAGGGATGGCAAGCTCATGGAAAGTTAAATCTCCTAGATCTGTCTCCAAAGTCTCTGGCGTGTCCAGTATGAGCAGAGTGTCCAGCTGCAGTAACTGCGATGTCCCTGAAGGAAGCTGGCTAATCCCCTTGGTGGCTGAAGCAGATGGAGGTATTCCACTCTGTGAGCAAGCCCGTGAGCGTGTGACATCACCGGAGTATGGGAGAAACACAACGCATTTCAGAGCATGCACACTCCTTTCTCAAGTTTGTAGGGAGAGGGAAGGAACAAACTTTAAATGCTCTGAAGTAAAAGGGAATCAATTGACCGATTAGCGTAATTTTAACCGGCCAATTGATTTTCTCTTACTTTACAAGTTTGTTCCTTCCCTCTTCCTGTACACTTGGGAAAGGAGTGCGCATGCTCCGAAACGCGCTTTCTCCCATACTCCAGTGACGTCACGCTCACGGGCTTGTCTCACAGACGGGATACCTCCATCTCCTCCAGCCACCGAGAGGATTAGCCAGCTTCCTCCAGGCAGAGGCAGCTCTCTAATTAGGCAAAATAGGCAGTCGCCTAAGACCCCGCATGTATAGGGGCCTCGCGGCCGCCTAAATTGTCTAATTTGTGTGTGGAAGTGGAAGGGAATGTCCCCCATTCGCGATCATTGGCCCCAGGCTGGCAGGGTGAGTGGGCCGGCGTTTTGTCAGATTAGCGTGACAGAATATCACCGGCACACATTACAAGTTCCACCCTGTAACATCCTCAGTGGCGGTAGCCAATAGCAGGCTCCACCACTGTCCTAGCCTGCACCACATGATGGGAGATGTAGTTCTCCACAGCACACACTAGACTCGACCTGGCGGTGCCTGTGCTTTGTAGAGACTACACCTCTCAGAATGCACTGCAGGGCAGGCACTCAAAGTGGACAGTCAGCTTCTCCTGCTTGTAGTAGGGGACGGAAGACTCGGAGGAGTGATCATCTGTCCTGTCTGGCATCTGCACCGGGATCGTCTGTGGCTGTGACTCCAGTGTTTGGCTGCTGCTGCAATGTGATGTTACTTTGATAGTCAGGTGAGACAGATTTTCTGCTTGTCATTACCATGAACGTCTTCTGTATGTCCACACAGTCTCTGACCATATCCTGTATGTCCACACAGTCTCTGACCATCTCCTGTATGCCCATACAGTCTGACCATGTCCATTATGCCAGTACAGTCTCTGACCGTCTCCTGTATGTCCGCACAGTCTCTGACCATCTCCTGCATGTCCGCATGGTCTCGGACCATCTCCTGTATGTCCGCACAGTCTGGCCATCTCCATTATGCCTGTACAGTCTGACCATCTCCATTATGCCCGTGCAGTCTCTGACCATCTCCTGTATGTCTGCACAGTCTCTGACCATCTCCTGTATGTCCGCACAGTCTCTGACCATCTCCTGTATGTCCGCACAGTCTCTGACCATGTTCGCACAGTCTCTGACCATCTCCTGTATGTCCGCACAGTCTCTGACCATCTCCTGTATGTCTGCACAGTCACTGACCATCTCCTGCATGTCCGCACAGTCTCTGACCATCTCCTGTATGTCCGCACAGTCTCTGACCATGTCCGCACAGTCTCTGACCATCTCCTGTATGTCCGCACAGTCTCTGACCATCTCCTGTATGTCCGCACAGTCTCTGACCATGTCCGCACAGTCTCTGACCATCTCCTGTATGTCCGCACAGTCTCTGACCATCTCCTGTATGTCCGCACAGTCTCTGACCATATCCTGCATGTCCGCACAGTCTCTGACCATCTCCTGTATGTTCGCACAGTCCCTGACCATGTCCGCACAGTCTCTGAAAATCTCCTGTATGTCCACACAGTCTCTGACCATCTCCTGTATGTCCGCACAGTCACTGACCATCTCCTGCATGTCCGCACAGTCACTGACCATCTCCTGCATGTCCACACAGTCAATGACAATCTCCTGCATGTCCACACAGTCAATGACCATCTCCTGCATGTCCGCACAGTCAATGACCATCTCCTGCATGTCCGCACAGTCACTGACCATCTCCTGCATGTCCGCACAGTCACTGACCATCTCCTGCATGTCCGCACAGTCACTGACCATCTCCTGCATGTCCGCACAGTCACTGACTATCTCCTGCATGTCCGCACAGTCACTGACTATCTCCTGTATGTCCGCACAGTCTGACTATCTTGTGTATGTTCGCATAGTCTCTGACCATCTCCTGTATGTCCGCACAGTCTCTGACCATCTCCTGTATGTCCGCACAGTCTCTGACCATCTCCTGTATGTCCGCACAGTCTCTGACCATCTCCTGTATGTCCGCACAGTCTCTGACCATCTCCTGTATGTCCGCACAGTCTCTGACCATCTCCTGTATGTCCGCACAGTCTCTGACCATCTCCTGTATGTCCGCACAGTCTTTGACCATATCCTGCATGTCCGCACAGTCTCTGACCATCTCCTGTATGTTCGCACAGTCTCTGACCATGTCCACACAGTCTCTGAAAATCTCCTGTATGTCCACACAGTCTCTGACCATCTCCTGTATGTCCACACAGTCAATGACCATCTCCTGCATGTCCGCACAGTCACTGACTATCTCCTGTATGTCCGCACAGTCTGACCATCTCCTGTATGTTCGCATAGTCTCTGACCATCTCCTGTAAGTCTGCACAGTCAGGGCCAAAGCTACCACTAGGCGAAGTAGGCAGCCGCCTAGGGTGCATTACTGCCTAGGGCGCAGCCAAGGCCTCTGTCTGCCTCTGTCTCCAGGCGTGTGTGAGCTGGCCCCTGTTCAGTGCCGGCCCATTGTTCCGGGAAAACATCTGCTGCGTGCCGCCAATGTCCCGCTGAGCGCCGCTCTGGGACTCCTTTGCTCCAGCGTCTCCCTCTGCTGCAGTGCTGTGCATCTGTGTGAGTGCAACGGAGGAGCGGGGCTCGGTGGAGATGGGAGCATCCAGAGGTGAAGCGTCTGTTAGCTGACCTCCCAGCCAGCAGGGACACCATGGAGTGGCTGGGTGGCGGCGCTGGCAGGGAACACCTAATCAATACTTCTCGCCCAGCGCTGCGGAGATCCCTGGTGTGATGGTCGCTGGAGTGCAGAGATAAGGATGGATACTCATCTACATCGAGAAGTGTGTGGGGGATGGGGGGTGTGTGAGTAATGCAGGAAATAGGAGTCAGGTGAGCCAGTGTATGTGTCAGGTAGGTAAGTCAGTATGTGTGTCAGGTAGGTGGGTCAGTGTGTGCGTCAGGTAAGTCACATGGGCAGGGAAAAGTGGGTGGAGTCAGGGGCAGAAAAATGAGCTTTCGCCTAGGGTGTCAAAAATCCTTGCACCAGCCCTGCGCACAGTCTGACCATCTCCTGTATGTCCGCATAGTCTCTGACCATCTCCTGTATGTCCGCATAGTCTCTAACCATCTCCTGTATGTCCGCACAGTCTATGACCATCTCCTGTATCATATCTGCAGTCTCTGAGGGGGAGCCTACAGAGGAGTCAAGAGCTGAAGTGCTGCCAGGAAGGGGTCACGGGAAAAATGAAACCCGAGCCACCAAGCTGGAGCCAGAAGAAGACCGTCTGACAGTGACAGCACTGCAAGGCCAATCTGGGGTGGGGGTGGGGGGTGGGAATGAATACAGTAAGGAGAGGGGGCACTGATATAAAGGTTCCTCCTTAAATCAGTAACCCTCTTTACCTTAGTGCAGTCGCTCAGTGGAAGGTGGTCTGTGGTCACCAGAGTACTCCCCACATCAGAGTTCCTGTTTTAAATGCAAGTTGGAACTCTGTGAACCCTGATATAAAGGGCAATGTTGCAGACCCTGATGTAAGTGGAAACTCTGTAAAGGGGAATGCTGTACACTTTGATATAAGATGATCTCTGGTCACCAGAGCCCCCCTTACATCAGAGATCCCCTTTACACCAAAGTCTGCAGCATTCCGCTTCACATCATGATCCACAGCATTCCCCTTTGCATGAAATTTGCACTGTAAGGAGGAATCCTGCAGACTCTGATGTAAGGGGGAACTCCGTGCCAGCTGGGTTATATTACGCTGTCCTTCATGTAAATGGAGAAATATGTTTTTTGACTTTTGTTATGTAGAACATTCTAGAAACTGTGAATTCATAGTTCATAGGATTTACGGCTCTTTATATATGCAATTTTTTATACAGTTAATTTTAATCTCTTGAATTATTTTTCCCATTATGGGTGTGAGCGGGGCCTCATGTCTAGGTTTTGCCTAAGGCCTCACAAAGCCTAGAGCCACCTCTGCTTTCTGCCAGCACAAGGCTTATGGCTCTTACAGAGACTCTGACAGGGATAAAAGAATGCTGGATCTCTGTGTGTTCTGTCTGTCCATCCATCCATCTCCTTCCATTATCTTTGACATAAACATTGCTGTTGTCACAATACAAGATAAATAGATTGTAAAAAGGATTTCGTACTCTGGTGTTATTCTAATGCTGTTTCCCACTCTTTAGAAACAAGCCAGGTCTCTTGCAGGCAGGTGTCTGAGCTCATTCTGTGTAATTGCAGCTGAATTTCCTCCATTCAGGCAGCCCAGGTGCAGCATACAGCCTTTCATTGACAGGAAATATTCTATGCTGCTGCATTCCTTCATACAGTGGTGCCATCATAAACATAAATACAACAGCATACAACCGTTAATGTCCATGACAGGCTGCAGTGCCGATCCTGACCTCCCTGGGGCTCTAAGCAAAATTCTATTAAGGGGTTCTCTACCTGACCCGTGAGCTATGTAAACCATTTGCCATTGCCACACAGTCACACCTGACACTTACATCAGGGTCCCCAGAGAGCCCCCCTTAAATCAGTGTCCTTTAGAGAGTCTCCCCCTACATCAGGGTCCCCAGAGAGCCCCCCTTAAATCAGTGTCCTTTAGAGAGTCTCCCCCTACATTAGGGTCCCCAGAGAGCCTCCCCTTACATCAGGGTCCCCAGAGAGCCCCTACCTACATTAGGGTCCCCAGAGAGCCCCCCTTAAATCAGTGTCCTCAGAGAGTCTCCCCCTACATTAGGGTCCCCAGAGAGCCTCCCCTTACATCATTGTCCCCAGAAAGCCCCTCCCTACATTAGAGTCCACACAGAGGTCCCCCTTACATCAGAGTCCACACAGAGGTTCCCCCTTACATCAGAGTCCACACAGAGGTTCCCCCTTACATCAGACTCCGCACAGAGGTTCCCCCTTACATCAGACTCCGCACAGAGGTTCCCCCTTACATCAGACTCCGCACAGAGGTTCCCCCTTACATCAGACTCCGCACAGAGGTTCCCCCTTACATCAGACTCCGCACAGAGGTTCCCCCTTACATCAGACTCCGCACAGAGGTTCCCCCTTACATCAGACTCCGCACAGAGGTTCCCCCTTACATCAGGCCCCGCACAGAGGTTCCCCCTTACATCAGGCCCCGCACAGAGGTTCCCCCTTACATCAGACTCCGCACAGAGGTTCCCCCTTACATCAGACTCCGCACAGAGGTCCTCCTTACATCAGACTCCGCACAGAGGTCCTCCTTACATCAGAGTCCCCACAGAGGTCCTCCTTACATCAGACTCCGCACAGAGGTCTTCCTTACATCAGACTCCACACAGAGGTTCCCTCTTACATCAGACTCCGCACAGAGGTTCCCCCTTACATCAGAGTCCGCACAGAGGCCCTCCTTGCATCAGAGTCCGCACAGATTCCCTCCTTGCATCAGAGTCCACACAGAGGCCCCCCACTTACATCAGAGTCCGCACAGAGGCCCTCCTTGCATCAGAGTCCACTCAGAGGCCCCCCCTTACATTAGCAGTCAGACCCCCAGCACCTCCTAGCATTCTCAGTGATTCCTTGTCTTCCTCTGTCCCACCATTACCTTCATTCTTCATCCTGCTGATGTGATCTCCACTGTTCTACTCTCAGCTATCCCTAGTGTGTGTTCCTGCCTGCAACCCAAATCCTGGCACCTGTATTATCCTCTGAGCACTCCAGTGTTCCTGTATTATCTGTGATTCCCTGTGTGTTTTGACCATAAACTTGTTACCACTCCAAGCCAGCCCTCCTCCATCAGGGACCCACCCAGGGGTAGGGAGGAGGAGGACGCAGAGGCCATCCGGAAATAGGTACTGCTGGGGAATGGGGATCGTCCGATCAGATTGGAGCTCTGGGAGCAGAGCCGATCTGCCCTTGGGGGCCCCCCACTGTGGCGGGGCCCTACGCAGCTTGCGTAGTGAGCATATAGAGCAGATCGGCTCTGACAGGCTGTACATTGCAACTGGGCTGCCTGGATAGAGGAAATCCAACTGAAATTACACAGAATGGGCTCAGCCATATGTGTGCAAGAGATACATAGTTAGTTAGTCAGGTTGAAAAAAAAGACACAAGTCCATCCAGTTCAACCATAAAAAAAATAAATAAAAAATATCATACAATCCCATATACCCAATCCTATACCCACAGTTGATCCAGAGGAAGGCGGGAAAAAAAACCCAGAAAAGCAGGATCCAATTTGCTACAGCAGGGGAAAAAATTCCTTCCTGATCCCAGAGAGGCAATCAGATTTTTCCTGGATCAACTTTACCTATAAATGTTAGTATCCAGTTATATTATGTAGATTTAGGAAAGTATCCAGGCCTTTCTTAAAGCAATCTACTGAGCTGGCCAGAACCACCTCTGGAGCGAGTCTATTCCACATTTTCACAGCTCTTACTCGAATAATTATTCAACACGAATCTCAATAAAAGTAACGTGAACCTTCCCTCTGTACTATCTCTCCCTACTCATGTCATGCAATCTATTCAAGATAATCAACCAATTCGCAACTGTGCACTCCATGTAGCACACTCCTGAACTCTGCCCCCTATACATAGCATCCTCCTGAGCCCTGCACTCTGTACGTAGTAAACTCCTGAGCCTTACACTCTGTATGTAGCACACTCCTGAGCCCTGCACGTAGCATCCTTCTGAGCCCTGCACTCTGTACATAGTACACTCCTGAGCCCTGCACTCTGTACGTAGTACACTCCTGAGCCTGGCACCCTGTATGTAGCATGCTCCTGAGCCCTGTACTCTGTACATAGCATCCTCCTGAGCCCTGCGCTCTGTACATAGCATCCTCCTGAGCCCTGCACTCTGCAGGTAGCATCCTTCTGAACCCTGCGCCTTGCACGTAACATCCTCGTGAACACTGAACCCTGCACGTAACATCCTACTGAACCCTGCACATAGCACCAGCATACAGGGGCATACTGACCACCAATATGCAGAGCCAGTGGTTACCAGTATACAGAAGATATAACAAATCAAGTAAAACAACTGCCATGCAACTAAAAAAAAATCTCAAAAGCAATAAGAGAATCTTGTTAGCTGGTTCCCTCATCCTAACGCAAATCAATAAAAAGCAAAAAATGCAGTGCTGCCCTACACTTCATCTATAAAATTCTACAAATGGACTTATAAGTGCAATGGTAAAACCTATAAATGAATATCCAGTTCATATCAACCAATGTAATGCAATATAGTAGTGATGGTGTCACCCCTCTTCAAAAATATTTTGAAAAATTGCAGAGCTTGAATAAGGAAATAATGGTGAAACCCCCTACATACAATAATAATAACAGAGATGCACTTTTTGGCTTTTTGTTGGTATACAGAGGCGAGGACAGGGCTTTTTTTCTCAGAAAATGGGTACAGGAACTCAACCACGACCCCCCCACACACACACACACCCTCCAAACTGCATCAAACTGTGGTTGGGGTGAAAATTTCAGACAACAGTGGAAGGGTCTAAAGTCTAGTACATATGGGCCAAATGTCGGGTGGCATTGGCTGGTTCAATGAAAACCATTCGACCCGTGTGTATGGCAGATGGTCCAACAGAAGCCGGCCAACTGCCGTTCGGCTGGCTTCTGTCAGACAAGCATGCTGGAAAACCAGCAGCTGATTGTTAGTACAGTGCTTCCGATCTAAGCTGGCAGTTTTTTTTTTTTTTCAACCCATTGAGTTAATTGAAAAATAAAACTGATAGTGTGTACTAGGCTTTTAAGGGGCATTAAATACAAAGAGTGCATTACGTACAGAGTTCAAGGGAGGGGGTTACACACAGAGCGCAGAGTCCGGAGGTTCATTATGTACATAGTGCGGAGTTCAGGGTGCGCTGCATACAGAGTTCAATGTTTAGGGGTGCTTTGCATACAGAGTTTAGGGGTGTGCTGCATACAGAGTGCAGAGTTCAGCCTTCTTCCACAGCTGCTACTCTCTGCACCCTCATGCATCCACATCTCACTTTCACCCCTCCATATGCCGCACACTGCATCAAATTGGTCTGCATGGCTGTTGTCCCAGAAGGAAACCTCTTCTAAAGATGATGCAAGACAAGCAGACTAAGGACATGGATTTCTGGAACCATGTCCTGTGGTCTGATGAGACCAAGATAAACCTATTTGGTTCAGATGGTGTCAAAAGCGTGTGTGGCGGCAACCAGTGTGTCTTGCCTACAGTCAAGCATGGTGGTGGGAGTGTCATGGTCTGGAGCTGCCTGAGTGCTGCCGGCACTGGGGAGCTACAGTTCATTGAGGGAACCATGAATGCCAACATATACTGTGATATACTGAAGCAGAGCATGATTCCCTCCCTTCGGAGACTGAGCCGCAGGGCAGAATTCCAACTTGATAACGACCCCAAACACACCTCCAAGATGACCACTGCCTTGCTAAAGAAGCTGAGGGTAAAGGTGATGGACTGGCCAAGCATGTCTCCAGACCTAAACCCTATTTATCATCTGTGGGGCAATCCTCAAACGGAAGGTGGAGGAGCGCAAGGCCTCTAACATCCACCAGCTCCGTGATGTTGTTATGGAGTAGTGGAAGAGGACTCCAGTGGCAACTTGTGAAGTTCTGGTGAAATCCATGCCCAAGAGAGTTAAGGCAGTGCTGGAAATTAATGGTGGCCACACAAAATATTGAAACTTTGGGCCCAATTTGGACATTTTCACTTAGGGGTATACTCGCTTTTGTTTCCAGCAGTTTAGACATTAATGGTTATGTGTTGAGTTATTTTGAGGGAACAGCAAATTTACACTGTTAAAAAAAAGTAATGAGTGTACAGCTTGTATAACAGAATTTTTTTTTTATTGAACAAATCAGCATTACATTACAAGATAATTTAGTACATTCAAAGTAGAAGGGATAATAACAGTAAAATCTACCTTCAAACTATAGTCTCTGTTTATCAGATATTCCAGTTATGCAGATGACAGAAATATCACATAACAATACCCCTTATTGCATTGTAGTGTTATACCATCGTAGATAAAATTATGTAAGTAACCAATTTCAATCCAGCCTGATACTGAGGGGGAGGGGAGAAAGGGGGGGGGGGGGGAAAGGGGGGGGGAGAGGAAGAGGGAAGGGGAAGGAGGGGAACGAGAGGGAGGGGAACGAGAGGGAGGGAAAGGGGGGGGGGGGGCGAGAGGGGATGAGCACAAGAAGAGTAGGCAATGAGATATAGGATGTCCTCCAATGAGTTTCACTGCATATCAATTATGGATCAGGGGGCTCAGGGACCCCAGAGGCATCTATCCAAGAGGACCAGATTTTATCGAACTTCCCTGGGCATTGCCTACTTTCATACGTCACCCTATATAGGGGAAGTGCCAAGTTCACCGACCTTCTCCATGATGCCAAAGTAGGAGGCTCTGCTAGTTTCCATACCAGTAAGATTTCACGCCTAGCATAATATAATGCAAAGGTAAGACATAATTTACTATACCTGTCACCCTCAAGATCCTCGAAATGGCTAAGCAAAAGTATCTGCTGACCAAAAGGGTCTAAGTTTGGGACTGGACCAGACCATGTGCCAAAAGGTGCCCACCTCCTGTCTGCATCTCTGACAATTGGGGTCCCTTTGATTGTAAATGCGCGCTAATCTCTGGGGGGTGAAGTACGCTCTATGTAGGAACTTAAATTGTATGAACCTATCTTTCGCTGGGATCATGGAAGGAATGTAGGAAATTAAACACTCCTTCCATTCTTCTGCATCCAGGGAAGGAATATCAACCCTCCACTTTTCCCATGTCTTAGTTAGTTTGGTGTCATATTCTACCGTGAGATATAAATATAATGTTGAAAGTGGCTTCCCCATCACACTAGAAATCAAGAGCCGTTCAATGGAGTCCGGTTCCAAAATAAGGGGGGCAGGGAACTGAGCTTCAAAAGCATGCTTTAGCTGCCAGTATCTAAATTGGAAGGAGGATGGGATAGCAAATGATTGCCTCAGGGCCTGGAAAGTCATAAGCCTACCGTCCTGAACTTTTTTTTTTGGTGTGAGGATACCCTTTTTTAGTGTGAGGATACCCTTTTTTGCCCAGATAGAGGGGTCTGGTATGCTGTGAAGGTGAGGGAGCATGGGGTTACACCATAGGGGCATATGAGGTGAGATATGATTAGGTTTCCCGTATATCTTCCTAGCCTCCTGCCAGACCTTAACAGTGGTCCGCATCGAGGCTGTCATGGACGGGCTAGCCCTAAGTCCACGAAACGGGAAGTTGCTCAGGGCTGCAAAGGAGCCCAAAATGGCTGCTTCGAGAATGACCGCAGGATTCTGTGCGGGCTGGGAGAACCACCACCGGACCGTAACAAGAACAGCTGCCCAGTAATAGATTTGGAAGTTTGGTAGTGCCAAATCTCCCCCCGAAAGTGGGAGATATAGGATCTGCTTTGCCACCCTAGGTGGCCTCCCAGCCCACACAAATTGTATCAGCAGACTCTCCAACCGTCGAAAAAAGGCCCTAGGAATGTGTGCGGGTGTGTTGCGGAAAAAATATAAATATTTAGGAAGGAAAATCATTTTTAGCAGGTTTACTCTGCCGACCGGGGTCAGTGGAAGTGAACGCCAAGCAGCGCACCTAGCCGTTAGCTGTGTCATAAGTGGACGCAGATTTTTGTCTATATAATCCTGCACTTTACCACTAATTTTAATCCCTAGGTACTTGAAATCCTCTACCCATTTAAGCTGCGCGTGTGGAACTCTAGGGGTCGACGGGTGAAGCGGGAACAGCATCGACTTATCCCAATTTATACGGATCCCCGAATACCCGCCAAATCGGTTGATCAGCTCTAATGCAGTCTGTAAGGAGGACGACGCATCCGCTAAATAAAGCAGAGCGTCGTCCGCATATAGCGAAATTTTCTCCTCAATTGGGCCCACCTGAAGCCCCCTCACCTCGGGGTCAGCCCTCAGCAGTATAGCCAGGGGCTCCATCGCCAGAGCAAATAAGCTCGGGGAAAGGGGACACCCCTGTCTCGTACCCCGAAATAGTTTAAACTTCTCCAACAGGCAACCATTGGTGCGTATTCTGGCTGAAGGGCAATGGTATAGCATGCGGAGCCACCGGGCCAAACCCAAATCGCGAGAGCACCTCCCATAAGTAGCCCCACTCGACGGAATCAAAGGCCTTCTCCGCGTCGAGTGAGGCCACCATTTTCCCGGACTCCTCATCCGCCCTGTCTATATGAGTATAAAGGCGCCTAATATTGATGTCGGTACCTCTGCCGGGCATAAAGCCTGTTTGATCCCTGTGGATCAGGGCAGTGATGACTAGGTTAAGCCTATTGGCCAATACTTTTGCCAGTACTTTTGCATCCACATTCAGGAGGGATATGGGGCGATACGAAGAGCATAAAGTAGGGTCCTTACCTGGTTTGGGGATTACCACTATGATCGCGTCACTCATTGTATCCGGGAGTTTCTCGAGGCGCGTCGACGCAGAGAAGAGGCCCTGAAGTTTGTCTACTAGTTCTGCCGCGTATTGTTTGTAAAATTCTACAGGGATACCATCGGGTCCCGGTGTTTTCCCCGTCTGCATTGACTTGAGTGCTCGGAGTATTTCTAAGGATGTAATTGGGGCATCAAGCTTCTCATGATACATCGACGTAAGGGTTGGGATATCAATGTTATCTAGGTATGCTACCAGATCCTCCTCTCTATAGTCTGCCCTGGATGTGTAGAGGGATTTATAGAATTCCGCAAAGCAGCTATTGATCTCTTCCGGTGTGTGAACTATCTGTCCCGAGGGGTCTCTGATATGGGAAATGCTCATCCCTCCCGCCTGTTCCCTGGAGAGCCAGGCCAGCAGACGGCCCGACCTCTCTCCCTGCTCAAATATACGCCGAGACTGAGCTAACATTTTTTTCTGTGTAAGAGAGGTACGAAGACGAACCACCTCCGACGTCATAAGTTGTAATTGTGAGTAGTGTACAGGGTCTCGGGTACGGACAAAGAGAACCTCCGCACTACTCGCGTCCCGCTCCGCCCTTATCAAGTCTGCTCTGCGCTCCCTACGAACTCTGGCTATGATGGTCTGGTAGTGTCCCCTCGTCGTGGCCTTAAAGGCATCCCAGACAACTGTAGGGTCAGCCGAGCCCACGTTTACCGCCCAGAAGTCAAGCAGCTCCGTTCTGAATTGGGAGTCCACAGCAGTGTCCGAAATCCAAAACCTCGAGAGCCTCCATATCTTGTCTACAGGACCCAATGAAAGGTCCAATGACAACAACAGGGGGGCATGATCAGAGATTCCTCTAGGCAATATTCGTATGTCTGTGACCCGTGGGAGGACCGGACTTGCTGAGAAGACTATTCGAGAGAACGCCCTATGAGAGGCCGAGTGGCATGTGTATGCCCTGATCTGGGGGTGTCTCCACCTCCAGACATCAGTCAGGCCATAAGTGTTCGCCCACTCGGTCAACCCAGAGTAATGATGTCCCGCAGACGTCAGTCTGTCAAGATCCGGGTCAGGGACCATATTAAAATCACCCAGTATAATATTGTTATCAGATGCAAAGTCGGCTATCCTGCTGGTGATCTGGTTGAGCACCAGCAATGAAGCCGGAGGAGGCAAATACAAGCCCACAATGGTCCACGTTAAAGAATATATTTTAGCATGGATAATAACATAACGACCATCTGGGTCCAGGGCCAAATCCAGGAGCCGGAAAGGAAGAGATTTCAGTATCAGGATAGTAACACCCCTGGAGAAAGTGGAGTGTGTAGAGTGGTAGTGGTATCCCACCCACGGTTTTTTAAGGGCCAAAACCCTACTTCCTATGAGGTGCGTTTCCTGGAACACACATATATGTGGGTTGTATGCTTTAATAAATTGGAACACCAGGGAACGCTTGATCGGGGAGTTCAGTCCCCTAGTGTTCCATGAAATGATATTAAGGGAGGACATGGTTACTCAGAATGATAATAATATTAGGATTAATGTAGATCACGGCTCCCGGAGCGGACCCCCGGACCCACAACGGACGCACCTGGAAACATTGCAATGCTGATGAGTCAATTTTGGTAATGCAATTATAACACAAAAACAAAACCAAACCAAAAACAGCCCAACATCTAACGTAAATTAAAATGGCCCCATTAGGGGAACTTGGCCCCCCCCCCACCCCACCCGACCCCCCCAAACTGAGGCGGGCTTCAATCCCAAACCAATTCATCTCGCCGGCTGCAACAGAGGGTCCGTGGAAGAGGCGAGCCCAACCCCCCCGAGGATTCACACGGGGGGGCAAGCAGCAGTTCAAGCGGCTTTCCAAATGTGAGATCTCCGCTAATGGACTGTAACAGGCTGTGAGGTGTTAAAAGTCAGACAAAGGAGAAGTAAACCATATTGCGACCCCACAGTAAAGTCGATCCATCATTAAGAGGGTATCTAGGGCAAAAACTTCAGTGCTCCCCAAGGGAAATGCAAGTGCCAAGAAGCTTCATATCTCAACAGTCTCCTGACCAAATTCTTTGGCAGGGGTATTAAAGGGGTTGTAAAGGTAAAAATTTTTTCACCTTAATGCATTCTATGCATTAAGGTGAAAAAACTTTTGACAGTACCGCCGCCCCCAGCCCCCCCGTTTTACTTACCTGACGCCTCAAATCTTCGCTGCTCGTCCTCGTCATCTTCATTGCAGCTCAGCCTGGTCGCTGATTGGCTGCAGTGGATGGATTGAAAGCAGCGCAGCCATTGGCTCGCGCTGCTGTCAATCACATCCGATGAAGCGGCGCGCCGGGGGGCGGGGCCGAGTGATACAGCGAGCGGCTATAGCCGCCGGCTGTATCACGGGAGCGCGCCCGCAAGCACTCACCACTATGCGAGGGAGCTCGCATTAAGGTGGTAAATGCTTGCGGGGAGGAGCTAAAACAGCCGCCGAGGGACCCCAGAAGACCAGGTTCGGGGCCACTCTGTGCAGAACGAGCTGCACAGTGAAGGTAAGTATAACATGTTACATAGTTACATAGTTAGTAAGGTTGAATAAAGACACCAGTCCATCCAGTTCAACCTGAGTGAGTGTGGGTCTACAACCCTGACCCTTGTCCCTAACCCTGAACATCGCACACTCACATCAATCCCTACCCTCAATCCAAGGTCCCCATTCATATACTAGGGCCAATTTTGGACAGAAGCCAATTAACCTATCAGCATGTCTTTGGAGTGTGGGAGGAAACCGGAGTACCCGGAGGAAACCCACGCAGGCACAGGGAGAACATGCAAACTCCAGGCAGGTAGTGTCGTGGTTGGGATTCGAACCAGTGACCCTTTTTTACTGCTAGGCGAGACTGCTAACCACTGCACCACTGTGCCGCCCAAAAAAAATAAAAATTACCTTTACAACCCCTTTAACTTATAATTTCCTGGTAGGGGATAGTTAGTTACCCCCCTCCATTTCTAACACGCCATGGGGTTGAACTGGGCACAACCTGTGCAACGAAACTAAGTCATCCATGGAGTAGTGTGTATATTAACTCAAACCTGGGCCTAGGTTGTTGTAAATAGACAATTGAAGAGGGCAATCGGTACAATCCGGTTAGTCGGTCAGCGGATCTGTGGTAGTAATTCCAGCCAGGCAGAGGCCTCTCTCGGCGTGGTGAAAAATCGAGTTGTCTCTCCATCTTGGAACCCTCAGATGAGCTGGGAAGAGAATACTGTAGCGAATGTTGCGTGATCTCAATGCCGCTTTAACCTGGTCAAACGATTTCCTGAGTTTTTGGGTCTCCACTGAGTAGTCAGGGAAGATCATCAATTTAGTGTTCTGGAATCTGAGGTCCCCCACATTTCTGGAGGCGCGAAGAACTTCATCTCTGTCTCTAAAATTAAGGAGACGGAGTATGAAGGTGCGAGGAGGGGATCCAGGAGGTCCTGGCTTAGGCGGCATACGGTGTGCCCTCTCAACTGTATAGTAGGGTGACCATCGGGCATCTGGTAGAAGGTCACGCAGCAAGCCTTCTATAAAGGAGGTAGGATTGTTCCCCTCCACTCCCTCCAGTAAACCGTTAATACGAAGATTATTGCGCCGATTTCTGTTCTCCGCGTCTTCGGCTCTGTATTTTAGGGCCTTTACTTTAGTTTGAAGTGTACGGATTTGTACTCCATGCTCCGCCGTGGTATCTTCAGTGGTACTCAGTCTTTGTTCTGTCTCAGTAACTCGCGACCTGATTTTGTCTATATCTTGGCAGATTAAACCCATATCCAGTTGGGCAGCTTCAATTTTTGTTGTTAACGTGGATTGGCAAGTTGCGATGGCCGCCATGACGTCCGCCAGCCAGGGGGGACGAGAGTCGTCCGACTCCATGATGCTTGTCTGTGAGGCTCTATGGGCACTACGTGTGTTGTGAGCCTCCGGTGCGAGACAGGTGGGCGTTTGAGGGAAGTCCGACTGTGGCGGAAAGGTCAGCCTTTTTCCCCCTTTACTGTATTTCGCGTTAGACGACCTGCGCCTCATTCAGAGTTCCGAAGCCCTGATCTGGGCAATATGCAGTGGCTGGCTGTGGGAGCTTGTCAGTGGGTTCAGGGGTGTTCAGGCAGTGGGTGCAAAGCTATACGTGCCCCCCATAGAGTCTTCCCCCTCACCTGCAAGTTAGGTAGAACAGGAGCGATCCTCTTCAGGCCTCCACAGGCCTACAGGCACATGCAGCTCGTCCACAGAGTGCCTCACCTGGGATGTCAGGGATGGGGATGGCCTAGGGCCTGTTCTGCTGACCAGGTAGAGGCCTCCAGCCGTCCCAGGGCCCCCTCCTCCAGGTACCCGGGGTCAATCACTCCCCCAGGCAATCCGGCGGCCCTGGATCCTCAGGAAAGGCCGAGGTTGCGGCCTATTCGTTCGTGTGGGGTGATGGGGAGATCAGGCCCCGTTCAGCAATTATGGCCCACCGTTTAATGTCCCCCCGCGGGCCACAGCAGGCTATAGTGTCCGATGGACGTGCCGACCGCGCCAAGGGTCCTCCAGGCCGCGGCGCGGTCCGCTGGGAAAGGCCGCGGCCTAGTGTCGCGAGGTAGGCCGGGGCGTCCGGCGAGCCTCGATCCCTGCCCAGGACCGCAAACTCCCCTCTCCCCCCAGCAGACAAGAGTTCCACGGGTCCCCCACAGTCAGCAGGGACGTGTCCGGAGAAGATTGGAGGCTGATGGATCCGGATTATTGTATTAGTGTGCGGAGCTCTCCAAAAACGCCGCCGCTCACCTCGCCATCTTGGCCACGCCCACACTCATTACTTTACATTGTAGCAAAGTGACATTTCTTCAGTGTTGTCGCCTGAAAAGATATCATAAAATATTTACAAAAATGTGAGGGGTGTACTCACTTTTGTGAGATACTGTATATAAGTCTGAAACTGCTAAAGAAATATGGGAAGGATTACAAGAGGTGCATGAAAGAGCTAATCTCAGCAATACACTGTATTTGATTAGAAAGCTATACCAAACCAAGCTGATGAAAGGCCAGGATATGGAGGATTACATAAGCACACTTTGCAAATGGTTGAACGCCTAAAAAGTATAGGAGAAGAAATGAAAGTTTTCATGTTGCAGCACTATTACTGTGGTAGAGGTTTACCAGAAAGTTGTGAAATGCTTGTCACAGCACTTGATGCACGACCAGATGATTAACTGACATTGGAATATGTTAAGTGCAAGCTTGTGGATGAATATAAGCGTAAAACAGAAAGCATTAACAGTGACAGTGCTTCGGTCACAGAATCTGCTTTAACAGTCAGTTTTCAAAAATCTGTAAATTATTATTTAAATTTATTATGCACAAACACACACATAATAAAAAGCCTTCAATAGTATATAAATTGCATTGGATGCTACTAATCATGGAGTATCCACTTGTCTGACACAAATATATATTTATAAAAAATATGATGATCCCGCGCTGTTACACGCGGAGATTTTTTCTTCCAGTTGTACACTCTACATGTTTTGGGGTTACCCCCTTCTTCAGGAGTATATTAGGTCAGAAAATGATCTACAAGAAAGCATATAAATCAAATATACAGTATTAGAATCAAAAACGCATAACTAATGACCAACCTTCAAGGTATACTGTCATGCATCTTAAACCAATAAAGATAGAGTCTAATATTCCCCTCAGTACATCCCTCAATATTAAGGATTAGCCCATACGAAATGGATGATTTTGGAGCAAAAAAGAAAACTCACCCACATAGCCGGCACCAGAATTTTAGGCGTCACAAGCCCAAAAAAATGGCAATCTCCTGGGCAAGTGTAGGAACCAGGAAAAGTGAAGTCACATAAGGAGACTGTTACATAAAAAAGAAGATACTTTAAAAATTAAAAACTTCATAGGGTGGAAAAAAAAAATCTATCTCACAGCCAGTATATTACAGATAATTAAATTTAAAAATTCATTCAAAACATTTCAATTGGTGATACACACCTATGAAGTCTTCACTAAGCGGTGCATATAATTTGGGTAGGGAGAGAGTGTGTTATCCAAATGAAAATTGAAGTCAGGTGTAGATGGAAATAGTCCAAGGAACCATCCAAAGCCACATATAGATTCTATGTAATATATAAAGAGCATTAAAGAGGCTTATTGTTAGAATGATTGAAGCATCCCAACACTGATCTAATCCGAATGAGAGTAATCAAAGGAAACACCAACCTATTTGGGAGATCTCAAAGTATAAAGTCAGGATCATAATAAGTGGATTGGATATACTCAATAGGGATCCAGGCTTCAAAGAGTGTTCACAATAGGGTATTACACAGGATCTCAGACAACACCAGATCCACCAGGATCTGTGGACAAACATATCATTAGAAATGGTTCATACTGGAACATATCATAAGGGTCACACCAACGCATATAACAAAACACATACCAGTCGATCAACTCCACAGAGTGTCTCTCCACCACCATGCAAGCTGCCACAGGGAACATCTGAAAAATCAGTTCCCCTTAAATACCATGAGATACACCTGATTCCCATCCATTGAGATGTCATTAGCATGCGCCGAGGGGCCGCAAGATGACATCAACGGATACGATTCCAGACTGTGCATGTGGACATGTGCAGTACTGCACGACGATTTGTAACTGTGAAACACAAAAAACAAAAACGTCGGCCCCTCCACAAGTCTAATATCCACAAGTCTGTGGGCGCCATCTAGTGGATCTAACACAGAAGACAAGAAGATGGGGAATCACACACTCGCCCAAAAGAAATAGACCCCCAAAAACAACCGGAAGTCGGACATAGGGAGTAATGGCCCCTATTCTTAAGGATCCAATTCAAAAATCGAGGAATATAATTGAAGGATAAAGAGGGGATTATGTTAATCTAGAAATACAAAAATATATGAATCCATTAAATAGTATTGACTATATCAGTTCAATATCAAAGTGTCCAGATAACCATTATTTATATAAAATTCTAACCCTACACTATCGCAGCATCAAAAAACAACATTTTTGTTTTTTTGTGTATCACAGTTACAAATCGTCGTGCAGTACTGCGCATGTCCACACAGTCTGGAGTGGTATCCGTTGATGTCATCTTGCGGCACCTCGGGGCGCGCTAATGACATCTCAATGGATAGAAATCAGGTGTATCTCATGTTATTTAAGGGGAACTGATTTTTCAGACGTTCACTGTGGCAGCTTGCATGGTGGTGGAGAGACACTCTGTGGAGTTGATCGACTGGTATGTGTTTTGTTATATGCGTTGGTGTGACCCTTATGATGTGTTCCTGTATGAACCATTTCTAATGATATGTTTGTCCACAGATCCTGGTGGATCTGGTATTTGTCTGAGATCCTGTGTAATACCCTATTGTGAACACTCTTTGAAGCCTGGATCCCTATTGAGTATATCCAATCCGCTTGATGTGATCTTGACATTATACTTTGAGATCTCCCAAATAGGTTGGTGTTTCTTTTGATTACTCTCATTAGGATTAGATCTGTGTTGGGATGCTTCAATCATTCTAACAATAAGCCTCTTTTAATGCTCTTTATATATTACATAGAATCTATATGTGGCTTTGGATGGTTCCTTGAACTATTTCCATCTACACCTGACTTCAATTTTCATTTGGATAACACACACTCTCCCCACCCAAATTATATGCACCGCTTAGTGAAGACTTCATAGGTGTGTATCACCAATTGAAATGCTTTGATTACATTTTTTAATTTAATTATCTGTAATATAATGGCTGTAAGATAGATTTCTCCACCCTATGAAGTACTTATTTTTAAAGTATCTTCTTTTTTATGTAACACTCTCTTTACCTGACTTAACTTTTCCTGGTTCCCGCACACGTCCGAGAGATTGCCAATTTTTTGGCCTTGTGACGCCTAAAATTCTGGTGCCGGCTATGTGGGCTAGTTTTCTTTTTTTCTCCAAAATCAACCATTTCGTATGGGCTTAATCCTTAATATTGAGGGATGTACTGAGGGGTATATTAGACCCTTGAAGGTTGGTCATTAGTTATGTGTATTTGATTCTAATATTGTACATTTGATTTATATGCTTTCTTGTAGATCATTTTCTGACCTAATACACTCCTGAAGAAGGGGGTAACCCCGAAACATGTAGAGTGTACAACTGGAAGAAAAAATCTCCGCCTGTAACAGCGTGGGATCATCATTATATATATCTAAGTTCTTCCAATTTGTGTTAGACAAGTGGATACTCCATGATTAGTAGCATCCAAGGCAATTTATATACTATTGAAGGCTTTTTATTATGTGTGTGCTTATGCATAATAAATTTATATATTTTTGTAAACTGGCTGTTGTAAGTTTATACCGTACCACGAAAGTCCACGTTGCCTCCACAACTGTCCAAATTCTAATTAGTAATAGGACGAAGGTACATTCAATTTTTCATAACAAGTAGGATTTCTATATATTTCAATTAGGGTGCTTAAAACACCCGGAGGCCCTCTGTAAATTTGGCTACTATATACGTTTGTAACTATTACTATAATCTTTTATAAATATAAGTTCCCCTTTTTCGGGTAGTGTAAATTTCAGTGTCCTTTTTTATAAATGCAGTCTCTCTTTTGAGACACTGTATCTTAAATTTCTTCCCCTTGTTTGTGTCCCACTTTTTTGGTTATCTATATTGCTGGGATCTTTTGGCAGAATGGATCTTCATGGTACGGCATGGACAGGGTTCATGTCTACTGTTCAAACTAGTGTGGAATCATGTAAAAAGGATGATAATGATCTTACTCTGTATTTGGGTAGAATCCAGAGTTTGCTTAAACGCAAATCCCATCTTTATTGGCATATTGAGTATTTTCAACAATATATTAGAGAGAATATTAATCCTCAAGGATTGCGTCTTCAAACTTTCCCTACCATTAAATATCCTACTGAGGCTTTTAAGAAATCCTGGGAACAGGTTCTTACAACCAGCAGTAGGGAGCTGATGTTATTACTGGTGGAGAACCATACTACCGATATGGATCTTTTGGACAAAGAGATTGATTCTCTTAATGCTCAGTATGCACATGTTTTTGAACATGTAATCTAAACATCTAATTTCAACACCAAATGGAAAGAGATTAGAGAGAGACTGGAGACTATGAATAGGGATATTGTGAGAAAACAAAAGAAATTTAATTTGGATAAATTGGCCTTTTCACAAGGCTACGCCTATAAATGGATGGGCAGAGGTGGGGGTGGCAGGGGATTGGGGACGAGATTTAATTCGACAGCCCAGTTTAGGAATGAGGAAACTACTGAATCTGATTCATCATTATCTACCTCTTCCTTTTCTCAGGCACAGGGTCGCTCATCAGGAACACCAACACTACGTTCTAGCAAACGTACTCGAGATGTCGCATCTTCACCATCTGACCCCAAACATAAGAAGTGTCCTGAGATGTCATCCCAGATGAGGTAACAGGCAACAGGTAGTAATTTAACTCCTGCATTGCAGGGAATACTATCTAGGGGGATCCCTTTAGATCCCACCTTGGCCCTTCAGGAGACCAAGAAGCAGAAGAATTTGAGTGCCTTTGTTTACCGTCCATCCAATCCCCAGAATCCAGTAGCCAATCCAAGCTCAATATCATAAATCTAACTACTATTAAACTCAGTTCGGCACAAAGGTCCATATTACAAATAGGATTGATTTTTGCCCAGCCCAACCAATTAATATATCAGAAACCATTAAGGACCTTTATCTTTTTGCCCACAGACTGACCTATAGATTTATGTTTGACTCGGAATGAAATAATAAACTACTGTAAAAGGAGCTTACTGCACAAGTTAAACATTTCACAATGGATGAATTCTGAGCCCTCAGGCACCTCATGCTTCTTTATGAGGAAAGTAACCCGGACAATCCTGTTCCCTCCTCTGGTATTGGGGAAGAGAGAGCTGTCCCTTCTGCCAGCAATTACATAAGTACTCCCTTCAAACCAAAGTCCCGCCATTTCCCAGATTTATCTGCCTCTCCTAAAATATGGGCATTTTTGCAATTAACAATTAGAGATTTGAAGTCCCAACAGTGGGATAGAGCGGAGAGGAATATTTCCAGTGAACAACAAGAGGCTTTAAAATCATTGCAGTTACGTGATGACATTGTCATAAAACCCTCGGACAAGGGTGGGAACATCATTCTGATGTCCCACCCCCAATATCAAAAATGTGTATTAACATCTTAAAAAACCACGAATGGTACTGCAAAATCGATTCACAACAAATTTCGGTATACACTGTTGACCTACGTGCCTTATGTACAAATGCCTACCTTAAAGGATTGATTGATCAAAAAACCCTAGAATACCTGATCCCCAAATTTCCAAAATTGGCTACCTTTTACGCCCTCCCCAAGATTCACAAGAATTCAAAAAATCCCCCCGGGAGACCTATTATTTCTGGAAACGAATCATTAACGGAAAAGGCTAATAGATATGTGGACTTATTTTTAATGCCACATGTCACTTGCCTCCCATCTTACATTCGGGACACACAGGACCTACTGAGGCATATAGAGGGAACTCATGTTCCCCTGGATACCCTGCTCGTAGCCGTGGATATAAAGGCTTTGTACTCTAGTATCCTGCACGAGCGGAGTATCCAGGTGGTTGAGTCCTTTCTAAAAGAGCAAGATCATACCACCTGGTCCCATAATGTATTTGTTTTGGACCTACTTAGATTTGTACTTACCAGAAATCATTTTGTCTTCATGAATCAAGTCTACTTACAACGGCAAGGAGTGGCAATGGGCACTTGTTGTGCCCTGGCTTATGCCAATTTATATTTGGGGGGATGGGAGAGGTGGTTGTTCTCTGATGAAAGATTTTTGACCTATTTGAATCATGTACAATTTTGGTTTCGATCCATTGATGATCTTCTGATTGTGTGGACAGGGTCTAAAGATGAACTGTTGGGGTTTCTCGATGCCCTCAACATCAATGAGTTCAATGCTGTTGATATCGCATTTTTGGATTTGTTAATCTGTATTGATGAAAATGGCTACATCACTACTGATTTATATCATAAGCCCAGCTCGGGTAATATGATCTTGCATGCCCAAAGTTCTCACCCTGTCCCACTCATCAGAAGCATAGTATATGCGCAATACCTGCGTATTCGAAGGAATTGCTCATCTGAAGAAGATTTGTTTTGTCAGTCTGATCTTTTAAGAATAAGACTATCTGACAGGGGATATTCTAGAAACTTTTTGTGGAAAGCCTTCAATAAAGATAGAATAAGACCCGGAGCTGAACTTTTATTCAAGAAAACTCCCAAAACCAAAAGTAATACAGTGAAATTTATCACTCGTTTTTCTGCACATGAACGTTATTTACGTTCTCTGATTTCTAATAATTGGCACCTTTTAGCCAAAGATCATATTCTGGCTAAATATGTGTGTTCTACCCCGGAGTTGGTATTTAGGAGGGCGACTTCACTGCGTGATATTTTGAATAGCAGCCATTACCAACCTAATTCGGAGACCCTATCTCGTTCTTGTAAGGGAACTTATCGTTGTGGTAGATGTAGCCGCTGCCCATGGATTTGTGAGGGTGCTGGCATATATCTACCTAATGGCCAATGGTTCCAATCGAGACAATATGATTGTGCTACTCGTGGAGTGATTCATCTGATGATTTGTCAATGCCATTTGTCAAGACCATTCGTGAGCTTGGATTAAGGATGAGGGATCATCTTTATTATTCCAGTGAAGGCAAAATTGTGACACCAGTCACTCGACACATAGGTGTACATCACAGATTTGATAACTTAGTGATTTCATTTTTTGTATTGGAAGTTGTCCCCCCTAATCCTAGGGGTGGCGACTGGGACAATGCTATCTTAAGGGCAGAGACTTACTGGATTGAAAAGCTTTCTGCTCTTAATCCCCCAGGTCTTGTCTCTCATCATACAATTCTTAAGATTTTTGTTTGCTTCTTTTATTGGAGGTCCCCATTCTCTTTCCTTTCCATTCTGCCAGTGGCTCTAGCCTTATGGTACCCGAAATTTTGGATGCTGTAGGGTTAGAATTTTATATAAATAATGGTTATCTGGACACTTTGATATTGAACTGATATAGTCAATACTATTTAATGGATTAATATATTTTTGTATTTCTAGATTAACATAATCCCCTCTTTATCTTTCAATTATATTCCTGGATTTTTTAATTGGATCCTTATGAATAGGGGCCATTACTCCCCATGTCCGACTTCCGGTTGTTTTTGCGGGTCTATTTCTTTTGGGTGAGTGTGTGATTCCCCATCTTCTTGTCTTCTGTATTAGATCCACTAGATGGCGCCCACAGACTTGTGGATATCAGACTTGTGGAGGGGCCGACGTTTTTTTTTTTTGTGTTTCACAGTTACAAATCGTCGTGCAGTACTGCACATGTCCACATGCACAGTCTGGAGTCGTATCCGTTGATGTCATCTTGCGGCCCCTCGGCGCATGCTAATGACATCTCAATGGATAGGAATCAGGTGTATCTCATGGTATTTAAGGGGAACTGATTTTTCAGATGTTCCCTGTGGCAGCTTGCATGGTGGTGGAGAGACACTCTGTGGAGTTGATCGACTGGTATGTGTTTTGTTATATGCGTTGGTATGACCCTTATGATATGTTCCAGTATGGACCATTTCTAATGATATGTTTGTCCACAGATCCTGGTGGATCTGGTGTTGTCTGAGATCCTGTGTAATACCCTATTGTGAACACTCTTTGAAGCCTGGATCCCTATTGAGTATATCCAATCCGCTTGATGTGATCTTGACATTATACTTTGAGATCTCCCAAATAGGTTGGTGTTTCCTTTGATTACTCTCATTCGGATTAGATCAGTGTTGGGATGCTTCAATCATTCTAACAATAAGCCTCTTTAATGCTCTTTATATATTACATAGAATCTATATGTGGCTTTGGATGGTTCCTTGGACTATTTCCATCTACACCTGACTTCAATTTCTATTTGGATAACACACTCCCTCCCCACCCAAATTATATGCACCGCTTAGTGAAGACTTCATAGGTGTGTATCACCAATTGAAATGTTTTGATTTATTTATCTGTAATATAATGGCTGTGAGATTTCTCTACCCTATAAAGTTCTTATTTTTAAAGTATCTTCTTTTTTATGTAACAGTCTCCTTATGTGACTTCACTTTTCCCGGTTCCCGCACTCGCCCGGGAGATTGCCAATTTTTTGGCCTTGTGACGCCTAAAATTCTGGTGCCGGCTATGTGGGTGAGTTTTCTTTTTTTGCTCCAAAATCAACCATTTTTTTATGGGCTTAATCCTTAATATTGAGGGATGTACTGAGGGGTATATTATGCATCTTAAATCAATAAAGATAGTCTGACAGTATATCTTGAAGGTTGGTCATTAGTTATGCGTTTTTGATTCTAATATTGTACATTTGATTTATATCCTTTCTTGTGGATCATTTTTTGACCTAATATACTCCTGAAGAAGGGGGTAACCCCGAAACATGTAGAGTACAACTGGAAGAACAAATCTCCGTGTGTAACAGCGTGGGATCATCATCTATATCTATATCTATTTCTAAGTTCTTTCAGTTTGTGTCAGACAAGGGGATACTCCATGATTAGTAGCATAGAAATGCAATTTATCTACTATTGAAGGCTTTTTATTATGTGTGTGTTTGTGCATAATAAATTTATATATTTATAACTGACTGTTGTAAGTTTATACTGTACCACGAGAGTCCATGTTGCCTCCACAACTGTCCAAATTTCTAATTAGTAATAGAATGAAGGTACATTAATCTCCCTCTCTCCTCAAGTTTTCGAACAACTTAGAAGACACGAGGAGAGAGGGAGATCACCACAGTACCAACAAAATAACTATGGATGAGAGAGAGCTCCTCACCGTTTTTTAGAGAGAAGACACCGGGAGTCCCCAAGACGCTACCATTCGGAATGGGACTCTCGGAGGCCGGCCAAATATGTACCCCAGATCCCATAGTAGAGAGAAACATGAGGGAAGAGACCGGAAGTACTCTGCTGTTTGCTGGATTATCTGATTTTAATCTGTAAGTTACTCTTTGTTTTAATAAAACCCTTTTAGGAAATACTGCACGATGGAGCCATCCTCTTTTATTTCATGTCCTCACCGCATCGGTTAAGCCTGGAGTCACCCCCAAAAATCCGCTTTTGGGACAATCGTTGGAAATCGATCGTTGTTCTTGGATCTGCTGTTTTCCATACTGAAGGCTTGACTCGACCTGTAGGGGTCTCCATCTGAGGTGAGAGGCTGGGGAATCGTGTGGCACACCATGGATATTATATATGTGATTGGAGGAATTTGACATCGATTGAAAGTGCACAATTTTTTTTTTTTTTGCACACGGATTTAATTCATGAACTTATATATGTGAACTTATTCATATTGGTAATGTGATTAAATACCAAATGTGTAAGTGAATATTTTATGAAACAAAATCAGTCCATAAAAAACAGTCTGTATGAAAAAAAAGTCACATAATCAAATAGATTCCAATGGAAGGTAAATCCACAGTGATGAGTGGTGAAGGTTCAAACTGAAGTGGCTAGTGAAATGTGAAAATCTCCTCCACCATTAAAAAGTACTGCCGCTTACCAGAACGTGTTGGTCCCTTATTACAGGGGACCACACAAAACGAGTGGCTGCAACCCCAGCCCGGGATCTCTCTGGTTCCGTGACCATGTCCACTTATGACAAAACGACGTAGGGAGGAGGAGCTACGCCCGGACGTCACCACTGAGTCCTGGAAGCATACGGGCTTTGTATAAGCCGGCCGGCTAATCTTTTACATGCGTTTTACTCTTCTTTTTATGCATAATACTGGTTCTTGCTGATCCTGTCTGCTGACCACCTTTGCTGACACCTTGGAGACCAGGGCTTGCCAGAGAGATCCCGGGCTGGGGTTGCAGCCACTCGTTTTGTGTGGTCCCCTGTAATAAGGGACCAGCACATTCTGGTAAGCGGCAGTACTTTTTAATGGTGGAGGAGATTTTCACATTTCACTAGCCATTTGCAATTTGCAGATACCAATATGTATCAGTAATTATTGGTTTGCCATTCACGCAATATTTGTTTGGTCTATATTTTTGCAAATCTCATTGCTTAGCGCGACTTTTTATTTTATTTATATATTGGTTTGGTGTAGTATAACACTTTTAGTCGCAGCTTTTTTTCATGTTTTTTATTTATAGCGCAGTATTTTTCATTTATTTATTCATATTGGTGTTGATCACTTGTTGGACTTTGTTTTTTGAATTTCACCTTTTACACTCCAGGAGAACAGTGGATTTATTCAGAAATTTTTATGTTTCACGTTTTTTTTTAATATCATTAGACTAGGATTGTCATATCTTTTCACTTGATACACTTTATATACACACTGGATGTTATTTTAGATTGCTGTTTGGAATCTGTGGCATTGGTGCACTTTACCAGTGATCTAGAGAAGATTTGTTATTTTTATTTTCACTTGCACTTGCCTATTCTGTTCTACATGCTTACTTGTTACGTGTGTGATCGGTTCTATTTAGTATCTGTATACATATTGATTCATTTCTGCACTTTAGTTAGCACCACATACTTCACTTATTTGTATATTTTATCTGTGTGGGAACACTTCTATATGTTGGCAGCTTCTCCCATCCTTATATATCCTATTCTATACAGTTTGGCTTTGCGCATAAAACCGCTATTGAGCATTGAAAGAAGAAGCCACACATTGTTGAGTAGAAACATTTTTACTCTGTGCACATTCACATGTGTGTTTAGAAAAGGGTTTTTTCACAAACCAAAAATATTTTTTACAAACAATTTTTTTGACAGTAGAAATATCCTTTTTTGTGGTAAACAGGCATGTTTTTTTTAAACCATACAAAAATACACAACTCAGGAACTTACAAAGTTCAACTTTGATAAATTGAAGGCAATATCAGACATTAGTATGTCCAAACTGTGTTGATATTGCCTTCATCAGATGGGGTGATGTCACCCCTGTGAAAGCCACATTTTGAAGATGCACACAAATTGAGAGTCAAAATGGGGATTTTCCTCCTGATCCCATGCCTAATGTCAGCATGTGCTAGTTCCCATCATGGGGATCAATGGACGTGTTTCGGGGGTACAACCCCTTCCTCTCATCTACTTTAGTTGCGAGGAAGGGGTTGCACCCACAAAACCTGTACATTGATATCCTGTGATGGCAGATAGCACATGTTGGCACACTGTGTGCATCTTCAAAATTTGGCATTCAAAATTTTGGAGAAAAGTTAGAAAAATAGAAAGAATTTGATAAATGTTGGTGTGTTTTCGATTCTGCCTAAACATCAATGATGTTTTTGAGTCTTTTTTCAACATCATTGATGTCTTCCTTGATCTTTTGTAAATCCCAATTGCACACCATGATCTCTCCAATGACGCGTGCACTTGTGAAATGTGTTTCTTCTTCAACAACATCCACATCACCTTAAAAAAAAAACAAACACACCATGTATTATAAATATGCAGGCATTCATCTCTTACCTGAAGCTGTGGTCTCAGACACTCACCTGTTGTGGTCACTATTTCACCCAATTCATAAACCTCTCCTTCCTCCACATCCTCTGGTAGTTTTTTTTGGGGATTTCCCCTTCTATGGGAGGTTGGGGGTCCCTGGTGACCTCAGACGTCCCGAGTCTTTTTTCCCCTATGTGAATAAAATAAAGGTATACTTAGCACACA
The DNA here is from genome assembly GCA_037952925.1 of Lithobates clamitans. Classification (NCBI taxonomy): domain Eukaryota; kingdom Metazoa; phylum Chordata; class Amphibia; order Anura; family Ranidae; genus Lithobates; species Lithobates clamitans. The sequence continues at coordinate 2,004,013 of JBBGZY010001544.1, forward strand.
GATATTTGAGGCAAGAAATAGGAATATGAAACATTGCTCGGAAGTGTCGTACAATTGTCTGTTTTGGCAGAGTTCAAAGATGAACACATGTTTTTTTTCCTTTACAACGCTGGAATAATTACCTTTTTTGTTAAAGTATCACACATGTAGAGACCCCTAGTATTCACTGGAGAACCTGTGTGGGACACCCTAAAAAGTTTGTTCTGGTGTCAAATTAGTGCTCCTGCGTCCAGATGTGTAAACAGCTGCTGAGTGTCTTCTCCTTACACTGAATAAAGTTTGCATTTCATTCTAGTTACAAACACATCTAGACAACAATGTACTAAACTTCTTTTAAGACAAATAGGCCTGGCCAAATGTAGTTAACCTGCATCTGCAAAAAACATTGTATTAGTGGGCGAACGAACGATGTTTAATACGAACGATTTACTGTGCCTACAAACCTGAAACTTGCCATTTTAAACTGTACAACAGTAAAGAAAAGCACATGGAGCAGCACAAACGTAATAATAATAGTAGAAACACATGACAAAATACTTACTTTTTTGCAGCACTCTCTTGATTCTTCTGTACTGATCTTGCTCCCTCAATTTGAGGTCTGACCATCATTTCCTCAGTTGATCCTTGGATCGCCGTACCCCACAATTCTTCAGCAGACTTTTCACAACTTTAGTCATGATCTTGGCCTTTCTCACATTTGGGTTTGGGTACAGTCCATGCTTCCCGTCAGTCGACCCTCTTGAAGATGTCCACTGTCTCCACCATCTCTACAAAGGCCATATTTGAGGCCTTAAATATCCTCTGGGATCAGGATGTTCGGGGCTCTGGGCTTTTGTCGTTGCTGCTGCTGTCTTCATGCACGTGTTCTTTCTCCGTCATGTGCTCTCCCACTGCACTGAAAGAGAAGGGGTGGGGAATATACTAGATAAAAGGTCAGCGGTGGGCAGAGTTTCACACATGCGCAGTGTATATAAAGCGTAACACGCGTGTGCCGTACGTACAATCTGTGAGTGGAGGAAGGAGTAGCGGAAGCGCCGATCGTGATAACAAAGGTACAATTTTAACTTGGGCCTATACTGCTTATAGATTGAGGCCTATATTGAGACAAGATTATGAGAGTTTAGCCTGACATTAGGGTTTGTCTTGTGTTGTGTCTTGCAAAGAAAATGGATCTATTGAATGATCAGGACTTTATCCCCATATTCATTGATATGTACAGGGAGCTGCCCTGTCTGTGGCAGGTAAACCACCCATTTTATAACAATAAAAGAAAGAGGCAGCTCTGGATCAATTGTTGGAATTCGTGAAGCCGCAGATCCCCACGGCAGACATCAACTATTTGAAGGCCACAATTGGTGGCATGAGGAGCACTTATAATAGGGAGCACAAGAAGGTCCAGGATTCCCAGAGGTCAGGAGCTGCAGCAGATGACATTTACTGGTATGTACCCAGGCTGTGGTACTATGACAGACTGCATTTTCTGGCAGACCAGAGGGAACCCAGGCCAGCACTCTCCAGTCTTCCTTCAACGCTTCCTTCCACCCCAGCTGAGGCTTCTGACGTCAAACCTGGGCCTTCCAGCCAGGAAGATGTGGAGGAGCCCAGCTTGAGCTAGGTATAGCATTGTTCAACATTTTTCTTGTCCAAAAATTAATGATGTTAACTAGATGCTATTAGATGCTATTATTGATCACTAATTTCTGATTTAACAAAATGTGTTTTACATATCAATAGTGTTAAGTCACCTGAGACCAGGTGACAGATGCACTCCGTAGGAATTGGAAGTGCACCGCTAAGACAGTGGACCCTAGGACTGACTGCTGCGGATAGTACCCAGGGAGGTTCAGGAAGCAGGTCTACTGGATCACTAACACAGATCCCAGTGGGAGCTAGAGCATGGATTCCCCAGGGCGCGGAGTCTAAGAGCCAGCAGGTGTTCACCAGAGCCTCTAGTGGTGAGGATGGACTGCGCTGCAGTCTGGCTCCAGTCACGGTAGACTTCAAGAGAAGGAAGCAGCAGGCTGGAACAAGGATAGTAAGGGGATAAGGCAGAGGTCAGGGCGACTAGCAGGCAGAGTACACGCCAAAGGTTCAAGGTCACAGGCAAACAGGGATAGTCGGGGACACGCCAAAAAGGTCAGGGTCACTAGCAGACAGGAATAGTCGAGAACGCCAAGGTCGATAACAAAGACAAACGAAGAGCACACGGCAAGCAGGAAGCCAAACACACAATGAATACACAATAATTGATCAGCACCACTGGCTTGCAGTGCAAAGGTTAATATAGGGTTCCCTGATAGGGCCTGGGGTGGAGCCATGCTTAGAGGAGAGGTTATAAAAACAGCCAGGTGAGAGTGGCTGGCCTCTTAGTCTGAACACAGGAGTAGAGGTAAGAAGACAGAGAAAGATGATTGCATAACCATGACAAATAGACAGTAGTGGCCACAAATGATTGGGACAAGAATGAAACATGCTGGGGTTAGAATTATAGTCTTTTCTATTTGTTAACATTCAATTTGCAACAGTCATGAGCTGAAAATTGTGTGTGATTGATGAACCAAAAACTAAAACTATTTCCCTTTTTCATACACAGGAAAGTCTCAGCCAGGAGGAGGCAGTGGAAAGTGGCAGCCAGGAGGTGGCGGGGGTAAGTGGAAGCCAGGAGGTGGCGGGGGTAAGTGGAAGCCAGGAGGTGGCGGGGGTAAGTGGAAGCCAGGAGGTGGCCGGGCCCAGTAGCCTGCCCGAATCCCAGGTCCCTCCCCTCCGCCTTCCAAAAAAAGGTCCAGGAAGAAGATTAACCTGGGGGAGGCAGCACTTGGGCTATTTCGGGAGGCTACTGCGGCCCTCAGAACCCCCCCCCAATATTCAAGAGGACTATGCCTGCATGGCAGCCTGCAAAATGGAGGAGGGCCAACGCCTCTTCTGTGAGGAAGTGATCTTACAAGCCCTAAATAAGGGGTTGAGGGGCGAACTCACGAGCCAAAGCCAGGTTTTTGAGTTCGACCATCGTCCTCGTCCTCCACCTCCTGCCACAACTCCAACACCAGAGCCTGGAAGCAAGCGTGTAAGGAAGACAAGAGAGTGATGGCCTGGGTTCAGTCTAGTCTGACAAAAGACACAGGCTGTGGTAAGACCACAGCCTGGGGACATATGTCATCTGCTGCTGTTCATGACCTCTTGGAGTCCTGGACCGGATTGTGCTCCCTATTATATGGGCTCCTCATGCTACCAATTTTGGCTGTAAAACAGTTGATGTGTGTCCTGGGGTACAAAGGCTTCGCCAATTTCACAAGTTTATCCAGCGTTGCCTTCCTCTTTATTTGGTTATGACCCATAATAAATGGCTATTTTTTGTTCACAAATACTTGCCTATGTGTTTTACTTCAAAAAAGGACATTTTGTGAGTAGGCAGGTACATTTCAAAAAGTCAATATCAAATTAACAAGGGACACCAACACCAAACAACCTCCTTGAGGTTAAAAAATACAAGATGATAATGGTTTTGCGGTAACTTGACACACAATTAAAAAAAATATTATGGAGATCAATAGAAAAAAAAAAAAAAAAAAACAGGAGATCTTGATAAAAAAAAAAAAAAAAAAATATTATTCATGAGATCACAAGAAATAATAAAGAAATCAGTTTTGAGAACTCTGTGTGAATATCAGCAGCAAAACAACTTCATATTTCTACCATTATAAAGAAGAAGAGAATGCGCTGCATTAAAAGATTAAAAAATGTGCAGCGTTATGAATGTGCTATCTCCATTATGAACGCTAGTTTTACCAGACTGAGCGCTTCCATCTCGTACTTGATTCGGAGCATGCGTGGGATTTTGTGCGTCGGAATTGTGTACACACGATCGGAATTTCCGACAATGGATGTTGTCGGAAAATTTGAGAACCAGCTCTCAAATTTTTCTTGTCGGAAATTCCGACAAAAAATGGCCGATGGAGCCTACACACGGTCGGAATTTCCGACAACAAGCTCCCATCGAACATTTGTTGTCGGAAAATCCGATCGTGTGTATGCAGCATAACACTTTTGAAGGCCCTGGAGCACCAGGACAATGGAAACGCCCCAAAAATGACCCCATTTTGGAAAGAAAACAGCCCAATGTATAATCTATGAGGCATAATGAATCTTTTGAACATGTTTTTTTTCTACAAGTTTTTGGAAAATGTGTAAAGAAAATAAAAAACGCATTTTTTTTTTTTTTTTTTTTTTACACAAAGTTGTCTATTTATACAATATTTCTAACACATAGCATGTACATACCAAAAATTACACCCCAAAATATGGATGGATGGCTGAGCATGGATGGATGGATGAGTATGCTGAGTATGGATGGCTAAGTATGGATGGATGAGTAAGCTAAGTATGGATGGCTGAGCATAGATGGATGAGTATGCTGAGATTGGATGGCTGAGCATCGATCTCTCCCCTCTCACTGTACCGATCGAGAGGAAATGAACGTCACACTGGTTTGTTTACAAGTGATCTGACGGAGCGATCACGTAGTAAGCGGCCGCTGTCAGCAGCCATTTACCGTGATCCGTGATGCGCGGGTCCTCTGGGAGGACGTCGATGTATACCCTCCCATGGTTATCGAGCCACGCTGTAGGCATTATTCGGCTATGGCGCAGTCGTTAACAAGTTTGAAAAATAGGCCTGGTCCTTAAGTGGCTAAAGTGTAAGGTGACCAGACTTCCCCGTTTTCTGACTATGATCCCCGGACCCTGTTTGTTCCCACTTTTGTCCCTGGTTTTGCCGGTCGGCATTTGGGCAGCCAGGCTGCGGCAGTTTCCCGATGGATGGGGGCGTTTTCCGATGGACAGAGGCGTTTCCCCAAGAGATAGCACATGCAGAGCTGTATAGAGTGACTGTAGAGGAGGAGCTGGAGCGGCTCCAGCCTGCCTATGCTGTGCTAGTGTAGTTAGTAGCCGTCACTCCTGCTCAGCTGAAAAATCCATCACATGACATGACTCTTCCAGCATCCCGTCCCTCTCCTCCTACCTCTGCTCCCTCCTCCAATCGCGCTCCTGGCAGCATAGGGGAGAGGACAGAGTACAGCGTTCCTCCCCTTCCCTCCGGTCCTGCAAGGCACTATGGGAATTGTAGGCAAGAAGTAGTACAGAGTGAATGGCCACAAGCAGGTGAGTTTTTATGCTAGCAGCTAACATGATAAAATTTTTCTCCTTCACTGGTGGGCACTGACAGGCAGCACTCATGTGGCAGATAGATAGATACTAATATATATTCTATCTATCTATATACACACACACACACACACACACATATATAATATGCAATTGATTATATAAAAAAAAAAATCAAATATATGTGATAGTTTTCTTTAACTAGCATTGCAGGAAATGTTATTCTTGAATGTGTGTGCTGTAATATGTTTTTCCCCACTAATTCGGAGTACTTTGTCGCAGTAAGTTGGCTTAGCACTATATGACCATATAGTGGGACCAAACCCCCGTATTTTTTGAATATGTTCAGGTGTTTTTAACTAGCCTTGCAGGAAATGTCATTCTTGAATATGTGCGCTGTAATCGGTTTTGTACTGTTTGTAGGTCTTATAGCAGCACCATCTTGAATTTAAACGCATTGTAGGGTGTGCCCCCCAAATATGTTTTTGTATATGTGATAGTCAATTGTGCAAAAACCATAAAATTATTGTCCAATTAGAGCTGTGTATATCAAAACTGTCCAAAAAAACTGTATTCGTGAATCCAATGAAACATACAGGAGCTCAGTCCACAAATGACATCTGCTGTAAGGCTGCTTTCACACTGGGGCGGGGTCGGCGGTAAAGCGCCGCTATTTTTAGCGGCACTTTACCGTACATTTGTAGTCTTATAACAGTTAGCTATTGTAATTTGATTATTTATGTTCGAAGGTATCCTACGTGTTGTTACCATGCAATCTTTTACTGTTCTGAATTGTTAATTTATTGTTCATTGTTATTGTTGAACCAAAATTCTTTAGCAAGAATAAAATACAAAATATGCATTGAAAAGTTTTATCTGTTTTATCTCCATCTTACCTTCCTAACATTTGGTAGTCGTATCCCAAAAAATTCTAAAGAATTTTTTTTTTTTTTATCTCGTGGACGAAATGTGAGAAATAACGTATATATCATATAATCCTTCCATAAACATATACCACATACACTGCATATATAATTTGAGGAATATATGCTTATAAAATCGTTTACCATTTGCCAAAAAAAAAAATGTCCCCGGATTTCATTTTGAAAATCTGGTCACCTTACTAAAGTGGTTGTAAAGGATTTTTTTTTTTTAAATAACAAACATGTCATACTTACCTTCTCTGTGTAAAGGTTTTGCACAGAGCGGCCCCGATCCTCCTCTTCTCGTGTCCTCCGCCAGTGCTCCTGGCTCCTCTACTCTTGCTTGTGCCCCCAATAGGAAACCAATTCCCATGGGGGCACTCGTGCAGGCTTGCTCCCAAGCCCCACTGCTGCGCCCATTCACAGTGGGACTTGGCCTCATTCCCTGCTTCCTCTTCACTGCATTTGATTGACAGGAGCAGGAGCCAATTTCTACCGGTGCTATTGATCTGCCCTGAGAGGTAGTACAAAGCCGGGAGAGCCGCAGCTCTCATGTACATCGCTGGATCGTGATGGGATACAGGTAAGTATAAAGGGGTGAAGGGGTAAGTCTGTAACAGATTTTTTTTTTACCTTAATGTATAGAATGCATTACGGTAAAAAGACCTTGAGGCTTTAGAACCACTTCCCATCCACCGTACATTTATAAACGTTCTCGGATGGCAAGGGTGAGCAATGATCGAGATATCATTTTTTAGCCCCACCGTTTCTGCACAAGTTAAAAGTAATCTAGGTGGCTAACAAGCCACAGGGTTACTTTTACAGCAGAAGGGGGTTCCACCAGGCTCTCCTTTTTGATTGGGGAACCCAGTAAGGATGTTGTTCCTCTCACTGTGTTACATCAGAAACAGGAAGTGATGAGGATTTGTCACTTCCTGTTTCAGTTCTTTGTTTACCTGGTCATTACTGGCCAGTGAAGCAACCGATCAGACTGATTGGCTGCATTGGAGGCCAGAGGAGAGATTTTGGGTCTAATAGACTCCAGATTTCTCCATAAAGAGGACCTGTTATGGCCCATGCCATTACAAGAGATGTTGTTCATCCCTTGTCATAGCAATACACTTAATTAAAAAAAAGTTAAAAAGGTACAGTGTTTAATAAAAGATGTAATTATTAAAAAAAATGAACAATAAAAATGTTTAAAGCGCCCCCATTCCCCCATGCTCACGCGCGAATGCAAATACACATGTAGTCTCTGTATACATATGTAAAGGCGATCTACGCGTGAGGTATTGCCATGAACGTCATAGTGAGAGCAATAATGGTAGCACCAGACCTCCTGTGTAATACTAAACTGGTAACTTGTAAAGCTTTTTAAAGCATTGCCTAAAGGAGATTTTTAGGCACTGTTATTTGGTGCCGTTCCACGGGCGGGCACAATTTTAATTTTTAGTAGGTAGGGCAGTATCCAGAGGTCAGTAGCATGTAAATCAGTGTCCAGAAGTCAGTAGTATGTAGATCAGTGTGCAGAGGTCAGTAGGATGTAGGGCAGTGTACAGAGGTCATTAGTAGGCAGGGCAGTGTGCAGAGGTCAGCAGGATGTAGGACAGTGTAAAGAGGTCTAAATCTAAATGCTCTAGCACTGATCCCTTCCAGCCCTCCACTCTCGTCCATCCCACAAGTGCCTTGGATGGATCGGAGGGGAGGCGGGCCTGGGGGCATCCTCAAACAGAAGGTGGAGGAGCGCAAGGTCTCTAACATCCATCAGCTCTGTGATGTCGTCATGGAGGAGTGGAAGAGGACTCCAGTGGCACCCTGTGAAGCTCTGGTGAACTCCATGCCCAAGAGGGTTAAGGCAGAAATAATGGTGGCCACGCAAAATATTGACACCTTGGGCCCAATTTGGACATTTTCACTTAGGTGTACTCACTTTTGTTGCCAGTGGTTTAGACATGTACGGCTGTGTGTTGAGTAATTTTGAGGGGACAGCATATTACACAGTTATACAAGCTGTACACTCACTACTTTACATTGTAGCAAAGTGTCATTTCTTCAGTGTTGTCACATGAAAAGATATAATAAAATATGTACAAAAATGTGAGGGGTTTACTTACTTTTCTAAGATACTGTATAATGTTTGGGGGTTCTTAGTCATTTAATAGCAAAAAAATGTTTTCTTTAGGTGAGGAGAGGATTGCCAGAATTGGCCCAGACTAGAAATAGACAATTTGGCATTGTGTTTACCTGACCAGGCTGTTGCTGGCCTTTCAATGTCCAGTCATAAGCTGGGAGAATTAAGGTGACCATGCTATGTTGCTTAACGGCAGCAGAGAAAGATCAGGCTGACTGTGCTATATGGTAAGGCTGTGTAAATCACAGGAGTGCATGGATACAAATTAAAATCCTTTGCAAGATAAGTAAGGTCCTATATATGTGTTGGACTGGAGTTCAGCTTAAACTTTGAATAAAATCTGATTGGTTGAAATTGGTATGTTTAAATGCATTGTTGATAAATAAACCTTAAAATATAATAGTTCAGAAAAGTAGTAAGAGCATACATAACCATATAAGTCACTACTTCCTTTTTCTTATACCCACTGCAAAGGAATAAACCTCAAATGATGAACACAATATAGTGGCAGCTATTTCCTATAGTTTTTCAGGGAAACATGAGTAAACTGACATACCTATACTCAGGCCTGGACTGGCCATAGGGCACACTGGGCATTGCCTCCCCCCAGAATTACCACTGATCCCATTACCCCTTTATAGCAAACTTTAGCAACCAGTCAGTGAGCGGTAATAATATGCAGTAACCTCTAGCAACCAATCAGTGTGCCGTAATGGTGTGCAGTAATCTCTAGAAACCAATCAGTGAGTGGTAATAATGTGCAGTAACCTTTTGAAACCAATCAGCAAGCAGAAATAATGTACTGTAACCTCTAGAAACTAATCAGTGAGCCACAATGTGTGCTGTAACCTCTAGCAACCAATCAGTGAGCCGTAATGGTGTACAGTAATCTCTAGAAACCAATCAGTGAGTGGTAATAATGTGCAGTAACCTTTTGAAACCAATCAGCAAGCAGAAATAATGTACTGTAACCTCTAGAAACTAATCAGTGAGCCACAATGTGTGCTGTAACCTCTAGCAACCAACTAGTGAACATTAATGATATGCTGTAACCTCTGGCAACCAATCGTAATCACTGCCTAATCTGCTGCAGTAAACAGATTTTGAGTTTAGCTGTTTTCTACTTGCATATCGGGTTTGGTGTGGGCCTCCAGGGAAGGATTGTGACACGGGCAGGGCCCTTTGGGGATTGTAGATGTAAACACTTTGACATCAACCTTTGCAACAGTTACCTGCTTATCCCTGATTGAAAATTAAATTTTGGGATTCTTCAAGACCTATTTTAGCATCAATGGTCCCTGGGGCTGAATTTGCTGGCTTCAACAATCCTGGACAAATTAGCAGTTGTTGAAATCTATGCTACTATTTTTCTTACTGTGGAATGATTGATTTCAAATAATTTGATGCTTTTTTAATTTCCTGCCATGCATCCACAAATTTCTTTCTGAGGGTTTTAGAGAGTTCTGTTCATCTTGGCATGATGAGAGCATGCATGTCAATAGCAAACACCACACCCTAGATATCTGAGGTTTAACTTTTTCCTGTGTGTGTAATGCATATATGCAGCTGCCGGAAAAGCGGGTTTTAATGCCCAGCCACTGCACTTATGCATCCCCGGTGGGTCTGGGGTTGTATTCTGGCCCAGCACACTGACCAAGCTGTTTCCCAATCACAGGACTGCTGTGAGAATCAATACAGGGGATAAATAAGATGGATTCCACCTGCATACACCCTGAGGAGGTTCTAATCAATGGTATTTAATCTGGAACACCGGACTCAAAGTTTATGAATTTTAGGTGGTTGTAAGTATAGGGGTGTACTTACTTTTTTTAATATTACTAATTTGAATTTTTGTTAATTTAGATAATGAAAATGAATACACTATGTCCATTTTGTACAACTATATCACCTTCATCTACTATGTAGGCACTGTCTAAATCAAGATCTAATGATATGGTTAACAATTTGCATGTGGTGTGCATATTTTGTCAAGATTATATCTTTATATTTTTTTTCCTTTCAGAAACTTCCTGCTCCTTTTGCAGTTCTAAATGGGCACAGACATGTTGCTGGACATGTTGCTGGAATGCAGCAGTCACTACAGGTATAAAAAAAATCGAGAGTGTCCAAGTTGTGACATCACTGCAAAGCTGTAAAATCCTATCATCGTCGTTCAAATCATTTTATAGACATGAACTATTCTACAGAAGACATGTATGATTCAATCATTAAAGTATTGTGATAAGGCAATAAAAATAGACTACATGTAAATTAGTATGTTGCACATGAGGTGGAGATTTAAAGGCTTATGACAGACAGTGTTTGTTTTGTGAGTCTCCTTTATGAAAAATCGAATTTATCTGGAATTTTGAAGCACTTTTGAATCATACACTGCATACATGAGCTGTCAGAAACTTTACTGGCTACCACAAGAAAATTCCTGTGACGTGACACAGCACAGTATAATAGAATATACTCTTTTATTATTTATTATGGACCTTCCACCTCTTCTCTTAACAAAATACACCCAAAAAAAAATGTAAAATTATTTAGGGAAGCAAGTACACCTACCCATATCAAAAAATGAGATTACACGAGATCTGGTTGGGGCAGTTTTTTTCTCCCCACAGATGAGTGTAATGTTGTATGGCGCATGCGTAAGATGAGGAGCATAGCATTATGCATCTCTTTTCACGCAATGCACTCATCTTAAAAATCGAAGCACTCATTTTTAAACTGTCCTGCAGTTCAGAAAATAGGCGTGTAGGGCTGGAGAATGGCTGTCCAGTGAGGAGAAGGACACGTAATTGCAGGATCGTTTTGAGCGTGGAGAACTGGTTCTTATTTCAACTTGCCGAGATTAAGTGCAGACTGACCTCTAAAAATGCAGTGCGTTTTTCGAGTGAGTGGACATCCTGGTGGAAGTAGTGATCTGTCACAACTGTATCATGAGTTTTTGTCACAATTGGATTGCATATACAGTATTACTTGCACACTTTGACCTCCGTTGTTGTTTGAGGTCATTATATCAGGTGAGTGGTGATACTAAAAATGGGCTCTTTCACACAGAGCCTCTCCACTCTGTTTAGTAGGGGATCCATGAGCAGATCCCCTGCTGAATAAGAGCACAGAACAGATGTCAGTTTTTTACACCTGTGACAATTCAGTGTTCACCACATTCACAAAGCGGACTCCTGATGGCTATATGGACAGCCTGAGGTAAACTGACTTGTGTCCGTTTACATTAATCTACCTCCGATCTATCATGTTTAGGTCCAAAAAAACAGAACGCAGCCCTTTTGTTTTGTTTTTTTGTTTTTTTACGAACCTGGGCAGACTCAGAGGTAGGTGGGTGTAAACAGGCACAAGTCTGCCTGTCAATTAAGCTGCATAGAGCTTTTGATCAAGTCTGCCTGAAAAACTGCCAGACCTGATCAGAAAACCAATGTGAAAGGGCCCAAATTGTTTGTATTGGAGGGATCATCTTTGAAGATCAGAATTCTGTGGAAGAAGTTTCACTTCTAGAGCTGCAACCTTGTTAAACATAAAAAAAGGCCTTTTTTTTCCTGCAAAATCTTACAGTTTAGAAACGAGAACTTCCTGCAAGGCACTTGTGCCTAGGCCTTCCCAGAAAGTCTCTGTGAGGCCCTGGCTAGGTCATCAGTACCTCAGAAGAGCCAAGAGGTGGAAATATGCAAGGTAAGTAAAAGCAAGATGATTTCACATCAGTATGTAGCTCTGCAATGTGAAATTTAGTAGACCTTTCACTGCAACTCTGCATCAATAACGTCCTGACATGTCAAATATATAGCAATTGTATAGCTTTTCAGAAAAGCTGAACTATGCTGTACAATAATAGCCAATCACATGGCCAGAAGCCTCTCAGAAACACGCGGTCATATTATTCTGGGCCTGGCATCTCAGTGTCACCCTACAAAATGCCTAAACAAATAGATCTGACCTGGTGAGCAAGGAAGATGACTGCATTGACAGGGGAAGCATTGTGATCTCTGTGAGAGTTAATAACTAGTTTCATTTTTTGTTGCTAGAAAATTACCCCCAAACATTATATATTTTTTTGAGCAGAGACCCTGGAGAAAAAAAAAAAAAGGTGGTTGTTGCAGTTTTTTTTATGTCGCACGATATTTGCACAGCGTTTTATCAAATGCAAATTTCCCGGAAAAAAAACACTTTGATGTGCTTTAGTGAACACGGACACAATATAATACCCAATTTTTTGGTAAAATATAAAAGATAATGTTACTCCAAGTAAATGGATATCTATCAGGTCACACTTTAAAATTGCATATGCCCGTGGAACGGCACCAAATCACCTAAAATGTACCTAAAAATCTCCATAGGTGACACTTTAAAAACATTTACAGGTTTCTTGTTTGGAGTTACACAGGAGGTCTGGCACTGGAATTATCGCTCTTGCTCTAACATTCACAGAATACCTCACATGTGTGGTGCGATCACCATTTCTTTACACTGTCTTACCAAAAGTATTGGGACGCCTGCATGAACGCCAATGGCATTCCAGTCTTAGTTCGTAGGGTTTAATACAGTATTGCATTGGCCTAATCTTTGCAGCTATAACAGCTTCAACTCTTCTGGGAAGGCTGTCCATAATGTTTAGGAATGTGTCTATAGGAATGTTTGACCATTCTTCCAGAAGCGCATTTGTGACATCAGACACTGATGTTGGACAAGAAGGCCTGGCTCACAGTCTCCGCTGTAATTTATCCCAAAGGTGTTCTATCGGGTTGAGGTGCAGGCCAGTCAAGTTCCTCCACCCCAAACTCACTCATCCATGTCTTTATGAACCTTGCTTTGTACATTGGTGCATAGTCATGTTGGAACAGGATGGGGCCATCCTAAAACTGTTCCCACAAAGTTGGGAGCATGAAATTGTCCAAAATGTCTTGGTATGCTGACGCCTTAAGAGTTCCCTTCACTGGAACTCAGGGGTCAAGCCCAACCCATGAAAAGCAACCCCACACCATAATCCCCCTCCACCAAATGGAGATTCATCTGCTCTATTTGGCCTCTTTACCATTATCATTGAAAGTGAAAGTAAAAGAAAAACACAAATTATCTCCAGAAAAGTAATGGAGGGGAAATCTTCCAATGGGGAAACTAGTTCCAGTGACCTGGGGGTCCACAGGGGTTTCCATTAATTTGCAAGGATTTGCTCTCACTTCCTGTTTTGGCCATAGGACAGGGTGAAGGGAAATCTCCTCAATGGGACATAGATGGCAAAAAAATAAACTGTCAGGGGTTATAACCCTTCCTCTTTAATATAGTATACCCTCAATCAAACTGGGTCCTATATAAACTTGACAGTTGATTTCACTCCTTAGGGAATTTTAATGAATTAGGGAGTCCCCACTTGAAGTGGAACTTAACCACTCCTAAATGACCTCTTTAAGAGAGACTGCCGGTCTACTTGGTAGACCTCCGCTCTCTTCCGAGCATTTGGGAGCAATTCTTATTCTTCAAAAATAATCCATACAAATCTGTGTCACTACTTAATGACTTTGTTCCTTACTTACTGCCTCCCTGTAGCGTCCTCTATGAGCTCCCAAACCTCTCCTTTCCACATATGTTTGGAATGAGCAGTGCAGTAAGATACAGTCATGTACTGCTATATACGCACTTAAAATTTAGGTCCACAGTCCATTTTGTCAGCGAGCAAGAGAGGGTGGCTACCTTCCGACCATAGGGAATAAAAGTAGCCACTCTCTAACAGGAAGTGGGAGTGCAACAGTGACAAAAAGGAATTTGGAGATTTGGAGGAGGCTGAGAGCAATAGAAGGTACTTTTTTTTTAGCTAAAAATACATTCTTAAATAGTTTTTTTTTCTAAAAGCAGAGTTTAGTTTTATTGTTAAGTTAACAGCTACATTTCAGTGTCGAGGGAGAGTAGGTGTAAAGGGTTATGATCAGAGGCGGCTGGTGTTTCATTTTTTTTTGGGGGGGGGGGGGCGGCAAACAAAACTTAAAGCAATATGCCTTGAAAACAGAAAATGCACAACAAAACAAATGAGGAACAATGGTGTCAGAAACTGGATTTAATGCCTGTGACCGAACTGTAAGACACCGCCTAAAGGAAGTGGGCTACATACAGAAAAGCCAAATGAAAACCATCATTAACACCTAAACAGAAAAAAAAAAAGGTTACAGTGGGCTAAAGAAAAGCAATCATGGACTGTGGATAACTGGATGAAAGTCATATTCAGCAATGAATCACGAATCTGCATTGGGCAGGGTGAGATGGGCCCTGGGTGAGAGGGGCCTTTGCCCACAGCTTACTATTGTTGGTCATATATACCACACTATGAACACCGTGCACAGAAAACTTGTACCTGAATGACACAATCTGTCAATAAGACAGAATCAATAATTTGCCTGGTCAAGGAATTCTTGTTCTTAGGAGCTCTAACTTGCCTGCCGGTGAAGATAGCGAGGTCTTGCACTTTAGGATACTGACGTTTGGTTGTTTTTAACCACTTCAGCCCTGGAAGATTTTACTCCCTTCCTTACCTGAGCACTTTTTACAATTTGGCACTGTGTCACTTTAACTGACAATTGCGTGGTCGTTCAACACTGTGCCCAAACTAAATTTGCGTCCTTTTTTCCCCACAAATAGAGCTTTCTTTTGGTGGTATTTGATCACCTCTGCGTTTTTTATTTTTTGCGCTATAAAACAAAAAAAGAGCGTGAATTTTGAAAAAAAAAATAATATGTTTGACTTTTTGCTATAATAAATATCTCCAAAAGTTTTAAAAAAAAAAAAAACAATTTCTTCATCAGTTTAGGCCATTATATATTCTCGTACATATTTTTGGTGAACCAAATCGCAATAAGCGTATATTGATTGGTTTGCGCAAAAATTATAGTGTCTGCAAACTATGGGAAAGGTTTATTGCATTTTTATAATTTTTTTTACTAGCAATGGCAGTGATCAGCGATTTTTTTTAGCGGTACTGCGACATTGTAACGGACAGATCGGAGACTTTTGACACATTTTTGGGACCATTTGCATTTATACAGCGATCAGTGCTATAGAAATGCACTCATAAATCTCACTGGCAGGGAAGGGGTTAAACACTAGGGGGCGATCAAGGGGTTAAATGTGTGTTCCCTCAGCATGTTCTAACTGTGTGGGGATGGGAGTTACTAGGAGAGGACCTATATTGTTTTACCTACTTAGTAGGAACAAACAATATGGCTCCTCTCCTGTGACAGCACAGGGATTTGTGTATTTACACACACAAATCCCCATGCTGGCGCTCGTGCACGCGATTGCGCGTGGGCCGTGGTGATCGTGTCCGCCGGCCGTGCGGCAGGTGCGCACGCGCCCTCTGGTGGCCGAAAACAGGTAGGACGTACCCGTACGGGTTTTCACCCAGAAGAGCCATTGTGCCGCAGTATATTTGCGTGACACAGTCGGCAAGTGGTTAAAGGGGACACGTTACTAATATTCAAATTTGTCTGACCCTCAGTATAATTAGAGATACTACAGGCCGGCCTGGGGTTCCCCTTTAGTAATATCTGCAACAATCATTAGCTTGCTTAAGGATTTGTTTATTACTGTTTAACACTGTACACATTGATGTTACTTTTTTTGTTGTTGCTAATTGCCATTTAACTGCTTTAATAGAAATTGTTTCAACCAAGTCTTGGCTACTTATACAGGACTTGGCTGAGTAATATTACTTCAGGTCTCTTCTCTTGTAAAGTAAAGTAAATCTGAAAGAGCAGAACTGTGTCTGTGTGTCATTACTGTGCTATTCTATTAACCACAATTGCTAGGTGTGCCAGTAGGGGCTGAGACGCTTCTTGAGGTTATAGGGCAGAGTAACGGACTGAACAAACTTAAGCGGCTCCTACGATGGTAGCGCTACACTTGTGCTACAGCATGTTGCTGCAAAGCCCTAGTCTGTGTTGCAGTGTGAACGGAACACATAGGAAACAATTGTTTCCTGCGTGTCCTTGTGGTGACAGATGTTTTACAATGCAGTAAAATGTGTGTCACTGCATACTGTGCGAATTTAACCTTAAAATGTTCCTAAATCCGCAACAGTAAAATCAGTCTGTATATACAGTAAAGCATGCTTGTTATACTCACTGTGAAACATAAGGGGTTAATCCTCCACATTATGTAAAAGGGCTGTTTGATGCTGTCTTCTCTGATCCTCCCCTTCCTCCACAGTTCCCTAATCCATTTGTTGATAGTACAGAGTCCTAGGAGGTAATCTGCACATGCTCAGTTTAGTATGTATTACTAGAGAGGTTTTTTTTTTTTTTTTTGAAGGGTGCATGTGATCAGCACAGGGCCAATCAGCACTGTCCATACAGAGGGTCAGGGGTCATGCAGCCTCATAGGACAGTCAGGAGAAAATGAAAACTCCTCCTACAAGCTTCAATCAGTGCTCGCCCAGACACTGATAGAAGTCACAAGACTGCTATATACTGCTGATGAGAAAAGGAATTTTTAGCAGTTTAAATTTATTAAAATAATTGCATTTCCATGTTCTCCGTACTGTGGGAGACCAGATATAGTAAATGCAAGGTCCTGGGTTTACAGTAGTAACACTTTAAAGTAGAGTAAAAGTATTTTTATGACATTGCACAGTAGTAATACTACACTATTGTTAACTACTATAATCAAATGGCACAGTTATGCATATCAGCACTTATCTAACTTTGGAATGTGCTTGCTTTGCAAACTGATATCATTCTACAAGCAATATAAATATACACACACACACAAATATATTCTGGTACGTCAGAGGGAGTGGTAAGAATTAATGCATTAAGATCAGTCACACAAGAAATAATCTTTATTTCACTTCATTGTGTGTTTTAAACGTTTGGTTGTGAAGAAGTTCACAGGTGTGGTAAAATGTGTGGATACAGGGGTGGAGAAGTACACAGGTGACTATTGTAGATGTGCTTGGGTGTAGTGGTGAGCTGAGGTCCTCTGAATGGTGAGACAGATCAGTCACTACCAAAAGATAGGCAAAGGGTGTGTCCTTCCTTCCGTTGGCTCATTCAGCTGCAGGTATGTGTTTGTAAAATGATAATAACCCTTCCACACTACAGAGGAATTCTTTATATAAATGTGAAATGAAACAATCCAAAACAACCAAAAACAAAACAAATCAATAACAGTAATAGTAAATCACCAGCAGATGTGTTAAAACTGTGAATAAAACCTTCCCCTATACAACAGTGCATGCTAGTCTGCTTATAAAATATGCAAAACAATCATTATCCAAGTAAGGATTATCAAGCACCTGAGAAAGAATAGTTTTGCACTTATAAGTAGTTATAAAAATACCAAGTGGTGAACGTAGCACTAGAAAAAAAAAAAAAAAGAGAAAAGTAATATTTTTAAAATAATAAAAGGAGAAAAATTACATTTCATCAAAAGCTGCCAGCATCAAAAAAGTTCTAATACAAACTCTAAAACATGAAAAACATATATGTAGATGTGGCGCTAAAAATACTGTGACAAAAAAGACCCAAAATTATAAATTTGTGTCAAATATTCAGAAATGGTGAAAACTTAGTGAAAAAAAGAAAAACTGAAGCAGTGTCCCATAAGTGAATGTATGGTATTGTATTAAGGATTGAAATATAATGGGTAGTGGATAATAAATTGTCAATTAGTGTATCCGGTGATCTACCTGGTGGTTAACAATCATTAATTAAGTAATATAAATTAAAATGAATTAATATATGAAATAAAATAACAGTGCCCATAGAACGAAATCAGCAAGTGTTCAAAGACATCACATAAAGTGGTGATTGCAACACAACCAAAAGGTGATGTACATATGAATATATAGCTTCTTCAGAGTTCCAGTGTATTAAGGCATCCATGCAAGTGTAACTGAAAAGTTTACAAAAAAGATGCCAATGGCCAAGGAATGATGTTCACCCAATGTGAGTAAGTGATCTCCTTACCAGATACAGAGACCGCTACAGCGGTCACACCAAACACAGGGATTAGAGTCTCCCAAAACTCAAAGGTATGTATCTCCAGCTTCTTGATCCTTAATGTGGTGGGATGTCTGTGTTCCAGACCCTCTGATGGGGCTTCTCTGCTCCCAGGGGTTTACCTGTCTGATTGGAGTCACCTGAGCTCAGTCAGGTTGTTGAACTGTCAGGTGGCCATCATTTTTGGGTTTAAATCTCCCCTCCCTTCCTTAGGGGTAGATACCAAGATGGCTGCCCATCAATATCCACCAGATTCTCCTAAGTGTACATGTCCCTTTACCAAAGATTATCCCAGTTACACTACTTTCTAGTGAAATCCTAACACAAAAAGGGGGGAGGAGAACCCCCCAACATACCCTTTTTCTCCCTTTCCTTCCTTCCCCCCCTAAATACTCCATACAGTATAGCATGAGATGTTTTTAATTTTGTTTATTTAAGGGTGGATACTGTGATAGCCCATATGGTTATTCACCCAATTCACCAACTACTGTGTGAAACTTTACATACACAAATAATAATAAAAAAAAAAGGGGGGGGGGGGTTAAAGTGAGATCATTATTCTTGTAATCCATCGATATTTGTGAATAAAAACATATTCAACCATAAAAACACTGAGGCAGCAGACTTTGTGAAAATTAATATGTGTGTCATTCTCAAAACTTTTGGCCTCGGCTGTTGAGCTGTTTTGTTCATCTTTTCTATACATTCAGGTATGCATGTGTTCTTGCCTGTAGTAGCCTCATGATTGCATATGCAATGTTTCACGTTTACCTGTCTAAAATAAAAGTAAGCATTTTTAAAATGAGCTTTTCTTAAGCCTGACATAATGGAAAAAGAAATGTATGCAAACACACAATGCATTATGTATACAGTAAGCACTTTTCTTAGGCCATAATTCCAAGCATAAATGAAAAATAAATAGCTCAGCTAAAATCAAAATAAAAAAAATCAGTTTTTGCTGCAATATCCACTGTTAATCTGGAGATGTCCTCTGCAGTATTTGCTCTCTGCCACTAGATGTTGCCAGTCTTCTGAGCTGAATGGCCACTAAAGTAGGCCCTAGAGGGATCTAAATTTGGCTGGCACTGGATATAGCCGGCAGCAGTAATCATTGTATTCTGACAGCGGGGAAACCTGCTGTCAGAATACTTTGATATTTTGATCAGTTTCACTGTGAAAGGGGCCATACACACTATACAATTCTTTCTAGATTTTTTCCTTTAGATTTATCAAAACCATATAATATGAGGTCACACCTAAACACTTTCAATTTGTTTGCAATCAGGCAGGCCCCTACACTACATAGTTGAAGGTAAATCTAAAGGAAACCGAACAACAAAATTTGTATAGTGTGTATCCAGCTTTAGTAATTGCCACAGCCATTTCATCTGAGGGAAATCCTGAAACACTGGCCTAGAAGAATTGATGGAGTTTTGAAGGTAAAGGGTGCTCACACCAAATGATTTGGATTGCTCCTCTGTTCATTTACTTTCCATTATGTTAATTGACAAAAACACTTCTATTTCTGAAAGCATCCTTAATTTACAGCATTTTTTTCACACCTGCTTAAAACTTTTGCACGGTACTGTATATCATACTGCAATTGCTCCTGCCGGATGGGGAATTAGGCATAAATGAATACATTGGTAAACCACCTTGGGCTGATGTTCTTGAATCCTTTTAACCAGTGTATTATAACTGTAAAGTCTCTTTCCTTGAAGATATTTGTAAGATCTGCAAAGATGTTTCATTTCATTCCAGAATGTTTTGTCGTATGTGTAATGGGGCGTACACACGGTCGGACTTTTCGGCTACAAAAGTCCGACGGACGCCGACGGACCAAATCTGGCGGACAATCCGATCGTGTGTGGGCTTCCCCGAACTTTCTGCGGACTTTTCCAGTCGCAAATCTGACGGACTTTAGGTTTGGAACATGCTTCAAATCTTTACATCGTAACTCTGCCGGACCCAGAAATCCGCTCGTCTGTATGCTAGTCCGACGGACAAAAACCCACGCTAGGGCAGCTATTGACTACTGGCTATGAACTTCCTTATTTTAGTTCGGTGTACGTCATCACGTACGAATCCGTCTAACTTTTGTGTGATCGTATGTAGGCAAGTCCGTTCGTTAGAAAGTCCGCCGCAAGTCCGCCAAAAGTCAGTCGAAAGTTGGTCGGACGGGCTGTCGGACTTTTGTAGCCGAAAAGTCCGACCGTGTGTACGCCCCATAATGCTATTTTTAAATCATGTTGGAATCCTAGTTTGCTTTATGCGTTCTGGTTTCTATGATACCATATTTTCTATGAATATTTAAGTATGATTTAAGTATGATTTAAGTATGATTTTTATTTTTTTTTCTATTTGCATCCTCCATCGACATCACCAAAAAAATTGCAAAAAGAATGCCGGCAACTCGATTGCTTCTTCTTAAATCTTTATTGAGCACAAACAGCAGTGCGACATCAGAACAGTAACATGTTTTGGCAAAAGCCTTCCTCATAGCATACAGATTTACAATAAAATCATGTTTATATAGGAAAAGTTGTCCATTCCTCCACAAAAGGGGGCGGTACAATCCAATTTAAAATCAATTAACAATTAAAATCATGTGAGGTTGGTAGAACCAGAGAAAAGGGGGGAGGGAAAGAATGGAAACAAACTGAAAACTCTAGGGCAAACAATGATTAACCCCCTGTGGAATCAAATTATATTATTTTAAAAACAAGTTCACATCCATTCTACTGTTCATTCCACTAGGAAATCGAATATTCAATCTGTGTATCCATCACACCTCCCGCTGAAGTAGGGTATGGTGTGTATCCCCCCTAACAGATCTTTTCACCTGTTCCAGACCGCAAAAAGAAAAAGACTCCAGATTACCACCATGAACTGTTCTAAAATGTTTAGATACATTTGAAATATTTTTTGCATTGCTATTTAAAGTGTCATTGTAGTGTTCTGATATTCTAATACATAGATTGCGGATAGTGCATCCCACATACTGTACTTTACAAGTACTGCAATCAATTAGGTAGACATTCATCTTTGAGTTACAATTTATAAAACTTTTTACTGGATATGTTCTACCTGTTGAAAAAGAAATAAGAGACTTGCTTTTTCTGTGTCTTTTACACTGTTTTTACAGGTGTTATAACCACAGGGATAGGAGCCCACTGTCCCCAACCATGAAATGGAAGGGGAAGTGGAACGAAATAGAGAAAGCGAAAGCATTGTACCCAAAGTATAATGATAGAAACAATCTGACTGTATTATTGTGAGTAAGTGGTCACAAAGTGAACACCCCTCCTCCCACTGGACTATGCCTTCTTTCTGATAGAAGAGGAATTCGCAATCAGATCACCACGTTCTCTATCTTTTGCCTCTATCTATTAAATGTCCGCTATATCCTCGCTCTCAACCTACTGGAAACAATGTTACATTCATTAACAAAATCCTTATTAGAGGAACAATTTCTCTTTGCTCTGATGAACTCACCCATTGGCAATGCCCGCACTGTATGCGCTGGATGACAACTCGATGCCAACAGAAGTGAGTTACCTGCACACTGTTTCCTGTAGGTTCTGGTAGAGACTATTCCACTATCCACACATCCCACCAAAGTCAAATCCAGATAATTAATACCGACCGGATATGAAGTGTGGGTAAACTCCAAATTCAGATGATTTGTATTCAGAGAAGCCAAAAATGAGTCCAATACATTGGCTGACCCCTTCCATACAAATATCAAATCATCCAAAAAGTGACAATACCAATCAACATAATCAATGAATTCTCCATATGGGTTACCTTGGGAGAAGAGGAAAGTCTCCTCCCATCAACCCATATATAAGTTTGCAAGAGAAGGGGAAAATTTTGATCACATCGATGCACCAAGGCACTGTAATAATACTTACAGTCAAACATGAAATAGTTGTATTTTAGCAGGAATTCTATAGCCATGCACAAAAATTCGCACAACTCCCGCTTATAACAACTATAACATGTAAGGTGATATTTAACAGCTTGGAGTGCCAAGTGGTGTGGTATGCAGGAGTAATGTTTTAACATCAACTGTGATCTAACAACTATTGGCCGACCATTTAATCTCATGTGTATGTGCCAATAAATGTCCTGTATCCCTAAGATAGCCAGGTAAGCGTTTAACCAAGGGTTGTAAATGCTCATCCACCCATTCACTGAGTCTTTATAATGGGGATCCAATACCTGCTACTATTGGGCATCCCTGAACAGGGTATTGTTGCTTGTGTACCTTTTTGAAGATGGTGGAATATTGGGGTCACAGGTTTATCTGTAAATATGAAATCAATAATCTTCTGTTCTAAAACACCCATTTCTCCACCATCATCCAAAAGTTGCAACAAGCCCCATTTAATACCATCAGCAGGATCTGAATCCAGTGGCCTGTAGGTGCTGATGTCATTTAATAGTCTAAGAGCTTCTAAATTATAATCTTCTGTATTAGGAATTACAACTGCTCCACCCTTATCGGATTGTTATATCAGTTCTAACCTTAAGTTTTTGTAGAGCCTCGTGTTCCCCTTTACTTAAGTTATGTTTAACATGATGTGTTTGAGACTCTGTCAGCTACTTAAGTTTGCTGAGCTCCACCTCTACTACTTGCTGGAATGAGTCTACCACTTCTCTCCTAGCCTGAATGGGATAGAAATACCTGTCTCCAGTGGATACAAGACTATTTCTAATCCCATGAGACCCCACATCAGATTCAGATAATAAACTTTCTAAAGTGGAAATCATAATAAGATGATCAAATGTGAAAGAAGAAATAATAGTATCATCAATTGGCGCCACACTTGATGCAATCTCAGTTTCTAGGGTTCCCTGATCAAAGTGTTTTCTCAGCAAAAGATTCCTAACAAAATTAATGTCCAGAACGGAAGATAGGACATCAAATTGGCAAACAGGAGCAAAGGATAAGCCTTTTGACAATAAGTAAAGTTCACTGTCAGTCAGTGTAACAGATGATAAATTCAGCACATTTACTATACCTACTTCTTGGATTTCCCTGTTCTCCTGGGATATTTTCCATTGCCAGATTTTTCTACTTGTCCTCCCACGTCTTGATCCTTTTTTTTTTCTACAAATGTTGATTGTTGCCCTGCATGTTTTTTGATAATACAGCAGGGGAATCCTGTTTGGAAAAAACTGAGCTGGCTGAACTGTGGGAGGTGTTTGGCAATCCTGACTCTGAAAATTCAGATTGAGTATCAGATGTCTCTGGGGAGCTAAAGTTAACTCTTTTCTCTCCTGCAGAGCCAGATATTTTTTTCTTTAGAATAAAGTGAGGGAATGTGCGATTTTTATGTAGATAGACAAATCCATCCTCATAGTCCTTGAGATCACGTAAGAACTTGGATCTTTTTGTTTCCATAATTTTTGATTCCAAGCTTTGTGTATTCATTAAAAGATCCTGGTTCAATGTGTCATAGAGAGAGAGAGAGAAGAAAATTGGGATAATGAATCCTTAGAGATACAATCTCCTTATTTACTTCCAATAACGCTTCCTTCTCATATGTCATGATGAGATTCATAAGTTGCATGGAGCATCCAGTAAGTATATCGTTCCATTCTGTTTGGAACTGATCTGAATAAACCATTGAAGGTGACTTTTTAATCCTTAAGCTCCATGGGACCATTTTTTCATCAATATATTTTTGCAGTCCTGTATGATCCCACCATAACCTCATCTCCTTCCGCATTTGTGATGTGAGTCTTTCAAAGTTGGATTTGCGAGAGGCTTCTGAGTTTAAAGAGTTTCCTCCCTGGTAAAAACACCGATCCGGAATGGTAAGGATTGTGTGTATGGTCTCTGGCTGACCAACCTCGATGTTTGCATCTTGCTGTGTGCTCATATTTGCAAAATATTATATGAAGCTATATCCAAGCTCAAAGTTCAAATCTCCAAATATTTCTCCGGCTGGAGCGGGTGAAAAGGGCAAACGTGGTAATGTAGACAAAAACTCACCGCATGTTTATAGGATGATGATCGGCCCCTTACTCGGATCCTTGATCACCTGAGTCTCAGTGACTCGGTGATCACAGTGCGCAGGGAGTGCGCAAAAAGGAGGCCACCATATGACGGCCTCCCGGAAATTCAGGTCCACGCTGTGGCTGTCATTTGGCTATAGTGCGGACGCCAAGTGGTTAAAAACAAGTTCACATCCACTCTACTGTTCATTCCACTAGGAAATCGAGTATTCAATCTGTGTATCAACCACACCTACCGCTGAAGTAGGGTATGGTGTGTATCCCCCCTAACAGATCTTTTCACCTGTTCCAGACCGCAAAAAGAAAAAGACTCCAGATTACCACCATGAACTGTTCTAAAATGTTTAGACACATTTGAAATATTTTTTGCATTGCTATTTAAAGTGTAATTGTAGTGTTCTGATATTCTAATACGTAGATTGCGGATAGTGCATCCCACATACTGTACTTTACAAGTACTGCAATCAATCCTCTCTGCCAATCCCTTCACTGGCTTCCCCTACCCCACCGTGTAAAATTCAAAATGCTAACCATAACATACAAGGCCATTCACAACATCGCCCCCATCTACATCACCAACTTCATCTGCAGATATCGCCCAAATCGCCCCCTCCACTCCTCCCAGGACCTCCTGCTCTCTAGCTCACTTGTTCCCATCCTCTGAAATTCCCTGCCCCAGTATGTCCGATCAGCCCCTACCCTGTCCACCTTTAGGAGATCCCTGAAAACTCATTTATTCAGGGAAGCCTATCCCGCACCCATATAACTGTCCGTGAGCCACCCCCATCAAATTATTCTTTGCAGCTATTACCTTTTGTACCACCACCCGCTCCCTTTAGAATGTAAGCTCTA
This sequence comes from Lithobates clamitans, assembly GCA_037952925.1. NCBI lineage: Eukaryota > Metazoa > Chordata > Amphibia > Anura > Ranidae > Lithobates > Lithobates clamitans. The sequence continues at coordinate 2,029,115 of JBBGZY010001544.1, forward strand.
CGAGCAGGGCCCTCCTGTACCTTTTGTATTGAACTGTACTGTAATTGTGTTGTCCCCCTTATACATTGTAAAGCGCTGCGTAAACTGTTGGCGCTATATAAATCTCGTATAATAATAATAATTAGGTAGACATTCATCTTTGAGTTACAATTTATAAAACTTTTTACTGGATATGTTCTACGTGTTGAAAAGGAAATAACAGACTTGCTTTTTCTGTGTCTTTTACACTGTTTACAGGTGTTATAACCACAGGGATAGGAGCCCACTATCCCCAACCATTTAAAAACAAGTTCACATCCATTCTACTGTTCATTCCACTTAGGGTTGCCACCTTTCCGGTTTTGACCTGGACAGTTCGGGTTTTGACACATGCGTCCAGGTTTCAGTCCGCCTGAAACCAGGACACACATACCTCCAGTCCCACCTCTAGTCCAACTGATCTAATAGGGGTCTCTATGGGGAGCCCCAGTATTATGATGGGGGGTTAAACTGACCCCTGTATTACAAAGGGGGGCACTGACCCCTGTACTATGAAGAAGGGGGGTGAGACTATCCTCTGTATTATGAGTTTGCCCTAGAGTTTTCAGTTTGTATTTCCATTCTTTCCCTCCCCCCTTTTCTATGGTTCTACCAACCTCACATGATTTTAATTGTTAATTGATTTTAAATTGGATTGTACCGCCCCCTTTTTTGGTGGAATGAACACCTTTTCCTATATAAGCTTAATTTTATTGTAAATCTGTATGCTATGAGGAAGGCTTTTGCCGAAACATGTTAAGCGTTTTGATGTCACACTGCTGTTTGTGCTCAATAAAGATTTAAGAAGAAGCAATCGAGTTGCTGGCATTCTTTTTGCAATTTTGATGTATGGGACACAATGGCCTGAGCACCGTTATTCAGCTCATCATCCTATAAACGGTAGAGCTTGGGTGAGTTTTTGTCTACATTATCACCAAAAAAATGCTTGTTACCAAAAAACATTTACATGTCAAATCAAAGTAAAATAGTTAATACATTTATATAAACTTTTCTTTTAGATATATCCATACTTCCCAAAACAAAGGATAGTTTTCCTTGCAGTGCATTGGGTTTCATCCTTGATGGATGATTTTGCATGTGTTTTGTAACATTAGGGTGTATTTCACACCACCAGCAGTTACAGTTGTAACCTTCATCTGTCAATAGAAATAAATGACTGCATGCTATTGTCCTAATTTTTACCACGCTAATTTAGTAAAGAAACACATGCATAAGAACATTGTTTTCTGGGATGCTTAAATTGGAAAATGAAGGTCATACATTACATCCACATGCATGCAGAGTAGAAAGTTCAGCCATATAAACATCAAATGTGGTTGATGGTGGGGAGCAAAAAAATAATTTTACGTAACATAACACTAGGTGTCCATTTGTGTTCTATGGCTCCACCTGGAAATTATTATTACTATACAGGATTTATAAAGCGCCAACAGTTTGCACAGCACTTTACAACATGGGGGCAGACAGTACAGTTACAATCCAATTCAATACATGAGGGATCAGAGGGCCCTGCTCATTAGAGCTTACAATCTAAAAGGGAAATGAGAAATAATCCTTTAATTTTTGTAATATGGAATGAGACACATTTTGCTTAGGAAAGTCTTTTTTTATTCCAGTCTTTTGCCCAGTTTAACAGGATGATAAGCTGTACTTCTCTAGAGAACAGGGGCCCCTGAGTAAGTCTATCCCAGGAGCTAAGGTGGCTCGATTGGCATGTGAGATGGACGCACACAAGGTGTCCCCAAAAATAAAGAAATTCTCCATAGGTACTAAATGGTAAAATTTCTTCTTGTGTGTAGGGATTGTAATAAGGTCCACGTGTAAGGTGCATCATGTAAAAGCCTCAATGGGCTTTTACATGATGCACCTTACACGTGGACCTTATCACACGCTTTATGTCCACCATACAAAGAAACTGCAACACCCTGATACTGGAATACACAATATGCACACAAACCTAAAAAGAACGTGCTGCCTCTTTAAATCTTAAATGTGCTTGGTGCACTCATCATTTCTATTATGCTATACCCAAAAAATTCATAAATTCCATCAATACATATAATAAAAAATTTCAATTCATGAATTAATTAATCATGTGATCAAATTCCATCGATCATGAAACCTCATAAAGTACATCATATGTGCAATAAAGTGCAACATGCAATAGCAGAAAAAATAAATATATATGTCAAAAATTCAAAGTTCATTAATTGTTTCAAGACTGGTGCCCTAAAGAGATCCAACCAAGAAAAATCTTGAAAAGTGCTCCACCACCTATGTGAAAAGCTCCTTACTAGAAAGATCAGACCTCTAGGTTATAGGAAGTTGATCTGGCACAGATAAAATCAGCAACAGCAGCATATATATATAACCTAGAGGTCTGATCTTTCGCTTTAGGAGGCTTCACAATCGCTGGAATTTGATCACATGATTAATGCATAATTTGCGGGTTTTATATTTCATAATACATATTGATGGAATTCATATTATTTTGGTATAGCATAAATGATATGATTATAGCAAAAGCACATTAAGGATTTAAAGAGACAGCGTATCCATTTTTAGCTTTAAATAAGAAGCAGAAAATTCTTGAAATAGATATTTAAAATGTTTGATGTCCAGTTTCGATATGTGGTTCAGTGATAAAGTAAAACAAAATTATTCATCAAACATACACAAATGAGAGGGCATAGGCATTGTTTTAAAGACAGTTCACTTAAAGTGGAATTAAACCTGGCCCCAGGAGCTTTATGCCATAATGTTCTAGTATGCACAACATATTAGTACATTATGGTGATCCCCTCCATTACTAAGGTGTTGCCGATTTTGGCACAAGTGCTTCCATTTTTTCCAAGTCTTCCTTCTAGATTCAAACTCTTTGCCCACTTGATTGGCCAAGCGGCATTGATGTCACTCCTGCGCATGCACATGGTAATCACATCATCAAGGTACAGGTGGGTGACGAGAATATACAAGTGAGGTACACGGAGGAAATCACACAGACATACATACCTCCAGGGATAAATGGGCATTACTGAAAACTGATAAAAACTTAGAAGGTAATCTTATTTGTCTGTTAAACCAGAGATTTTTTTTTTCCACACAAAAAAATAAGTGATCCTAAAATAGCAAATTGATGAAATGATTTCATTCAGCATCAATATTTTGAAGAAAGACAAAAGTTAATTAACATTGTCAAAGTCAATAACAGCTGGCATATTTAAAACTTCACCCCTCATAACTGCAAAAAATACGACTGGTGCATGTGTTCACTTGATACTTGTAAGGATTAACGCAATTGTTTAAAAATCTAAGTAAAGTTTTTAGATTACCGGTATATTTGATACTTTATTATCATTATATTCAATATAACAAAATTTTACTTTGTAGCTCTCAAAGTTGGCGTACAGGAGGAGGGTGTAGTTGTATGTTCACTACTTTCTTAATATATTTGAATGTGTTTTACATACAGTGCATCCGGAAAGTATTCACAGCGCTTCACTTTTTTCACATTTCTTTATGCTACAGCCTTATTCCAAAATGGACTAATTTAACTAAGTTAATTATTTTCCTCAAAATTCTGCAAACAATACCCCATAATGACAACATGAAAGAAGTTTGTTTCAAATTTATTTTAAAAAAAGGAAAAAAATCACATGTACATAAGTATTCATAGCCTTTGCTCAATACTTTGTTGAAGCACCTTTGGCACCAATTGCAGCCTCAAGTCTTTTTGAGTATGATACTACAAGCTTGGCACACCGATTTTTGTGAAGTTTCTCCCATTATTCTTTGCAGAGCCTCTCAAGCTCCACCAAGTTGGAAGGAGAGTGTCGGTGCACAGCCATTGTTAGATCTCTCCAGAGATGTTCCAATCGGGTTCAAGTTTGGGCTCTGGCTGGGCCACTCAAGGCCATTCACAGAGTTGTCCTGTAGCCACTCCTTTGTTATCTTGGCTGTGTGCTTAGGGTCATTGTCCTGTTGGAAAATGAACCCTCACCCCAGTCTGAGATCCAGAGCGCTCTGGAGCAGGTTTTCATCAAGGATGTCCATGTACATTGCTCACTCATCTTACCATCGATCTTGACTAGTCTCCCAGTTCCTGCCGCTGAAAAACATCCCCAACGCATGATGCTGACACCACCATGCTTCACTGTAGGGATAGTATTGGCCAGGTGATGATTAGTGCCTGTTTTCCTCCAGACATGATGCTTGTCATTCAGGTCTAAGAGTTCAATCTTTGTTTCATCAGACCAGAGAATTTTGTTTCTCAGAGTTTGAGAGTCCTTCAGGTGCCTTTTGGCAAACTCCAGATGGGCTGTCATGTGTCTTTTACTGGGGAGTGGCTTCTGTCTGGCCACACTACCATACAGGCCTGATTGGTGGAATGCTGCAGAGATGGTTGTTCTTCTGGAAGGTTCTTTCCACAAAGAAATACTGGAGCTCTGTCAGAGTGACCATCGGGTTCTTGGTTACCTCCCTGACTAAGGCCCCCCCCCCCCCGATCATTCAGTTTGGCTGGGTGGCCCGCTCTAGGAAGAGCCCTTGTGGTTCCAAACATCTTCCAGTTACGGATTATGGAGGCCACTGTGCTCATTGGGACCTTCAATGCTGCAGAACTTTTTCTGTACCCTTCCCCAGGTCTGTGCCTTGATACAATCCTGTTATGGAGGTCTATAGTTAATTCCTTGCACTTCATGGCTTTATTTTGTGCACTGATATGCGCTGTTAACTGTGGGACCTTTTATAGAGAGGTGTGTGCCTTTCCAAATCATGTCCAATCAACTGAATTTACCACAGGTGGACTCCAATCAAGTTGTAGAAACATCTCAAGGATGATCAGGGGAAACAGGATGCACCTGAGCTCAATTTTAAGTGTCATGGCAAAGGCTGTAAATAATTACGTACATGTGATTTTTTTCATTTTTTATTTTTAATAAATTTGCAAATATTTCAAACAAACTTATTTCATGTTGTCATTATGGGATATTTTTTGTAGAATTTTGAGGAAAATAATGAATTTAATCCATTTTGGAATGAGGCTGTAACTTAACAACATGTGGAAAAAAAGTTAAGCACTCTGAATACTTTCTGGATGCATTGTATACATTAGTGGCCTAAAATTGCTTTAAAAGCACCCAAACACCAGTGCAGAGCACACCAAGCTGGCTGCGGTAGGGGGCCTTACACGGCTCTCTTTTTTGTACAACTTTATTTGAAGTGTACAAAATGCATGCTTCATTCATGGTGTTGTACAGCAGTGCGATGCGCTGGGCAGCCTTACAGTGCCATGAGATTCTGTACGGTGCACTGTGATAAAATGCAGCATGTCTGCCCTAGGCTGCGTTACAGTGTGAATGGAACACATAGGAAAGAATTGTTTCCTGCGTGTCCTTGTAGTGACAGACGTTTTACAATGTGGTAATATCTGCCACCTCACCCTATGTGGATTCAGGCTTAAAGTAAGGTGAAAGTATTCATATAACATTGCATAATACTATTATTATACTGTTGTTAACTTCAATAATCAAATGACAGTTATGCATGTTAGCACTTATCTAACTTTGGAATGTGCTTCCTCTGCAAACTGATGTCACTTTACAAGCAATACAAAAATGCACACACAAACACACATACATATTCTTATACATCAGAGGGAGTGGTAAGTTAACAAATGATTTAAGATCAGTCTCCCAAGAAATAATCAATATTTCACATCACTGCTGTCACAGATGGGGTGACAGTCAGTGGTAAAGTGTGTGGGTACAGGCAGGGCCAGCCCTACTATGGGGCCCGGTGGGTCCATTGGAAATTGCTGCCCATGACAGTGGCGTAACTCCCACCCACCCCGTCCTGCCGCCCACTCCGCTCGCCCGGCCGATCCTCTCGCCGGCTCCACTCGCCTGTCTGCCCACTCCACTCTCCCCCTCCGCTTGCCCGATCCTTATTTCACTGTGGGGGGGGCCACGCTTATCCCACTACTGCCATACCCACACAGCGGACCGCCTGCCCATCCTCTCTGTGGCTCCCACTATTGCTGCTGACAGATGCAATGTCAGGACAGGAGGTGTTTAATTCTTGGACCCAGGCAGGACAAAGTTTTGGGCCAGCTATGGGTACAGGGACAATCAGTGGAGAAGTAGACAGGAACAACAGTGATCATTGAAGGTTGAGACAGATTCATCACTGCTAGGAGATAGATAAAAGGTGGGTCCTTCCTTCCCTTGACTCATTCAGCTGCAGGTATGTGCTTGTACTTGCCTGTAGTAGCCTCATGCTTGCATGTGTCCCCTTTAGACTGTTAGCTCCATGAGCAGGGCCCTCTTATTCCCACTGTATTAAACTGTATTGTGTATTGTCTATACTGTAAAGCGCTGCGCAAACTGTTGGCGCAATATAAATCCTGTATAATAATATAATAATATGTTTCACATTTACCCATCTAATTTTTTTAATTTTTAAAATTAGCATTTTTTTAGGTCTGACATAATGAAAAAAAAACACAGTGCAAAAACAAATGCATTATGTATACAGTGTATACAGGAAGTATTTTTCTTACGACAGAATTCCAAGCAAAAAATAAAAATAAAAAGCTCAGCTAAAAAAAAAAAAAAAAAGATTAAATAAAAAACAGTTTTTGCTGCAATATCTACTGTTAATCTGGAAATGTCATCTGCAGTACTTGCATTATGCCTCTAGATATTGAACATCTTCTGAGCTGAATAATGGCTAATGAACTGATTACATGAAAATCTGATGCATGTTTATGAATCCACCATACATTCTTGTAGAAAAAGGATTCATAAACTGTCATTACTGCACTCCAAGGGACTCAACAAAGACGACACTTTACTTATATATATATATTTAGTTTGGTGCTATAATTATGACAGCATTGCACTTGTTTACTATTTAGATTTGGAAGAACTTTCAAGAGATGTCAGATATAGATTACTCGCCATATCAATACATTTTCTTTCCCTGTTTGTGGTCAGTTATCCTCCCTGGCGGTAATCCCGAGTGTGGCTCGGGGTTAAATTTCAGTACCATTAGCGGTAACCCCGGGCCACACTCAGGATTGCATCTTAGGATTCTGGTCCAGGTTACATACCTTGTCACCAGGATCCTGCGATGTCCCCCCGCTGTGTCTGCGGGCTGTGTCCTCCGCCCAATGCCTCTGTGTGCCGGGATCCATTCCCTGCGAGCATCGCGACGCATGATGGGGCGGAGCCCGGCGGCAAATTCAAAAAGTACACAAAACATAACACATACAGTACGCTGTAATCTTATAGATTACATTACTGTAAGAAATCATTTCACCTCCCTTTTGTCGCTAGTGCTTTGTCCAGTGCCCTGCATGCAGTTTTATATTATATATACTGTTCTTTCTGCCTGGAAACTTGAGATTGTCCATAGCAACCAAAAAGTGTCCCTTTACATCAAAAGTGGTTTTAGACTAACTAGAAAACAACGATAGTAAATTAGAATTGCAGAATTGAGCGATAGTGATTTGTGGGAAAATTCATTTTATGATTATTATTATTTTTTTTTATAATTATTATTTATTATATTATAATTTATGATTTCATGTTTCAAACTTTATCATACCCGGGACTACTAGACTCTTGTTTGTACCGCTTTGAGACGCAAAAATCTGACATAATCATACCACCAGGGTGGCTACACTAACAACGTTCAGCTCACAAATCTACCATTATTATTATTATTACACAGGAATTATATAACATCAACCGTTTGTGCAGCGCTTTACAATGTGAGGGCAGACAGTACAATTACAATACATGATTTAATTTTATTGTAAGCTGTAAGCAACAAGCACATACATTAAATATAAAAATACTTAATTTTAAGAGAGCAAATTTTCCAAGGATGAGGGATGCTCTCCAAGACTTATGCCCTGTACACACGGTTGGACATTGATCGGACATTCCAACAACAAAATCCATGGATTTTTTCCGACGGATGTTGGCTCAAACTTGTCTTGCATACATACAGTCGCACAAAGTTGTCGGAAAATCTGATCGTACTGAACGCGGTGACGTAAAACACGTACGTCGGGACTATAAACGGGGCAGTAGCCAATAGCTTTCGTCTCTTAATTTATTCTGAGCATGCGTGGCACTTTGTGCGTCGGATTTGTGTACACACAATCGGAATTTCCGACAACGAATTTTGCTGTCGGAAAATTTTATAGCCTGCTCTCAAACTTTGTGTGTCGGAAATTCCTATGGAAAATGTGTGATGGAGCCCACACACGGTCGGAATTTCCGACAACAAGGTCCTATCACACATTTTCCATCGGAAAATCCTATTGTGTGTACAGGGCATTAGACTGGGAGGGAATATTGGCATTGATGAACACAGAACAGAATAGGATAGGCAGCACTGATTGACAGCACTGATTAACACTGGCAGCAGTGATGGGCATTGATTGCCACCACTGATTGGCAGCACTAATGGGTACTAATTGGCAGCACTGCTGGGCACTGATTAGCAGCACTAACACTAATAGGCAGCTTTGTTTGGCACTGTTGGGGCTGCACTGATATGCGGCACTGATAGGCTGCACTGGTGGGCACTTATAGGCAGCACTGACTGACAGCACTGATTGGCTCTGGCAGCAGTGATGGACACTGATTGGCAGCACTGATGGGCAATGATTAGCAGCCCTGATTGATACTGATAGGAAGCACTAATGGGCACTGTTGGGACTGCACTGATATGCGGCACTGATAGGCGGCACTGGTGGGCACTAATAGTTAGCACTGATGGGCACTAATTGACAGCACTGATTGGCACTGATGGGAACTGATTGGCACCACTGATGGGCACTGATTGGCAGAGGAGAGGAGAAAGTAGAGTTATAAGTGACTCTGAATGTGCTGTGGGATAGGTAGGATGAGAGCCAAAAAAGAGCACAGTCAAAGGGACCAAAGGAGTAAAGTTTTTTTTGAGGAGGGGGGGTCAACCATATCAAAGGCAGCCGAAAAGGTCCAGAAGTAGGAGTACAGAATAGTGTCCTTTTACAAACAGTGTTTTTCTTCATTGAGCTTTCTAGCATGTTTTCTATGGAATCTAGATGCAGACTTGAACATAGTGTTTTCTGTTACAGGGATTGGCTATAGGCATTGCTTCAAAAGTAACTGCAACAAGGATTTCCTGACAGCTGATCTCTTCAGAAGACACATCAGAGATTTGTTTCTTTGGAACTGTATACCTTAAAGAGGAAGTAATTTCTGCACTTCATATTGCGCTTTTCATGTCATATAATATACAAAATTATTTAAAATAATTACCCAGTCTAATGTCTCCAAAAAACGCTTGTTACTTACTGTATTTAGTAGTTTTAATAAAATCTTCTTCCTGGATTAGGCTGCACCATCTTGGTTATTGTTTTCTGAGTCCCCTGTGGACGTAATTTCCATCCTTTCTTGTTTTCCCTTGCTGAAATCTCGCACATGCGCGAGCATGTGTTACCGAGCCTCTTTCTCGGTCAACATTCCTACGACAACCAAGCAAGGAAGCTGGGAATAACTGCCCAGTCTCGCGTGTCTTCAAAGCGGTGCCACAGAGAGCGGAACTCTCAGACATGGCACGATGCTGGGGGGGGGAGCGTCACACAGAGTGTGCCGTGAATTGAACAGCGGACAGCGCATGCGCCGGTGACGTAAACAAACATTGCGGGACGAAATTTAAGAAGAAGAAACAAGTAAGGAGACTTTTACAGGCAGGGATCAGTAGCTTTATTAATAAGGATTGAAATGAGCTGAAGTTGGGACAATCACTAAATATCACAGAGCGCATAGGATCTCTAGAGGTCTGAGGGTCAGAGGAATATGAAAATGAAAAATACAGTCACCCAGATTTTGTAAATATTTTATTATATCTTTTCATGTGACAACACTGAAGAAATGACACTTTGCTACAATGTAAAGTAGTGAGTGTACAGCTTGTATAACAGTGTAAATTTGCTGTCCCCTCAAAATAACTCAACACACAGCCATTAATGTTTTAACCGCTGGCAACAAAAGTGAGTACACCTCTAAGTGGAAATGTCCAAATAGGGCCCAATTAGCCATTTTCTCTACCCGGTGTCATGTGACTTGTTAGTTTTACAAGGCCTCAGGTGTGAATGGGGAGCAGGTGTGTTAAATTTGGTGTTATCGCTCTCACTCTCTTATACTGGTCACTGGAAGTTCAACATAGCACCTCATGGCAAAGAACTCTCTGAGGATCGGAAAAAAAGAATTGTTGCTCTACATAAATATGGCCTAGGCTATAAGAAAATTGCCAAGACTCTGAAACTGAGCTGCAGCATGGTGGCCAAGACCATACAGCGGTTTAACAGGACAGGTTCCACTCAGAATAGTTAATAGCAGAGAAGAAATGCTCTTGCACACAAGTGGATAACCAGACAAGTAGTATTGACTGCTGAGCTCTGAGGAAGAAGGGATGTTCCCTTCGAAACACGTCAGCTGGCAGTGATCTCTGTGAGTTCCTCTGTGACCTCTGGAGAGCTCTGCTCATCCTAGACTGTATGCTGCTAGTCGATGACTATTTATATTGCGAGATCTTCTATAACTCTTTGTGAGTAGTTTCTTTTTATCGCTGCAGAGGTTGAAGGGGTGGGGGTTCAGCCTGTCAGTGCCTAGACCATATGCCACACACTGCTTCAAATTGGTCTGCATGGCTGTCATCCCAGAAGGATGCACAAGAAAGCCCTCAAACAGTTTGCTGAAGACAAGCAGACTAAGGACATGGATTACTGGAACCATGTCCTGTGGTCTGATGAGACCAACATAAACTTATTTGGTTCAGATGGTGTCAAGCGTGTGTGGCGGCAACCAGGTAAGGAGTACAAAGACAAGTGTGACTTGCCTACAGTCAAGCATGGTGATGGAAATGTCATTGTCTGGGGCTGCATGAGTGCTCCCGGCACTGGGGAGCTTGTCAGAAACCATGAATCAGACTGAGACAGAAGTATAGTTAAATCACACTTGTTTAATTATAATAATAAAAAAAGGTAAACAGAGTAAACGTAGTCAAAATATAGCCAGAGCTCAGGAACTGGAACGGATAGTCAAACAATCCAAAACGTCAGGGAGCCAAAGATGAGCGTAGTAGAACAGCAAGCAGGATCTGGAGCCAGAAGGAATGTCAGCCAAGCAAGTCTTTAACAGGAACACAGGAGAGCGTCTTTAGAGATGTGACCAAGGTGAAGGCAGAGATCATCTGGATTGGACGGCTTAAGTAGGCAGGACTAAGGAGCAGGATATCATCAACAGGTGAGGCACTGTGGAGAGATAGGAGCTGGCAATTAGCCAACAGCTGAGCGGCCAGCTTTGAGAAGGAAGGACTGAGCCCAGCCCTGACAGAGCTACAGTTTATTGAGGGAATCATGATTTCCAACATGTACTGTGACATACTGAAGCAGTACATGATCCCCTCCCTTCGGAGACTGGACCGCAGGGCAGTACTTCAACATAATGACCCCAAAACATACCTCCAAGATGACCACTGCCTTGCTAAAGAAGCTGAGGGTAAAAGTGATGGACTGGCCAAGCATGTCTCCAGACCTAAACTTATTAAGCATCTGTGGGGCATTCTTAAATGGAAGGTGGAACAGCGCAAGGTCTCTAACATCCACCGGGTCGTTGTGCTGCTGAAAGATGAACCTCCGCCCCAGTCTCAAGTCTTTTGCAGCTTCTAACTGGTTTTCTTCAACAACTCTGTCCCTGTCCCTGCTGAAGAAAAGCATCCCCACAACAAGATATTGTCGCCACCATGTTTCACGGTGGGCATGGCGTGTTCAGTGACGTGTAGTGTTAGTCTTCCGCCACACATAGCATTTTGCTTTTAGGCCAAAAATTTCAATTTTGGTCTCATCTGACCAGAGCACTTTCTTCCATGTTTGCTGTGTCCCCCACGTGGGTTCTTGCAAACTGCAAACAGGATTTCTTATGGCTTTCTTTCAACAATGGCTTTCTTCTTGCCACTCTTCCATATAGGCCAGATTAGTGGAGTGAACGATTTATAGTTGTCCTGTGGACAGATTCTCCCACCTGAGCTGTGGATCTCTGCATCTTCTCCAGAGTTACCATGGGCCTCATGGCTGCTTCTCTGATTAATGCTGTTCTTTCCTGGCCTTCCAGGTCAGGTGGCCGGTCATGTCTTGGTAGGTTTGCAGTTGTGCCATACACTTTCCATTTTTGGATGATGGATTGAACAGTGCTCCGTGAGATGTTCAAAGCTTGGGATATTTTCTATAACCTAACCCTGCTTTAAACTTCTCCATACCTTTATTCCCGACCTATCTGGTATGTTCCTTGGCCTTCATGATGCTGTTGGTTTACTAAGGTTCTCTAACAAACCTCTGAGGGCTTCACAGAACAGCTGTATTTATACTAAGATTAAATTACACACAGGTGGACTTAATTTACTAATTGGGTGACTTCTGAAGGCAATTGGTTCCACTAGATTTTAGTTAGGGGTATCAAAGTGAAGGGGCTGAATACAAATGCACGCTACACTTTTCACATATTAAAAAAAAAAACTTGAAAAGCATTTATCATTTCCCTTATACTTCACAATTATGTGCCACTTTGTGTTAGTCTATCACATAAAATCCCAATAAAAAACATTTACGTTTTTGGTTGTATCATAATAAATTGTGGACAATTTCAAGGGTTACGAATACTTTTTAAAGGCACTGTAACTGAAAGCCCATATGGGGATACCAGCACAAAGCTAGAGGAAGACTGCTGATGCAGTGCAATGCTCTGCGGGTTCTGGTAAAAAAATAAAAATAAATGCACATTCTTTTACCTGCAAAAATATGTGCATTTATTTATTTATTTTTTTGAGAGGCAAACTTATTCTTTATATCTGAAATAGCCATATAAAGCCTTCTGGGAAATGTCCAGTAGTAAGCTAGTAGGCCTAAAAGTAATTGCAATTTCTGTGCCATCAAACGCTGCTACTGTGCCCTCAAACGCTGCCACTGTGCCCTCAAACGCTGCCACTGTGCCCTCGAACGCTGCCACTGTGCCCTCAAATGCTGCCACTGTGCCATCAATTTCAGCCACTGTGCTTATTAAATGCTGCCACTGTGCCCATTAAACGCTGCCACTGTGACCATTAAACGTTGCCACTGTGCCAAACGCAGCCACTGTGCCATCAAACGCTGCCACTGTGCCAAATGCTGCCAGTGTGCCCATGAAATGCTGCCAGTGTGCCCATCATCTGCTGCCAGTGTGCCCATCAAATGCTGCCAGTGTGCCCATCATATGCTGCCAGTGTGCTAATCAAACGTTGCTAGCGTGACCATTAAATGCTGCCAGTGTGCCCTTGAATGCCGCCAGTGTGACCCCCGCTAGCTCGCCATCTGCCCGGCACTTATCCTGTCTTGGTGGGGCAACGGGTGACAGCGACAAGCGGGGTCCTCCATGCATCTCCTGCCATCCTCATTTCCTGTCCTCTTCTCCTGATAGGCGTTCGATAGCAGCGCCTGTTGTTTCAGCCAATCAGGTGACAGGTAACAGACCTAAGCACTTGATTGACGGAGATATTCCACGTAAGTGTAAGTATGTCTAGCGCGTGAATGGACACTACCTATGAAAAGTCACTTGCTTAGTAAAAATGCACTTGAGAGGTGACCTTTGAAAAGAATATCTCCCCTCTCCATACTTTGAAAAATGCATGAATTACTCTTGGGGGATCCCCCCCTTGATGCAAGTTGTTGTTACTTGTTATTCAGTGTCCACTCGTCACTGCATGCGATTTGCCCAGTCTTCTCTCTATTCCCCTTTTACTCCTTTACTTCTCTTTCCTCTCTTTGCGCTCTTCTCAGCAACTTCACCTTGCTTTTACCCCCCTGTGCCTACAGAATATGATGACTCTCATTCTAAGCTTTTGAAATATAATCTCATACTGAATTTTGACTGAGTTACATAGATCTTAGCCATAATGATGAGTAATGATGATCAGCCAAGCAGACAATTTGCTTTTACCAACAGGACTCTGTTCCCTTTAACCATGAAAATTCCATTGGTAGCTACCGCTAGAAAGCTTACGATAAAAAGGGTGTGTGGGAGCTAATCCAATGAACGTCCAAGATGAAGCTACACCATTAGACACGGCGAAACTCGTTGATGTCGCGACACTGCCTAGTCCGTGGACGCCACAGGCATGAAATACTATGCAAAGTAAGACGTGAGAATGGGGAGACTACGCGCGACATGGCTTATCAGCCTTGATAGCAGCAACAGTTAACCATAACCGATCGGCCCAAAGCACACATTTGCTGCCGCTGTCGCAGCAGCAAGAGGTGATGATCGTGATTTATCCTCTGCCCTCTGCATACTATTATACATCATTGGAGGAACCGACCGCACATAAGAGCCGCGGAAAACTACATATGGTGCAGTCCCGGAATGAGGTGGTAATGTACAGCTGTACAGGCTAAACACCTGTTAAACATCTATATAAGCAAGCTTGCTATATTGACTGAATTATGCTATTTGCTCCAGATATATGCCATTGCGTGATTATTATACATATGATCATCTGAGTTGAAAACCGGTACACAGACTGTCACTGTGATCAGCGAACTCTTTGTATACCTTGGGAATTAAGTTGGAAAGGATTGGACTTGTGGATAAACACTTGAATACACTTGTTGTCAGCCACAGACTAACCTAAGCCTGGAGGGTACTATTGCATGCCTCTATTAGTACGCCCCCCCTGTTTGCTCTAATCTTTTCTCCCTAGCCCTATCCAAAGGAAGATCGTATTACTTGACACAGTTAGTTACTAGCTCTAATCAATAATGACAATATGATGAATCTAACATTGTTTATTTAATATTCATTTAATATTTTTTCATCCCTCCCAATGACCAGCACATGTTCACTTTCTCCTCCTCTCCTTGCTCCAAAGTTGTTTTAGCCCATTGCTGACCATTTAATAATTGACATGACTGGGAACATATTATGATCCCATACTATCCAATTTAATTGTATATTGGTATATGGTATCAGAGGACTAAAACAACACGCCCGGACTTGGCCAGTTGCACTTGTGTGTTTTATGTTTGTCCTGTATGTTTGAATTGTCTGTGTGATTTGTTTCATTTTTGCTTGAAACCAATTCATTTTATTGTATTGCACTTTTACCAATCAATTTCTAAAAACAACTTCTCTAATTGATATCTGAATAAAGTTGTTATTTTTTGCATAACCTTCATGATTGATATTTGTTGCCAAAAGTAGCCCCTTTTTAGCTCATCTCTATAGTACTTCATAACAGCCTAATTTTGGTAAAGCCTCTTCCAATGATATATAGAATACTGAAAATAGCTCATTATCAATTTTGTCATTTGGGGAACTTCCTTAAAAAAAAGGAAAATGGTGCATAATTCTGTATTCTTTATTCTCCTCTTTTGGAACGCTTACAGAAAAACCCAAAAATTGTGGCAACAAAAAAACTGTCAATACCATTCATGAATATCTGCTTATCTAGGTATTACAGGTGCCACGACAGCATTTTATCCAATTTTACCATACTACCCCTCCCAGCTGTTGATTTGTTGTGTCATCTTTGAAACATTTTCAAAATCAAATGAGCTCCTGTACAAGGGACATGCATGTTTATATTTGCAGGAATTAGGCCACTTGCACTGGCTATTGTTAAAAGAAAAGGAAATGCCTTTAATAAGCAGATGGCATGGCTAAAACAGAAATATTAGGTTGCTTTAAACTTGATGATCTTTGGAGAAGAAACAAGTTAAGCCACAAACATCTTTTGTTTCCTATTTTAAAGTTGTTCTAAAGCCTTAAAGAGGTTCAGCCTCTCCTAGGTGGAAGTCCCCATCCTGTGCAGCCTCTAAACTAGCACTATGAAGGGAACTCCAGTCTCTCTGGTGTGTGCTGGCCAGCATTGCAAAGTGCTTTAAACAAGCCTTGTTTTCTGCAGCGGTTCTTCTTAACTTCTTTTCTTTTTTATGTTTCTGCTGTTGTTCTCATGAGCCCTGTAGTCCTCCTCTGTTCCTCTGCCTTTTCCTAGATGGCGGCCTTGCTTCAGGGTTTCTGAGCATGCCAGCAGGAAATGACAACAGCAAGGACCTCCTTTGCCAGTTTCCAAGATGGCTCCAGAGTCTGCAAGTCGCACTGAGCATGCTTGGCAATAGGGATGAGCTTGATGATTCTGATATCTGCCAGCATACCATCAAGGTATTTTGTGCTAAGCCATTATAGCAATGATGTCAATTTTAACTAAGCTTTTTGCTGCTTGCTTATGCTATCTGCCAGCACGTTACCAAAACTGTTGTGAACTAAGCTGTCATCACTGTATTAGACATGCTTTATAAGGGATTCTTTGCTTTTTGCCTATCTATTAGCTGTCCTTATGAGCCCATAATTCTGACTCTATTTGAATAAGGCTGACCATGTGCCTGGCAGGTCACATGTCAGCAGAACTAAAGTGAGGCTTGGCTGGCAGGTCACATGTCAGCTGAACCAAAGTGAGGCTTGATTTACACTAGGGGCGCCATTTTGTCCTGACTCTATTTGACTAAGGCTGATCATGTGCCTGACAGGTCACATGTCAGCAGAACCAAAGTGAGGCTTGGCTGGCAGGTCACATGTCAGCTGAACCAAAGTGAGGCTTGGTTCACACTACGGCCATTTTGCCCTGACTCTATTTGAAAAAGGCTGATAATGTGCCTACTGATCAGAACAAGGCTTGGTCCGCATCATGGGTGCCATTTTATTTGTACATTAGGATTCTATACCTTTCAGAGAGGGGCATAGATTGCACGCTAGATGCCACGTGGATACCATTTCCTGTGTGGGATGTAAACCAAACCCACATGATTGAACAATTGCCTATGAATGCCACTATATATAAACGCAGTTTGCGGGGGGCCAGCCCATACCCCAGATGATGACTTGGTAGATTAAATGCGCCGGTACATACCGCGCTGGCTCCACAACACTGCGTTCTTCTTCTTGTGATCACATTATGCAAAGGACTGTTTTTATCTATCTTTTATCTTCAGTGATGCCTGCACCACATCTTTATTGGCCATTTAGATCAAATCCTCCTTATCTGGTGAAGTCTTGGTGTCCCAGGGTTGCATCCTTTTTTGTTTTAAGCAGCTTCTTCCGTGGTGAAGTCAGGGATAGCAGTGATGGCGGTAATTGCGGGCATTTCCAAAGCCCCTCTTCTCCTTCACTGGCCCACTCGATCAATAGCCTGAGGAGAGTCCTCTTGGTGCCAACAGGGAAATCTCTGTAGCCTCTTAAAATTACAGCTCATGTGTATTATAGCCTAGAGCTCCACAGAGGATGCCTTCACGGTGACTGACACCTGCGGTGACCTCTTGCCTCCTTTTTATAGGGACCTAAGACCTTTCTGGAGGATTCCAAGTAATCAACTGACCTGCCACAAAACTCACCACTGATGCAGGGAGGGATTGAATGTGCCAGTGTCACAATTCCATGAGAGAAAGGGGGCCTTGAAACAGATATAACTTTTACCTTTCATTCCCCTTCTTTGGCTAGGTCTGTCTGGGTCTGAAACAGAAGGGAAGTCTTCCAATGGGGGCATGTTTTGCAGTGATTTCCTCTATTTCTTTTGTGTCTATTGCACTGGAAGTGGAGAGAAATCTCCCCACTGGAAAACCCTACTCCATCATAAAAAAAAATCAGGCTTTACAACTTCTGAACTCTAAAAAAAATAAAAGATTAACTTCGCTGCTCCAGCACACTGCAAGGGTTAAATGTTTTGTCTAGTGGGAGCAGAAAAAGTAACTATTCTCACCTTATTGTTTGCTCTCCCAGGAGCTAGTTCTCCTGTTTTCCAGGCCCTCTGTGTCCCTACTTACTATGCAGGGCTGCTGTTACAGACATCAGAGAACAAAATCAAAATATAGAAGAATATATTGAGGTGAAAACATTTGAGCTGTTTTTGTTATATTATTGGAATATAACAGGGTATGCATGTGGAAGGCATTCGTGATAATGGGGGTGTCATAACTATTAGCCTGCCTTGGCCATTGTTTGGTCCTAATCTAACCCTGCTTACACAGGCTGTACTTCTTGCTTTGTACTTTTGCATAACGGTTCTACTTTACTGCTTCCACTTGCAGGCAGGTCACTACAAGATTCTTAGACCCCTTTCACACTGAGGAGCTTTTCAGGCATTGAAAAGCCTCTCAAGTAGGGTTGCCACATCATCCCTTTAACCACTTAGCAACCGGCCCATAGCCGAATGACAGCTACAGGGCGATTGCTTAACCCTGGGAGGGCGTACAGTGACGTCCTCCCAGAATCCCGCTGTATCACTGTGATCGGTAGAGTGAGAGCAATAATTTTCGCCCTAGACCTCCTCTGTAGCTCAAAACATGTAACCAGTAAAAAATTTTAAAGCGTCGCCTATGAGGATTTTTAAGTAGCAAAGTTTGGCACCATTCCACGAGCTTGTGCAATTTTGAAGAATATATTCAGGTGAAAACATTTGACTTGTTTTTGTTATATTATTGGAATATAACAGTGTATGCTTGTGGACGGCATTCGTGATAATGGGGGTGTCATAACTATTAGCCTGCCTTGGCCATTGTTTGGTCCTAATCCAACCCTGCTTACACAGGCTGTACTTCTTGCTTTGTACTTTTGCATAACGGTTCTACTTTACTGCTTCCACTTGCAGGCAGGTGCCTAAAAGATTGTTAGACCCCTTTCACACTGAGGCGCTTTTCAGGCGTTGAAAAGCCTCTCAAGTAGGGTTACCACATCATCCCTTTAACCACTTAGCCACCGGCCCATAGCCGAATGACAGCTACAGGGCGGTTGCTTAACTCTGGTTGAGTGACGTCCTCCCAGAATCCCGCTCTTGCGCACCCCCGAGAACATCCGTGACTGCCAGGTCCAGAGGACCCAGCGCATGAGGGATCACGGTAAACGGACACTGATTGCGGGCGTAACCCATGTGATCGCTCCTTCAAATGACGGATCGATCACACGTAAACAATCCGGCGTCATGTCATGACATGACATGCTGGTTCCTCCCTCCCCTCTGTGTACCAATCGGAAAAAAGGGGAAGGGATCGGATGGCAACAGCGATGTGGGCTGGATCTGTAGTGCCCACAGCGCTGCTCTGTGACAAATGCAGTCACATCCAGCCATCCATGCTCAGCCATCCCTCCATGCTCAGCAATACCTGCACTACCCTGCCATACCCTGCCATACTCTGTCATACCCTGCCATACTCTGCCATACCGTGCCATACTCTGCCATACCGTGCCATACTCTGCCATACCGTGCCATACTCTGCCATACTCTGCCATACCCAGCCATACTCTGCCATACCCTGCAATACCATGCCATACTCTGCAATACTCGGTGATACCCAGCCATACCCAGCCATACTCTGCAATACTCGGTGATACCCAGCCATACTCTGCCATACCCAGCCATACTCAGTCATACCCAGCCATGCGCAGCCATGCTCGACTGTACTCGGCCTTTGTATGTGGCCAGGCTGTGGAAGTCTCACACATGTGATATCGCCGTACTCAGGAGGAGTAGGAGAATCTATTTCGGGGTGTCATTTTTGGTATGTACATGCTATGTGTTAGAAATATTGTATAAATGGACAACTTTGTGTTAAAAAAAAAATGCGTTTTAACCACTTGCAGCTACAGGCATCATTCAGATATTAGCTTTTTCAGACGGCGATTCCCTACACCATAAGAATGATCGTAGTGGCTGTTCCACTGCTTGATCGTTCTTACGGGAGACAAGAGGGGATGTCCCCCCCTCCCGCCGCCCTCAGGTGCTTCTATCAACTCACTGCTACGATCAAAGCCAGGATCGTTTTTTTTTTTTTTTTTTATTTCAGGCTTCCCAGCCTAGAGGTGAGATGTGGGGTCTTATTGACCCCATATCTCACTGTAAAGAGGACCTGTCATGCCACCTTCCTATTACAAGGGATATTTACATTCCTTGTAATAGGAATAAAAGTGATCAAAAAATATATTTTTTAGAAAAAAGCATCAAACTAAAATAAATAAAGTATGTAAAAAGTGTGGCGCTATAAACTCAAAGAAAGAATTATATAAGTGACATATCTAAGGTCAAATACAGTGAGTAAATATTAGTATATCATTTGGTTACATGTGATATGAGAAACCAAATATCTTCTATATAATATACAAAGGTATAAACCAATGTGCGAGAAAAATCTACAGTATTAATGTAAATTACGAATATATACTATGTATACACTATAACATATACCAAATATATATATATATATATATATATATATATATAAATATATGAAATAAATCAAAACATGTGAAAAGTGATGCCAAATAAATTATAAAGTCCAAAAAGATCAATTGGCACCACCAGGAGCCAGCAAGTTAAAGTCCACCAACAGTGTAAAAAAAGAAGTGAAGAAGCCACCACCTGGGATCATAGGGGGCTTACCAGATGTAGATGACTTGGAACGACGTATGCCGGCCAAGTCATAACAGGCTATGGGACCAGCAGGTCGCACAAGTGTAATATTTTAAATACCCATATTGGATTGAAGATTGGAACAGAGATGTATGAAGAGGCTATGTAGAAGCAACCAGAATTCCCGGGAAAGGCAATAATGGTAGGGAAAAGCCGTCACCTGAATATCTTAAAAGGCTTACCAGAGGTTGTTGACCTGGGAAGACTTATGTCATCCAAGTCAAACAGGCACAATGACCACCTGGTCAGAAAGGTATTCCCCTTTAACGTATCCTCAAAATAATCCAAAATGGGGCAGCTGATTGGCATCCACAGTGAATCACAACAGTCATGGAAATAGTATCTCAATGGAAGGCCACAAACGGATATTCATATGCCATGGGAGAAATAGATGAAAGAGACTCACATAGCGTAATAACGTAAGTACTGGTTTATTAAAAATATTGAAAACAAACTCACATTTTCGTAGATCATCAAAAAATGTAAAAAGTCAAGTAGCGGTAATGATGAGGGGTCATCATTACCGCTACTTGACTTTTTAAATTTTTTGATGATCTACGAAAATGTGAGTTTGTTTTCAATATTTTTAATAAACCAGTTTTCAATTGGAAGGGAAGCTTTAGGAGCGGTGAATACACCACTCCTACAGCGCTGCAAAGATGCGGCTTGCAGGACTTTTTTTACAGTCCCCTCAGACTTTCACACTGGAGACACAGGAGAGGCTCTTTACAGGCGCTATTTTTAGCGCTGTAGCACCTGTAAAGCGCCTCAGTGTGAACCTGTGTAATTAATGTGTGTCCTGGATTAAAGGGATGATGTGGCAACTCTACGCTCAAGCCACCCCAGTGTGAAAGCCTGAGTGCTTTTACACTGGGGCGGTGCGCTTGCAGGATGGAAAAAAAAGTCCTACAAGCAGCATCTTTGGGGTGGTGCGGTAGCGGTGTATAAACCGCTCTCAAAATGCCCTGCCCATTGAAATGAATGGGCAGCGCTACTGAAGTGTCTGCAAAGCGCTTTGCCAGCACCACAACATGGGCACTATTAACCCTTTCTTCGACCGCTAGCAGGGGTTGAAAGCTATAACAGCGGTAAAGTGCCACTAAAACTAATGGCGCTTTACCGCTAACGCCCTCACCGCCCCAGCGTGAAAGGGGTATTAATGTGTTTTTCTGTGTTCCTGTTTTTCCTGTCTGTGCTCTGCCATCAAGTTAATTAAGCCCTCCAGGTGCAAAATGTTACAATGTTTTGATGTTGCACTGTGTCCCTAGGATAACCTGTGAGCTGGAGGTAATCAAACAGAAAGGGTTAACTTTTTTCCTGCCATTTATTGGGGCGATAGCATCCAACTGGATTGCTTTCCCAGTGGCCCCCGAAACCCTTTTCCTCATGACTTCCTCTCCAGGAACGGCTATGGTTGAGTGCCACCTGCAGTGGAGAAAACAGACTGCATCACCTACAAGTAATAGTGCCTGCAAACCGACCCTAAAGTGCCGCTACTGTCATTCCAGTGTGAAAGCCCCGAGGGCTTTCACACTGGAGCGATGCGCTCGCAGGACGGTATAAAAAGTCCTGCTAGCAGCATCTTCGGAGCGGTGAAGGAGCGGAGTATATACCGCTCCTTTACCGCCCCTGCTATTGAAATCAATGGGACAGCGCGGGTATACCGCCGGCAAAGCGCCTCTGCAGAGGCACTTTGCGGTGGTATTTAACCCTTTCTCGGCCGCTAGCGGAGGGTTTAACCGCCCCGATAGCGGGCGCATACCGACGGTAAAACGCCGTTAATAATAGCGGCGTTTTACCGCCGCCGCCCGCCCCAGTGTGAAAGGGCTCTAACAGAAAGAGTATCTAAAGTGTAAAAGTGTCATCAGTGTATTGTAGTCAGCCACAGATTACAGAGAGTTAACTGTGTAAATTGCTGACCTTCTAAGTCTGGAGTCCTGCCTTGATGTTGATTTCACATGACCGCAAACGTCTGCCTAGTGGTTAGGCATTATCGAGAGCAGTGTCCGAGTGTTCCCTCTATGATGCCTTAAGCCCCACCCACATACTCACAAAGGAATTCTATGATTAATTTAAATGCACTTACTATCTTATTGCAACATCTGTTAATTAGTTGGAGTGATGGTAGTATATATTGTGACCAACCTTTACTGAATAATATGGAAAACTATACATTTAAAGTTTGCTGGGTAAACCCCTTTTTTGTGCTTTCCCTGAATCCTTTCCTCAACATCAACAATGCTTATAGCAGCTCACGGCTAGTGACATGGGCCGTTGGGGTTCTATACATATCACAGCACCCTGCCTCAGTATTCCTATCAAGAATTGTAAGCGGGAGAATTAGCGTGGCTGTATTATAGAGGGAAACATACTGTGTGGTATTGTAAATGAAGTAACTTTAATTGCCAGATAAGCAACAGTGGAAAATCATATTTACAAAAATGGAGTAAACAGTTCTCATGTTAGCATATAAGGCACAGATGCACATCAATGGTATACAAGGCACATTTTGATGCTGTCCATAAGCAGGTTCCACAGATGCAGCAAAGATGATTTAACAGGAAAATACACTGTCTTAGATGAGCTTCTATCACAAGCACAGCAGCAGCGCTGATAGGCAGGACTCCTGCGGAACCCTGTTCTGTCCCTACAGTCTGGAACACTCTCCCTGAGTAAGGCCTAGCTTTCCCTCACAGGCAGTATACCTTTCCCTCGCTCATTCCACACACGTCTCCTAACATGGTGGCTGGGACCTCTTTTATATGGAAGCTAACAGAAAATGGTGGACAAAATCTCGAGATAACTTGGTACCAATCAGAACATGGCTGCTGGAGACAAATACAGAGAAGTTACAGCCTCAACAGGATTTTACAAAACAGCAGGAAAACACAAACACATTCTGAATATAATATGACATTTCTGCATGAGAAAGTAAGTATGATACAATTGTAGTCCAACTTCTCCTCTCAGCCAGCAAGACTGTCCTCTCACAGTTAACCAGTGGCGGCTTGTGCATTAAGGGTGCACAGACGCCACCCCCTCTCTCCTGCCACCCCCTCTATCACCAATAGATACATTCATGCAATGCATGAATCTATCTATAGCCGCCGCTGCCACCCCCTATTCAGGCACCCGGCCCCTTTTCGGGTGCAGGGTGCCTGAATTACATCGGCGGGGGGGTGTTTTTGAAGCACCTAATTAGAGCCATGAGCTCTAATAGTCTTTAAAAAAAGTGACCTGCGAGCGCTCATCAGGTGCTTGGGTCTGTTACCTGTCACCTGATTGGCTGAAACGACAGGCACCGCTATTGGACGCCTATCAGGGGGAGAGGACAGGAGATGAGGACGGCAGGAGATGCACGGAGGACCCCGCTCGTCGCCATCACTCGCTGCCCCACCAAGACAGGGTAAGTGCCGGGAAGATGGCAAGCGGGCAGGGGTCACACTGAGGGCATTCAAGGGTACACTGGCAGAAATTAATGGTCAGACAAGCAGCATTTGATGGGCACACTGGCAGCATTTGATGGGCACAATGGCAGCATTTGATGGGCACACTGGCATCGTTTGATGGCACAGAGGCAGCGTTTGATAGCACAGTGGCAGCGTTTGATGGCACAGTGGCAGCGTTTATTGGGCACAGTAGCAGCGTTTGATGGGCACAGTGGTAGCATTTGGCACAGTGGCAGTGTTTAATGGGCACAGTGGCAGCGTTTGGTACAGTGGCTGCAATTGATGGCACAGCGGCAGTGTTTGATGGGCACAGTGGCAGCATTTGATGGGCACAGTGGCAGCGTTTGATGGGCACAGTGGCAGTATTTAATGGGCACAGTGGCAGCATTTGGCACAGTGGCAGCGTTTGATGGGCACAGTGGCAGCCTTTGATGGGCACAGTGGCAGTATTTAATGGGCACAGTGGCAGAGTTTGGCACAGTGGCTGCAACTGATGGCACTGTGGCAGCGTTTGATGGCACAGTGGCTGCAATTGATGATTTTTTTTTCAAAATTTTCTGTGCAACCCCCCCAAAATTTTGAGGACCAGCCGCCACTGCAGTTAACTGTATGTGAGGAGTCTACCTACAAGCTTAGCCCTGAATCAATAGCAGGGCTGGCTGTTTGGTTGATTTATGCAAGTTTCAAAACAGGTGGATGTAAGTTTGAAGGAGTACAGACTTCCCTAGGTAATGCCCACATGTGATGCTGAGCCTCCTTTAGTAAAATAATTATAAGCCAGTACATGAAAGGGGAGGGCCGAGCACAGGAAACAAGATTAAAGCTATCTGACTTGCTGCAGCTTCCAATGCACAAAGTAAATAAGCTATTTCAGTACAGAAGGGGAGCCAGTACAACTGTGCAAGACTGAAGGTAAAGCTCAAGTTTTAAGCACTACTGTAAAAAAAAAATTCAGATATCTGTATACTTTTACTTAGAGGACTCACCTTGCATCTGACCTATAGTTTATTAGCTAAGCAAATGAGGTCTGTACAGTTGAAGTCATCTACTTTTTCATTTCTTACTGTGATAGCTGTAAAACCTAATGCTTATATCAAAGGTATTACTTTCACTGTGCGTGTTAATGCATATTAATTCCATACTGTCACGGATTTCAGGAATCTTGATTTAGAGCAGGTCTGTAATTTGTATAAACTGATAAACCCTTAACATTTTTCTTTTTCCTTTTTTCCCTATTGTTTACCAACACGCTGTGGTCTTCCAAACTCATTAAACAGTCCTTCATCTGTGTATAAATAAATGAGGATAAAAATTTGCCTAAGATCACATAAAACACACAAAAAAAAATGAACATAAATGAAAAACCCTGACATTGCAACCTTACTATTTTAAAAGTCCCCCGTTCGATCTTAACCCATATGTCTTAAAATATTTTCTATAAATTATTGGACATCCTCTCGACAGACCCCTGTTTTGTCTTTCTTTCTCTCTCTTTTCCCCTCTCTTCTTATCTTCTATTCTCTATTCTGTCTTTTTTCTTATACTCAATTAATTAATTAATTAATTATTCATTTTCATGCGTTATTGTACACTTGCAAACTAATCTTAACATCTTTTTTGGTAACCTATGTTAATTTTCGTTGGTATTTTACCAAATATACTTAGGGCAAATACGGGCTTTAATATTTCATGTTGCTAATTGTATTTTTTTTCTTTTTTTTGTAAATTTCTATACATTTCTATAATGAAAATTTCAATAAAATATATTTTTAAAAAATACTATAAATACTATAAATACACATATTAAACACAGTTATCAAAGTACAGCATTTTTGTGATAGTTGTCCTTTATGTAAACATATGGGATCATATAGATTGTTTGCTCTAACGGGCAGGGCTCTCTGATTCCTACTGTATTAAAGTGTATTGTAGTTGTACTGTCCACCCTCAAGTTGTAAAGTGCTGCGTAAACTGTTGGCGCTATAAAAATCCTGTATAATAATATTATTATACAGGATTTTTAAAGCACGATAGTTTACACAGCACTTTACAACTTGAGGGTAGACAGTATTTGTACTAGTTTTTTTCTACTGTAATTCCAAATAAAAAATGTAAAGGAAAACTGTTTTGGGTCAATTTTATTTTAGAATGTTTTATGTTTATATGTTAGAAATCTTTTTTTTAATGTGTGTATGAAAAAATATATATATATATATATATATTAATATACATATATACACCGATCAGCCATAACATTATGACCACTGACAGGTAAAGTGAAAAGCAATTATCTTGTTACAATGGCACCTGAAAGTGGGTGGGATACATTAGGCAGCAAGTGAACATGCTATCCCTGAAGATGACGTGTTGATAGCAGAAAAAATTGGTACGCATAAGGATGTAAGCAACTTTGACTAGGACCAATTGTAATGGGTCAGAGCATTTGCAAAACTGTAGCTCTTGTGGAATGTTTCTGGTCTGCAATGGTCAAAATCTACCAAAAGTGGTCCAAAGAAAAAGAACCAGATAACTGGCAACAGGATCATGGGTGGCCAAGGTTCATTGAAGCACATGTATTTAAGTAATGCTCTTCATAAAGTCCATGTGACAGGACAGGTTAAGGAACTGATTTCAGACACTGGACTAGAAACTGGAAACCAGAAATGGAGTATTCTCCACCTTTGTTTTAACCAGATTCTCCATTTGATACAGTGGTTACATCTCAGATCCATGTAAGTGCAATTTTCATATAAAAAAAATGATTTTTAATAAATACTAAACTGTAGAGTGTGCTTTGTGTTATCTTTTGTGACATCGGATGGAATTAACCAGTGAGGAATTAATCTGCAAAAATGTCAACAATTCTGTGTTTTCCTGTCAATATGGGGTGCTGTGTGTACATTAATGAGGAAAAAAATGAACTTAAATGATTTTACCAAATGGCTGCAATATAACAAAGAGTGAAAAATTTAAGGGGGTCTGAATACTTTCCGTCTCCAGTGTGTGTGTGTGTGTGTGTGTATATGTATATATATATGTATATATATATATATATATATATATATATATATATATATAATATATATATATGTGTATACACACACACACACACAAACTATATAACTTTGCCTGGGGGTTATTTGATATTTCTTCACATAGGGAATTCCTGTTCCTGGTTAGTGGATTTTATTTCTAATATCAAACTAGCCTGAGGTCAAGTAAATAACTTGGGCAGGCACGTACTAACTCATGCTACATATATTTCGAATAGCTCAAATGACTAAATTACTTATTTTCGGCAAACAAATCTCTTAGATTGCTGTTTTACATAAAATAATGAATTTGCTAGAGGAGTTAAAATATTTTTTTTATGTTGTGAACGACCACACAAAGCTTTGGTTCCTAACCAATTTATGGTAAATGAAAAAATAAATTTGACTGTATTAAACTTTACCCTATAAATAGCATATTAACTATTATTGACATATTAACGTGGTTGTAAAACCTAAACATTTTTTACCTTAATGTTTAGGTGTTAGAATCCTCTCTCCCCCCCCTCTTACTTACCTGAGCCCCCTTTTCGATCCAGCACCATGCACGTCTGCAGCTTTTCTCTCCCCTCACTTCCAGGTCTCGCTGGCTTTGCTGGGGCATCGGGAGACAGTGGCTCCCAGTGCTGTCAATAAAGCCAGTGACAAGGGAGCGGGGGGGGGGGGCAAGTCCACTGTCTGTATAAATGGAGGCAGTGGTGGGGCTTGGGTGCGAGCATGCACGTGTGCCCCCATGGGAAGCAGCTTCCCATGGGGGCACTATACAAAGGGGAGGGGCCAGGAGGGAGACCTGAAAAGAGGAGGTTTCAAGGTCACTCTGTGCAATTCCATTGCACAGAGCAGGTAAGTATAGACACATTTGTTATTTTTTATTTTATTTTTTAACTATGTAACTTTACAATCACTTTATTATAGAGAATTTCTTTTGTTGCAGTATACATTCTGCTTTGAACCTCCCATAAAACATTTACTGATATGTAAATATATGTTGTACTTTGGTTTAATATTGCGCTGTGACAACACTTTCATTTTCACGGCACAAAGGTCTATTCAGCTCAGCTTTAACATCACTTTAGGTGTGTCTATACGCTATACTATTTTTCAGCTGAGCAATATTGCTAAAAGGACCATAGCTTTCCTAATTCCACACTACAGGACTGTTTATTTATACTGCCTCAAAGTATTATTTTTTAAAGATAAGTGGGGTCTAGGATGTGAGAACCTTACTGATTGATGTAATATCTTGTCGGGATTTTTCAGTATTTCTGGAAATGGCGTACACTGATTAACCCAACTGTCAGTAGAGCTCAGGTTCTGAAACTGTCTGAAAGCGCAGACCCATCTTTATTAGGTAAACCATCAGCTTATCAGATGTATTGCATTCATTTAGGTAGCAGATGTTGGAGACTGTATAGTGTTTGTGAGTGAATATACTGTTGCACTGTCTAGTTAATTGCCCATTGTGCACACCCCTACCTGTAAGCCTAATTTGTGTATAACAGTGTACTCTGTATTTTTTACTTCAACCCACAGCTGCTGTTTATCCATGAGATAAAAATCTATTTAAAATAGATGCGATATCTAAATAAGTGCTTTTCCAAGAAGTCAGGTGACTAGCATTTTCTGAAGTATAGTACGTATAAACAGCCAAGCGAAGATTACAACATTCATGTGAAAATATCACAAAATAATCACAAAAAAAATTCTTGTAACATTACAAAACAAATGATTTTCATGTAATTCGTATAGTATTTGCACAAAATAATTCAAAAGACCACTGCTACAGTCAGGTTCATAAATATTGGGACATCGACACAATTCTAATCTTTTTGGCTCTATACACCACCACAATGGATTTGAAATGAAACGAACAAGATGTGCTGTAACTGCAGACTTTCAGATTTAATTCAAGGGTATTTATATCCAAATCAGCTTAACGGTGTAGGAATTACAACAGTTTTTGTATGTGCCTCCCACTTTTTAAGGTACCAAAAGTAATGGCACAGATTAACAATCATCCATCAAACTTTCACTTTTTAATACTTGGTTGCAAATCCTTTGCAGTCAATTACAGCCTGAAGTCTGGAATGCATAGACATCACCAGACGCTGGGTTTCATCCCTGGTGATGCTCTGCCAGGCCTCTACTCCAACTGTCTTCGGTTCCTGCTTGTTCTTGGGGCATTTTCCCTTCAGTTTTGTCTTCAGCAAGTGAAATGCATGCTCAATTGGATTCAGGTCAGGTGATTGACTTGGCCATTGCATAACATTCCAGTTCTTTCCCTTAAAAAACTCTTCGGTTTCTTTCGCAGTATGCTTCGGGTCATTGTCCATCTGCACTGTGAAGCGCCGTCCAATGAGTTCTGAAACATTTTGCTGAATATGAGCAGATAATATTGCCCGAAACACTTCAGAATTCATCCTGCTGCTTTTGTCAGCAGTCACATCATCAATAAATACAAGAGAACCAGTTCCATTGGCAGCCATACATGCCCACGCCATGACACTACCACCACAATGCTTCACTGATGAGCTGGTATGCTTTGGATCATGAGCAGTTTCTTTCCTTCTCCATACTCTTCTCTTCCCATCACTCTGGTACAAATTGATCTTGGTCTCCTCTGTCCATAGGATGTTGTTCCAGAACTGTGAAGGCTTTTTTAGATGTTGATCTCTAATCTGGCCTTCCTGTTTTTGAGGCTCACCAATGGTTTACATCTTGTGGTGAACCCTCTGTATTCACTCTGGTAAAGTCTTCTCTTGATTGTTGACTTTGACACACGCATACACCTAACTCCTGGAGAGTGTTCTTGATCTGGCCAACTGTTGTGAAGGGTGTTTTCTTCACCAGGGAAAGAATTCTTCGGTCATCCACCACAGTTGTTTTCCGTGGTCTTTCGGGTCTTTTGGTGTTGCTGAGCTCACCGGTGTGTTCTCTCTTTTTAAGGATGTTCCAAACAGTTGGTTTGGCCACACCTAATGTTTTTGCTATCTCTCTGATGGGTTTTTTCAGCCTAACGATGGCTTGCTTCACTGATAGTGACAGCTCTTTGAATCTCATATTGAGAGTTGACAGTAACAGATTCCAAATGCAAATAGCACACTTGAAATGAACTCTGGACCTTTTATCTGCTCCTTGTAAATGGGATAATGAGGGAATAACACACACCTGGCCATGGAACAGCTGAGCAGCCAATTGTCCCATTACTTTTGGTCCCTTAAAAAGTGGGAGGCACATATACAAACTGTTGTAATTCCTACTGATTTGGATGTAAATACCCTCAAATTAAAGCTGAAAGCCTGCAGTTAAAGCACATCTTGCTTGTTTCATTTCAAATCCATTGTGGTGGTGTATAGAGCCAAAAAGATTAGAATTGTGTCGATGTCCCAATATTTATGGACCTGACTGTACATATAGGGTTTTGTCAGATAGGTTCCTACTGAACTTTCCCATCCGCTCTAGGGCCGGCTGGGAAAAAGATATCGGCTCTATCTCCGAGGAGTTCTGGGACGATATTCTCTGTACCTCGCCCCAGGTTCTTTCTCCATCACACAGACTGACACAGATTTTTATCCTCCATAGAGTCTATAGAACTCCCCAATTTCTGTATGCAATCGGACTGAAAACTGAGCCAGCCTGTGCTAGATGTGGTAATACAGGTACGCTAATACTTCTTTTATAGCGTTGTTTGAAACTCCAAAGATATTGGGCAGAGGTGATTGGTACCTTAAATGGACTATTGGATATTAGCATTCCGATTGAACCACTTATATGTCTTCTGGGTGATATGTTATTTTATACCTCCCCTATCTGTAACACAATAAGGCGCGCACTTTTTGTAGCTCGTAGACAGATTGCTCTTAAGTGTACCTCTCCCTATCCACTGACTGTAGCCGAGTGGATTTTAGATCTCAATAGGATTATTATTTTTGAAAAACATACATACTCCTTAAGGAATTCCATGAG
This sequence comes from Lithobates clamitans, assembly GCA_037952925.1. Lineage (NCBI taxonomy): Eukaryota > Metazoa > Chordata > Amphibia > Anura > Ranidae > Lithobates > Lithobates clamitans. Next base: position 2,060,163 of record JBBGZY010001544.1, read on the forward strand.
TAAGTTTGATGCCACCTGGTCAAGATGACTCCAGTCCATGACCTAGGTACCATGCAAAACTAATAGGTTCCTAGGTATGTAGTTTGTAATATTGGATACTGTTTTTGTCCTTTTTTTATTTTTAATTTTTTTCATATATACTCCAAGAGTGGCATGGGGGTTGGGGGAAGGGGGGGGGGGGTTTGTCGGGATGGGTGGTCTGGGGTTCATTTTTTTTTTCTTCTCTTTTTTTCAGGTTGTGTTTGGTTTGATGTGATTTTGTTTGTACAATTTATTTGTATTGTCTCAATGTTGTTTGCATATAAAAATAAAAAAGGATCTGAAAAAAGACCAAGACTGACGGAAATGAAAGCATACATTACAATACATAATTTCTGAAGTTGTATTCTGTCTAATGAGAATTTTTGTAACTTTAGTAACCCATTTGTTTTCCATATGAGACTAGCACGGAAAAGAAAAATTATCCAGTATTCACATTGTGTGTATCTCCTTCTATTCTAGGAGCAGAGAATTAAGGTAAAACCACTTAAACTGTCACACATGCATAGTTTTTTTTTCCCATTTAGCCAGTGGGCTAAATGAAAAAAAAATAACGCATTCATCCATTCACACAAGAGAGGTGGATGCAGAAATCCCCTCCGCCGAGACGTATTCTGACAGAGGGGACTCTTCTCTGTCAGAATACACTGATCAGCACTGCAGCTGATTGGCTGCAAGCTGCTGGTCAAACAAGGCCTTCCAGTAGTTCTATAAGCTTATCTGATGGGTGGCTACTGTCTAACAGGCAAGGCCACACAGATTAAAATTCAGCTGGTCCCTGCTGAATTGAATTAATTTTGATCTGTGTGTGCCCAGCTTTACCTTTTTCCTTGCTCTAGCAGCAGGGGCGTTGCAAGGTCTACAAACGATCTGGGGCTAGAGCCCATAGCAGCGTAGTAAAGAAAGTAAAGAAAGTCATATGCTTGGGCGAGCATACACATGTATATACAGTAATATACGTGTGTGTGTATATATATCCCCAGAGAGCCCCCCACTTACATCAGGGTCCCCAGAGAGCCCCCTTACATCAGGGTCCCCAGGGAGCCCCCCCTATATCAGGTTCCCCAGAGAGCCTCCCCCTTACATCAGAGTTCGCAGAGAGCCTCCCCCTTTCATCAGGCTACCCAGAGGGCCCCCCACTTACATCAGGGTTGCCAGAGAGCCCCTCTTACATTAGGGTCCCCAGAGAGCCCCTCTTACATTAGGGTCCCCAGAGAGCCTCTCCCTTGCATCAGGGTCCCCAGAGAGCCTCCCCTCCCCTTGGGGACCCTTGCAGAGACTCGGGGCTATTGGCCCCAGATTCGGGGCTATAGCCCCAAAAGCCACCCCCTAGCGACGCCCCTGTCTAGCAGGCTTTCTCCAGTGCTGTGACTGGTCCTCTGGAGCTCCTGGGTAAATTGTGAGTGGCTGTGGTCACATTCCAGCCTCATCGTACCATACAGTGTTCATGATCCTGTATGGTATGTGATGATGCTGAGGCTAGGGTGGGGGAGGAGGGCACCTCAGCTGGCTGGAGAAAGTATACATGAGGCTATTTCCCCCAGCACTGCAAGGGTGCACTTTTACACTTTGCTGGAGTTGGGCTGCATCACATCACTTGCTGTTTATGGTCAAATCTTTGAATAGGTTAGAAATATACTGGGACTTTTCAGACTCTACATAGATCTATTCCACACACTATATCTTATTAAAAGGCATGATTTTCATTAAAATATAGTGTGTGTGTGGAATACATCTTCGTAGAGCCTGAAAAGTCCCAGTATATTTCTAACCTATTCAAAAACATTTTACTTTCTCTTTAGTAAACGTGCACTGCAAGGGTCAGTACAGGTTTACTGTACAGGACAGCAAATTCTTGAAGGCACAACAGGTTGGGATTCACAGGAGGAGAAAAAGCAGTCTGCTATCTGTCATCTCTTATCTTCAGTCTGCCCGAGGAGAGCTCCAATGTCTGCTGGACAGAAAGCAGTGATCGAGGCTGCTGCCTGCTCCACCCACCTGTACTGGAGCTCCCACCGTCTTGGTCCAGCCGACCAGCCTGTCAGGAACCTGTGCCCAGGAGAGTGTTTATGTTGTTTCCGGCAAGGGACGGGAAGCCTGCAGTAGGTATGGGCACATTCTCAGCTCTGCTTTTGGACAGACTCTAGTGACACAGAGGTTGAGACAAAGGGTGATGCTCGAGTGTTTTCGTGGCCCCTCCCACACTCCGCCCAGGGCAGTGCCCCCCCCACCCCCCCAACCTGTACTGGCCCTGACTGTCATGCCGCGTACACACGACCGGACTTTACTTGGACATACTTGGTTTCCGAGGACCGGAGTCCGTCGGACAATTCAATCGTGTCTGGACTCCAGCGGACTTTTTTCCCCAAAAGTTTGACGGACCTAGAAATGAAACATGTTTCAAATCTTCGACGGACTCGAGTCCGGTCGAAAAGTCCGCTCGTCTGCATGCTAGTCCAATGGACAAAAACCAACGCTAGGGCAGCTATTGGCTACTGGCTATGAACTTCCTTGTTTTAGTCCGGTCGTACGTCATCACGTACGAATCCGTCGGACTTTGGTTGATCGCGTGTAGGGAAGTCTGTTCATTCGGAAAGTCTGTTGTAAAGTCCGTCGAAAAGTCCGCAGGACAAAGTCTGCTGTAAAGTCCGTTCGTGTGTACGCGGCATTAGGAACACCAGGGATTTCACATAAAGGAAGCAATGCAAAGAACAGGATATTTTCTCCTACAAGTACATGGTACAGCAGGCACATATCAGGAATATTACGTTTTGGGGGTGTCACGGAACGTCCCACACTCCGCTTGAGTGCTTCCGTCATTTACCACTTCCTCCCAGTCTGTATACAGATATCAGATATTCCAAGCTCTCTGAGCACAAAACAAGGCGACACTTGCTTGTTGCTACCATGAATTGTTTATTTAGAATCAAAGTTACAAGACTTTATATGCCGTTGGAACCTCCTCTAACAATACAACTGTAACCTATTTAACATAATTAACATGAGCTAATTAACTAAAAAATTTACCCAGACCAGATGACAGACTTGTGGGCACCGAGCTTCACACAGTAGTATAAACACAATAGCTGCAGCTCCAATAGGAGTCGTCCCGTCTCCTACATTGTATAGAGGACAATGTGATCAGCTCATTCAATTAACATAAACACAGGTAGTTGGAGCTGATGACACCAGCATCTCCTCACAGGATGTGTCCCAAAAGAATGAATCAGTCTTATCAGCAGGGGGCTGCTGGAGGAATCCCCCCTCCCTCTTCAGGGACACAAATCCACAGCAAAGAGTCCCCAACAGAATCAAACAGCATACAATATATACATATATACACAACGGAGTCCGATTAGTACAGTTCAGAATGGATTTCTCATTCACCTCACAAAGAGTATTGTTTTATTGAAAATCCAGGGCCCATAATCAAAAGGCAACAGGCTTGCATTCAGTCCTCTCCAACAGCCTCTGTCCCGGCTAGGTCTGTCACAGGGGGTAACAAACGCTTTTAGTAGACATTTGACAGGACAATGAACCAGAGGTATCACCATCTCTTCAGTTTCAACTGTAGGTGCAAAACAAGTTTATTTTATGTTCAAAACACAAATAAAAACATATTTCTAATGTATGTTTTGTGAATACAAAGACATTCTGTTCTAACATACTTACTAAATTACCATGAATGGTAGTGAGGTATCAGATACAGTGGCAGCACAGGTATGTCCCTGGGTAGGTGTGGGAGTAGTTAGGGATGAAGAAAGCAAAATTTCAAAGCATCAAAGTTGGATACCTGAACTACATTAGAGGGATCACCATAATTATCTGTTTAGCCCTGGAAAGATTACTATTCACTTTAACCATCCAGCATGCTTTATGTATATCTATACACCCTTACTCCGTCACCTGACTATTAACTATAAAACCAAAGGCTATTAAAATGTGGGCCATAATTATGGATATCAAATTGGGCTCCAATTACTCATTAATATCTCAAAGTAGCAAAGGGATAGAAAGGCCACTCAAAAGCCTAAGGATTAGAAGAGTTCCAAATGATATATTTTAAATAGGTCCTCACCAGAGGCAGCCAACATCAATATAGCTGTGTGTTACTTGAATAATATTGAAAATACCTTCAACTGCCAACAATTCAGCAAAAACACACGTATCCTGTCACCATGTCTCCAGGTGCTAGTAAACAGCATCTGCAAGAAAGTATCCCAATTATATACAAGGTCTTAATGTTCTCATCTTACTATTTGGTGGGGTTCAAAGTAAGGAGTAACGTACCTGGTGAGTTAAAGCCTTTGGGGGAAAAAAAAGAGAAGAATAGTCCAACAAACTGTCCTCCAGCCATTAGACCTGTGATCCACAGTAGCTTATTGGTATCAACTCCCTGTCTCTCCTTAAAAATGGCCCTCATTCCTCTCCATAATGTAACTTCCTCATCCCCCTCCAGAATCATCCACATTTCCCTCCAGAATTATCCTCATCCTTTACAATGCAACTCCATCATTCTCATCCCCCTCCTGAATCATCCCCATACCCTGGGATGTTCTGTATAGTAGTGAGTGCCCGATCGGCTGCTGGGGGGAAAAGGGGAAGAAGTCACTATCCCTGGCTTGTGCTCCTCTCTCACTGCAGCCAATCTGTTCTTTTTGAAAACCTGGGCTATCCTAACAGCTGCCAAAGCTGCCTTATGCTTCTGGCATTGGCCCTGGGTAAAGGTTTAAAAAAAAAAAAAAAACTTATACAGGGGGAGGAAACGCTCTTGAAGGCACATGCCTACAGTGCCTATTGGGAAATCTGGCCGTAATTATATGCCTTATCATAGACCAGAAAATACAGGGCTTATGGCGAGTCCAGATAATATGTAGTAAGCCTGGTTTCACCACACCTCCTGCGAAGGTTTGATGTTTGTGGGAAATTTTGTGTAACCTATGAGGAGTGAGATACCACCTACTTGGTGTAAATTGTAGCCTTGTGGTTGAAAAACATTTAATCAATTAGTTCTTTTGAAAAATCTATTTGAAGATTTTTCCCAGTAAGTTTTGCGGCTTAAAGTCCCTCCAGGGGGCATTAAGTAAATTGTACATAAGGGAAACTACAGTCAAGCACATAAATATTGGGACAGCGAAACAATTCTAATCTTTTTGGCTCTATACACCACCACAATGGATTTGAAATGAAACAAACAAGATGTGCTTTAACTGCAGACTTTCAGCATTAATCTGAGAGTATTTACATCCAAATCAGGTGAACGGTGTAGGAATTACAACAGTTTGTATATGTGCCTCCCACTTTTTAAGGGACCAAAAGTAATGGGATAGATTTACAATCATCCATCAAACTTTCACTTTTTAATACTTGGTTGCAAATCCTTTGCAGTCAATTACAGCCTGAAGTCTGGAACGCATAGACATCACCAGATGCTGGGTTTCATCCCTGGTGATGCTCTGCCAGGCCTCTACTGCTACTGTCTTCAGTTCCTGCTTGTTCTTGGGGCATTTTCCCTTCAGTTTTGTCTTCAGCAAGTGAAATGCATGCTCAATCGGATTCAGGTCAGGTGATTGACTTGATAACAAAAAAGCTTGCCACTGCCCTCATCTATAGCTGGCTATCGCAGTAAGCGGCATTGGAAGGCGAAAACAGGTAACAACAAAGCCTGGGGAATGCCCAGGAAAAAACCCAAGCCTACTTACCAACCAGCTTGCAGACAACCAAATTAACCTGTCCAACAGTATGCGTTAAAAACAGGGGTTTAGTCCCCATGTATTTGCAAACGCATGCGTAAGCCACAGAGCCTCATCACGGCACCCTGGTATCTGTGATCCTAACACTAAAATATGAGTGTCCCCACAGTGGAGGCACATGCCTCCATTGTGCTACTTGCTGGGTGTTTGGTGTGCTCCTGTACCTTTAAGAAGGAGTGGGCTCTCCTTCAGTCCACCTGTCCTCATTTATCCATCAGAATGCATGTGCCTCCACTGTGAGGACATTCATATTTTAGTGTTAGGACCACAGATACCAGGGTGCCGTGACAAGGCTCTGTGGCCTATGCATGCATTTACAAATGCGTGTGGACTAAAGACCTATTTTTAACGCATATTGTTAGACAGGTTAATTCGGTTGTCTGCAAGCTGGTTGGTAAGTAGGCTTGGGTTTTTTCCTGGGCATTCCCCAGGCTTTGTTGTTATCTGGTGATTGACTTGGCCATTGCATAACATTCCACTTCTTTCGCAGTATGCTTCGGGTCATTGTCCATCTGCACTGTGAAGCGCCGTCCAATGAGTTCTGAAGCATTTTGCTGAATATGAGCAGATAATATTGCCCGAAACACTTCAGAATTCATCCTGCTGCTTTTGTCAGCAGTCACATCATCAATAAATACAAGAGAACCAGTTCCATTGGCAGCCATACATGCCCACGCCATGACACCACCACGCTTCACTGATGAGGTGGTATGCTTTGGATCATGAGCAGTTCCTTTCCTTCTCCATACTCTTCTCTTGCCATCACTCTGGTACAAGTTGATCTTGGTCTCATATGTCCATAGGATGTTGTTCCAGAACTGTGAAGGCTGCTTTAGATGTTGTTTGCAAAACTCTAATCTGGCCTTCCTGTTTGAGGCTCACCAATGGTTTACATCTTGTGGTGAACCCTCTGTATTCACTCTGGTGAAGTCTTCTCTTGATTATTGACTTTGACACACATACACCTACCTCCTGGAGAGTGTTCTTGATCTGGCCAACTGTTGTGAAGGGTGTTTTCTTCACCAGGGAAAGAATTTTTCGGTCATCCACCACAGCTGTTTTCCGTGGTCTTCTGGGTCTTTTGGTGTTGCTGAGCTCACCAGTGCGTTCTTTCTTTTTAAGGATGTTCCAAACAGTTGGTTTGGCCACACCTAATGTTTTTGCTATCTCTGATGGGTTTGTATTGTTTTTTCAGCCTAATGATGGCTTGCTTCACTGATAGTGACAGCTCTTTGGATCTCATATTAAGAGTTGACAGCAACAGATTCCAAATGCAAATAGCACACTTGAAATGAACTCTGGACCTTTTATCTGCTCCTTGTAAATGGGATAATGAGGGAATAACACACCCCTGGCCATGGAACAGCTGAGCAGCCAATTGTCCCATTACTTTTGGTCCCTTAAAAAGTGGGGAGGAACACATAAAAACTGTTGTAATTCCTACACCGTTCACCTGATTTGGATGTAAATACCCTGTAAAGCTGAAAGTCTGCAGTTAAAGCACATCTTGTTTGTTACATTTCAAATCCATTGTGGTGGTGTATAGAGCCAAAAAGATTAGATTTGTGTCGATGTCCCAATATTTATGGACCTGACTGTATATGCCTAGGGGGATTGAGGATGTACAGTATGTTCCTGTTCGAATAGTGTAAGGTCATAGGTAAAGGCTTTAGCGGAAGGGAGAGGAGAGAACCGGGCATGACACCGGTTCGTTGACAGTGATCGATCTGGATCACTCTGGACATAGCCATCACGTGGTAAAGGTTCGGTTACAGGAAGGGTTAGTATTGGGGTTACAGGGGGGGTTATTCTTGGGGATATAGGGAGGGATAGTATTAGGGTTACAGAGAGGGTTACTCTTGGGGATATAGGGCGGGATAGTATTGGAGTTACAGGGAGGGTTACTCTTGAGGATATAGGGAGGAATAGTATTAGGGTTACAGGGAGGGGGTTATTCTTGGGGATACAGGGAGGGATAGTATTGGGGTTACAGGGAGGGATAGTATTGGGGTTACAGAGAGGGTTACTCTTGGGGATACAGGGAGGGTTACTCTTGGGGAAATAGGGAGGGATAGTATTGGAGATACAGGGGGATTATTGGGGATATAGGGAGGGTTAGTATTGGGGTTACAGGGAGGGAAACTATTGGGGATATAAGGAGGGATAGTATTGGGGATACAGGAAGGGTTATACCTGGGGATATAGACAGGGTTAGTATTGGGGTTACAGGGAGGGTTATTCTTGGTGATATAGGGAGGGATAGTATTGGGGTTACGGGGGGGGGTTATTGGGGCTATAGGGAGGGTTGGTATTGGGGTTACAGGGGGGTTATTGGGGATATAGGGAGGGTTAGTATTGGGGTCACAGGGAGGGTAACTATTGGGGATATAAGGAGGGATAGTATTGGGGTTACAGGGAGGGTTATCCCTGGGGATATAAGGAGGGATAGTATTCATGTTACAGGGAGGGTTATCCCTGGGGCTATAGGGAGGGTTAGTATTGGGGTTATTCTTGGGGCTATAGGGAGGGTTAGTATTGGGGTTACAGGGAGGGTTATTCTTGGGGATATAGGGAGGGATAGTATTGGGGTTACAGGGAGGGTTATCCCTGGGGATATAGGGAGGGATAGTATTGGGGTTACAGAGAGGGTTATCCCTGGGGCTATAGTTACAGGGGGGGGTTATTGGGGTTATAGGGAAGGTTAATATTGGGGTTACAGGGGGTTTATTTTTGGGGATCGAGGGAGGGTTATCCCTGGGGATATAGGGAGAGTTAGTATTGGGGATATAGGGAGGGATAGTATTGGGGTTACAGGGAGGGATAGTATTGGCGTTATAGGGAGGGTTACTCTTGGAGATATAGGGAAGGATAGTATTGGAGATACAGGGGGGTTATTGGGGATATAGGCAGGGTTAGTATTGGGGTTACAGGGAGGGTAACTATTCTTGGGGCTATAGGGAGGGTTATTCTTGGGGATATAGGGAGGGATAGTATTGGGGTTACAGGGAGGGTAACTATTAGGGATATAAGGAGGGATAGTATTGGGGTTACAGGGAGAGTTACTCTTGGGGATTTAGGGAAGGATAGTATTGAGGTTACAAGGAGGGTTATCCCTGGGGCTATAGGGAGGGTTAATATTGGGGTTATTCCTGGGGCTATAGGGAGGGTTAGTATTGGAGTTACAGGGAGAGTTATTCTTGGGGATATAGGGAGGGATAGTATTGGGGTTACAGGGAGGGTTACTCTTGGGGATATAGGGAGGGATAGTATTGGGGTTACAGGGAGGGTTATCCCTGGGGATATAGGGAGGGATAGTATTGGGGTTACAGGGAGGTTTATCCCTGGGGCCATAGTTACAGGGGGGTTATTGGGGCTATAGAGAGGGTTAGTATTGGGGTTACAGGGGGGTTATTCTTGGGATAGAGGGAGGGATAGTATTGGGGTTACAGGGAGGGTTATCCCTGGGGATATAGGAATGGATAGTATTGGGGTTACATGAAGGGTTATCCCTGGGGCTTTAGGGAGGGTTAGTATTGGGGTTATTCTTGGGGCTATAGGGAGGGTTAATATTGGGGTTACACGGAGGGTTACTCTTGGGGATATAGGGAGGGATAGTATTGGGATTACAGGGAGGGTTATCCCTGGGGATCTAGGGAGGGATAGTATTGGGGTTATTCTTGGGGATATAGGGAGGAATAGTATTGGGGTTACAGGGAGGGATAGTATTGGGATTACAGGGAGGGATAGTATTGGGGTTACAGGGAGGGTTACTCTTGAGGATAAAGGGAGGGATAGTATTTGAGATACAGGGGTTTATTGGGGATATAGGGAGGGTTAGTATTGGGGTTACAGGGAGAGTAACTATTGGGGATATAAGGAGGGATAGTATTGGGGTTACAGGGAGGATTATTCTTGGTGCCATAGGGAGGGTTAGTATTGGGGTTACAGGGAGGGTTATTCTTGGGGATATAGGGAGGGATAGTATTGGGGTTACAGGGAGGGTTACTCTTGGGTATATAGGGAGGGATAGTATTGGGGTTACAGGGGGGTTATTGGGAATATAGGGAGGGTTACTATTGGGGATATAAGAAGGGATACTCTTGGGGATATAGAAAGGGATAGTATTGGGGTTACAGAGAAGGTTATCCCTGGGGATATAGAGAGGGTTAGTATTGGGGTTACAGGGGAGGTTATTCTTGGGGATATAGGGAGGGTTACTCTTGGGGATAGAGGGAGGGATAGTATTGGGGTTACAGGGAGGGTTATCCCTGGGGATATAGGGAGGGATAGTATTGGAGTTTCAGGGAGGGTTATCCTTGGGGCTATAGGCAGGGTTATTCTTGGGGATATAAGGAGGGATAGTATTGGGGTTACAGGGAGGGTTATCCCTGGGGCTATAGGGAGGGTTACACTTGGGGATATAGGGGGGATAGTATTGGGGTTACAGGGAGGGTTATCCCTGGGGATATAGGAAGGGATAGTATTGGGGTTACATGGAGGGTTATCCCTGGGGCTATAGGGAGGGTTAGTATTGGGGTTATTCTTGGGGCTATAGGGAGGATTAATATTGGGGTTACACGGAGGGTTACTCTTGGGGATATAGGGAGGGATAGTATTGGGGTTACAGGGAGGGTTATCCCTGGGGATCTAGGGAGGGGTAGTATTGGGGTTATTCTTGGGGATATAGGGAGGGATAGTATTGGGGTTACAGGGAGGGATAGTAATGGGGTTACAGGGAGGGATAGTATTGGGGTTACAGGGAGGGTTACTCTTGGGGATAAAGGGAGGGATTGTATTTGAGATACAGTTTACAGTTTACTTACACAAGTTCAGACTCAGAAGTTCAGTAAACACTAAAAAACAGATTAATAAATGGCTGGATTGGGAGGGGAGGAGGCTGAGGCGAGGTTAATGACCAGTGACCACCACTGCTGAAGATCTGAGTGAGAACAATGGCACTGCGCTCTTCTACCTTCCAGATTGAATCCAGCCTGAGCCAGCCAGTAGCTCCTCAGCTCGGCTCTGCTTGATAACAGACAGCGCGCCGACACGACACAGCTCACAGCTCCCGCCTCCCTGCGCTCCTCTCTGCGTCCTCCCACCTCGCCTCCGGCCGTGAGTGACATCACGGCGCTGGCAGAGACTACGGGACTCCTCCGTAGGGGAGTAAACAGTGTAGTTGTGTGCTGAGGGAAGGGAAGGGAGGATCATGCAGGAGCGCACAGCTGCGCCCCCCCCCTATAACAAATGGTACCGCCCAGGGCACGTGCCCTCTCCACCCCTGCCTTGTACCAGCCCTGAGCGTAGGGTTGGGACTGCAGGCTTGTAGTCCAACCAGAAGTAACGGTTCCGCCGGCGAGGGAACCAGTTGTGGTCAGAGGTAGAGAGGAAGCTGTTGATCCTAAGGGACCATCCGCCTTGGTACCAGAGATTACTGTGATTAAGCTGAGGCCAGTAGCAGAGCAGACTTCTCACCAGGGACAGTGAAGAAGTGGGAAAACTTCAGCAAGTGCCAAGACAGGGACCCAGCGGGACAGGAGAGGTGACGTTTGTGGAGCATCAGTCAGTGCCAAGCCAGGGACCCAGCAGGAAAGCGGGGTGACGCTTGAGGAAGATACTGAGTGCTAAAAATGGAAGAGCTCAGGGGATCCAGTGGCTAGTGGATCTAAAGTTTAGTGAGAGACTGGGAGCTTGCTAAGTGAAGACCCACAGTGAGTGATTGTGGGATAGGCTGAGAACTCTTTTGTGCTGTAAATAGTTAAATACAATTGCCATTAGTAACTGCTACAAGATTGTTGCCATAGGAGACAGCGGTCCTTCCTATAAAGAATTGGTGTCTATCTGGAGGCCTTCACCTGTATAGCTGTCCACCTTTAGAAGTCTCGGAGTCTGCCAATTATCTTTGTATCTAGCTAAGGGTGTCCTGGCCCTAACCCTCTCTCCCACAGTTCTGTTTAAGAGACAATAAATCTCTTTGCATTCAAAAGAGAGACTGCAGACATAGTAAGGAGATTGCCAGAGAGACTCTCTACACAAACCCTCCCCCACCTCTGTACACAACCCCTCTCCCCACCCATAGGTGTGCGCAGCTTATTGCATTAGGGTGTGCACCCCAAAGCTCAAACACATATGCATGTGTGTGTATATATATACGGAAGGTGTCAGGAGAGCAGTGAATGGTGTCATAAGGGCAGATACTGGTAGTGTCAGTAGGGCAGTTACAATACTATTTTAATTATTTTTTTGCAATTTTTTAGGAGAAAAAAAAACAGATTTTTTCCATTTATTTATTTGGTAAAATATCAGGGGTCTAAACGTTGGAAATATGCACCACACGGGGTGATTAGGGTGTGCCCAGGCACACCTGGCACACCCTGTGCGCACGTCTATGTCCCCACCTCTGTACACAACCCCTCCCCCACCTCTCTACACAACCCCTCCCCCACCTCTCTACACAACCCCTCCCCCAACTCTCTACACAACCCCTCCCCCACCTCTCTACATAACCCCTCCCCCCTCTACACAACCCCTCCCCTACCTCTCTACACAACCCCTCCCCCACCTCTCTACGCAACCCCTCCATCACCTCTCTGCACAACCCCTCCCCCACCTCTATACCCAACCCCTCCCCCACCTCTATACCCAACCCCTCCCCACCTCTCTACACAACCCCTTCCCCACCTCTCTACACACCCCCCACCTCTGTACACAACCCCTCCCCCCACCCCTAGACAGAGCAACTATAGAACCCCTCCCCCATCTCTGTTCACAACTATACAACCAAGATCTAAAGGTTACTGACCCCCGATCTATGGATTGGTGACTGTCCATCCAGACCTGACATTTACACAGCTCTGTCATATAGCACACAGAGGCCCATTACACAGACAGAGGCCCCCACCTTCACACAGGCAATAGGTGTTTGGGAGAGGATACGAGCTCCTCCTATGATTATATATGTTTCTATTATTTTATTATTATAATCTATGGATTGTCGTTTGTCCATCCAGTCCTGAGATTTACACAGCTCTGGAATGTAGCACAAGGATCCCCATTATTCAGACAGGGGCCACCACCTTATAGGCTCATTCACACAGACATTCAGAAGGGGAAACCATCACCTCCTATTATTATTATATATATGACTTTTATTATTATTAATTTATGGATCTAATCACTGGATCAGCGTTTTGTTTAGTTTACAATGTTGTTTATAAAGTTTATTTTGGTGACACCGATCTTCAAAAGTTTGGAAAACATCCAGAAGTGTATAATGCTGATCTCTGGGGAAAATTCAAAGCTACCCTTGCCATGGGGCTCCGCCCACCCTGCAGGCTCCTCCCACCCCAAGGCTCCTCCCATTATGTGATACTCCTCCCACCCCACAAGTCTCCTCCCACACCGCAAGACTCCTCCCACCCACAAGACTTCTCCCACACCACAAGTCTCCTCCCACCCCACAAGGCTCCTCCTGCCCCACAGGGCTCCAAGTATTAATTCACCTTATCTCCATCTCTGCACCTCAACTGACAGAATGAATGGAGCGGAATAACTGCACAGAGCTTCCTGTCCATTCATAAAATGAAGCACAGTAATCACAGTTAACTACACTTCAGTTACGAATGATCAGATTAGATATTTATTTGCCCCTTCACCGTTCTATATGCTGACCCACCCCCACAGCAGCCGGTGGTAGAGGGAAGGGGGGAACCCAGCAGCGCTGTGGGGGAGGAGGGGGACCAGGAGACAGCACAGGGACCAGAGAAGAGTGGAGGGGGCCGGAGAGGAGTGAGGGGACCGGAGAAGAGTGGGGGGACCGAAGAAGAGTGGGGGGACCGGAGAAGAGTGGGGGGACCGGAGAGGAGTGGAGGGACCGGAGAAGAATGGGAGGACTGGAGAGGAGTTGAGGGACCGGAGAAGAATGGGGGGACCGGAGAGGAGTTGAGGGACTGGAGAAGAGTGGGGTGGCCGCAGAGGAGTTGGGGAACTGGAGAGGAGTGGGGAGGTTGGATAGAGGAACCGATGCCCTCCATGTTCCTCCTGCAGCCCCTGAATGCCTGCAGGAGGGAGAGAAGGAGAAGCGGGCATTTAGCCGCTGCAGGAGGAACATGGAGGGCATTGGTTCCTCTATATGCCGCCCCTCCTGTCCAGGTGTAGATGGGGGCCACACGGGACCCGTGAAGAATTGGGGCCAGGCCACAATTGCGCCTCCTGTAGTTACGTTCCTGCTTCATTGTACACAGAGTCACTATGGCCTGTGAGTAGGCACTGCTGTGTCACACATTTGACAGAGCCCCGCCTTTCTTATCTATAGAGGTGCTGAGAGGAGGTGGAGTCAGTGTAGGGATCACTGCTTGTGGGCAGCAAGGTACCATGGGATATGTAGTCCTTAGAAATGAGAAGTAGCTGAGAAGCATTCAGTGACTCCAGGAAGTTGTGGAAAGAGATTGTTAGCAGACAGGCACAGCATGAAATGAGTAAGTATGCCGCCCCTTTACTCACCTTTTGTTTGGCCCTTGGGGCATTTCCCTCCCACTGACACCAATGATGGGGCACTATTGATCTTTTATTAAAAAGAATCAAGCAACCAATTTTATACAAAAGTAAAAAACAAAACCATAGTACAAACCTTCAACAGAAATCCAAGGAATACACATCCATGTTCAGAATATATACAATATATACATAATCCGCTACCAAAACTATTTACATAAAGCAGCAGAGAGGGCCTAAGAGGTACAACCCATCACCTATGTACGCAGCTATTTATCAAGAATTAATCCAAAAAAACTAAAAATCTAGGGTGATAAGAGACAGGCAGCCACACCCAGGAAAGAGACTCCTGGCAGTCAGGGAGGCTTGAATCCCCTCCACGCCTTCAACCAAGCCCCCTGACTCCGCTTGTTCCTTTCCAGCACCCGAATCTTCTCCACCTCATGCAAAATGTCATACACCACCACCTCTAAAGGAAGGATTTTATGCCAAATGCTGACCTGACACCGTGCGTTCCAGGTGAAATAACGGACTACTAGGCTAACTAAAAAAGTGTATCCAAACAAAAAACCCCACCAGTATTGAATGCTCCGTAAACCCACTCAGCATAACCCAGCCTAGAGAGGAAAGGAACACCGAGGGCCCACCCCACCTGTTTGTACACCTCTATGTTAAAAGGGCAATGAAGCAGAAAATGGTCCATAGTCTCCTCCTGACCTGCTCACTCCTCCCGAGGACAGCTACGATCCATCCCACTGCGGAATTTCAAATTGCCCCTAACATAGAGCCTCCCATGGAAGCACAACCAGGCCAGATCCCTAAATTTAGGGGTACTCTGTCCAAATTAATAAGTCTGAACCCTGCCCTCAAAACTGGGCCTGGGCAATCCCTTAAGGCCAGTGGGTCATGAAAGACTTCGCTCAAGACTCGACTCATAAGGACTTTCCTCGGAACTGATCTGAGATCTTCAGCCGACAATCACCACTGCCGTAGTAACTTCAGGCATGGAGCAACATAGGCTGGTAGCTGACCATGATGACCCCTGAGATTCTTCACTTGGCCACCTTCTTCCCATAGTCATAGAAAAGGCCTAAACCAAGATCTAAAAATGCCTACCCATCCAGGAGGTTCCACTGCAAGCATAATCCAAAGTTAAACTTGAGAAAAAGCAGTGAAAAGAAAAGAACTGGGTTGATCATACCTAACCCACCCTCCCTCCTGGATAGATAGGTGACATTCCTCTTGATGGGGTTCAGTCTGTTCCCCCACAACATCTGGAAGAACACACTACTGACCCTAGCATAGAGAGACACTGGCAAGATGCAGACAAAGCTGACATACAAGAAGATCGGAATCAGGTAGGTCTTAATCAGATCAACCCTTTCCCTCATAGATAACTTCCATCTCTTCCAGCTGACCACCTTAGTATTGGCAATTTCCAGTCTGCCTTCCCAGTTTTTGAGGCCATAATCCCTGGGTCCAAATTCAATGCCTAGAATCTTAATTCTTTCCTGGGGCACTGGAAAGGTGTCCGGGAGATCAAACCCCTAACCTTCCTTTCCCATCCAGAAAACTTCACTCTTTTCCTGATTGATCTTGGAGCCTGATGCTTCAGAATACTGTGATGTCAGAGAGACCACCTCTTCTGCTTCCTCCACCCCAGTGACAATCGCCGACACATCGTCTGCATAGGCAACAACCCTCAAAGGCGGCTCACCCGGGAGCCCCACTGGCACCCCACACAACATGATGCTTTCTAGCCTCCTGATGAAGGGGTCGATTGCAAATGCATAGAGCAGGGGACTCAGGGGACAACCCTGGCGCACCCGGAGCCTACCTGAAAGGACTGCCCAACTCAACCATTAACAAGAGGAAATCCTTCTGCCCCCTTATACAAGACTTTTAACTAATCGACAAAACCACCCGGCAGACCGTACTTACTAAGGAGTAACCACAGGTACTCATGGTTAACATGATCAAAAGCTTTTGCCAGATCCAATGTCAGCAAATACTTTCCCCAGCCTGCAGCCCTGCTCCAAGGCCTCCCGGACAGCTAAAACCACTGTGAAGGTGCACCTACCCTGGACCGAACAGTGCTGATGGCGAGAAAGCAAAGACTCTGCTACTGACGATAGACACCAGAAAATGATCTTTGCCAGTATCTTTCTATCGACATTAAGGAGGCTGATGGGGCGACAATTCTCAATCATCAAAGGATCTTTACCTTTTGAAAGAAGAATCACAGCCGAGTGCCTCATGGAAGGGGAAAGCACCCCCTCAGCAAGGCAACTGTTAAAAACCTCTACCAAATGTGGGGCCAGAATAGACTTAAAGGCTTTGTAAAACTCAGGCGTCAAGCCATCCGGTCCAGGTGACTTTTTGATGGCAAGCTGTTCAATTGCCCTCATCACCTCTTTAACTGTGATCTCTGTCAAATTCATCAATGGAACATCTCCACCATTTAGACCTGGAGTAGAGTCCAAAAAGCTTTCCATTTTGTCAAGCTCTTTCCTCCCAAGAAGGTCAGCATAAAAGGACCCCACGACCTCCAGAATCCCTGGCAGACAAATCGAGGAAAGCTGGAAGCCGCACACCGGTATAATGATGAATGCTTTATTTAAAAAGCTGAATCATGAAGAAACACGAATCATAACAGCAGAAGCGTACAAAAGCAGCTGACGCGTTTCACACTATGATGAGTGCTTATTCATTCAGCTATGAATAAGCACTCATCGTAGTGTGAAACGCGTCAGCTGCTTTTGTATGCTTCTGCTGTTATGTTTCGTGTTTCTTCATGATTCATCTTTTTAAATAAAGCATTCATCATTATACCGGTGTGCGGCTTCCAGCTTTCCTCGATTTGTCTGCCTCATCTTGCATCAGCCAGCACCTGGGACTCTTCCCTCTTGAAGGACAATACTATACTGGCTTTCATCTCCCCTGGTCTGCGCCTACCGGAGCGGTGGGACCCCTCTCTGCTTAGCTTGCACTCCAGAATCCCTGACCTGGACTTTGTCAAGGATCCTGTACTGTCCTTAAGGCCAACGACCGTTTTAACAGCTACACCTTGTTTGCAGTTCTGGTAAGGGTCAGGCGAGTGGTACTTCCCATAGTCCCTCTCTAGAACCAAAGAGGCATGCCGGTCATATTGACACTTCCTGAGAAGGAATTTCACTTTGGCCCAGGATCTCCTCCTCTCGAGACAAGAATATCCAGCTTCCTCTGTAAACATTGGCAGGTCATGTATTTATTAAACTGTTTTCTATTGGCCAGGCCCCTGAAGAATCCAGCTATCCTCTTTTTGGTCAGCTCCCACCGCTCAGCCTTGCTGCTACAAAAGTCCAGGATGGTCTCCTGAGCCTGAAAGAATTCCTCAAAGGATTGTCCAACATGTTCTTCCTTGAGTAGAGTCGAATTCAATCTCCAGATGCCCTTGCCCCTCTGAGGGGCGTCTGAAGCATTCAGGACCACAGATAGCATACAGTGATCAGAAAACTCTACTGCCTGCACCACTGGGGGTGAGAAAGCAGAGGTCTCCTTAAAAAAATAAAGCTATCTATCCTACTCTGACTACTACCTCGATGAAAGGCGAACCCGGTGTCATCCGGGAGGTGCTTAATGTGCACATCCACAAGACCAGCATCCCTAGCCATACTATTTAAAAAAACGCTATCATATCCCAGCCTGTCCTTGGGTCTGGTTACTGTATTAAAGTCACCTCCAAAGACCACTTGCCGGGATGTAAAAAGAAATGGCTTGATCCTTGTAAAAAGGCACTTCCTGTCCCACTTTGTGTGCGGCCCATAGACATTAATTAGACGCAGGTCCTGCCCTCCCACAAGGACGTCTTCCCAATCTCCACCTCAATAACCCGCTGGACAGTTACCATGCCGGTTTTAAACAACACCGCCGTAAGGCTCAGCCGCAAGAAACCAGTAAGATGGACCATACCTCCATTATCTCTTGGCCATATGAATATCTGCCAAGGAGGTGAGCCTAGTCTCTTGCTAAAATAAAATTTCAGTGTCTATGTGTCTGAACAAAAAGAAGGCCATAGAACAAGCTCTTACTGACTAAATGCTGGCAACATTTATTGTCACCACTTTTCTCAGAGGGGGAACCGCCATTTGGGTTATTGAGTGGATTGCTTCTTAGCTCCCCTCTACTGCTCATCACCAGAAGCCTCTCTCTTTCTTGAGGCCGCCTCAAACTCCATCTCAGAATCGGAACTTCGCTCAGAAGCTCCAGATGAAGAAATATCCCACTTAGAGGACCTATGATGGTTGGAGACAAGCACTGGAGCCCATTCCGTCCTCACCGCCTGCTTCTTACGCTTTCCAACCTTCCTTCTCTCCTCCAGGTACTGCAGGTCAGGATCAGAGATGCCCTTGTCTCTTGTTTTTTTCTTTAAAGTCTTTACAGAAGACTCCTTAACAGATGAAGAAGCTACCTTTTTAGTACACGCTACCACTCCTGGTGGGGGGGGGGTGCTCCCTTTAAGTCAGACTTAGGAGGGGTAGACTCCTGGGGGGTAATTGACTCGGGGGGCACAGACTTGGAAGGTTCTGACACAAGAGGAGAGGGTACAGTAGGATGGGGGGACACAGAGACAGATACAGAAGGAATACAGACAGAGGAGGGGTGGCCACAGGAACTGGGGAGGGATCCTGAGCAGGACCAGGGGAGTCGGTCACCGCAGAGGAGGATGGTACACCAGGGGCCTCACCCTCCATCCTGTCCAGCCTTGACATGTCATCAATTACCTCCTTTTCCATATTGTGCCAGGCTTCAAGACATCTGCTGTAGGGGTGGCCAAGGCGCAGGCACAGGTTGCACCTGATCATCTCGGTGCAGTCCTTAGCCATATGACCCTGACCCCGACACACTGAACATATCAAGGCTGAACAGGAAGAGCTCAAATGCCCCTTTTCTCCACAGCGGTGACACAGCTTTGGCTGACCAGGGTAGAAAATAGTCATCCTATCCCTCCCTATAAAAGCTGAGGAGGGCAGGTGACGGACAACATTCCCATCCCTGGTCAACCTGACTGTAACCGACCAACTCCCAGTCCAGATGTTACGTCCATCAAGTATTTTATCGGGCTTAGTCAATACCTCACCATAATTCTTTAACCAGACCTCTAAATCTCTAACAGGAACACTCTCATTAGTGAGAATAATTGTGATCTTTTTCACCGTTGATCTCTGAGAAACTGCAACTGGGGCCAGACCTTCCCATTCAGGTCTTGACCTGCACCGAGCCTCATTTCGCTCCCAGAAAAGGTCAAGACCCTCTGGCCTGGTGAAACTAATAGTATATTCCCGGCTCCCAGTAACATGTATTAGGGCATACAGATCGTTTGCCCCAAAACCCATCTCCAAAATCATGTCCACCACTGCACGCTGCGCTGGAGGGATTGCACCACCTTCCCATTTAGGAATCACTACATTTCGTCTCGGACCCCCAGCAGAAGCCAGAGACCCAAGACCAGATCCTGGGGTGCTCAAAGTGGTAGGCCGCAGGGGGAAAACCTGTTTGGGGGCGGAGCTACCAGGAGCAGAGCGTACCACCTGAGCAAACATTGGCTTATCATGGACAAGGCCCCACACTGATGTCACATTAGTCTGTACATTACTATTAATATTATTATTAACTGCTGGAACGGAGTTGGTAGGACTGTCCATCACACTTGTACTGGGATGATTTTTATCAGTCACGCACACATTCACATTCCCATCAGGAATAGTCACAGTTTCTGATGCAATACCAGCTGTCTCCTGAAGCTGTGCTGTAGAGTCTTCAGCAGCTGTGGGGCAAACAGCTTTAGACTCAGCTGAAGGGGGGTTAATTGGTTCTGCTGAATCTTGCAGTTCCTCTGCAGGAATGTCATTTTTTAAATGCAATTTTTGCTGTAATGCAGCATCAGCAGGCACATCATTGCTACACATAGGACTATCAGCATGATTGTTACTGGGCACATTGTCAGTATCAGTTACAGTGTTGACAAAAACAGTCTTATGCACCACATGGGGCTTGACAGGCACAGGCATGTCAGGCACATTATCAGTAATGTCCTCATCATGAAACACCAGCTGATCTTCCCGCATGGGAGACTCCATTGCCTGGATTACCCTCAGCATGCCTCCTGAGTCCTAGGAAGGCATGGGGCTGCTTATCTCTCCCTGAGGGGGCAGGGGGTCTGAACTAGGGGTCTCCTCCTCCACCTCCTTTTTTGTCATCCTCGCAAACCTTCTGTCATTGCAGAATTTTTCCTTGAAGGGCCCATCTCTGCCTTCCATCATGGCCACAATGGTTTCTTGGTGTTCCACCCGGACCTTGGCCAGTTGGATTTCCGGATCCATGGATCCACGTTTCTGGCTGTGTAAGCCCTCACGCTGCCTTTTCAAGCGCTTCAGCTCCGCTCTCAGTTTATAGAGCTTGTTTCTTTCCCTATTCAGGGCTTTAATGCCAGCCACCACTCGCTCCTGAATTGCCTCTGAGCCTTCACCCTCACCAGGGGCAGAGAGATCACCAGCCATGGCTTGTACAGGGGCAGGCATGTCACCTGATGGCCCAGGAGATGGCTGAGAGCTTCCAGCAGGAGAGGCCCCGCTGGCCTCCATGGCTTCCCCAGAAAGGGGCCAGGAGAGCTGGGAGAGATTTCACCACCACTCCCCTCTCACACGGATCACCTGCAGGAGCTCCAGAGACACCTTCCTCCTGACACACCTGTGCTCCAATGATGGGTGGGGCACTATTGATCTTTTATTGAAAAGAATCAAGCAACCAATTTTATACAAAAGTAGAAAACAAAACCATAGTACAAAACTTCAACAGAAATCCAAGGAATACACATCCATGTTCAGAATATATACAATATATACATAATCCACTACCAAAATTATTTACATAAAGCAGCAGAGAGGGCCTAAGAGGCACAACCCATCACCTATGTACGCAGCCATTTATCAAAAATTTATCCAAAAAATAATAATCTAGGGTGATAAGAGACAGACAGCCACACCCGGGAAAGAGACTCCTGGCAGTCAGGGAGGCTTGAAACCCCTCCACGCCTTCAACCAAGCCCCCTGACTCCACTTGTCTCTCTCAAGTACCCGTATCTTCTCCACCTCATGCAGAATGTCATACACCACCACTTGAACAGGAAGGATTTTATGCCGAATGCTGACCTGACACCGTGCGTTCCAAGTGAAATAACGGACTATTAGGCTAACTAGAAAAAGTGTATCTAAACAAAAAACCCCACCAGTATTGAATGCTCCGTACACCCACTCAGCATAACCCAGCCTGGAGAGGAAAGGGACACCGAGGGCCCGTCCCACCTGTTTGTACACCTCTATGTTAAAAGGGCAATGAAGCAGAAAATGGTCCATAGTCTCCTCCTCACCTGCACATTCCTCCCGAGGACAGCTACGATCCATCCCACTGCGGAATTTCAAATTGCCCCTAACATAGAGCCTCCCATGGAAGCACAACCAGGCCAGATCCCTGAATTTAGGGGGTACTCTCTCCAAATTAATAAGTCTTAACCCTGCCTTCAAAACTGGGCCTGGGCAATCCCTTAAGGCCAGTGGGTCATGAAAGACTTCGCTCAAGACTCGACTCATAAGGACTTTCCTCGGAACCGATCTGAGATCTTCAGCCGACAATCGCCACTGCCGTAGTAACTTCAGGCACGGAGCGACATAGGCTGGTAGCTGACCACGATGACCCCTGAGATTCTTCACTTGGCCACCTTCTTCCCAAAGTCGTAGAAAAGGCCTAAACCAAGATCTAAATATGCCTGCCCATCCAGGAGGTTCCACTGCAAGCATATTACCAATATTAAACTTGAGAAAAAGCAGTGAAAAGAAAAGAACTGGGTTGACCATACCTAAGCCACCCTCCCTCCTGGATAGATAGGTGGCATTCCTCTTGATGGGGTTCAGTCTGTTCCCCCACAACATCTGGAAGAACACACTACTGACCCTAGCATAGAGAGACACTGGCAAGATGCAGACAAAGCTGACATACAAGAAGATCGGAATCAGGTAGGTCTTAATCAGATCAACCCTTTCCCTCATAGATAACTTCCATCTCTTCCAGCTGACCACCTTAGTATTGGCAATTTCCAGTCTGCCTTCCCAGTTTTTGAGGCCATAATCGCCAGGTCCAAATTCAATGCCTAAAATCTTAATTCTTTCCTGGGGCACTGGAAAGGTGTCCGGGAGATCAAACCCCTCACCTTCCTTTCCCATCCAGAAAACTTCACTCTTTTCCTGATTGATCTTGGAGCCTGATGCTTCAGAATACTGTGATGTCAGAGAGACCACCTCCTCTGCTTCATCCGCCCCAGTGACAATCGCCGACACATCGTCCGCATAGGCAACAACCCTCAAAGGCGGCTCATCCGGAAGCCCCACTGGCACCCCACACAACATGCTGCTCTCTAGCCTCCTGATGAAGGGGTCGATTGCAAACACATAGAGCAGGGGACTCAGGGGACAACCCTGGCGCACCCCGGAGCCAACCTCAAAGGACTGCCCAACCCAACCATTAACAAGAGGAAAGCTCTCTGCCCCCTTATACAAGACTTTTAACCAATCGACAAAACCACCCGGCAGACCGTACTTACCAAGGAGCAACCACAGGTACTCATGGTTAACACGATCAAAAGCCTTTGCCTGATCCAATGTCAGCAAATACTTTCCCCAGCCTGCAGCCCTGCACCACTCCAAGGCCTCCCGGACAGCTAAAACTGCTGTGAAGGTGCACCTACCCTGGATCATACAGTGCTGATGGCGAGAAAGCAAAGACTCTGCTACTGACGATAGGCGCCAGAAAATGATCTTTGCCAGTATCTTTCTATCGACATTAAGAAGGCTGATGGGGCGCCAATTCTCAACCATCGAAGGATCCTTACCCTTTGAAAGAAGAATCACAGCTGAGTGCCTCATGGAAGGGGGAAGTACCCCCTCAGCAAGGCAACTGTTAAAAACCTCTACCAAATGTGGGGCCAGAATAGACTTAAAAGCTTTGTAAAACTCAGCTGTCAAGCCATCCGGTCCAGGTGACTTTTTGATGGCAAGCTGTTCAATTGCCCTTATCACCTCTTCAACTGTGATCTCCTCTGTCAAATTCATCAATGGGACATCTTCGTCATTTAGACCTGGAGTAGAGTCCAAAAAGCTTTCCATCTTGTCACGGTCAAGCTCTTTCCTCCCTAGAAGGTCAGCATAAAAGGACCTCACGACCTCCAGAATCCCTGACCTGGACTTTGTCAAGGAACCTGTACTGTCCTTAAGGCCAGCGACCGTTTTAACAGCTACACCTTGTTTGCAGTTCTGGTAAGGGTCAGGCGAGTGGTACTTCCCATAGTCCCTCTCTAGAACCAAAGAGGCATGCCGGTCATATTGACACTTCCTGAGAAGGAGTTTCACTTCGGAGAATGCCCCAGGGTCTCCTCCTCTCGAGACAAGAATATCCAGCTTCCTCCGTAAACGTTGGTAGGTCATGTATTTATTAAACTGCTTTCTATTGGCTAGGCCCCTGAAGAATCCAGCAATCCTCTTTTTGGTCAGCTCCCACCACTCAGCCTTGCTGCTACAAAAGTCCAGAATGGTCACCTGTGCCTGAAAGAATTCGTCAAAGGATTGTCTAACATGTTCTTCCTTGAGTAGAGTCGAATTCAATCTCCAGATGCCCTTGCCTCTCTGAGGGGTGTCTGAAGCATTCAGGACCACAGATAGCATACAGTGATCGGAGAACTCTACTGCCTGCACCACTGGGGGTGAGAAAGCAGAGGTCTCCTTAAAAAAAAACCTATCTATTCTACTCTGACTATTACCTCGATGAAAGGTGAACCCGGTGTCATCCGGGAGGTGCTTAATGTGCACATCCACAAGACCAGCATCTCTAACCATACTATTTAAAAAAACGCTATCATATCCCAGCCTGTCCTTGAAGTCCTTCCTGTCCTTGGGCCTAGTTACTGTATTAAAGTCACCTCCAAAGACCACTTGCCGGGATGTAAAAAGAAATGGCTTGATCCTTGTAAAAAGGCATTTCCTGTCCCACTTTGTGTGCGGCCCATAAACATTAATTAGGCGCAGGTCCTGCCCTCCCACAAGGACGTCTAAGACCATACATCTCCCAATCTCCACCTCAATAACCCGCTGGACAGTTACCATGCCGGTTTTAAACAACAACGCCACACTGCCGTAAGGCTCGGCCGCAAGAGACCAGTAAGATGGACCATACCTCCACTCTCTCTTGGCCATATGAATATCTGCCAAGGAGGTGAGCCTAGTCTCTTGCAAAAATAAAATTTCAGCATCTAATTGGCTGAACAAAAAGAAGGCCATAGAACGAGCTCTTACTGACTTAATGCTGGCGACATTTATTGTCACCACTTTTAACGGAGGGGGAACCGCCATTTGGGTTATTGGGTGGATTGCTTCTTAGCTCCCCTCTGCTGCTCATCACCAGAAGCCTCTCTCTTTCTTGAGGCCGCCTCAAACTCCATTTCGGAATCAGAACTTTGCTCCGAAGAAGCTCCAGATGAAGAGATATCCCAATTAGAGGACCTATAACGGTTGGAGACAGACACTGGAGCCTGTTCCGTCCTCACCACCTGCTTCTTCCGCTTCCCAACCTTCCTTCTCTCCTCCAGGTACTGCAGGTCAGCTTCAGAGATGCCCTCATCTCCTGTTTTTTTCTTTGGAGTCCTTACCGAAGACTCCTTTAGAGAGGAAGAAGCGACCTTTTTAGTACCCACTACCACTCCTGGTGGGGGGGTGCTCCCTTTGAATCAGACTTAGGAGGGGTAGACTCCTGGGGGGTAACTGACTCGGGGGGCACAGACTTGGAAGGTTCTGACACAAGAGGAGGGGATACAGTAGGCTCCGTGGACACAGAGACAGATACAGAAGGAATACTTACAGACACAGGAGGGGTGGCCACAGGAACTGGGGAGGGATCCTGAGCAGGACCAGGGGAGTCAGTCACCGCAGAGGAGGATGGTACACCAGGGGCCTCATCCTCCATCCTGTCCAGCCTTGACATGTCATCAATTACCTCCTTCTCCATATTGTGCCAGGCTTCAGGACATCTGCTGTAGGGGTGGCCAAGGCGCAGGCACAGGTTGCACCTGATCATCTCGGTGCAGTCCTTAGCCATATGACCCTGACCCCGACACACTGAACATATCAAGGCTGAACAGGAAGAGCTCAAATGCCCCTTTTCTCCACAGCGGTGACACAGCTTCGGCTGACCAGGGTAGAAAATAGTCATCCTATCCCTCCCTATAAAAGCTGAGGAGGGCAGGTGACAGACAACATTCCCATCCCTGGCCAACCTGACTGTTACTGACCAACCCCCAGTCCAGATGTTACGTTCATCAAGTATTTTGCTGGGCTTAGTCAAAACCTCACCATAGTTCCTTAACCAGACCTCTAGGTCCCGAGCAGGAACACTCTCATTGGTGAGTATGATGGTTATCTTTTTCACCGTTGACCTTTGCGAAACCGCAACTGGGGCCAGACCTTCCCATTCAGGTCTTGACCAGCACCGAGCCTCATATCGCTCCCAGAACAGGTCAAGACCCTCTGGCCTGGTGAAGCTAATGGTATAATCCCGTGTCCCAGCTACATGTATTAGAGCATACAGGTCATTTGCCCCAAAACCCATCTCCAAAATCAAATCCACCACTGCACGCCGTGCTGGAGGGATTGCACCACCTTCCCATTTCAGAATTACCACATTTCTTCTTGGACCCCCAGTAGAAGCCAGAGACCCAAGACCAGATCCCGGGGTGCCCAAAGTGGTAGGCTGCAGGGGGAAACCCTGCTTGGGGGCGGAGCTACCAGGAGCAGAGCGTACCACCTGAGCAAATGTGGGTTTATCAGGGCCAAGGCCCAACACTGAAGTTACAGTCTGTACATTACTATTATTATTCACTGCTTGTACGGAGTTGGTAGGACTGTCCATCACACTTGAACTGGAACCATTGTTCATCACACTGGTGCTGGGATGATTTTTATCAGTCACACAAAACTTCACATTCCCATCAGGAATAGTCACAGTTTCTGCTGCAATACCAGCTGTTTCCTGAAGCTGTGCTGTAGAGTCTTCAGCAGGTTTAGGGCAAACAGCTTTAGACTCAGCTAAAGGGGGGTTAATTGGCTCTGCTGAATCTTGTAGTTCATCTGCAGGAATGTCATTTTTTAAATGCAAGCTTTGCTGCACTGCAGCATCAGCAGGCACAGCATTGCTACAGATAGGACTAGCAGCCTGACTCTCACTGGGTACATTGTCTGTATCAGTCACAGTGTTGAATGGCACAAAAATCGTTTTATTCACAATATGGGACTTGACAGGCTTTACCTTGTCAGGCACATTATCTGTTATGTCCTCTTCATTAAATGCCAGCTGATCCCCCCGCATAGGAGACTCCATTACCTGGATGGCCCTGAGCATGCCTCCTGAGTCCTGGGAAAGCATGGGGCTGCTTACCTCTTCCTGAGGGGGCAGGGGGTCAGAACTGGGGGTCTCCTCCTCCACCTCCATCTTTGTCATCCTCGCAAACCTTTTATCATTACAAAACTTTTCTTTAAATGGCCCATCTCTGCCTTCCATCATGGCCACAATGGTCTCCTGGTGTTCCACCCGAACCTTGGCCAGTTGGATCTCCGGATCCATGGATCCACGTCTCTGGCTATGCAAGCCCTCACGCTGCCTTCTCAATCGCTTCAGCTCCGCTCTGAGCTTGTAGAGCTTGTCTCTTTCCCTATTCAGGACCTTAATCCCGGCCACCACTCGCTCCCGGATGGCCCCGGAACCTTCATCTTCACCAGGGGTAGAGAGATCACCAACCATGGGTTGCACAGGGGCAGGTATGTTACCTGATGGCCCAGGAGATGGCTGAGAGCTTCCAGCAGGAGAGGCCCTGCTGGCCTCCATGGCTTCCCAGAAAGGAGCCAGGAGAGCTGGGATAGATTTCTCCACCACTCCCCTCTCTTCCCACTGACACCAATGATGGGGCACTATTCCTTCCACTGTGCAAAGTGTATAAACATAAATAGTGTAGCGCTAAAAAAATAAAAAATTATATTGTATAGTATTACTATTCAAACAAGGAAAAAATAAAGAAATAATCCACAAATGAAGTAGAAAGTGATCTACTCTAATCTCTAGATTACATATTAATGTAAAGTATCAAATGTGCAATGTGACATCATATAAGAGAACACTCATATATAGGTGAAAATAAAATTCCGTATTTGTGTTTATAGTGTCCACATTTCAATAGAAAATAAACTTGGAAACTGATATTGTCCAAAATTAAAAGTTGTAACCACCAAATGAAATCAAATCCCAGTAATATATCATGCAGACAAGGTGGGTTCCATACAATGCAGATGGTCCATAAAAATCTTCTCCATAGGTATCTAATCAACACAAAAGATAGGGTACTCTTACCAACTTTGGTGGACTCACAGGCCGTTGGCGGTGAGTCAGAAAGGCTTGCACTGTCTCAAAATGGAGGACAGTATGGAAACAGGTCATGTACTGGAAAACCTCTTCCTCCAAATGGGGTGCCAGGATCCTAACCGGATGGTCCGCACAATCTCCGTTTTGTTCAAAAGTGGAAACCATGTATAAAGAAAGAAAAAAGGAGCCTCTCTCCATGTGTTCCTTTCCTCACGCTGCCTTCTCAATCGTTTCAGCTCCGCTCTGAGCTTGTAGAGCTTGTCTCTTTCCCTATTCAGGACCTTAATCCCGGCCACCACTCGCTCCCGGATGGCCCCGGAACCTTCATCTTCACCAGGGGTAGAGAGATCACCAACCATGGGTTGCACAGGGGCAGGTATGTTACCTGATGGCCCAGGAGATGGCTGAGAGCTTCCAGCAGGAGAGGCCCTGCTGGCCTCCATGGCTTCCCAGAAAGGAGCCAGGAGAGCTGGGATAGATTTCTCCACCACTCCCCTCTCTTCCCACTGACACCAATGATGGGGCACTATTCCTTCCACTGATACCAATGATGGGGCATTATTCCTCCCACTGACATCAATGATGGGGCACTATTCCTCCCACTGACACCAATGATGGGCACTATTCCTCCCACTGGCACCAATGATGGGGCACTATTTCTCCCACTGATACCAATGATGGGGCGCTATTCCTCCCACTGACACCAATGATGAGGCACTATTCCTCCTACTGACACCAATGATGAGGCACTATTCCTCCCACTGATACCAATGATTGGGCACTATTCCTCCCACTGATACCAATGATGGGGCACTACTCCTACCACTGACACCAATGATGGGGCACTATTCCTCTCACTGATACCAATGATGAGGCACTATTCCTCCTACTGACACCAATGATGGGGCACTATTCCTTCCTTGGTCTCTCTGCCAGAAGCCCAGATTATGTAACTTGGGATGTGTGTGTAATTGTTCCATAAAGGGTCAAAGATTACCTAGGACATAGGGGTTACCCAAAATTGGAAAAAGGGGCGATGGAGAACTGGGATCTCTGTACTCCTGAAGGGTTTTACACACATTTTCCAGGTAGTACTGATGGTAGAAGCTCTACCTATATCTTTAATCCAGACAAACAGGGGCACTGCTTACCTATGCTCCAATGATGGGTGGGGCCCTATTCCTCCCGCTGATACCAATGATGGGGCACTATACCTCCTACTGACACCAATGATGAGGCACTATTCATCCCACTGATACCAATGATAGGACACTATTCTTCCCACTGACACCAATGATGGGGCACTATTCCTTCCACTAATACCAATGATGGGGCATTATTCCTCCCACTGATACTAATGATGGGGCACTATTCCTTCCGCTAAAACCAATGATGAGGCACTATTCATCCCACTGATACCAATGATAGGACACTATTCTTCCCACTAACACCAATGATGGGGCACTATTCCTTCCACTGATACCAATGATGGGGCATTATTCCTCCCACTGACATCAACGATGGGGCACTATTCCGCCCACTGACACCAATGATGGGCACTATTCCTCCCACTGATACCAATGATTGGGCACTATTCCTCCCACTGATACCAATGATGGGGCACTACTCCTACCACTGACACCAATGATGGGGCACTATTCCTCTCACTGATACCAATGATGAGGCACTATTCCTCCTACTGACACCAATGATGGGGCACTATTCCTTCCTTGGTCTCTCTGCCAGAAGCCCAGATTATGTAACTTGGGATGTGTGTGTAATTGTTCCATAAAGGGTCAAAGATTACCTAGGACATAGGGGTTACCCAAAATTGGAAAAAGGGGCGATGGAGAACTGGGATCTCTGTACTCCTGAAGGGTTTTACACACATTTTCCAGGTAGTACTGATGGTAGAAGCTCTACCTATATCTTTAACCCAGACAAACAGGGGCACTGCTTACCTGTGCTCCAATGATGGGTGGGGCCCTATTCCTCCCGCTGATACCAATGATGGGGCACTATACCTCCTACTGACACCAATGATGAGGCACTATTCATCCCACTGATACCAATGATAGGACACTATTCTTCCCACTGACACCAATGATGGGGCACTATTCCTTCCACTAATACCAATGATGGGGCATTATTCCTCCCACTGATACTAATGATGGGGCACTATTCCTTCCGCTAAAACCAATGATGAGGCACTATTCATCCCACTGATACCAATGATAGGACACTATTCTTCCCACTAACACCAATGATGGGGCACTATTCCTTCCACTGATACCAATGATGGGGCATTATTCCTCCCACTGACATCAACGATGGGGCACTATTCCTCCCACTGACACCAATGATGGGCACTATTCCTCCCACTGATACCAATGATTGGGCACTATTCCTCCCACTGATACCAATGATGGGGCACTACTCCTACCATTGACACCAATGATGGGGCACTACTCCTACCACTGACTCCAATGATGGGGCACTATTCCTCTCACTGATACCAATGATGAGGGACTATTCCTCCTACTGACACCAATGATGGGGCACTATTCCTTCCTTGGTCTCTCTGCCAGAAGCCCAGATTGTGTAACTTGGGATGTGTGTGTAATTGTTCCATAAAGGGTCAAAGATTACCTAGGACATAGGGGTTACCCAAAATTGGAAAAAGGGGCGATGGAGAAGGAGGGATCTCTGTATTCCTGAAGGGTTTTACACACATTTTCCAGGTAGTACTGATGGTAGAAGCTCTACCTATATCTTTAATCCAGACAAACAGGGGCACTGCGGGGATAAAACACAGGTTCACTTTAAAAAGAACATTGGCAATGTTTTCTCAGTTTTTCTTTTAGTTTCAATAATACCGATCCTTCAACACAACTAGGGATGAGCCGAACACCCCCCGGTTCGGTTCGCACCAGAACCCGCGAACGGACCGCAAGTTCGCACGAACGTTAGAACCCCATTGACGTCTATGGGACTCGAACGTTCGAAATCAAAAGTGCTCATTTTAAAGGCTAATTTGCATGGTATTGTCCTAAAAAGGGTTTGGGGACCCGGGTCCTACCCCAGGGGACATGTATCAATGCAAAAAAAACTTTTAAAAACGGCCGTTTTTTCGGGAGCAGTGATTTTAATGATGCTTAAAGTAAAAAAAAAAAAGTGAAATATTCCTTTAAATATCGTACCTGGGGGGTGTCTATAGTATGCCTGTAAAGTGACGCGTGTTTCCCATGTTTAGAACAGTCCCTGCACCAAATGTCATTTTTAAAGGAAAAAATCTCATTTAAAACTGCTTGCGGGTTTAATGTCGTGTCGGGTCATGGCAATATGGATGAAAATCAGTGAGACAAACGGCATGGGTACCCCCCAGTCCATTACCAGGCCCTTTGGGTCTTGTATGGATATTAAGGGGAACCCCGCACCCAAATTAAAATAAGGAAAGGTCCCTATATACTCTGAACAGCAGTATTCAGGCGGTGCAAACAAGACAGGGACTGTAGGTTTGTTGTTAAGTAGAATCTGTTTGTAATTTTGAACATTTTTAATGTGTTTAGCTCCAGCCAAAAAATCTTTTCTAAGCTTTTTGGAAAACATAGGGAAGGGTTATCACCCCTGTGACATTTGTTTTGCGTCTTTCCTCCTCTTCAGAAGATTTCACCTCACTTTTTTGTCCCAATGAAAAATGTTTTTGGAAAATTTGGGTTTTTTTGTGGAACAAGGATTGGAAAGCATCAGTGGAAAGGAGAAATTGTTTTCCCATATTAACTCTTACAGGAGAGAATTTCCCTTCCTTAGGGGTAGATTTCATCTCACTTCCTGTTGTCTCCTTCCGTTTGCAAGTAGGAGTCGTTTGTAAGTTAGATGTTTGAAAGTAGGGTCCTGCCCTATATACTCAGCAGAAATTTGGGCCTTAGGTGTTGCTGTGGCCAAAACACTGTAAGCCCTCACAGGGCCCTGCTGTGAAATATTAGATCAAGAATTGTAATTACATGCCCCTGTTGAACAGGAGCTGAAAAATTAGGCCTTAGGCACTGGTGCTGGTGCCACAACACTGCAACCCCTCACAGACACTCTAGTTGGAACGCAGGAACGAGCCCTGCTGCAAAGTATTGCATCAAAAATTGTAATTACACGCCCCTGTTAGACAGGGGCAGAAAAATTGGGTCTTAGGCACTGGTGCTGGTGCCACAACACTGCAACCCCTCACAGACACTCTAGTTGAAACGCAGGAACAAGCCCTGCTGCAAAGTATTGCATCAAAAATTGTAATTACACGCCCCTGTTAGACAGGGGCTGAAAAATTGGGTCTTAGGCACTGGTGCTGGTGCCACAACACTGCAACCCCTCACAGACACTCTAGTTGGAATGCAGGAACGAGCCCTGCTGCAAAGTATTACATCAAAAATTGTAATTACACGCCCCTGTTAAACAGGGGCTGAAAAATTGTGCCTTAGGCACTGGTGGTGGCGCCCAGAACCAAAAATGTTCTTACAAGCTATCAGCGTGATGATTGAGGAGGAAGAGGATAATTACTCAGGGATAGTCACTCAGCATCAGCATAGGCAGTCTTTGAAGGGATCTGAGATTTCAAAAAAAATTATTCGGTTACATCTGCATCAGGTGCTTGGTAGCTGGTGGTGATCCAAGACTGATTCATTTTTATGAAGGTCAGCCGATCGACCGAGTCGGTGGACAGACGCACCCTGTGATCGGTTACCACGCCTCCAGCAGCACTGAATGTGCGTTCCGAAAGAACGCTGGATGCAGGACAGGCCAGTAGCTCAATTGCATACTGTGCAAGCTCTGGCCAGTGATCCATCCTCAAGACCCAGTAACCCAGAGGATTTTCGGTGGGAAAGGTGTCCAAGTCTGATCTTGCCCCTAGGTATTCCTGCACCATGTAAAACAGACGCTGGCGATGGTTGCTGGAACCGATCATACCTTGGGGCTGCGGACCAAAAAATTGTCTGAACGCATCGGTCAGACGGCCACCTTCTCCACCGCTCCTTCTTTGACTGACCGAAGCCTCAGCAACACGTTGTCCAGAAACAGGAGTTTGTAACCTCCCAGTCTCTGGGAACGCGTTGCACAGACCTTTCTGCAAGGCCTCCCGAAGATGTTTCATCCTCTGCTCCCTCTGCGATGGCAAGATAAGGTCCGCAACCTTACCCTTGTAACGTGGATCAAGGAGGGTTGCCAGCCAGTATTGGTCCTTCTCCTTGATACCACGAATACGAGGATCCTTACGCAGGCTTTGCAGGATCAGGGAGGCCATGCAGCGTAGGTTTGCTGAGGCATTCGGTCCGGAGTCCTCTGGGTCACTAAGGACAACAACGTCCGCAGCCACCTCCTCCCAGCCACGTACAAGTCCATGTGTTCCTTGGGACTGATCCCTTAAAGACTGCTGATGCTGAGTGCCAGGCTCCACCTCCATACTGACACAATCTTCCTCCTCCTCCTCCTCCTCCTCCTCGTCCTCTTCCTGTGTGATCGGCGGGCACGCAGGAACACTGTCTGGATAAAGGGGGCCTTGAGAGCTAAGGAAGTCCTCCTCTTCCTGCCTCTGTTCTGCCTCAAGTGCCCTGTCCATTATTCCACGCAGCGTGTGCTCCAACAGGTGGACAAGGGGGACAGTGTCACTGATGCATGCACTGTCAGTGCTCACCATCCTCGTGGCCTCCTCGAATGGTGACAGGACAGTGCATGCATCCCTGATCATGGCCCACTGGCGTGGGGAAAAAAAACCAAGTTCCCCTGACCCTGTCCTGGTGCCATAGTCGCACAGGTACTCATTGATGGCCCTCTGCTGCGTGTGCAGCCGCTGCAGCATGGCCAACGTCGAGTTCCACCTGGTGGGCATGTCACAGATTAGGCGGTTCTTGGGCAGGTTAAACTCCTTTTGGAGGTCCGTCAGCCGAGCACTGGCATTATATGACCGGCGGAAATGCACACAGACTTTCCTGGCCTGCCTCAGGACATCCTGTAAGCCCGGGTACCTGCCCAAGAACCGCTGCACCACCAAGTTAAGGACGTGAGCCAAACAGGGCACATGGGTCAGTTGTCCCTGTCGGAGGGCAGAGAGGAGGTTGGTGCCATTGTCGCAAACCACCATTCCTGCCTTAAGTTGGCGTGGCGTCAACCACCTCTGAACCTGCCCCTGCAGAGCTGACAGAACCTCTGCCCCAGTGTGGCTCCTGTCCCCCAAGCACACCAGCTCAAGCACCGCATGGCATCTTTTGGCCTGCGTACTTGCGTAGCCCCTTGAACGCCTACGGAGCACCGCTGGTTCCGAGGAAGAGGCCATGGAGGAAGAAGAAGAGGAGGGGGTGGAGGAGAGAGGTGTGTCACAATCAGCATTTTGGAGGCGTGGTGGCGGAACAACCTCCAACACTACTGCACCTTGTCCTGCATCCTTCCCAGCTGCCAGCAGAGTCACCCAATGCGCCGTGAAACTTAAGTAACGTCCCTGTCCATGCCTGCTGGACCATGAGTCAGCGGTAATATGCACCTTACCGCTGACCGCCCTGTCCAGCGAGGCATGGACATTGCCTTCCACATGCCGGTAGAGAGCCGGAATCGCCTTCCGTGAGAAAAAGTGGCGTTTGGGTACCTGCCACTGAGGAACCGCACATTCCACAAACTCACGGAAGGGGGCAGAGTCTACCAACTGAAAAGGCAGCAGTTGAAGTGCTAGCAATTTTGCCAAGCTAGCATTCAACCGCTGGGCATGTGGATGGCTGGGAGCAAACTTCTTTCGGCGGTGCAGCAGCTGGGGCAGGGAAATTTGCCTGGTACAATCTGACGTCGGTGTACCAAAAGCAGATTGCCCATAAGTACTTGGCTGTGACACACCTAATTCTACACCTTCATTCCTCTCACTGCAGGTCGCAGAGAGGACTGAAGGTCTAGTGGGGTTGGAAATCTCAGCTGATGAGGAGCAAGGAGAGATCGTCTTTGTTCTTTGGTGTGGGTCTTTTAGATACGCTTGCCAACGAACTGCATGGCAGGTCAACATATGTCTGGTCAAGCATGTGGTACCCAAGCGGGAGATGTTTTGGCCACGCGAGATACGCTTAAGACATATGTTGCAAATAGCAGCGGTGCGATCTGATGCACTCGTCTCAAAAAAGGCCCACACCAAAGAACTTTTTGAATAACGCGCAGAGACTGCAGCGCCCTGCACATGTGGAGCTTTGGGGTGTGATGCAGTCAATGTGCTGCCCTTAGGCTGGCCCCTGGAGGGCATCCTGCCTAGTTGGTGATGTGCCACCTCCTCCTCCTCCTCCTCCTCCTCCTCCTCTCTCCTATCAGGCACCCACGTTGAGTCAGTGACCTCATCATCCCCTCCCTCCTCATCACTGGAGCAAACCTGGCAGTATGCTGCAGCAGGGGGAGCATGACTGCCAGATTGCTGTCCTTCTTGGGCACCCCCTCTGTCCGTGCTCATGTTACTGCCTTCATTGAGCTCAGTATCATCATCAGAGCCTTCCAAACGCTGGGCATCCTCCTGGAGCATGTACCCAACACTGTGGTCAAACAGTTCGAGGGAATCCTCATGAGGACATGGTGGAGCTAGGGAAGGAGTCACTGATGACATTGAGCTGAGGGAAGAGGCCGCTGCTTTGCCAGACAAAGCACCCTGGGCATGGGTGAGAGAGGATGAGGAGGATGAGGACGGCTTGGTCATCCACTCGACCAAGTCTTCCGCATGTTGCGGCTCAACACGGCCAGCTGCCGAAAAAAAGGCCAAGCGTGTCCCATGGCCACGTGCTGATGAGGATGCACCGTCTCCACGACCAGCACTAGACACAGAGCCTGCTTGCCCTCTCTTATTGGCTTGTGACTGTCTGCCTCTCCTTCTTGGCCTTCCAGACATACTAATGGCCTGTAGCTGCACTAAGCTGGGATAGAACACCTGTAATTTTCTTCAGGTAGCTTTATATACTGTAACCAGACAAGCCTGCCTGTCAGTAGGAAGATAACAGGAACGGATCTAGCTGAACACTGTGAGCAGGACGTACTGCACTAAATGTATATAGCAGGAACGGATCTAGCTGAACACTGTGAGCAGGACGCACTGCACTGAATGTAAATACCAGGAACGGATCTAGCTGAACACTGTGAGCAGGACGCACTGCACTGAATGTAAATACCAGGAACGGATCTAGCTGAACACTGTGAGCAGGACGCACTGCACTGAATGTAAATAGTCTAGCTGCCTGACCGTGGTACTAATAGGATCAAAAAGAACACCTGTAATTTTCTTAAGGTAGCTTTATATACTGTAACCAGACAAGCCTGCCTGTCAGTAGGAAGATAACAGGAACGGATCTAGCTGAACACTGTGAGCAGGACACACTGTACTAAATGTAAATAGTCTAGCTGCCTGACCGTGGTACTAATAGGATCAAAAAGAACACCTGTAATTTTCTTCAGGTAGCTTTATATACTGTAACCAGACAAGCCTGCCTGTCAGTAGGAAGATAACAGGAACGGATCTAGCTGAACACTGTGAGCAGGACGTACTGCACTAAATGTATATAGCAGGAACGGATCTAGCTGAACACTGTGAGCAGGACGCACTGCACTGAATGTAAATAGCAGGAACGGATCTAGCTGAACACTGTGAGCAGGACGCACTGCACTGAATGTAAATAGCAGGAACGGATCTAGCTGAACACTGTGAGCAGGACGCACTGCACTGAATGTAAATAGCAGGAACGGATCTAGCTGAACACTGTGAGCAGGACGCACTGCACTGAATGTAAATAGCAGGAACGGATCTAGCTGAACACTGTGAGCAGGACGCACTGCACTGAATGTAAATAGCAGGAACGGATCTAGCTGAACACTGTGAGCAGGACGCACTGCACTGAATGTAAATAGCAGGAACGGATGTAGCTGAACACTGTGAGCAGGACGCACTGCACTAAATGTAAATACCAGGAACGGATCTAGCTGAACACTGTGAGCAGGACGCACTGCACTGAATGTAAATAGCAGGAACGGATCTAGCTGAACACTGTGAGCAGGACGCACTGCACTAAATGTAAATACCAGGAACGGATCTAGCTGAACACTGTGAGCAGGACGCACTGCACTGAATGTAAATAGCAGGAACGGATCTAGCTGAACACTGTGAGCAGGACGCACTGCACTGAATGTAAATAGCAGGAACGGATCTAGCTGAACACTGTGAGCAGGACGCACTGCACTGAATGTAAATAGCAGGAACGGAATTAGCTGAACACTGTGAGCAGGACGCACTGCACTGAATGTAAATAGCAGGAACGGATCTAGCTGAACACTGTGAGCAGGACGCACTGCACTGAATGTAAATAGCAGGAACGGATCTAGCTGAACACTGTGAGCAGGACGCACTGCACTGAATGTAAATAGCAGGAACGGATCTAGCTGAACACTGTGAGCAGGACACACTGCACTAAATGTAAATAGTCTAGATAGAAGATAACAGGAACGGATCTAGCTAAACTGAATACAGTGTATATATATATATGCAACACCTGGGATGCATATATATACACAATACACTGTAAGTGCAGCTAACTGACTGACTGTTCTGCCTAATCTATCTAACTCAAATCAAATGACACTGTCTCTCTCTCTCTCTATCTCTCAGCACACCGGAACACACACTACACAGGGCCGCCGTGCAGGCGGCCTTATATAGTGTGGGGTGTGTACTAAATCCCCTGAGCCATAATTGGCCAAAGCCACCCTGGCTTTGGCCAATTACAGCTCTCTCTACTGACGGCGCTGTGATTGGCCAAGCATGCGGGTCATAGTGCATGCTTGGCCAATCATCAGCCAGCAATGCACTGCGATGCCGCAGTGAATTATGGGCCGTGACGCGCCAGACGAATTTGGCGCGAACGGCCCATATCGTTCGCAATTCGACGGACGGTCGAACAGCCGATGTTCGAGTCGAACATGGGTTCGACTCGAACACGAAGCTCATCCCTAAACACAACTCATCCATGTTCTTGAACTTCCCATTTATTTAACTTTTTGCAGATATAACCCCCCCCCCCCCCCCCCCGGGATTTAGTAATATACGTAAAGCAACAACCTATTCTGCAATAACTAAGTAGGGGTTAGTATATTTTAAAATTAATTCTGATGGATTCTTTTTAGGACTTGAGAATGAAAAAATATACTCCATTACACCTTTCTCTTGCATATCTGTGCATTTCCAAGACAAGGTATGAAAGGAATTTGTGTTTTCAAAAGGTACCAACTTACAGCCCTCTGAACACGTTCTCTAGACTCCAACTGTTTACGGTATGTTCAGCATTTAAACGAAAGGCATAATGTACTACAAGAAAAGTGTGCTTGTGATAGAGTAATTTTTCCATTTCGGCCCTGTTCAAATATATGCAAATTGGATTTTGAACCACATCCGATTTGCATGACATGTGAATCAAACCAGCTTTCCATGGAGCTGGTTCACATATATGTGGTGCAGCAGCAGTGCAAATTCACTGTGAAAAAGAGTCCTGTGCTTTTTCTAAACACTGCAGTGCGATTCATATGCAAATTCCAAACTCATTGTCTTCTATGGAAAGGCATCAGAATCGCACATTTTTCGGGCCTGGTGCGATTTTAAGGGGAACCCCACGCCAAAATAAAAAACCCTTAGGTCTAGTATGCATTTTGAGGGGAACCTTCACTGCTTTTGTTTTTTTTTTTAATAGTGTGGGCCCCCTCCGAAATCTATACCAGACCCTTATCTGGGCACGCAGCCTGGCAGGTCAGGACAGGGGTAGATGAGTGAGCCCCTCCAGAACCATACCAGGATACATGCCCTCAACATGGGTTCTCTGCCCCCCACCACAAGCACCTTGTTCCCATGTTGCTAGGGAAAAGGGCCTATTCCCCACAACTTTAGGGGGTGTTTGTGGGGGTCTGCGATCTGGGGGCTTATAGGAATCTGGAAGCCCACTTTAACATGGAGGCCCCCAGATCCCGCCCCCCCCCCATGTAAATGAGTATTGGGTACATTGTACACCTATTCATTCACCAAATAAAGTGTCAAAAAGAAATAAAAACACAGAGACAGTTTCTGATCATTCCTTTATTAAAAAAAACAAAAGAATGTCCCACGGTGTAGATCCATCATCAATCACAATGAATGCCATAACCGCGGCCTAAAATAGCGAAGGGGCGGGGCCACCCCATGGCATCACTTGTAGGCGATGTTTGGAATTTCCGACAAGATTTGTGTGACCGTGTTTATGCAAGACAAGTTTGAGCCAACATCCGTCGGAAAAAAAAAACATGGATTTTGTTGTCGGTGTACGTGGCATAAGAGTGGTCATTGTGTGCATGTGACAACAATATCACAAATTCTCCACAGATGTGGCCTGTATGGAAGGGTTGCAAAAAAAGGCCACTCCTCAAGAAAGGCCACATGCGGTCATGACTGAGCTTTGCCAAAATGCACCTTGAAGATTCGGAAGCCACATGGAAAAAGGTGTTATGGTCAAATGAGACTAAAATTTTATTATTTGACCTAAACACCAAACGATATGTCTGGCAGAAATCCAATACAGCTCACCATTCAAATAGCATGATTCGTACCTGGAAGTGGTAATATACTGTTATGGGGGTGTTTCTCTGCAGCGGGGACTGAAGCAGTTGTCAGAATCGAAGGAAAAATGGATGGGGCAAAATACTGTCAAATTCTTGAGAAAAATCTGCTTGCCTCTGCCAGAAAGTTGTCAATGGCAAGATGGTTTACCTTCCAACATGACAATGGCCCAAGGCACACAGCAAAAATGACCACAAGGAGAAAAAGCTGAATGACCTTGCATGGCCTAGTCAGAGCTCAGACTTAAATCCCATTGAAAATCTGTGGAATGACTTAAAGACTGCAGTCCACAAACAGTCACTATCACATTTAGGGTGGACAAATATTGCAAAGTCTAGATGTGCAAAGTTCGTAGAGACATATCCCAACAGACTAAAGGCTGTAATTAAAGCAAAAAGTGGTTCAAAAAAATACTGGCACAAGGGGGTGATTCTTTTTCCAACTCCAACTGATTTTTATACAGCTGGATAAAACAAAAACTATGTCTGTCTCCATTTCAGGCTGCAAAACAACAACATGTGATTAGGGGAGGGATTTTTTTCCATATCCACTGTACTTCGCTGCTTTGGGCTGGTATTGTGTTGTGATTCTGACAGTCTAGTGATTTTGTTAACTAACAGAACAAAGCATGGACTTATAAAGGGTTAAAGTAGAAGTCTGGGCTAGGACTAACTAAGCTTAAAAGTGCTCCCTCCTCCATTCTAACACCTATTCTAACTATCCTGAAGAAGGAAGATGCTTAAACTTCCCTATTCTCAGGACGCTCCAGTCCAGTAACGTGATCAACCCCCAGCATCTGGCTTCAGAGGAGAAGAGGGACAGCTGACAATGGATGCCCCACAGTAAGCCTATGGGTGATCACTACCCAGAGAAATGGTAAGTACAAGTATCTTCTTTCTACAGGGTAGTTAGTTTAGGTGCTAGCAGGGGGTTGGAGCAGTTTTAAACATAGTTAGTTCTAGCCCAGACTTCTACTTGAATTTGTGTATTGGAGAGGATTGGTAAGATTTGCATAAACTGGCTGTTGGGATACATTTGTGTGAGTTTCTTATGTAATTTTTATGTTTGCACTTGAATTTATGAGTAAAATAGCATTTTGAATGATTGATGGACTACACATCCTTTGATTATATATAAACGGGGTATATATATATATAGTTGTGCTCATAAGTTTACATACCCTGGCAGAATTTATGATTTCTTGGCCATTTTTCAGAGAATATGAATGATAACACAAAAAACGTTTCCTTCACTCGTGGTTAGTGTTTGGCTGAAGCCATTGATTATCAATCAACTGTGTTACTGTGTTTTCTCTTTTTAAATCATAATGGCAACAGAAACGACCCAAATGACCCTGATCAAATGTTTACATACCCCAATTCTTAATACCATGTATTGCCCCCTTTAACTTCAATGACAGCTTGAAGTCTTTTGTGGTATTTGTGGATGAGGCTCTTTATCTTCTTA
The DNA here is from genome assembly GCA_037952925.1 of Lithobates clamitans. NCBI lineage: Eukaryota > Metazoa > Chordata > Amphibia > Anura > Ranidae > Lithobates > Lithobates clamitans. The sequence continues at coordinate 2,101,032 of JBBGZY010001544.1, forward strand.
GATGGTAAAGCTGCCCATTCCTCTTGGCAAAAAGCTTCCAGTTCCTGTAAATTCTTAGGCTGTCTTGCATGAACTGCATGATTGAGATCTCCCCAGAGTGGCTCAATGATATTGAGTTCAGGAGACTGAGATGGCCACTCCAGAACCTTCACTTTATTCTGCTGTAGCCAATGACAGGTCGACTTGGCCTTGTATTTTGGATCATTGTCAGGTTGGATGTCCCAATACGTTCCATGCACAGCTTCTTGGCTGATGAATGCAAATGTTTCTCCAGTATTTTTTGATAACATACTGCATTCATCTTGCCAACAATTTTGACCAAATTTCCTGTGCCTTTGTAGCTCACACATCCCCAAAACATCAGCGATCCACCTCCACACCTTTCATCTACCCTTGTTGACTCCTCTCCAAATGTAGCGTTTATGAATGTGGCCAAAAAGCTACATTTTGGTCTCATCACTCCAAATGACTTTGTGCCAGAAGGTTTGAGGCTTGTGTCTGTGCTGTTTGGCATATTGTAAGCGGGATACTTTGGCATTTGCCTACTAATGACTTTCTTCTGGAGACTCAACCATGCAGTCCATCTTTCTTTAAGTGCCTCCTTATTGTGCATCCACACCTCATGTTTTTATAGAGTCCTATATTTCACCTAAAGTTATTTGTGGGTTTTTCTTTGCATCCCAAACAATTTTCATGACAGTTGTGGCTGAAATTGTAGTTGATCTACCTGACCGCTGTTTGGTTTCAACAGAACCCCTCATTTTCCACTTCTTGATTAGAGTTTGAACACTGCTGATTGGCATTCTCAATTCCAAAAAGTGGTTCAACAAAATACTTACACAAGGGAGTGATTCCTATTCAAACTCTAACTGTTTTTTATTTTTTTTGACATGTTGGTGTTATATCATTCACTTGGATGTTATAAGTTGCACTGAGTAAAGACAGATGGATAAAATAAAACTGTCTTCATTTCAGGCTGCAAAGCAACAAAATGTGATTATTTTAAAGGGGGTGATACTTTTCTATACCCACTGTAGATGTCAGCATCCCCTCCTATCTAAAAAATAAAAACAAAGAATTGTAACAGTAAGGCTCGGTTCACACTGGGGAGGCTTCAAAGTCCTCTGACTCTGAAACTGCCCCGCACAGCGCGACTTCAGCACAGCTTCCAAAGGACTTCATTAATAGAAGACAACGTAAGATTAGAATGGTTCCATTGCACTGAACGGAGCGCAACTTTTCAGTGTGCGACTTTTCAGCCTCAGTGTGAACCGACACTTAATATCGTCATGATCTCCAATGTAACAAGTTTGTAAAAAATAAATAAAGATCATAGTCCTTATTCAGACAATGCCTTGCAAAAGTATTCACCCCCTTGGCATTTTTTGTGTTTTGTTGCCTCACAACCTGGAATTAACATGGATTGTTTGAAGATTTGCATTATTTATTTTACAGAGCATGCCCACAACTTTGATTCACAATAAAAAAAAAACATCTTCAAACAACAAATAGGACAAAATAACAGAAAAAGTCAATGTGCATAACTATTCACCTCGCTAAAGTCAATACTATGTAGAGCCACCTTTTGAGGCTATCACAGCTCCAAATCGCTTTGGATAAGTCTCTATGAGCTTGCCACATCTTACCACTGGGATTTTTGTCCATTCCTCCTTGCAAAACTGCTCCAGCTCCTTAAAGTTGAATGGTTTGCACTTGTGAACAGCAATCTTTAAGTCTGACCAAAGATTTTCTATTGCATTGAGGTCTGGGCTTTGACTAGACCATTCCAACACATTTACATGTTTCCTCCTAAACCACTCAAGTGTTGCTTTAGCAGTGTGTTTGGGGTCATTTTCCTGCTGGAAGGTGAACCTCCATCCTAGCCTCAAATCACACACAGTGGTACAGGTTTTTCTCAAGAATATCCCTGTTTTTAGCGCCATCCATCTTTCCCTTAACTCTGACCAATTTCCCAGTCCCGACTGCTAAAAAACATCCCCACAACATGATGCTGCCACCACCATGTTTCACTGTGGGGATAGTGATCTTTGGGTGATGTGAAGTGTTGGGTTTGCGCCAGACATAGCGTTTTCTTTGATGGCCAAAAAGTTAAATTTTAGTCTCATCAGACCAAAGCACCTTCCTCCATATATTTTGGGAGTCTCTCACATGCTTTTTCGCAAACTGTCATTTTGTTTATTGCTGAAAGTAATGGCTTTCTTCTGGCCACTCTGCCATAAAGCCCAACTCTATGGAGCGTACGGCTAATTGTCGTCCTATGTACAGATACTCCAGTCTCTGCTGTTGAATTCTATAGCTCCTCCCGGGTTACCTTAGGTCTCTGTGCTGCCTCTCTGAATAATGCCCTTCTTGCCCGTTCAGTGAGTTTTAGTGTGCTGTCGTCTCTTGGCAGGTTTGCTGTTGTGCCATGTTCTTTCTATTTGGTTATGATAGATTTGATGGTGCTCCTAGGGATCATTAAAGATTTGGATATTTTTTTAGAACCTAACCTTGACTTGTACTTCTCAACAACATTGTCCCTTACTTGTTTGGGGAGTTCCTTGGTCTTCATGGTTAGTGTTTGGTTAGTGGTGCCTCTTGTTTAGGTGTTGCAGCCTCTGGGGCCTTTAAAAGGTGTGTATATGTAATGACAGATCATGTAACACTTAGATTGCACACAGGTGGACATCATTTCACTAATTATGTGACTTCTGAAGGTAATTGGTTGCAGCAGAGCTTTTTATGGGCCTCATAACAAAGGGGGTGAATATATACGCACATGCCAATTATCAGTTTTTTTATTTCTGAAAAATAGTTTTTATGTATGTATTTTTCTAATTTTACTTCACCAACTTAGACTATTGTGTTCTGATCCATCACATATAATTCAGATTAAAAAAACATTCAACTAAAGGTTGTAATGTAACAAAATAGGTAAAAAGCCAAGGGGGTCAATACTTTTGCAAGGCACTTTAGTTGTAGTGTGCCTAGTCTGCTAATCCATCCGGCTCTTTTTGCATGTTGCAATCCTATCACCCCCCAAAGCCCCCCCCCCCCTTCCTTTTGGAATGTCTTTCAGTATCATAAATCCTCAAGGACTTTGTTAGCAGGACACTTCACTGAATGTAGTCATAAAGAAACAGATTTGCGATTTATGATTTTATTTTTGCAATAAAGGGTTACTTTTTGTATAGGAGGGGTTCAGTAAGACGTTTCTATACTTTTTGCTGGGATACATTGGTATGAGTTTCGAGTTTTGGGGAAGTAGGTGTATAATGATTTCTTGCTTTTTGATTTGTAATTTTTATGTTTGCTCTTGGATTTGCAAGTAAAAGAGCATATTGAGAAATGAACTACACAGCCTTTGATTTTTGATATGGAAGAGTGAGTATACAGCCTGCCCGGTGAGAAAGTTTATTTGTTTGCTTGATTTTTTTAACACAAGTGTAATTCACCTTCATTTGTTTAAAATAAACAAGTCTTTCTTTTTAGTAATACTGTCTTGCAAAATTGATCTTATTGTTTTAAGTAATTCATAGACAAACAATGTAACAAAACTGGAAAAAAAGCACACATTTATACTTTGCTCGGTTATTTAAAAATAGTGCTACTGTAGTTAAAAATATGAATGTTGTTCTGTGATCTGACTTGTTTAAAATGACAATAAAATTATCTTTCTGGTGCAAAGCATTGCAAAATTATTTACAAATAAAATAAAGGCTCTAAGAGCAGTTAAGCTTTATTGCATGAGGTTGTTTAAAGGCAAAAACAACAATGGAATTTAAAAAGGACTGTGTAATTTTCTTGCAAATTATATTATTCATAAGTACTGTATAATAAATGCTAATAGAGCAATGGCATGGTGTTTGATACGCCATGACATGACGCCATGAGGAAGTAATTTGTTTCCTCCTGTGTGGAAGCCAGTTTCCCCCCCCGGGGAGGGGGATTATTTTGACTTTGTCTGGACTAAATCTGAATGAATAGCAGGTTCAACCAGATATGTTTTTATTCAACTGTATTAACTATGTAAGAAGTTTTGGTTTCGACATCTAGCAAGTGCCTGTTAAATAATTTTTGATTCTTATACCCAAACACAACAGAGATGGTTCTTTACACTCATTAGTATACACTGCAATTTTATCTACTGTATATTTCTGTTTACAGTGTTGATATTGTCTATATTTATATTGCTATTTATATTGCTGCATACAGTACTGGAATTCTATATATTTTATATTGCTGTATATAGTTGTTTTTATTACTACATACCCTCTTGCAAATCTGTATACTTTAGATTGCTGCATACAGTGCTGCTATTGTCCATATTTACTGTATATTGCTGCATACAGTTCTGCAATTATAAATACTTTATATTGCTGTATACAAAGCATGCGGATACATTGTGACAATATTCAACTCCCACTTTTCCTTCTGTACCCAGGCCCAGATTTACTCCATTTGCCGCCCCAAGGCCGGGTCCTTCAATGCCGCCCCCCCCCACACACACACACACATACACACACACCACCATTCTTGTCCTTTATCGATGACTGCTACAATAGATCAGTTAAAAACATATCTCCACACACGAGAACACTGAAAATAACTGACTTTAATTGTACAGACTAAAAATACTTCAGGGTAAGCGCGCGAAGGGTAAGGATTTTTTGCGGGCAATTTTTCAGGGCAATGGCTGGTGTTAGTGCTTCAATCATCCCCGGCACCATGGTTGTTATGGTGTCAGGATGAATGAAACACATTATTTCTATCATTACATTGTAATGTAAAATGAAATAGTTCAACTCACCATAATGCAGAACCATTGGGAGCCCTGAGCGTGTCACTTGCCACTGTGCCTGCCACCAGATGGGGATGTCACTTGCCACGCTGCCACCAGATGGGGATGTCACTTGCCACGCTGCCACCAGATGGGGATGTCACTAGCCACGCTGCCTGCCACCAGATTGAGATGTCACTAGCCATGCTGCCTGCCACCAGATGGAGATGTCACTTGCCATGCTGCCACCAGATGGGGATGTCACTTGCCACGCTGCCACCAGATGGGGATGTCACTAGCCACGCTGCCTGCCACCAGATTGAGACGTCACTAGCCACGCTGCCTGCCACCAGATGGAGATGTCACTTGCCACGCTGCCTGCCACCAGATGGAGATGTCACTTGCCACCAGATGGAGATGTCACTAGCCACGCTGCCTGCCACCAGATTGAGATGTCACTAGCCACGCTGCCTGCCACCAGATGGAGATGTCACTTGCCACGCTGCCTGCCACCAGATGGGGATTTCACTTGCCACTATGTCTGCCACCAGATGGGGATGTCACTTGCCACGCTGCCACCAAATGGAGATGTCACTAGCCACGCTGCCTGCCACCAGATTGAGATGTCACGTGCCACGCTGCCTGCCACCAGATGGAGATGTCACTTGCCACGCTGCCTGCCTGACACCAGATGGAGATGTCACTTGCCACGCTGCCACCAGATGGAGATGTCACTTGCCACACTGCCACCAGATGGAGATGTCTCTTGCCACACTGCCACCAGATGGAGATGTCACTTGCCACGCTGCCACACTATGGAGATGTCACTTGCCACACTATGGAGATGTCACTTGCCACACTATGGAGATGTCACTTGCCACACTATGGAGATGTCACTTGCCACACTATGGAGATGTCACTTGTCACGCTGCCTGGCTGCCACCAGATGGAGGAGGGTGGAACAGCGGTGCGGGCAATGAGAGATGTCATCTCTCTCCCCCGCTGCCGCACCGCTGACATTACTCCTCGATATTTTCAAAAATGGCGCTGGGCAGCGTAATCACGCTACTGCGCATGCGCCGCCCAGCCGAGCACTTACGAGCTTTCCCGAGCCCGGCCGGCTTCGGAACGGCGCATGCGCAGTAGTGTGCGGCTCGCGGCCATCATTTCTAAGGGCACCGGTGCCCTTAATCGACTCAACGTGCAGCCTGAAGGGGGGGCGGCCGCGAAGCCACCGCAGGAGCGGCGCCGCCCCTGCACCACTGCCGCCCCGAGGCCTGGCCTCGGTGGCCTTGTGGTAAATCCGGCCCTGTCTGTACCACCTACACCACTGACATGATAAGCTTATACCTTGTTTCCCCATATTCATAAAGAAAAAGAGGTTTGGGACTTTTATGAGGCCAGGACATAGAACGTCAAGTGCCTCCATCCCTATTGGCAATTTGCATAAAAAGAGAGTTTGGGACTTTGTGTGAAGCATATGGCTGAATTGGACAATATGAACAAGGAGTGTCTGGCGGGTACACAATAATATATACCTTAATAGCATTGTGTCATATCATGTACATAATATCATAGCATGAACCAATTGCATAGAATTATATATAATTTATTACATATGAATAGTGATGAGCTGAACCCCCCCGGTTCGGTTTGCGGCAGAACATGCAAACGGACCGAAAGTTTGCGCGAACATTAGAACACTGTTCGAAACTTTGGGATCTTTGGAGTCTATGGGATCCCGAATGTGAAAAATCAAAAGTTCATTTTTAAAGGCTAATATGCAAGTTATTGTCCTAAAAAGTGTTTGGGGACCCGGGTCCTGCCCCAGGGGACATGTATTAATGCAAAAAAATTTTTTTAAATGGCCGTTTTTTCGGGAGCAGTGATTTTAATAATGCTTAAAGTGAAAAAATAAAAGTGAAATATTCCTTTATATATCGTACCTGGGGGGATGAATATAGTATGCCTGTAAAGTGGCACGTGTTTCCCGTGTTTAGAACAGTCCCTGCACAAAATGACATTTCTAAAGGAATAAAAGTCTTTTAAAACTGCTTGCGGCTGTAATGTAATGTCGGGTTGGGCAATATGTATGAAAATTATTTAGAAAAACGGCATGGGTACCCCCCCTAGAAAATTGGGCCTTAGGTGTTGGTGGTACCAGAACACTGTAAGCCCTCACAGTTACTCTTGGTGGGCGCTGGAATGGGCCCTGCTGTGAAATATTATATCAAGAATTGTAATTACATGCTCTGTTGAACAGGGGCAGAAAAATTGAGCCTTTGGTGGTGGTGTGGTTGAGGTGCCACAACATTGTAAGCCCTCACAGTTACTCTTGGTGGGCGCTGGAATGGGCCCTGCTGTGAAATATTATGTCAAGAATTGTAATTACATGCCCCTGTTGAACAGGGGCAGAAAAAATGGGCCTTTGGTGGTGATGTGGTGAGGGTGCCACAACACTGTAAGCCCTCACAGTTACTCTTGGTGGGCGCAGGAATGGGCCCTGCTGTGAAATATTAGATCAAAAATTGTAATTACACGCCCCTGTTAAACAGGGGCAGAAAAATTGGGTCTTAGGCAGTGGTGGTGGTGGTGCCACAACACTGTAACCACTCACAGATTCTGTTTGTTGAGCGCAGGAACGAGCCCTGCTGTGAAATATTACAGAAAAAAATTGTAATTACATGCCCCTGTTAAAGAGGGACAGAAAAATTGGGCCTTAGACACTGGTGGTGGTGCCACAACACTGTAACCCCTCACAGATACTCTAGTTGAGTGCAGGAATGAGCCCTGCTGTGAAATATTACAGCAAAAATTGTAATTACACGCCCCGGTTAAACATGGGCAGAAAAATTGGGCCTTAGGCACTGGTGGTGGTGCCACAACACTGCAACCACTCACGGATACTCTAGTTGAGCGCAGGAAAATGCCCTGCTACGAAATATTACAGCAAAAATTGTAATTACATGGGGGCAGAAAAATTGGGTCCTAGGCACCGGAGGTGGTGCCCTGAAACAAAAATGTTCTTAGAAGCTATCAACATGAACATTGAGGAGGAATAGGATAGTCACTCAGCATAACAGGATAGTCACTCAGCATAGGCAGTCTTCAAGGGATCTCACATTCATAGAAAAATGAATCGGTTACATCAGCATCAGGTGCTTGGTAGCTGGTGATCCAAGAATGATTCATTTTTATGAATTTATGAATTTTTATGAAGGTGCACAGGCGCACTCTGTGATCGGTTACAAAGCCTCCAGCAGCACTGAATGTGCGTTCAGAAAGAACACTGGATGCAGGACAGGCCAGTAGCTTAATTGCATATTGTGCAAGCTCTGGCCAGTGATCCATCCTTAAGACCCAGTAACCCAGTGTATTTTTAGTTGGAAAGGTCTCCAAGTCCGATCTTGCCCCTAGGTATTCCTGTACCATGTAAATCCGTGCTGGCGATGGTTACTGGAACCGATCAGACCTTGGGGCTGCATAATAAAGAATTGTCTGAAAGCATCGGTGAGACGGCCACCTTCTCTACCGCTCCTTCTGTGACTGCCCGAAGCCTCAGCAACACGTTGTCCAGGAGGACCAGGAAATTGTAACCTCCCAGGCTCTGGAAACGCATTGCACAAACCTTTCTGCAAGGCCTCCCGAAGATGTTTCATCCTCTGCTCCCTCTGCGAAGGCTAGATAAATTCCGCAATCTTACCCTTGTAATGTGGATCAAGAAGGGTTGCCAGCCAGTAATGATCCCTCTCCTTGTTATCACGAATACGAGAGTCCTTTTGCAGGCTTTGCAGGATCAAGGAAGCTATGCAACGAAGGTTTGCTGAGGCATTCGATCCTCTGGGTCACTAAGGATGACATGTTCCACAGCCACCTCCTCCCAGCCACGTACAAGTCCATGGGTTTCTGGGGACTGAAACGATCCCTTGAAGACTGCTGCTGATGCTGAGTACCAGGCTCCACCTCCATGCTGACACAATCCTCATCCTCCTCCTCCTCTTCCTGTGTGATCGGCGGGCCCGGAGCAATACTGTTTGGATAAAGGGGGCCTTGAGAAGTAAGGAAGACCTCCTATTCCTCCCTCTGTTCTGCCTCAAGTGCCCTGTCCATTATTCCACAAAGTGTGTGTTCCAACAGGAAGGCAAGAGGGACAGTAACAGTGATCCATGCACCGTCACTGCTCACTATCCTCGTGGCCTCCTCAAATGGTGACAGGACAGTGCATGCATCCTTGATCAGTAGCCACTGGCGTGGCAAAAAAAGCCAACCTCCCCTGACCCTGTCCTGGCGCCATACTCACACAGGTACTCATTGATGGCACTCTGCTGCGCGTGTAGCCACTGCAGCATTGTCAACGTTGAGTTCCACCTGGTGGGCATGTCACAAATGAGGCAGTTTTTGGGCAGGTTGCATTCCTTTTGAAGGTCAGCCAGCCGAGCACTGGCATTATATGACCGGCGGAAATGCCCACAGACTTTCCTGGCCTGCCTCAGGAGATGCTGTAAGCCTGGGTACCTGCACAATAACCGCTGCACCACCAAATTAAGGACGTGAGCCAAACAGGGAACATGGGTCAAGTGTCCCTGTCAGAGGAGGTTGGTGCCATTGTCGCAAACCACCATTCCTGGCAGAAACTGGCATGGCATCAACCACCTCTGAGTCTGCCCCTACAGAGCAGACAGAATCTCTGCCCTAGTGTGGCTCCTGTCCCCTAAGCAAACCAACTCAAGCACCACATGGCATCTTTTTGCCTGAGTGCTTGCGTAGCCCCTTGAATGCCTACGGAGCACCGCTGGATCCGAGGAGAAATCTGCAGAGGAAGAGGCCATAGAGGAAGAAGAAGAGGAGGGTGTGGAGGAGAGAGGTGTGGCAGAATCCCCACTACTAGCATTTTGGAGGCGTGGTGGCGGAACAAGCTCCAACAATACTGCACCCTGTGCTGCATCCTTCCCAGCTGCCAGCAGAGTTACCCAGTGCACCGTGAAAGAAAGGTAACGTCCCTGTCCATGCCTGCTGGACCATGAGTCAGCGGTAATATGCACCTTACTGCTGACTGCCCTGTCCAACGAGGCCAAGACATTGCCTTCCACATGCCGGTAGAGAGCCAGAATGGCCTTCCGTGAAAAGAAATGGCATTTGGGAACCTGCCACTGAGGTACCGCACATTCCACAAATTCACGAAAAGGGGGCAAAGTCTAGCAGCTGAAAAGGCAGCAGTTGGAGTGCTAGCAATTTAGCCAAGCTAGCATTCAGCCACTGAGCATGTGGATGGCCGGGACCGAATTTCTTTCGATGGTTTAGCAACTGGGGTAGGGAAATTTGCCTGCTACAATCGGATGTTGGTGTAGTGATAGCAGATTGCCTGCAAGTACTTGGCACACCTAATTCTACACCTTCATTCCTCTCAGTTCAGGTTTCTGAGAGGACTGAAGGTAAAGTGGGGTTGGAAAACCCAGCTGATGAGGAGCAAGGAGAGGTCGGCCTTGTTTTTTGGTGTGGGTCTTTTAAGTACTGTTGCAAAGGGACTGCATGGGAGGTCGACATATGTCTGGTCAAGCATGTGGTGCCCAAGCGGCTGCTGTTTTAGCCATGCTTGATACGCTTCAGACATGTGTTGCAAACAACAACGGTGTGATCTGCTGCACACGTATCAAAAAAGGCCCACGCCAAAGAACTTTTCAAAATACGCGGGGAGTCAGCAGCACCCTGCACACGCGGAGCTCTGTGGTGTGATGCAGTCGGGTGGCTGCCCTTAAGCTGGCCCCTGGAGGGCATCCTGCCTCATTGGAGATGTGCCCCCTCCTTCTCCTCCTCTCTTCTATCAGGCACCCATGTAGAGTCGGTGACCTCATTATCCCCTCCCTCCTCGTCACTGGAGCAAACCTGGCAGTATGCTGCTGCTGGGGGAACATGACTGCCAGTTTCTTGTCCTTCTTTGGCACCCCCTCTCTCTGGGCTCACGTTACTGCCTTCCTCAACCTTGGTACCATCATCGGAGCCTTCAAAATGCTGCGCATCCTCCAGCAGCATGTACCCGACACTGTGGTTGAACAGTTCGGGGGACTCCTCCATGCATGATGGTGGGGCTAGGGAAGGAGTGACTGATGACATTGAGCCGATGGAATAGGCTGCTTTGGCAGCTGCATTGGCAGACAGACTACTCTGAGCCTGGGTGACAGAGGAAGAGGAGGATGAGGACAACTTAGTTATCCACTCCACCAACTCTTCTGCATGTTGTGGATCAACACGGCCAGCTACCGAATAAAAGGTCAAGCATGCCCCACAGCCACGTGCTGAGGATGCACCATGCCCATGAACTGCACTGTTGGCTGTAGACACAGAGCCTGATTGCCCTCTTTTAGTGGCCTGTGAGCGTCTGCCTCTCCTTGGTGGCCTTCCAGACATGCTGTAAAATTTTATTAGCAATACACCACCTGAAGTTTACTAGAAAAAGTACACCAGGAATGGCCTGCAGTCTCATATAGGCTTGGCTAGACTAGAATGCAGTGGATATATATATGTAGGAGACTGTATATATATATTTAATGCACTGCAGATCACGGAATCACCTGCCTGCCTGAAAGTATATTTGAAAACTTACACCAGGAATGTGCTGCAGTCAAATTTAGGCTTGGCTAGACTGGAATGCAGTGGATAAATATATGCAGGTGTCAGGGCTGGGCTCAGCCCTTCCTTCTCTGAGCTGGCCGCTCAGCTGTCAGCTAATTGCCAGCTCCTTTCTCTCCACAGTGACTCAGCTGTTGATGATCTGCTCGTCAGTCCCGGCTACTTAAAGCCGTCCAGCTCACTTCATCTCTGCCTTCTCTTTTGGTCACATCTCAGAGACTTTCTCCTGCGTTCCTGTTGAAGACTTGCTCGGCTGACGTCCCTTCTGGCTCCTGATCCTGCTTGCTGTACTACTACGTTACTCTCTGGCTCTCTGACATTGGCATTGGCTGACAACCCGATCTGGTTACTGAACTCTAGCTATGTATTGACTACACTTACTCTGTTTACCTTTTTATTATTATTAAACAAGTGTGATTAACTGTACTTCTGTCTCGGTCTGATTCATGGTTTCTGACAGTAGGCGAAGGCCATGAATTCAGAACATGCAGTCAGTCCACTTGCCGGTAATATTTTTTCCAGATTGGATGACCAGGATTACCGCATGGATCAGTTTGCCTTGGCGTTACAAATGCTCCTGAGTCACATGGCTCACCTGGAAGCTTCCACTATGGCTTCTCCGGTACAACCTGTGTTGCTGGCTGTCCCTGCTGCTGCTCCAGTCTCTGTGCAGGCACCCGCCTCGAGTATTACCTCTATAAGAGGCATGTCTGGTTCCGCTCTGCTTCCCCAGCGATTTGGGGGCAATCCAGTTCAATGCAGAGGGTTTCTCAACCAGGTTGAGATATACCTTGAGATGCTGCCCCAGGCTTTTCCCATGGACAGAAGCAAAGTAGGTTTCCTGATATCATTGCTTTCTGAGAGAGCCTTGGCGTGGGCAAACTCTCTATGGGAGACGCAAAAACACGTGGTCCTGAGTTACCCAGAATTTGTGGCTTCCTTCAAAAGGGTATTTGACATTCCCGCACGCTCCGCTTCTGCTGCCAAGAGCCTCATATCTATCAGAGTACGAGAACTGTTGCCGATTACGCCATTGAATTCCATACTCTGGCAGCAGAGGTTGCTTGGAACAATGAGGCCCTCATGGCTGCCTTCTCTCATGGTCTTTCAGATAACATCAAGGATGTGATAACAGCCTGAGATATACCCACTGAGCTGGAGAAGTTTAATACATTTGCCATCCTCATTGACTTCAGACTCAGAGAAAGACTCTCTTTTAAGGAGCGCTGGTGCAAGCCTCCTGTACATTTGTCTCCGAGCTTTGCAGTCCAACCCTTGCCTCCCTCACCTCTCATGCCTCCTGGTACCAAGTCGGTCTGTGAAGATGAACCCATGCATTTGGGCTTCACGCGTCTCTCTGTGGATGAGAGAGCCCTTAGGAGGAGGGAGAGACTGTGCCTTTGTTGTGGCCAGGCTGGTCACTTTTTGAAGTCTTGTCCTACCTGTCCACCGAACCTTGAGGTCCTGTCATGAACAGACCTTAGGTGGAGTTTTTTCATCTCCAGTTTCCCAGAAAGATAAGCCCCTGGTTTTGGTTGCCCTGTCTTGGGCTGAGTCATCCATCGAGATACAGGCTCTAATCGACTCTGGGGCTGCAGGCCTGTTCATTGATGCTGCCTTTGTATCGAAGCACTCGATTCCGCTGCAGCTGCATGACACTCCACTTGCCATTGAGGCTCTTGACGAGAGACCTCTACAGCCTGCCCATGTGACTCATGTGACTGTTCCGTTGTCCATGGCCGTAGGAGCCCTTCACCATGAGATAATCCAATTCCAAGTTATTTCCTCACCTAAGTTTCCGCTGGTTATTGGTTATCCTTGGTTACAGAGGCACAACCCTTCTTTTGATTTGCTCCATGCTGAGGTTCTGTCCTGGTCGCCACAGTGCAGTGAGAGATGCTTCCAGATGGTAGCCAAGGTCCTGTGCACCTCTTCACTCTCCTCCCTGCCGGAGTACCGCGATTTTAGCGGTGTCTTTGACAAAGGTCAAGTTGGTACTTTGCCTCCACGCCGGTCGTATGATTGCACAAATGACCTTCAACCTGGTGCCATACCCCCTCTTGGCCGGGTTTACCCTTTGTCGGTCTTGGAGGATAAGGCCATGGAGGAATATGTTGCAGACGCACTTTCTCGAGGTTTCATCCGCAAATCCTCGTCTCCTGCTGGTGCTGGTTTCTTTTTTGTGAAGAAGAAGAGTGGTGAGCTGAGACTTTGTATTGATTATAGGGGTCTCAATCATTTCACGATTAAGAATGCCTATCCCATTCCGTTGATTACGGAGTTATTTGACCGCCTCAAGGGAGCAACGGTTTTCACAAGCTTGATTTGAGAGGGGAATCACCTGCCTGCCTGAAAGTGTATTTGAAAATGTACACCAGGAAAGGCCTGCAGTCAGATATAGGCTTGGCTAGACTGGAGTGCAGTGGATATATATATGTAGGAGACTGTATATATATATTTAATGCACTGCAGATCACTTAATCTCCTGCCTGCCTGCCTGAAAGTGTATTTGAAAACGTACACCAGGAATGGCCTGCAGTCAGATATAGGCTTGGCTAGACTGGAATGCAGTGGATATATATATGTAGGAGACTGTATATATATTTAATGCACTGCATATCACTGAATCAACTGCCTGCCTGCCTGAAAGTGTATTTGAAAACGTGCACCAGGAATGGCCTGCAGTCAGATATAGGCTTGGCTAGACTGGAAAGCAGTGGATATATATATGTAGGAGACTGTACATATATTTAATGCACTGCAGATCACTGAATCGCCTGCCTGAAAGTGTATTTGAAAACGTACACCAGGAATGCCCTGCAGTCAGATATAGGCTTGGCTAGACTAGAATGCAGTGGATATATGTGTAGGAGACTGTATATATATTTTATGCACTGCAGCTCACTGAATCACCTGCCTGCCTGAAAGTATATTTGAAAACGTACACCAGGAGTGGCCTGCAGCTCTTTTTGCTGACGGCGTTGTGATTGGCCAAAGCTTGCGGGTCATAGTGCATGCTTGGCCAATCATCAGACAGCAATGCACTGCGCAGTGCATTATGGGGCGTGACGCGCCGCTCGAATTTGGCGCGAACGCCCCATAATGTTCGTATTTCGACGAACGCTCGAACAGCCAATGTTCGAGTCAAACTCATGTTCGACCCGAACATAAAGCTCATGCCTACATATAAATCACATAGTAACAAGGTAACATAGTATCATAATAAAATATGGGTACATGACATTAACAACATGATAAAAAAAGAAACCACCATACTCTAAAATCTATTTTCACTCATGTACCCATATGTTACTATTATACTATGTTACCTTGGTACTATGTGATTCATATGTAATAGATTATATATAATTCTATGCAATTGGTTCATGCTAGGATATTATGTACATGATATGACACAATGCTATTAAGGTATACTGTATATTATTGTATACCCGCCAGACACTCCTTGTTCATGTTGTCCAATGCGGCCGTAAGCTTCACACAAAGTCCCAAACTCTCTTTTTATGCTTGTTTTAATTTATTGAAGTAACATATTGACCAAACCAAACTACCAAAATATTATCTGCTTGGTAAGAATAAGAATTGAATTAAGAATTAGTAAGAATACCAGCTATCGGCTGGGAATCTCAGTCCCGAGAGCTGCGATGCGCACTGGGAGCCCTCCCCTTCCCTCCCCACCCTTTTGATGTGGGGGTCGGGCGGATATCCCATTGTGCATCGACGCCACGCCCCCAGCGTTGGGCGTATGACGTCACCGTGGCGTTATCACGTCTTCGCTGTGTCTTTACATCCAGGTGGCTTTTATGAGCAAGTTCTGCTCAGGTGACGGCTCCTTCCCTCTAATCAGCCGTCCGCGTGACATTGGCGGTCAACCATTGGCTGTATTGGAGTATCATCCTAACGATCTAGATCATTTTTTCTTTCACTCCCTCTTTTTTAGCCAGTCCTTTTAATTTTACAATTTGCTTATAGATACCGATTTTGCATCTGCTCCTGAAGATTGGAGGTTATCCATGAAAGTTTCGATCTATCTAGATGCCTACATTTAGATTACATAATCTAAGAGTGATATCCAATAATTTTAAACATTGTTTTACTGGCCTTTACCAATGTGTCATCGTCTTATTACAAATATGTGAACATAGATTTTAGAGTCTGGTGGTTTCTTTTTTTATCATGTTGTTAATGTCATGTACCCATATGTTACTATGATACTTTGTTACCTTGTTACTATGTGATTCATATGTAATAAATTATATATAATACTATATAATAAAGAACCCAAAGGGTTAACGCTGCGCTTGTGACGGGAGGGCCCGTGGAACTCAGAATACATCTTATGTCTAAGTCACCCTGTGCCATCCTGGTACAGGGTGAGTGAGAAAATATATCTTGGACTACTTAACATGGGACAGTAATATTTGTCCACAATATCTCCCAGGATGTATGTAGGGACTATTATTGGTTTTGTTGATTCTGAACTCAGCCTGTTAATTGAATGAGCTGATCACATTGTCCTCTACACAATGTAGGAGCCGGGACGACTCCTATTGGAGCTGCTGCTATTTGTCCTGTGACAATTAACTCAGTCTGGGCAATAGGTCATGTCTCAGTCACCTAGGCTGTATAGAGGATTAGTTAATTAGCTCATGTCAATTATGTTAATTAGGTTACAGTTGTATTGTTAGAGGAGGTTCCAATGGCATATAAAGTCTTGTAATTTTGATTCTAAATAAACAGTTCTTGGTAGCAACAAGCAAGTGTCGCCTTGTTTTGTGCTCAGAGAGGTTGGAATATCTGATATCTGTATACAGACTGGGAGGAAGTGGTATATGACGGAAGCACTCAAGCGGAGTGTGGGACGTTCCGTGACATTGGTGGCAAGCAGCGGGAAAGCTTCCGGCAGTCTGGGAAATCTAAACCTCCACCTGGATCCAAGATCAGGATAGCAGACTTCAGTCACCCCAGCAGAGATATGGACCTGGCATCAAGTTTCCTGGGGCTGCTGTGGATCATCCTTTCAACATACACCAGGACTGTGTCTGAGGATGAATACCTGGAGCTTAGGCAGCAAATTCGGGTGGAGCTCTGGATTGCAGCCCTCCGTCTCGCTGGTATAAAACAGGGCAAGTGCTTTCCAACCCAAGAGCAACGGGGCAGTGACCAACGGGCATTGTGGATGGCATTCCTGGGAGAGCAGCCCCAGGAGCAATGGGTGACTGAGTTGGACAGGTTGGTCCAGCAGGAGATAGAGCTGGACAATCATTATCGGGCTCTGCAATGGCACGCAGAGGAGGGATATTTAGGGGAGACAACAGAAGGGATATGACTTTGGAGGCCCTGGATTGCTGTGGGAGAGCCTTACAGATCATTTTATGTTTGGCGATGAAGGGGAACCTGACCTTGAGGACCTGAGAGAATATAGAGAGTCTATGCTCGGTCTTGCAGGGGTCTCAGAGCTCAAACCTGATCTGGACCATTTGCTAAGGAAGGAGCAGCATCTGGAAAGGGCATACAGGAAACTGCTAGAACAAGTTCAGCAGCATGCCAGAGAATCAGCAGTGGAAAATCCGGAGATTGCCGTCCCCAAACCTGAAGTGCTGACAACAGGGCAGAGCTCTGCTAACCTCTGCCCAGGATTGATAGCACCTTCTGGGTTCCATGGACAGGAGATGATGAACCTCTATCCCCAGACATCAGTTGCAGAGACATGGGATTTGATAGACTTTTCTGCTGAGGAAGAACAACCTGATGAGCCTCCAGCAGAAGAGCTGCTATCAGGGCCAAAGTTCACTGTGCTCTGCCCAGCACCAACAGTGGCTTCAGCCTTCTTGAGAGAAGAGGTAGTTGGCCTTTCTCCCACAACACTGACAGGGACATGTGATTTTCTGCCAGCAGCATCTATGGAGTTAAAACAAACTTCTCCAGCTGAAGATCTGGTAACTGAAAAGTGTGGACCTCTGTCCCACACTTTTACCAATTCCAGAGACTGGGGATTTAATAGATGTTTCTGTAGAGGAGGAACCACCTAGCAAACCCCCAGCAGAAGTGCTGGCAACCGGACAGAGGGTCCAAGACCTCTGCACCACATCTGTGGCAGTTTCGGATGCCCAGGGTGAGAAGGTGGCAATCACTTCCCAGCAGCAGATACAGGGGGAGAAGGGAGAGGAGGTGTGTGTTGTCCCTCCCCAACAGTTGGCCAGGGTGGAGGAAGCGGCCTTCCCTCCCCAGCAAAGATCAGTGCACCTGGAAGACAGTACCAGAGACATGTCGTCCAAGCAACCAGATGAGGGAATGGAAAAGGAAGCAGCCGGCTCACCTCCCCAATGGCAGCTACACAGTTTGGGAGTGGAGGAAGCCAGCCTCCTGCCCCAACAGTTAGCTGGAACAGAAGGTGTGGGGTTTCCAGCAGAAGGGCTGGCAACAGGGCCGAGGACTGCTGGACTCTGCCCTCAATTAACAGAGGATGGATTTCCTGTGAAGGTGGATGGGACTTCAGTCACCACCTGTATACCCCAGGGATGCTGGGCAGTTGGCTCAGATCCCCAACAGCATGACAGAGTGAGCCCAGACACCCTGTCTTCTCTCCAGCGGCAGAAAGGACTCCAGGGAGAAGGGCCAGTCTAGGCCTCTCCCCAGCGGCAGATATGTTCTCTGAGAGAGGCAGAGGTTGGCTGAGTGAGTAATGCTATGTTTGGAACAATTTATTTGGGGTACTGTGTGGGTACAGGCATTAGAGGACTGGAGCTACTTACTAACTTCGGAGTCAACCCGTCTGGGGTCTCCTCCTATGTTAGTCTTCTGCCGAAAGGGGAGAGATGTGACGGGAGGGCCCCGTGGAACTCAGAATACATCTTATGTCTAAGTCACCCTGTGCCATTATGGCAGGGTGAGTGAGAAAATATATCTTGGACTACTTAACATGGGACAGTAATATTTGTCCACAATATCTCCCAGGATGTATGTAGGGACTATTATTGGTTTTGTTGATTCTGAACTCAGCCTGTTAATTGAATGAGCTGATCACATTGTCCTCTATACAATGTAGGAGCCGGGACGACTCCTATTGGAGCTGCTGCTATTTGTCCTGTGATAATGAACTCAGTCTGGGAAATAGGTCATGTCTCAGTCACCTAGGCTGTATAGAGGATTAGTTAATTAGCTCATGTCAATTATGTTAATTAGGTTACAGTTGTATTGTTAGAGGAGGTTCCAACAGCATATAAAGTCTTTTAATTTTGATTCTAAATAAACAGTTCTTGGTAGCAACAAGCAAGTGTCGCCTTGTTTTGTGCTCAGAGAGGTTGGAATATCTGATATCTGTATACAGACTGGGAGGAAGTGGTATATGACGGAAGCACTCAAGCGGAGTGTGGGACGTTCCGTGACATTATGTGACGGGAGGGCCCGTGGAACTCAGAATACATCTTATGTCTAAGTCACCCTGTGCCATCCTGGCACAGGGTGAGTGAGAAAATATATCTTGGACTACTTAACATGGGACAGTAATATTTGTCCACAATATCTCCCAGGATGTATGTAGGGACTATTATTGGTTTTGTTGATTCTGAACTCAGCCTGTTAATTGAATGAGCTAATTAACTAATCCTCTATACAGCCTAGGTGACTGAGACATGACCTATTGCCCAGACTGAGTTAATTATCACAGGATAAATAGCAGCAGCTCCAATAGGAGTCGCCCCGGCTCCTACATTGTATAGAGGACAATGTGATCAGCTCATTCAATTAACAGGCTGAGTTCAGAATCAACAAAACCAATAATAGTCCCTACATACATCCTGGGAGATATTGTGGACAAATATTACGGTCCCATGTTAAATAGTCCAAGATATATTTTCTCACTCACCCTGTTCCAGGATGGCACAGGCTGACTTAGACATAAGATGTATTCTGAGTTCCACGGGCCCTCCCGTCACAGCGCTAAAAAAATATATGTTGAAAAATAAAGTGTAAAAGCTCCAGCACTAAAAGTCTAATACTAAACTCTAATACATCAAAAAAATAAAAAATGCAGCGCTAAAACAGTAATCAGAAGGTGAACAAAAACTCATATATATGTGAAATATAGGCACACCAAAAAATAACTTAAGGTGATAGCCCATCAAACATTGACACAACAATAAGTACGATGGGATGTTTAGTGAAAACAAGTCTCCCATAAAAAACTAAAGCAGATGTCTTAACACATAAAAAACAAATAAAATCAAATTCTAAATTAAATTAAAATATGTGGATGATATGTGTGTCAAAACACAAAGAGCGAAGATGCATACAAAATAAATGTGCAAATAAAGTCCCAATAACAGGTAGTGCAAAGGATTCAAAACTGATCAGTCCATATACAATGTGAATTAAAATCCAATGTGAATAAAATCCAAAGGGAATGTGATACAGGTGAGTCCAACATCCAGAGTAATTCACACCCAAGCGAGATATGAGGCTCCTTACCAGCTAAAGATGACCACCATAACAGTGGCCTCACCAGGCATTTGGGAAATGATCAGGTCACCCGCAAACCTATGCCGACATCCACAGTTGAAATCGTGGTACTCAAAAGACAAAAGCAAAATATGCTCCCATAGTGTAAAAATGCAAAACAAGTAGTTTATTGAGCTATTGCACTTTGCACTAAGGTTGCACTTACAGAAATCTCCATCCGTTAAAAGCATGTAACAAAAAGTAAGGATCCCGGCGTCTCCACGAACTTCCTCCCGCTTACTGTGTGTATCCCATCAATCACAAAGGAAAAACGTAATGACATCAGCGTCACAGGCTCCACCCTATGTGTTTTGTCACGATAGGACGTTGTCTGGGGATTGGCCGAGTCAGAGAAGAAAGGAGGTTTAGCCTTAAACTACCTAGAGGGTTCTTTACTGAGCGGCAAGGATGTGGAATTCCCTTCCACAGGCGGTGGTTTCAGCGGGGAGCATTGATAGTTTCAAAGAATTATTAGATAAGCACCTGAACAACCGCAACATACAGGGATATACAATGTAATACTGACATATAACCACACACATAGGTTGGACTTGATGGACTTGTGTCTTTTTTCAACCTCACCTACTATGTAACTATATGTCTTCATATGGTACTGCAAATCTATGTAATGTTTTTCTATACTAGTTTTGAGTCTACATAACTGCTGTTAGAATTTCTACGTGCTCAACATATAGAAATAAAAGCACATCAAGTGTGCACAGCTGTCATTAAGGCTGGCTTCACACCTACACTATATTACTAAAAGTTTTGGGATGCCTGCCTTTACACGCACATGACCTTTAATGGCATTCCAGACTTAGTCCACAGGGTTCAATATTGAGTTGGCCCACCCTTTACAGCTATAACAGCAAGACATGGATGAGCGAGTTTGGGGTGGAAGAACGTGACTGGCCTGCACAGAGTCCTGACCTCAACCATGATAGAACACCTATGGGATAAATTAGAGAGGAGACTGCGAGCCAGGTTTTCTCATCCACATCAGTGCCTGACCTCACAAATGGGCTTCTGGAAGAATGGTCAAATATTCCCATAGACACTCCTAAACCTTGTGGACTGCCTTCTCAGAGGAGTTTAAGCTGCTATAGCTACAAAGGGTGGGTCAACTCAATATTGAACCTTATGGACCAAGACTGGGATGTCATTGAAGTTCATGTGTATGTAAAGGCGGGTGACCCAATACTTTTGGTAATAGAGTGTATATTTTGTAGTGGTGCAAGATTGTGTCATGTGTTGCAAAGCCAGTTATTTTTAATAGGACCCCACTGCACCTTGCAAGCAAAACTCAGATGCATTAGTGTTTCAGTGCTCTGCTATGCAAAGTCGGGGACCATCTTCCATTATGGTTTGCTGTGTTGACTAAAAAAACCTACTGTCTGTTTGTTTATGCATTGTGATGCCTTGGTCCCTTTAAATTTGATGGGCTACATTAAAGTTATATATTCTTGGTTTTTTTGGTTAAAAATAACAAACATGTCATACTTACCTGCTCTGTACAGTGGTTTCACACATAGCAGCCCAAATCTCTCTTCTCGTGTCACTCATCGGCACTCCTGGCCCCTCCCTCCTGCTGAGTGCCCCCACAGCAAGCAGCTTGCTATGGGGGCACCCGAGCCGAGCCGCTGCTATGAGTGTCCTTTCAGACATGAAGCCGTGACTCAGCCCCGCCCCCTCTCTCTCCTCATTGGCTCACTGACTTTTATTGACAGCAGCGGGCGCCAATGATACCCGCTGCTGTGTCTCAGCCAGTCAGGAGGGAAAGTCCCGGCTAGCCAAGGCATTTGTGCAATATCTGAACCAGAAAGAATTACCGCGCTACCTAAAATCAAATACTGAATAATGTGAAAAAAGCTGCAGCTGAAATATTGTGAGATATGCACAAATACAATAAGTAGTAAAAAGACGTGAGCTGCGCTACAAAAAATAAATGGGGAAAATAAATTTTAAAAAAAGATCCGTAAAGGACCCAGACGTGTATCAAAAAACAAGCACCATAGATACCAAAAACAATGATAAAGTGATGGAAAAACATAAACCAATGAATGGTCCCAGCAATAAAGGAATAATATAAAGTCTGTGAATAAAAGATCCAGTGATGTTCAGTAGAGGTGAAATGAGGCTTATCAGTCCCACAGATACCACCATGTGAAGAGATCCACCACCGTATAAATTGCACGCTTACCAGAGGGCAAGCTTGTATAAGCTTTTATAGCAACCTGATGCCCAATCAGTGGTACCATCACAACACGACTTCCCCAATATGAAACTAGAGACAAACAGGATGGCTCCGTCCGTTAGGCATGTGAGGCAGTCAGCAGGAGGGACCCAGAGAAATGAGAAAACGGCTCTCCATAATGTAAATCAGTATAGCTCAAATTTTATTAAAATTAAAGGTTGCACTTACGTAGAAAATGCAGGTAAAAGCATGGATAAAACAGCAGCTGGCTGGCTTGCAAACACCCGTTCAGGACGAGGTACTCAGCGATGACTTCAGCGCGTCAACCATCCGACGTACGTTTCGTCTTAGAGAGACATCGTCTCTCATTATTATTGCTCCCCATTTACAAACACCACAGGTTACCAGCTCTAATGGTTGCTGCATTTATGGTGGAAAGTCATTGCTTGATAAGCTAGCATGTCATGTCCGCTTGGAGAAAAGAAGGGGATGTCTGGAAAGTAGCCGCCTTGATTAAAGAATCGGCCAAGAAGTTGATACATGAAGCCTGTACTCCCCAGTCGGTGGCTAAATTGCCTAGCACTTCCAACCAGGTACCGCTGATTGGGCATCCGGTTGCTATAAAAGCTTATACAAGCTTGCCCTCTAGTAAGCGTGCAATTTATACGGTGGTGGATCTCTTCACATGGTGGTATCTGTGGGACTGATAAGCCTCACTTAACCTCTACTGAACATCACTGGATCTTTTATTAACGGGCTTTATATTATTCCTTTATTGCTGGGACCATTCATTGGTTTATGTTTTTCCACCACTTTATCATTGTTTTTGGTATCTATGGTGCTTGTTTTTTTATACACGTCTGGGTCCATCACGGATCTTTTTTTTTTCATTTATTTTCCACATTTGTTTTTTGTAGCGCACCTCACGTCTTTTTACAACTTTTTGTGCAATATCGCTGGAATTGAGATGGGGCTCAGGTAGGTAAGGGCTGAGAGGGGCTGCTGCACACAGAAGGTGTTTTTAGCTTAATGTATTAAGATAAAAAAACTTCTGCCTTTAGAACCACTTTAGGGCAGCCCAGGTTATTGTGAGAAATAATGCATGTTAACATGCAAATTGTAGTGCACGACAAAGCACCAGATAGGTGTGAAGGGAGCCTAAAGAATGCTGTAAAAACCGCACAGAAATTCAAGAGGTAGTCAGATTTCATATGCTGGTGCTTGACAAACATATTCCAACTATAAATACCTATACATACGATTACTATTCCAAATGACAGTATAGCGTACAGGGTTTTCTTTCTTTAATTTAGTCTTTAGTCAATATCAGTGTCAATTTTGTTGACTAAAATATTTTTGTCATAATTTTCATCAGCTGCATTTTTCCAGTGACAAAAACGAAACAAATTTTTTTCCGAATTTTCATCAATTGATGAAAACTACGATGAAAATCACTTCCAATTTTCAATGAACAAAAATGGAATCAAAATGTGAAGGAAGAGACTTTTACCCACGTGAACTTTCTGCTTTCCTCAGCGTAGTGTGCCACACACTGAGCAGTATTACAGGCCTCCTCAGTCAGACAACCATCCAGAGCACTGTATATGCCTTTACAGGCCACTTCAGACCACTGTCCAGAGCACTGTGTACATTACAGGCCTCCTCAGATGACCAACCAGAGCACTGTGTGCTTTACAGGCCTCCACAGACAATGGTCCAGAGCACTGTGTGCATTACAGGTCTCCTCAGACCATCCAGGCACTTTGCATTACAGGCCTCCTCAAACCGTCCAGAGCACTGTGTGCATTACAGGCCTCCTCAGGCCATCCAGAGCACTCACTGTGCATTACAGGTCTTTTCAGACTGTCCATAGCACTCACTGTCCGTTACAGGACTCTTCAGAACATTCAGAGCGCTCACTGTGCATTACAGGCCTCTTCAGACCATTCAGAGCATTCACTGTGCATTATAGGCCTCTTCGGACCATCCAGAGGCTAGTTTATTCAAACCTTAATAATAACATGTTATTCGATTTTTACTTCAGGAGTATATAATGAGTTTAGAAATTCTAGAGAAATGCTTAAATAATGCATTCAGAACAGCAGTGTGCAATCTGAGTGTAGTATTTTAACAGATTTATTATGGTGAAAAGACAAATGGCAACACACATTGTAACGGTTAAAATCAGGCTTGTTACATAGTAGGGACTTTCAATGGACAGTCTAAGAACAACAGGGGACCTCAAGGACCAAGAAAACACAACAAGGGGCACCAAAACTGGAAGAAAAGATTGCACTTTTTGTATGTAATCCGTGAGCCGGATTTTCCAGGCTGCAAGCTGTAGGAAGAGGTTCCCCATCGCAGATGCCTAAGTCGACCACTCACAGATCACATATAAAAAGTGCCATTTCTTCTTCCCATTTTGATACCCCCTGGTGGGTTCTCTTGGCCCTGCAGGTATATCAATCCACCCAGTAATTCTATTGGTCTGAAGTTCCCTGTTGTTGTGAGATTGTCCATCGGAAGCCCTTACTATGTCAAGAGCCTGATTTTAACTGTCACAATGTGAGTTGCCATTTGTCTGCAAGTGGTCTGCGAGTGCGCGTAGGTCTGCGAGTGGTCTGCGAGTGCGCGTAGGTTTGCGAGTACCTGTGTATTGTCTTGAGTATTAGTGTCAGGAAGCTAGTTGTTAGGTAATTTGGACAAGATATAATCTACAATCCTCATTAAATTTTTTTTTTTTTTTTGCACTATCTTTTTATTAAGTTTTATATTGTCATACAAAAAGTACCCACACAGGGGCCAAACATTGCCCACGCAGGGGCATATCCTCTGATGCGGCTATAAGCCGCACCAGGGCACATTGTTCAACATAAACAAACTTACTTAACTATACCCCAATAGGGGGAGAGGTTTAATTCAGGAAAATCCATGCTCTGCATTGAACTGACAGGATATTTGAATGAGAGATATTGGGTCAATTTGTTAACATATTATAACCATAATGTTTATTTAGGAATTGGTTACTGTATCAGTTGCCATGGTATTATCATCTAACCAACAGGTCCATACCTTTTCAAATTTTTGGGGACAACCCCTGCCCAAGTAGGTGGCTTTATAGAGGGACAGACTGGCATTCACTAGGCTCTTCCAAAATCTAACAGACGGGGGAGATGACTGTTTCCAGGTCATCGTCATGGCTTTACGTGCATAGTATAGTAACAGAGATGTTAGTATTTTCCTAGCTCTGAGTATTGGCATTTGGTCCACTAGTCCCAGTAGACAATGTTTAGGATCATACGGGATACTAATCTTAGTGATCCTAGTGATCACTTGGAGTACTTCTTTTCAATACTGTACAATTGCTGGGCAAACCCAGAAAATGTGAAAGAAGTCCCCCGGCTGGTAGGAACAGCGCCAGCACGCTGGAGAATACGCCGGCGACATCTGGTGCAGCCTGTGGGGCGTGTAATGAACTCTGTGTACAATTTTGTATTGGACCAGTTTGTCCCTGGCTGAGACCAAAGGGGAGAATGGAAAATTCCAAATCTCCCTCCAGTCATCTTCATCCATCTCCGGTATGTCCCCCACCCATTTCCTGCTGAGGGAGGACAGCTCGGGAACGGCAGCGACCAGCAGGGACCCATAGATCTGAGACGTGGGTTTCTCGAGATCCTTCACCCAAAGGCTGGATTCGAGTTCTGAATATTCCAATACAATTGGTTGGCCTAAGAACTGACACCTATAGGCATGAGCGACTTGAAGATACTGAAAGTGGGCCTTTGCAGGTACATTAAATTTGGTACGCAATACGTGAAAGGGAATGAGCTCCCCATTGGTGATTACATGTTCAAGGGTCAATATTTTATATTTGGCCCAGGCCTGTGGATCCAGGATAGTATTAAACTGTGATAGGTTAGGGTTCAGCCACAGGGGGGTGTGAGGAGACCAGGAGTTCGGCTGGGGTGCCCTCAGAGCCTCTCCCACCTTCCACGCCCGCACAGTGGTGCGCATAGAAGGGGTGAGGGAGTGAGGTGTTTTTGGTCCCCTAAATAGTAGCCCCTTCAAGGCCTCCAGAGACCCCACTATAGCCGCCCCCAGCACCGTCGCAGAATTGGTCAGGTCCGGCTGCAACCACCAATGGGCGGTCACAAGCTGAGTGGCCAAGAAATACTTTTGACAATCAGGTAGAGCCAAGCCCCTACTGTCCATAGGCCTGGTCAGAGTGGTTCATTTGATCCCCAAATGAAGGAGAGGAAGAGTTGCTTAAGAGAATTAAAGAAGATTTTGGTCAACCATTGTGGGGAATTTCTAAAAATGTACGTAAGTTTGGGGAGGATTTTCATTTTAAGAAGGTTGATACGCCCAATGAGGAAAAGAGGAAGGTTGCTCCACGCCTTCAGTTTGGATCTAATAACTGCCAGGACAGGGTCAAGATTGAGCCGGGCAAAGTCCCCGCTCTCCCTTGAGATGATGATACCTAAATAGGTAAATTTATCCACCCAACGGAGTGGGTTTTAGGAGGATGAGGAGGACCTGGCCCCCTCATCCCCCGGAAAGACCTGAGACTTGTTCCAATTCACCTTCAGTCCTGTGAAGGCGGAGAAGGCATCCATGACCCCAAGTGCGCCCCTTTAGAGAGTCACCAGCGTCATTTAAAAAAAGGAGTAAATCATCAGCGTAAAGAGCCACTCTCTCCTCCAGCCAACCCACCCTAAGCCCACGGACCTCGGCCGAGCTCCTGAGGGCCCCAACTATTGGTTCCATGGCCAGGGCAAACAGAGCCGGGGAGAGAGGGCATCCCTGTCTGGTGCCTCTCTGCAGGGGGAACGGAGGAGACAGGGAGCCGTTCAATTTAATGCATGCCAGAGGACCAGTGTACAATGTACGAATCCAGTCAATAAATTTCAGGGGGAAACCCATTCTTCTCAACACCTCCCACAGATACACCCACTCCACCGTGTCAAATGCCTTTTCCATATCAAGTGTGGCAATGGTCCTAGTGCCCTGATTAGTATGGGGGGCGTGAATATTAGAAAAAAGTCTGCGTATGTTAATATCTGTGGATCTACCCGGCATAAAGCCCGTTTGGTTAGAGTCAATCAGAGATTTTATTACCTTATTAAGCCTAGCGGGCAGTAATTTGGTTAGTATTTTTAGGTCACAGTTTAGGAGCGCTATCGGCCTGTAGGAGACACATCACTTAGGGTCTTTATTAGGCTTTGGAATGAGAACAATATGGGCTTCCCTCATAGTGGATGGTAAAGAGCCCTGTTGGAGGCAGGCCTAAAACATCTGAGCCAGCTTGGGGGCGAGCAGTTCTATGTGAGCTCTATAATATTCTATAGGCAGTCCATCCGGCCTGGGGGTCTTTCCTGCCGGGAAAGACCTGATGGCCACCATGACCTCTTCTGATGTAATCTCAGAAACAAGGAATTGTCTCTCTGTATCAGAGAGCCATCCCAGTGCTAGCGTGTCTAACATGGAGAGCATTGGGGCAGTATCTAAGTCATCAGGAAGTGAGGAAACATATAGAGAGGTATAAAACTTAGTGAATGCCGATAGGATATCTTCCTGGGAGGTGACTGATACACCCTCTGCCGTGAGGATTTCAGGTATAACCGCTAAGGGCCTATCTTGCTGTGCTAGCATCGCCAGGAGTTTGCTGTTTTTATCCCCATGCTCGAAATATGCCTGTCTGCTATTTTGTATACCAACTCTGGTGATGTCTGAGACATGGAGATGTAGTTCTCGTCTAAGCGATGAAAGGTGCTTGAAGTTAGGGACCGTAGCCGAGGCCGAATAATGAGTCAAGGCCTCCTCAACTTTATGTTGTAGGTCAGAGACCCTGTCCCCAAGTTCCGCCCTAACCACCGCCACAGCAGAGATATATCGACCCCTGCTGTGAGCTTTGGAAGCATCCCACACCATCTCCAAGGAGGCTGACCCCGCATTATCCATCCAGTAGTCCTGCAAAGAGGGAGAAACCTTGTCATGTACTGCTTCATTGTTAATCCAATGGGGTTGTAACCTCCATAGGGCTTTGTTCTTTGACCTGGTGGTCCTAATGGTCAATTGAAGAGGGTGATGATCAGATAGGCCAGAGGGAAGGTAACTAGCCTCCTGGATATTAGCCAGGAGGGCATCATTGGCAAAAGCCAAATCTATTCGGGAGGATGTTTTAAATGTGGACGAGACGCAGGAGTACGTTCTATCCTGGGGGTGAAGCCACCTCCACGCTTCCTGGAACTCAGTTGCCTGAGCCCACGTACTCAGAGTTAAAAGTAGATTGTGGGGAGGGCCTATCTAGTTCCCGAGACAGCGTGGCATTAAAATCTCCCATTATGAGAATGGATGCCGGGCAATGCGGAGCCAGCCTTTCATATAATGTGTACAGAATGTGCACCTGGCTCGGGGGAGGCAAATAGACATTCACGATGACATACTTCTTGTTGTAAACGCTCAGCACCACCATAACAAATTTCCCCTGGGGATCCAAATGAACCTCATGGACCACACATGGAATTCTTTTGCTGATCAATATAGAAACCCCTCTAGAGTATGAGGAGTAGGTCGCATGAAGGGCTCTTTGTACCCATGTTTTTTTCAGAGCCAACACCTTACTGCCAGTTAAATGCGTCTCCTGCAACAGCACTATATGGGGGTTATGCAGTTTTAATGTTCCAGGACAGAATGGCCATCGACTCAGCATCTGAGGGGGGTATCATGGAACATCAGGGGGAAATAAATGTAGGATAATCTTGTCAGGTAAGCGTAGGCAAATAGACCCAAATTTGGCACTTATATTTAATAACACCAGAGCAGCATAATACATATTCATTTCTTGAGAGTAGAGAAACCCCTCCCCCCAAAACATATAACACCCTACCCAAACATCGTATAAAACAGGTTCAAAACCAAAACTGTAGGCCAGAGAACCATACAAACTGATGTAGGGTTTTTACCCTTAACTGGAAACACCATAGAATCCTTGGGTCACTGGGACCCCTAGAAGTTGAGCCACAGGGACGGAGGTGGATATAATCTCTCCCAATGCAGTCCGGTTCGACTTGGGGAGAGTAATCCTTCGTATAGAAAGGGAAACAAGGGGAAGCAAGGACACATCTGTTCAAAGGTGGGGTGATTCAGTGTCTGTCATTGGAGCTCCTCAGGCAGGAGTGATCGGCAGGCAATCCAGTAACAGAAGATATAAACATTCAACATGGATAAAATGGAGCATGTTAGGGGGAAAGGGGACCGAGGTCAGAGAGTAGCTAGTGCTGGGAGTCATCAGGAGTTAGTCCTTTTAAAAGGGAGAGGGACACTTAGCCACTCGTCGCTCCCCCCGATCATGTGTGATTAGTGGGTGTCCAGCCACTCCACTGCAGCCTCTGGAGTGTCAAAGAAATGAGTGTTATCGGCATCAGTAATCCGTAGCTTGCTAGGATACAACAGGTCAAATCGAATCCCTTTTTCTCTGAGCCGGCGTCTCACGTCAGTAAAGGTAAAGGTGGAGTGCAGCAGGGAGAGCAGGTCTGGGAACAGAAAGTGGGTAATGCTGGGAGTCACCAGGAGACAATCCTGTTGAAGGGGAAGGTGATACTTAGCTATTCCCTGCTAGGTGTATTCGACCATGGTTCCTCGGTCGTATGTAGTTAGTAGGTGTCCAACCACGTCGCCGCAGCCTCGGGGGTGTCAAAGAAATGAGTGTTATCATCATCAGTGATCCGGAGCCTGCTGGGATACAAAAGGCCTAAGCGTATTCCCTTTTCCCAGAGCCGGCGTCTCACATCAGTAAAGGACTTTCGGCGTTGCTGTACTTCCTGAAAGAAATCTGGGAAAAAAAGCAGTCTGGTATTTTCATATTTAATTTCAGGCATGGTGCGTGCCGCCGCCAGGATACAATCCCTATCGCGGTAATTTAACAGCCGCAGCAGGAAGGGGCGTGGAGGGGCTCCAGGTCTCGAAGGGAGCGGTGGGACCCTGTGGGCTCTCTCCACTATGAAGGTGGGCGGCACGTCACCCAGGTTGAAAAGAGTGGACAGTAGCTGTTCAGTAAACTCAGCGGGTCTAGGGCCCTCAGCTCTCTCGGGCAGTCCAAGTATGTGGATGTTGTTCCGCCTGAGGTGGTTCTCAGTATCTATTGCACGCTCCTGGAGTGCTTTCACTTGGAGCTGCAGGGCCCTCACCTCCCTGGAGTCCGACTGGACCGTATCCTCCACCGTGGAGACCCTGTCCTCCACCTCCGCGATGCGGGACCTGAATTTATCCATATCCTGGCGGATAAGGCCTACATCCACCGTCAGGAAGTCTATCTTAGCTGTCAGGGTTTCCTTGCAGGATGTAATGGCCGCCAGGATCTCCGCTCTATCCCAGCTGTGGACCGTTGTGCAGACGAGGCAGCCACCAGTGGGGGGGGGTACAAGGAGCCTTTGGACCCGACTTGGAGTAACGGGTCCTAGGGTGGCCCATCCGAGGTTTACCCTGAGATGGAGGAGGCTCTTGGGGAGCCTATGAGCAAAGAACCTGGGTCCGGGGAGCAGGATGGAGGCTGGGTCAGTTGCGATGTGCTGGCATAGGGCCAAGTTCCTTTGTTGGGGGTCAGCAGGCAGGCGCTGGGTCTCAGGAAGCAGGATGGAAGGTGCGGTGGTGATGAGCTACCTGCACAGTGTCAGAGCCCTCAGTGGGACACAGCTCTTGTGAGGATGATGGCACAGGGAGGGCAGTGCTGTATTGCTGGGGCACAGATGATGGCACAGGGATGGCAGTGCTATATTGCTGGGGCACAGATGATGGCACAGGTATAGCAGTGTTGTATTGCTGGTGCTGAAGGAGAAGAACAACAATGGCGCCACTCTAAGTGCAGTATTTAAAAACGAATTTAATATATCTTTAAAATCAAGTACTCACAAGGGTACATGTAAACAGGCGTGTAGAAAATAAGTTGATAATGCCAGGTGTCCCAGATAAGGTGTCCAGTCACATCGTACGGTGGCGTTCTGGTTCGTATGACAGGCTGCGCTGCTGGATGCTTGCTGTGTCCTGCCGCTGGAACGCACTGTTTTCGATCCGGGGAACAGGGTCACTTCCGGGTCCGTGCAGGGATAGACTGATAGGCAGACTGATAGGCGACGCGTTTGCGGAGCTACGCTCCTTCCTCAGGCCTAACGTGACCTGTGATTGGTCAAAACTAATGTAGTCTAAGACGGGCCTTGATTGGAGGGGAAAAACATCTATCAAACTCAGGCATAGAGCTGTGTGCTGCAGCTACGTGCTGACATGTCAAATAAGGAGGTAAATGAAATGGTGTAAATAAGATACCTGATATGCTTGGAAATGGAAAGAATGAGAAATGGGAAAGAAAGAAGAAAGGAAAAGAATGGTATATGAATGATGATAAACATGCAAATACAAATAGAAATAATAAACTAAAAAAATAAAAATGGCAATATTATATTATTAGTAAAAAATAATAATGGGAGTGCTACTAATAATGATGATGGAAAAAATAAAATAAAATATTGTATGGTTAGGAAAATAAAAGTTAATATATTAGATCGGTAGAAAAATTGAGTGATGAAAATTATATAAAAAATATATATATATATATATAGAAAATTATATGTAAATGGGGAATTGTTGGAAAAAATAAAAATGAAAATAAAACTAAAAATAAAAATAAAAATAAAAAAAAAAGTAAAAATACAAATAAAAATGAAAATAAAAATAAAAATAAAAATAAAAGTAAAAATAAGAATAATAGAATTGAAATAATGAAATTATATAAGAATAGATTTAGAAATGGGATAGGCAATAGGATAACATTAAGTATGCGCATAATCATGAGAAAATGAAAATTAATATTTAAATAGCTATATATATATGTATAAAAATAGTAGCTATAAAAATCAGGACTTACCCTGAAGATGGCTAAATGAAATAGTACGTAACTGATGCATGATTTCCAGATCATATTTATAAAATAAGGGTTGTAGTGGGGGAAATATAAGCGTAATACATACATGTACACACACATATACACATATATATATACATATATATATATGCCTGCCCAAATGTATGGACACACTTGTGTATTTCCTAATAAAAGTTGAATAATTAATAAGAAATAATAAAAAATGATGTACTAGCTGGCTTGGAGGTAGTGCTCGAGTAAAACATAATGACAGCATCACAATAGGAAAGAGCATGCAATGTGGTAATTCAAGGATGCCCAACACAAACCTAAAAAATTGGAAAGACGAGTATGTTGAAGGTGTCCAACAACCAAGGAAAGGGACTAGGAGAGAAGTCAAATGAGGCTACTCGTCTCTATCTCCTCGTTGAGCCCTCCAGGGGCCAGAGAGTCAAGGATGTATATCCAGTACGTTTCCCTCTGGCAGAGACGTTTGAAACGCTCTGCCAGTGGGAACGTACCGGGGATGGACTCAATGATCCAGACTCTGAGGCCCGATGAAGAATGATCATGTTTTTTAAGAAAATGGAGGGGAACACTGTGATGGTCATCTCCTGCCTCAACGAGGCGGCGGTGCTCACCAAACCTCTTTCTCAAAGTGCGTATGGTGCGGCCTACATAATATAACCCACATGGACAAGTCAAGCAATAAATAACAAATTCTGTGGAACAGTTGTAAAAGTTGCTGATCTGGTATGTCTGACCTTTGTTAGTGAATTCTTTTTGACCATGATGAACATGACTACAGGTGAGGCACAATTTTTTACGACACTGGTACATTCCAATTAGGGGAATGAGACAGGGTGATATTGTTTTGGAACTTTGTTGGCCTTTGTATTTACTGGGTGCTACCAGATTTTTGATGTTCCTAGTCTTCCGATACGTAAACTTTGGTTTGGAGGTGATTGTGGATTTTAAATGTGGATCCTGACAAAGAATCGACCAGTGTTTGGTGAAAATACGTTCCATGGCTTTATATCTGGAATGGAACTGAGTCACAAACCGAACAGGCTGTGCTTCAGGTTGAATAATATCACTGGCGGATGTGGATGGTTCTGACAGATAGAAATCAAAGGCTTCGTTTATGAGTTGAGGTGGAAAAGCTTTATCCATAAACTTTTGTTTTAAAAGGGACCCTTCCGTGATGTAGTCCGATTGTCTAGTGCAATTTCTACGTAGGCGACAAAACTGGCTCTTAGGGATGTTTGCAATCCATTTGGGATGGTGGCAGCTCTGATGGTGCAGAAAAGAGTTGCCAGCTGTCGGCTTAGTGTAATTTTTGGCCAGTATTTTGCCTTCTTGGTGGAAAAGTAAAAGATCTAGAAATGCAAGTTGGGACCGATCATGTTCAGAGGTGAAAGTGAGGCCATACTCATTGTTGTTACAATGTGAAATGAAATCTGTGAAGAGGGGCTCTGGGCCATCCCAAATGACGATAATGTCGTCGATATACCTCCCATAAAAAACTATATGGGAGGTAAAGGGATTATTGAGCCAGATGTAATTGGCCTCCCAGTACCCCAT
The DNA here is from genome assembly GCA_037952925.1 of Lithobates clamitans. Classification (NCBI taxonomy): domain Eukaryota; kingdom Metazoa; phylum Chordata; class Amphibia; order Anura; family Ranidae; genus Lithobates; species Lithobates clamitans. Next base: position 2,134,653 of record JBBGZY010001544.1, read on the forward strand.
GGTTAGATTAGCGTAGCTGGGTGCGAAGTTGGCACCCATAGCTGTGCCCTTATGTTTTACTCGAGCACTACCTCCAAGCCAGCTAGTACATCATTTTTTATTATTTCTTATTAATTATTCAACTTTTATTAGGAAATACACAAGTGTGTCCATACATTTGGGCAGGCATATATATATATATGTATATATATATGTGTATATGTGTGTGTACATGTATGTATTACGCTTATATTTCCCCCACTACAACCCTTATTTTATAAATATGATCTGGAAATCATGCATCAGTTACGTACTATTTCATTTAGCCATCTTCAGGGTAAGTCCTGATTTTTATAGCTACTATTTTTATACATATATATATATAGCTATTTAAATATTAATTTTCATTTTCTCATGATTATGCGCATACTTAATGTTATCCTATTGCCTATCCCATTTCTAAATCTATTCTTATATAATTTCATTATTTCAATTCTATTATTCTTATTTTTACTTTTATTTTTATTTTTATTTTTATTTTTATTTTCATTTTTATTTGTATTTTTACTTTTATTTTTATTTTTATTTTTATTTTCATTTTTATTTTTTCCAACAATTCCCCATTTACATATAATTTTCTATATATATATATATATATATATTTTTTATATAATTTTCATCACTCAATTTTTCTACCGATCTAATATATTAACTTTTATTTTCCTAACCATACAATATTTTATTTTATTTTTTCCATCATCATTATTAGTAGCACTCCCATTATTATTTTTTACTAATAATATAATATTGCCATTTTTATTTTTTTAGTTTATTATTTCTATTTGTATTTGCATGTTTATCATCATTCATATACCATTCTTTTCCTTTCTTCTTTCTTTCCCATTTCTCATTCTTTCCATTTCCAAGCATATCAGGTATCTTATTTACACCATTTCATTTACCTCCTTATTTGACATGTCAGCACGTAGCTGCAGCACACAGCTCTATGCCTGAGTTTGATAGATGTTTTTCCCCTCCAATCAAGGCCCGTCTTAGACTACATTAGTTTTGACCAATCACAGGTCACGTTAGGCCTGAGGAAGGAGCGTAGCTCCGCAAACGCGTCGCCTATCAGTCTGCCTATCAGTCTATCCCTGCACGGACCCGGAAGTGACCCTGTTCCCCGGATCGAAAACAGTGCGTTCCAGCGGCAGGACACAGCAAGCATCCAGCAGCGCAGCCTGTCATACGAACCAGAACGCCACCGTACGATGTGACTGGACACCTTATCTGGGACACCTGGCATTATCAACTTATTTTCTACACGCCTGTTTACATGTACCCTTGTGAGTACTTGATTTTAAAGATATATTAAATTCGTTTTTAAATACTGCACTTAGAGTGGTGCCATTGTTGTTCTTCTCCTTCAGCACCCAGAGGATTGCTTCATCCTAATCTACAGGGCTGCCTTCTACAGTTGCTTCTTATGGACTATAATTTAGTTTTGTTTGGACTTTAGCAGCTCAGAGTCTGCTTGTATTATTACAGTTTAATTTTTTATCATTATTTTTTATCATAGTTATGTAACTACTCTTCAGTTATTCATCCTCTCTCTATTAGAGCAATATATGTTTTTTTGGGGTTCTAACTGTTTCAAATTGGTTGATTGTAGCGCTCACATGTACATGTTGTATATTGTATTGCTGGGGCACAGATGATGACAAAGGGATGGCAGTGCTGTATTGCTGGGGCACAGAGAAGTCAATGCTGTATTGCTGGGGCACAGATGATGGCACAGAGAAGACAGTACAGCATTGCTGGGGCACGGTACCTGAGCATGGAGGATGTGTCTGTCGTAGTAGGCCGCAAGATGGCGGTGGATCTCTGAGGTATAATGTCGGCCACGGCCCGGGCACAATTTCTGCTGGGGCTGGTGAGGATGATGTCCAGTAACTGTTAGGGAGCGTTTGGAGGCTCTCCAGGTTGTATTTCATGCACGATGGCGACGGATTGGATCAGGATCGGCGGAGCTCCAGAGCAACACGTCTTTCTCCCACTACATCCGGACACGACCTGCCCAATCCTCAATAAATTTAATAGGTACAATGCTCGGCGGGTGTGAAGAGGCGACTCTTTGTACATCTTGTGGCATGTATGCATTCCTTGATCATCGAGGGTGAATACTGCTGTGCAAAATGTAAGTGCATTGTTTCCCTGGAAGCCCAGTTTCTGAATCTGGGGAAGCAACTGTCAGCACTGAGAAGTCCCTCCATAATAAAGGAATGACAGGAACGTACATGGCAGGGGCCAGCACAGATGCGGGTGGAGACAAAGAGGTGCAGGCACTAGCAAAGAGTAAATGGGTGACAGTCAGGAAGGGTAGAGGGGGAAGTGCCAGGGAGGCCGATCCAGGGCTGGAGCATCCCAATAAGTACGCTCCATTGAGTGACATTGGTGAAACCAGTCAGGGACCAGCACTGTTGGAGCTGAGGGACTCTGCTAGCTGCCAGGGGAAGAACTCCTCCAGTGAGAGTGGGGGGGGAAGGAAAGGGAAAGGAAAGACAGATTCTGGTGGTAGGGGACTCAATTCTTAGAAGGACAGAGAGGGCAATCTGTAAGACCTGACCTGAAGCGCTGAACAGTATGTTGTCTACCGGGCACTCGGGTTCGGCATATCACGGTCGACAGATTACTGGGAGGGGCTGGGGAAGACCCAGCTGTCATGGTGCATGTTGGTACCAATTACAAAGTCAGAGGCAGATGGAGTGTCCTAAAGAACGATTTTAGGGACTTAGGAGCTAAATTGAGGAAAAGGACCTCCAAGGTAGTATTCTCAGGAATACTACCAGTACATCGAGCCACACCAGAAAGGCAGAGGGAGATTAGGGAAGTAAACAAGTGGCTGAAGAGCTGGTGTAGTAAGGAGGGGTTTTGGTTCCTGGAGGACTGGACCGACTTCTCAGTCAATAACTGGTACTATAGAAGGGACGGACTGCACCTGAATGAGGAGGGTGCAGATCAGCTGGGAATGAAGATGGCCAAAAAGTTAGAGGGGTTTTTAAACTAGGTGATGGGGGGGAGGGTCTAGAGGTAGAGATAGTCAGCGCAGAACATATTCCAGAGGGCAGTATTGGGGGCATTAGTGGTAGGTTAACCAAAGCACAAAACCCAAAAACATTTTTTTTAATGTATCTTTTTTTTCATTATTTGTTTTGCGTTGTAAGGCCATCCCTGCTGTGTTGAAAGAAAACAGCTTTTCCCTTTGGCTTCAACTGCATCCCATCTTTTGACAATGTGGAGAAGGGTATTTATAGCATAATAGAAAACATAATAACATAATGTTTCAAAGGAGATGGAAGTTTTGCTAAAGAAACCCAGTCAAACGAAACAGGAAATAATATTTAACACATACAACAGAGTTGTAAAGTAAATCAATGAAGTAATTCTTACTGAAGCAATTCGATAAAAAATGTGTATCCAGTATTGAATTGAAAACAAAAAAATAAAAAAAATAACAGAACATAGTCAGGAATATTGTAAAACTAATACACAGTATGTTCACAGTTTTATTAGGCCACGAGTTCAAAGGAAGAGAAGAGGCAGGATTTATTAAGAAACTAAAATTTGAGTGTATTATTTCCTCGACTCGACAGCTGTAACTCCCTTCTCATTGGCATACCTTTACATAGGCTATCCCCCTTAAGTCTATTATGAATGCTGCTGCCAGGCTCATCAACCTTACCAATCACTCAGTGTCTGCTTCTCCTCTGTGTCAATACCTCCATTGGCCCCCACTCACCCAAAAAATTAAATTGAAAATACTAACAGCTTACAAAGCCATCCACAACTCGGCTCCCAGCTACATCACTAACCTAGTCTCTAAATACCAACCTAATCTTTCTCTTTGCGCCTCCCAAGACCTCCTGCTCTCTAGCTCCCTTGTCATCTTCTCCTATACTTGCCTCCAGGACTTCTCCCGAGCCTCTCCTATCCTATAAAACTCCTTACCTCAATCTGTTTGATTATCTCCTACTCTGTTTGCTTTTAGATGATCCCGGAAAACCCATCTCTTCAGAGAAGCCTATTCTGCATTCACCTAACAACTGTACTTTAATTTCCTTCATCACCTCTCCCCCACAGCTATTACCTTCTGTATCACTTGACCTTCCCTTCTAGATTGTAAGCTCTAAAGAGCAGGGCCCTCTGATTTGTCCTGTTTTGAATTGTACTGTAACTTTAGTGTCTGCCCTCATGTTTTACAGTGATGCGCAAACTGTTGGCGCTATATAAATATTGTATAATAATAATAAACAATAGTGAGAAATATTGTGTAGTCAACAAATGTAAGCAGATTTACTATGCCAATTTAAAAGGGAGAGACCAAAAGGTTTTATTGTGAAATAAAAAAAAAATTGAGTGTATTATTTTAGAGGCAATAACCAGAAATATTGTACAGACTCCATGCATAGTATGTAAGCAGTTTTATTAGGCAAAAACTTCAAAGAAAGAGATGAGGCAGGTTTTATCAATAAAAAAATTAAAGTGTATTAATGCACAAACAAAAATAGGAGTGCAGCGCCGGATAATAAACCAATAATACAAGTGTATATAATGTGTATGATTACAATGTGTACAATAAGTCTACAATGTATCATTAGTGATCATAATCAAGTGCAAAAACCATCCATCAGAAAATAGTCCATATGTGATTACTGCATTAGCAAGAATATGTGCATTTAAACACAAAATGTTCATAAGTGAAAGTATCCAAACAAAAACATTTCCAGTGCGAGACCCTGGGTCTATGTTTTCCACAACTTGTGCTGCCCATCACCTATCAATGAACAATGGAGGCTTACCAGAAAGCCTGCGACCGCCCTTATTCAGGGGGGTCAAATCAGACTTAGTAGAAACAACAGGAACACTGCTAAGATCTCACGGATTTCCCTCACTGGTGACCGGCTGGCATCAATGAAGACCACGTTCCATGGCACGCTCACAGGAGACAGATGCTGTACACCGATGGATAAACACTTGAAGGTAATATGCACATGAATACACCTGTAATGGGATTCTAGGCCAATGGAAACAGGCATCCACTACAATCCACCCCTGGGGGAGAGAGACAACCATGAAGGGATCCATGCTGCCCAGGGAGATCAGCTCTTTCAAAATCCAGGGCTTGTGATCCAGGTGGGGGGGAATCAGCTACTGTTTACTCAGTGTATCACTCCCAGCCCACTCCCAGCCTCACTATCCATCGGTGTACAGTGTCTGTCTCCTGTGTCAAAGTGGTGAGCGAAGCGAGCCCGCGAGGGGCCCTGTGGCAAAATGGTGTCTTACAACAGTGTTGAAACGCATATGGCGGCGTCGCGCATTTGCACTCCAGCGGGTAGCAAAATGTGATGGATAGCCCAATGTGACGAAACACCCATAAGATAAAAAGGAAATGAGTTTCACCACTTCCAATGTGTCAGAAGAAAGAAAACACTCAGCACCCAGGTGTGTCTCAATCTGCTTACCAGATATCGATTTGTAATAAGCCTCAAATCAATCAATCAATCAATCACAGGAAGTGCAGTTGTCACTCTCCATGGGGTCACAAGTAGTCAGAGGGTTCAGTATTCAAACGACATATAGCCACCATATAAAAGATTTCCAGAGACAGGGCTAAAGTCACAGGTTTTCACTCCTCAGCAGTTCAGCCATACTCATAAACATGCAAAGAGACAGGGCTAAAGTCACAGAGACAGGGCTAAAGTCACAGAGACAGGGCTAAAGTCACAGGTTGTCACTTTTAAGCAGTTCAGCATTACTCATAAACATGCAAAGAAAAAACAAGGCGGCAAAAAATAGTGAAGCCTGTGTTTCGTCATACATGCCGCCATATCCGTTCCAACACTGTGGCGATCTGCGCTTCCAGGTTCAAGCCAGAGATGTCCAGAGACAAGGTTGAAGTCATAGGTTGTCACTCCTCAGCAGTTCAGCATTACTCATAGACATGCAAAGAAAGTCAAGGCGGCAAAAAATAGTGAAGCCCGTAAGGTAAAAAGGAAATGGATTTCACCACTTCCAATGTGTCAGAAGAAAGAAAGCACTCAGCAGTACAAGTTTAGTAGATATTCACTGTACCTACAGGTAAGCCTTATTATAGATTCACCTGTAGGTACAAGTTAAAAAGTGGACTTTACTTCCAATTTAAGTTGAACACCATTCCCTTAAGAAGTGAGCCAATATAATTACCAATTTTTTCCAACTGACCATTTATAGCAACCATTTATGGCCAACCAGGGGGATGCTACTAATTCCTATGAATTTTCAAAAGGTATGGTTAATATAGGTGTAGCGATTACTCCTGTAGGAGCCACTGGGACTTTTGCCCAGGTTTTTCCCCAGTGGATTGCCCCGAAGCCAAGCACACGATCTCAGCCACAGTTTTCCTCATAAATTTTTTTTGAGAACTTGGATAGAGTTGAGAAAATTGAGTGGGATACTCCAAAAACAGAAACTATGTACAAGTTGACGACAGTGAACTCCTTTCTGTAAAGCCGAAGCATAAGTTCTTGCATATAGCAGACTGTGGACTTGGCTTGTAATGGCTGCAGTTAAAAGCTGGCTTCTTTCTTTAGGACACTAAAAGCATAGTCTCTCACAAGTAGTTAGATAAACTAAGCTCTTCAGGACACCAGCTGAAGTCCCCTTTAGCAAACACACAGCTGACTCTCTAGCACAAGAGGGGTGTCAGCAGCCAAAAAGTTTCCTAAGATCTCTCAGCAGTCTGTACTCACGGAATTGTCTGGGGAAAGCAGGTTACCTCCTTCCAACTTCAAAGAGACACTTTCCACCAGTGATACCAGACTAGATCTTCACAAACCTCACAAACAGCAAGCGCATGGCGTGGTGGTGGCATGGTGGCATGGTGAGTGGTTGTTATGTCTCTTGGTGGTGGAACATTGAAGTGGGTATGCAGAAGATCAACATTGCACTTAAGTGTGTAAGTGAGTAACACTTACAGAGTGTTATGGGTATTTATTTTTATTTTGATATGATTGGTTTATACAGTTTATCTCACAAGTGGATTTGTTTAGTGGTTTCCACGTTATGGCTTGTATTATACATTGTTACATTATACAGTGTTAATACACCATGTGAACATATTTAATTCAAAAGATACAGCACAACATTTTTTGTTTTCATTGTATTATTATCTTGTATTTTGATGATTAATATTTATGAGTGCAGCTACCAAGATGTTTATAGGCACATATAAGTTTTGCACACAGAAGTCTTGCACCAATTAATTTCTTTATATAACAATAATGATTGTTTACAGCATTGTTGACACTCTATTGGTATAGCTGGTGCCCACACAGATGCATAGGCAGAGGTTGACTAATGTAATACTTGCAGACGTGACCTCTACAGTTTCGCGGTCACAGCCGCTTCTTCAGGAGGCGTCTGATAGTATATAGTCTATGAAGAGGAGAAAACAGTATAGTATCAACATGACAGGCAAAAATACATAAGTAATTATCAAAAAGGGTATACAAATTTAATATTGGAGAGCATACTTGAGTTTAGAAATTGCACTCACCAAGCTATAACCTCAAAGGTTCTCTGGAGCGATACTGTGAGACGCCCTCAAGAGGCGTTCCCCCGGGGGCGGGCCAGGGAGGCAGATTAGGGTAATACTATTGTGAGAAATTCAATAGAATAAAGTTTTTTAGCAAATTGATACAGTATATTCTATTTAGGGGACCACCCAGGGAGTGCCACAAATAGGGGAAGGAATAACCAAGAGGCTGGAACCAAAGAAGAATAGGGGGAAGCAGGTAGGGAAGAAGAGGAATAGGAAGGAGGGGAAAAGGAGAGGAGAAGGAAGGGAGGGGAAAAAGAGGGGGGGGGGACGCAGGGTGACAGTGGGGGGGGGGGAAGGAAAGGAAGGGAGGGGGCGGGGGGAAGAAAGGAAGGGGGGGGGGGAGAAAAGGGGGGGGAAGGGGGGAAGGTAGGTATGGAGGAGGAAGAGAGGGGAGGAGGAACAGGGAAAGGGGGGGAAAAAAGAAGGGAGGGAGAAAAGGAAAAAAAGAGAAAGAGAGGGCGGGGAGGGGGGAAAGAGGGGAAAAAGGGAGGAAAAGGACAATGGATTGTGGAAAGGATCAGGGGAAGGAAGGGGGGGGGGAGGGGGGAGAAAAGGAAAAAACACCAAGGGGGTGGAATGAAAAAGATATCCCAATATACCTGGTAGAGGAAGTCAGAAACACACAAAATTATCAAGAGAGAAGTTAATGATGTCAGAAAAATTCTTTACCCATCATTGCTGTAGTATAAACTAGACTCAGACGCTGCTGGCTGCTGGCACCCAGAATGGCGTGACTGGTACAGTCAGTAGCCAGTACGCCACACCACACCACACCACTGTCACAGGGAGTCACTGCAAGGAAGGTAGGTCGATAGGGAAGGTATTAGAAAATGATCTGAGAGATAAACAAAGATCACCGGGTATTCTATACCAAGAAGGAAGGGGGAGGTACCATACAGAGGTAATGGATGTCCCCGTCCTGCATGGGGGACATAACATGGGTACTTACAGGGGCTCCGGATGGCGTCAGTGAAGTGCTGGGTGTCCGCCTGATGCAGTGAGCAGCTGGGTCTAGGCATCTTAAATGCCTCCAACCCGGAAGTTCAACGGTGACAACGATCGCCGCGATTGCTTCCGGGTTCGGTCCTCCACTGTTGCGCAGGCGCGGGAGAGTCACCCAGCGCAGGCGCACAGCTCAAAAGTGATCAGTGCCTGAGCATTGATCATACGAAGCAGTAGCTGGGCTCAATAGAGCCCCACCCACCGCCGGAGGAGCGCAAGCCCGCCATGGGGGGAGAATTGACTCCTCATATCCCTCCAAAGCAGAGTGGTCAGTGCAATGTTGATAATAACTTCAATACAAACAGTGTTAAACAACGGATAGACTGGGAAGGGGGGAGAGAGGGACGATGCATAGTCTCAAACGGTGGGGGCACAGAGGAACCCACAGTTACAGAGATAAGCATCATGGCCCATCCCAGGACATATAAAAAACAGCAGTTCGATCTAGGTATACATAACTTTAATAAATAAAGCAAGCAATCTACTGGGAATTTGGAGTCAGCCACAAAGAAAAAGCATCAAAATTAACAGGAATTAATATAGTGAAACCACTATATACGCAGAGTCCAATCATGTACAGTCAAAGGGAAAAAGAACCTGAAATTCTGTAGAACAAAGCCCAAAAGTTTTTATATATGGTGGAATCACGGCAGAGACTGGGGGAGAGGGGGGAAAAATAAAGTTGTAACTAACTTATTCGAGAAAATATTTATATGAATGTGCCTCATTAATACCAGGAGGAACACATGCATTAAGTCGCTCAATCCAAAGGGATTCACGTTTTAAAATTTCCCGGTCCCAATTGCCCCCATGGGGGGTCTTCAGGGACAACGTCTAACACGGTAAACCGGATATAATCCAGATTGAAGCGATGGTGAATGCCTATATGCAGTGGCGTCTCCAGCTTTCATATTTAGGGGGGGCACATGGGGGGACAGGGACAAAAATAGGGGGGCAATATAAAATGCAGATAGATAGATAGATAGATAGATAGATAGATAGATAGATAGATAGATAGATAGATAGATAGATAGATAGAACCATCTATCTATATATATTTTATCTATCCTGGGGCCCTTTACCCCTTTACTACGATCCCACAATGGGCCCTTTCACATGATCTGCAGTGAGCTCCCTTCCTACTGTATTGGGGCCCCCCAGGGTGTCAGAAAACAAGAGATATATGTCACCAGCATACCAAGAAAATATAGGGGTCCAAAGCAGTGGGAGAACTATCAGGGTTGCAAAGGTTGTCCTGCCACCGGGCCCTGGTGTTCTGTCACTGTGGGGTTCCCCAGCCTCCTCTTGCTGTCCTGCCCCTGCTATTGACAGCGCTGGTCTGGCATCTCTTGGAATTTACAGGCTGGTTCTCCTGTCCTAAGGACGGGAGAAATCAGTCTGTTTTTTCAGTAACTGAGAGTCCTGGTGGAGTCCTTCCTGCAACTCGCTCTTCTCCCTGCCAATGAGGATGTAGGGGAAGGAGCAGATCGGGCGGCCGTGGTTGTGTGAGCGCTTGCATTATGCAGTGTCAGCAAGCAGAGGGAGAGGGGAGGAATCACCCGCAGGAGCTGACTGGGGACGTTCTCCCTCTCAATAGAGACTGTGTTACCCCAGGGGTGGCCCAAGTAAGATGCGGCACATCCGATATGAATACAAACAAAAAGAAATTGCCTTTTTGTAAAAAAAAATAAAAAAATAAAAAAAAAATTTTTTTTTTTTTGGGGGGGGCACATGGTGGGGCCCAGCATAATGTTGGGGGGGTCAGGGCCCCCTCTGGCCCCCCCCTAGGGTCGCCATTGCCTATATGGCGGCCCACAGTGGTGAGCTTGCCGTTTGTGGAGGCGTATAAGTGATCCCCCAGTCTCTGCCGTAACTCTCTGATAGTTTTCCCCACATAGAAAGCGCCACAGGCGCAGGTCATGAGGTAAATTACCCCACGCGTGCCACAATTGGCTGAATGTTTGGGGAAAAACATTTCCCCATTGGGAAGTGGAAAGTGCTGTCCTTCTTGAATCCAGGGGCAATGTGGACAATTGCCACATTTGAAAGTGCCCCTGGGTTCCGACGGACCAGAGGAAGGAATCCTATAATGACTGTGTGTTAATCTATCCCTTAAAGAGGTGGCCCTTCTAAAGACCAGATCAGGGGTTGGTTTAATATATTTTTTAAGGGTATGATGGTCGGTCAGGATGTGCCAATGGTTTGTAAATGTAAAAATTTTGATTATGTACAATATATGTCCCCCGCAGGACTTTTTATTATTATGAAATAAATTTATATTTTTTTTAAAACAAAGTCTTTTCCTTATGGTACCGCAACAGTCCTTCTTTTTTTGAAAGAGGCAGGACCCTGTTGGAGAGGTCCCTGCTTTGGCTTCTCTTTCAACCCCATTCTTTGGCCCTATTCATACTCAGGATGATGGTACCTATTAACGATATTATACCCCCTTTTACAAACCATGTGGCATACCTGTTAACTCCTTTATATATAAATTTATAAGGACTGGTTACAAAGTATGTATGCAGTTTTACTAAACCAGAATTTCAGAGGGAGAGACCAGGCAGGTTTTAACCAAGAAAACAAAATTAAAGTGTATTTTTTCAGAAACAACAGCGAGTAATTCTGTGGAGACTCAATAAACAATATGTAAGCATATTTACTAGGCCATAATTTAAGAGGGAGAAACCAGGCAAATGTTATTATAAAATAGAAATACTGGACCTCAAGTAGTCTTCAATTGTATGGATTCTGCCTGTGACTGATGCCTTCATCCAGGCCTATCTGCTGTGGTTAGACAAGTGACTTAAAAGTGTTACTAAAGCTGCCACCACTGCTCCTCCTTTCAACAATGTGGAAATTGGAGGCACACTGAGCATGAGGGGTCCTGCCACTATCTAAAAAAGCGGCAAATGAGTTCTTCTGCAGCACCTGTCCAAAGTGGCTAATTTTTTTACCTGCAGATGCAAAACCTACTTGATCCCTGCCAGTTGCATGTGGGGAACTACTGCCTCTTCCTTAAGTCCTGCTTAAAATAATTTATACAGGTAACAGCAGCCCCTGCGTGTGCATTAGTGTGCATTTGTAAAAATGTGACACCATTTGCTGCCTCAATAATGTGATGAGCTTCACAGAGAAGGCAGGAATGCAGGGGGTTCCTAGAAGCTGTAGTTTGCTCCTCTCAGCGCCCTAAGCCTTTTTTTCTCCTGTCATAGAGAAAGCGAGAACCACTCTTTAGTGTTCCAAACTTTGTTCTGTTTTTTTATAGAACTAGGAAAAGAAGAGATAGCTGATAGATAGATAATTAAAAATGAAAACAGTTAGTGTAGTACATACCAGAGGATTGTGAAGAATGCAACTATGCATTGAGCCCTGAGCAGTGGCGTCTCCAGCTTTCATATTTAGGGGGGGCACATGGGGGGACAGGGACAAAAATAGGGGGGCAATATAAAATGCAGATAGATAGATAGATAGATAGATAGATAGATAGATAGATAGATAGATAGATAGATAGATAGATAGATAGAACCATCTATCTATATATATTTTATCTATCCTGGGGCCCTTTACCCCTTTACTACGATCCCACAATGGGCCCTTTCACATGATCTGCAGTGAGCTCCCTTCCTACTGTATTGGGGCCCCCCAGGGTGTCAGAAAACAAGAGATATATGTCACCAGCATACCAAGAAAATATAGGGGTCCAAAGCAGTGGGAGAACTATCAGGGTTGCAAAGGTTGTCCTGCCACCGGGCCCTGGTGTTCTGTCACTGTGGGGTTCCCCAGCCTCCTCTTGCTGTCCTGCCCCTGCTATTGACAGCGCTGGTCTGGCATCTCTTGGAATTTACAGGCTGGTTCTCCTGTCCTAAGGACGGGAGAAATCAGTCTGTTTTTTCAGTAACTGAGAGTCCTGGTGGAGTCCTTCCTGCAACTCGCTCTTCTCCCTGCCAATGAGGATGTAGGGGAAGGAGCAGATCGGGCGGCCGTGGTTGTGTGAGCGCTTGCATTATGCAGTGTCAGCAAGCAGAGGGAGAGGGGAGGAATCACCCGCAGGAGCTGACTGGGGACGTTCTCCCTCTCAATAGAGACTGTGTTACCCCAGGGGTGGCCCAAGTAAGATGCGGCACATCCGATATGAATACAAACAAAAAGAAATTGCCTTTTTGTAAAAAAAAATAAAAAAATAAAAAAAAAATTTTTTTTTTTTTGGGGGGGGCACATGGTGGGGCCCAGCATAATGTTGGGGGGGTCAGGGCCCCCTCTGGCCCCCCCCTAGGGTCGCCATTGGCCCTGAGGCTGAGAAAATGTGTCGGCTTGATGGCTCTGTGTCAGTCAGTGATCTAAACAGGTGTCCCTGCCTGTTTTGCATGAATAAACTTTATGTTAGCCAAAAGATCATCTACCAAAGGTTGATAAGACTGAGCTTTCTTTACCCATAATATTTCCATTTGATAAGACTAGGTACTTGACACCAATAGCTGCCTGAAGTAATAGGCTTCAGACTTTTTTTTTTTAAATAATTTAATCTTTAAAAAATGTTTCCTTTGTTACAAAACTTCATAATAAAAAAGAGGACAGGAGCTAAAAGACATTACAATCGGGATATTTTCCAATATTTTATCTTTTCCTCTTTTCCACATCACATTATATGCCATCCAACTTTACCCCCTCCCCTCCCTCCTCCCCCCATCCCTTTAACACCCCCTTAACTTACTATCTTATTTCTTTTTTAGCTCCATGGCTATTTTCATGTATACCAGTACTTAATAACTATTTTATACTAGATAAAACTAGATAAATATTTTCCAGCACATCTTGGACAGCTTATCTAAGGTATATTTTCAGACCTGAACCATTTTCTAGGGTTTACCTCAGGCTTTCTCCGACTCCATCCCTATTAAGGGGGATATCCCATTTCATCCAGCCATGGCCTCCACATCTTCTCAAATTCCCTAAGGTTTCCTCTTTTTTATATAGGCTACTTTCTCCTTCTGTAGTACCTCGCTGATAGTATGGATTCATTCACACACTGATGGGGGTCTCTCTGATTGCCACCTCTGCGCAATAAATTTCCGTGCTTGGAATAAGCAACGTATCACTGCTACTGTGATGCTCTTCCCTTCCCCCGACACCCTCCTATATCCCAGCACACAAAGCCTGGGATCCATTTCCAGCATCGTCCCAAAGATTTTTTATTATTGTTTTGAGTACCCCCTAGGCTTCAGACTTTAAACAGGAAGAAGGAGTTAAAACTAAAGAATTATCACTGACATTGCTTGGTTAAAAAAAAACACTTTCTTAGGGCTGCTTATCTAACACTTTATACTTTATACATTAGTGGAATTGATTTGTAACCCTTTAATGGCTACATTGAGCCCTTTATGATTTTGATTTGGTTTGGAAATTTCTGACTTCCACACACGTGCAGCTAATGGTATAACACTTTCAATACTACGTTTTTTACTGTGTGTTCCATACCTGTCATCACATCATCAAGTCATCTCCTCTCTGTTGCCCCCACAGAAACTCCTACTTATCACCATGCCTCTATGACAACTCTTACCTGGTTAAAAAAGGTGATTCATTTTTTTATGTATTGGTGATAGGCCTATACTCCTCTGTTTCTCTGTTTCTCTCTCCCTTCCCCTCCTGTTTTTTTCCTCCTACTGAATTTTTCACTATGTGATTCACCAACAGACCCTTCAGGTATCTTTTGCACACTAAGCACACTACAACCATTGCCTCGATTTCCAAAAATTCCCATGTATGATAGATGAAACAGTAAGAAGATAAAAATAGCAGACTAAACATCAGTGTTCAGCAATGAAATCAGAGCATAGGTCATTTTATTAGTGCTTTTACAAAAAAAGATAGAACAAAAGACAATGCACAACATCCACAGGGATGTACATATGTAAGGCATACAGATACAACATAGGTACAAACATAGATTTCACCCAGAGATCCCTGGAAGTGCACTAAGAACAAACAGAACCAAAGTCAAACAGTAACCAGCTGGTGATTTAACCATCTTAGTAAAGAAAAACATAAGTATTAAAGTTTTACAGGTAGAAGGGCCTCCAAAAGGAATAGATTATACACACAGAATAAAGAAAACCTATTAAAATGTCCCTCATATAGATTCCCTTAATCAATCCCAAGGTCCTTATAGGGATAACGCCACTCAGATTTCTATATCACCAGACACAGTAGTCACCCAACCCCACCACAATTTACCAAATGTATTATGGCAACCTTTATACATTGGTAAAGCTTTATTAACCAACTCAATCCAAGCCCCCAAATGAGGAGGATCTGGCTTCGTCCACTGCAATACAATAGATTTTTTGTGTAAAAAAGAGGAGTCAGAGAAGAGACTTTTGGGATTTTCTAAGCTCTTTCTCATCTAGATTTCCCAATAAACATTGAGCGGGAATGTAGATACAGTCATATGCAAAAGTTTAGGAACCCCTGACAATTTCCATGATTGTCATTTATAAATATTTGGGTGTTTGATAGATTAAAATGAAATTTCTGATTCAAATAACTGAAGGACATAGTAATATTTCAGTAGTGAAATGAGGTTTATTGGATTAACAGAAAATGCGCAATATGCATCAAAATGAAATTAGACAGGTGCATAAATTTGGACACCCTTGTCATTATGTAGATTTGAATACCTGTAACTACTTAGCACTGAATCTGATTAATTGGAACACACAATTGGTTTGGCGAGCTCATTAAGCCTTGAACTTCATAGACAGGTGCATCCAATCATGAGAAAAGGTTTTTAAGGTGGCCAATTGCAAGTTGTTGTTCTCTTTGACTCTCCTCTGAAGAGTGGCAACATGGGGGCCTCAAAACAACTCTCAAATGACCTGAAAACAAAGATTGTTCTACATTATAGTTTAGGGGAAGGCTATAAAAAGTTATTGCAGAGATATAAGCTGTTAGTGTCCACTGTGAGGAACATAGTGAGGAAATGGAAGACCACAGGCATAATTCTTGTTAAGGTCAGAAAATACATATAAAATATTGGAGAGGCTAAGGTGAAGGATGGTGAGAACGGTCAAAAACAGCCCACGGACCACCTCCAAAGACCTACAACATCAACTTGCTGCAGATGGTGTCACTTTGCATCCTTCAACAATTCAGCGCATTTTGCACAGGGAGAAGCTTTATGGGGGAGTGATGCGAAAGAAGCCTTTTCTGCACATACACCACAAACGGAGTCGCTTGAATTATGCAAACGCACATTTGGACAAACCAGCTTCATTTTGGAATAAGGTGCTGTGGACTGATGAAACAAAGATTTAGTTATTTGGTTATAACAAGGGGCGTTATACATGGTGGCAAAAAAGCACAGCATTCCAAGAAAAACACTTGCTACCCACAGTAAAATTTGGTGGAGGTTCCATCATGCTGTGGGGCTGTGTGGCCAGTGCCAGTACTGGGAATCTGGTTAAAGTTGAGGATCGCATGGATTCCACTCAATATCAGCAGATTCTTGAGAATAATGTTGAGGAATCAGTCACAAAGTTGAAGTTACGCCGGGGCTGGATATTTCAACAAGGCAATGACCCAAAACACTGCTTAAAATCTACTCGGGCATTTATGCAGAGGAACAAGTACAATGTTTTGGAATGGCCATCCCAGTCCCCAGACCTGAACATCTGTGGGGTGATTTGAAGCGGGCTGTCCATGCTCGGCAACCATCAAACCTAACTAAACTGGAGAAGTTTTGTAAGGAGGAATGGTCCAAAATACATTCATCCAGAATCCAGACACTCATACACTCATTACAGGCTATAGGAAGAGTCTAGAGGCTGTAATTTCTGCTAAAGGAGGCTCTACTAAATATTGATGTGATTTTTCTGTTGGGGTGCCCAAATTTATGCACCTGTCTAATTCAGTTTTTATGCATATTGCACATTTTCTGTTAATCCAATAAATCTCATTTCACTACTGAAATATTACTGTGTCCTTCAGTTATTTGATAGATCAAAATGAAATTGCTGATCCAAACACCCAAATATTTATAAATGACAATCATGAAAATTGTCAGGGGTTCCTAAACTTTTGCATACGACTGTATAAGGTAGAGCAAGCTTCTCCTCAATAAATGTACATACTTCACTCCAAAAGTTATGCACCTTGGGGCACCTTAGGGTAGTCCCAGACCATATGAAAGACAGGAACATGACATCTCTGACAGTCTGAAGATTGAGATTTCCCCATCTTATATAATCTATAGAGTGTGTAATAAATCCTATGTAAATATTTCAATTGAATTTGTTTGAATTTCAATTGAATTTGAATCCTCCCGCAATAACCCCAGTCAATTGGTACCCCACCACCTCCTCCCCAATATAATCCTCCAAGTTCTGCACATCAGACCGCCACTGCTAATCAATTATATTCATCCATGGGGAAAGAATCAGACAAAAGGAGGGAATCATACAGAGAGATAAGCTTTGTATGGTCCCCATCTATTAGCTTTTTCTCTAATCTAGAGGAATGTAGATGAACTGCCCTTAAAGTGCATGTAAACCCTCTCCTATACCCAGTGAAGTGAACAGCCTCAGATGATACACAGGGATGAGACAAATTTCCCTACATAAGTTTTACATGCATATCTGCTGTCTTGAGCTTTCTATATTCTTTAGAAAGTGAACATCGTGTTAACATTTTGACTTCCTCTTTCAGCAGTGGGAGGGGAGTCTTGGCATACACTGTGTGACAGCTGATTGGAGAAAAGGCACACACCCCCTCTCCAAATAGGCAGAGGAAGAAAGAAACATGTAGAGCTGTGCTATGAATAGGCAAGGTCTCCGTTAATCTATTTGTAGCCACCTCCTCACAAATTTCCAGCTGCATTTATCTTGTGTGTCAGAGAGATTGTCAGAAGTTATCATGCTGATAACAGAGGACAGAGCAGCAGAAAGACACAGCACTTAGGTTTTGGAGAGAGATAAGTAAACACTACAGATACATGTTTACATCTAAACAGAAGAAACAGACAGCGCAAAACCTAATTACTAAAACTCAGCAGCTGGACACTGTAGGTCAATATACAAAACCTAAAAAGACATACACAAAATGATGTGACATACACCCTCGAGGGGCTCTGTGATGTCAGTACAGCAACCCATCTGGTTCATTTTATGCTGTATACTCCTGCACTGGGAAACAGTGCTTGCTTTGTGAGTAATATTTTTCTTATTTAATAAATTTTATACCTTTTCGTATGGAGAGCACTATGTCCTGTTATTTTTGTTTTTAACATGATATATATCAACCGATGAGACTGAATGTGAGATACTGCCTGTGGACCCCTATCTCCATAATCTACCCTGTGGAAGGGAATGCATGAGTGACCTTGCTGTTAACGCAGAAGGTCCACTCAATAAGGTGAGCAGCCTAGACCCTTGGTGGAGGTTCACATTGGTGGTGATACAACGAATAAAATCTTATCCTATCACTGCACCCTTTCCTTGCCAACTGAGGGATCCCCTTCTGCAAGTGGGCAGCTTTTGATCTCCTCAGACTAAGATATACTTTTTGGGACTTTGCCTCATGCGTTTTATTTATGTATGTTTAATATGTACATTTTATGTGTATACATCTGACCTGTATTGAGCGCTGCACTGCTATATTTTGTACATGTTTAAATCCACTTTAAGCCAAACTGTGCTGCCATCACATGTCTAAAATGCATATAAGGGAACAAATAAGAGGACAGAGCCCCCATGCTTCATTTTTTAACACTGTTTGTATGTTAAACTAGAAAACAAAGCAGTTTACTTGTTGTAGGCATTGTATGTATTTATTATATTATTTCACTGCTTCTCGTCCAGGCCTATAGTCAAATGAGGGCCGATCGGGAGCACTGCAGTTCCGGGTGGACGTTACATAACATCTTCCCCCTCACGTGCCTTGCACACACCCTAGGGACCATGCTACAGCACAAACTGTCACCTGCTGTGTCCCCTAGGCACAGCGGATGATAGATAATTGCACAAGGCCAAACCCAGTACCCACAGATCTCTGTAATTGGTGACAGTGATCACATGGTACAGATAGAGACAATAAGCACAGCACATTTATATCATTTGACCTATCACAGCTATAGTACACCCTGTGAATGAATGGATGCGATTCATAAAAACAATTGCTTATAACACTGATCATCACTGTTATAAGCAATCATAGATCAAAACAAAATCCTGATAATTCCCTCAGAGTATTACAGTATCACTATGGTAACATAGTGATACTGTACTGTAACTATGGTAACACTGCACTGCTGTGGTCACAGTACATAAAAAATAAAAAAATCGTAAAAAAGTAAAACTGTTAAAAAATTGAAAAAAATTATTACATAATCACCAGTCAGTGTCCCTGATCACTGCCATTCCAGTCATACGATGTTGTTGTACTGATCTGAAGACAGTATGTACAAGATAAAAAAACACATTTTATTTAATTTCCTAATTTTCCAAAAAATTGTGACAAAAGAATTAGAACTTAAAAAAACTCACCATGCCTCTTATTAAATACCTTGGACTGTCTACTTTCCAAAAGGGGTAATTTGGGGGTAATGGTACTGTCCTGGCATTTTAGGGGCTCAAGAAATGAAAAAGGCAGTCAGGATTGATCAATTTTCAAATATATATACCATAGTTTGGAGACTCTATAACTTTCACACAGATTAAATAATATACACTGATTTGGGTTATTTTTACCAGATTATTTTTATTTGTAGCAGAACACATTTTAGCTTAAATGTATAAAAAAGAGTATTTATTTGCAAGATAACAAAGAAACTTTTTTTGGTATTTATTTGTCTCTCTATCTGTCTCAAAAAAATGATAAAAATTGAATTTGGGTACAGTGTTGCATGGCTGCGTAAATGTTACTAATGGTCAATACGTAAACTGCCATGATCTAAGCTAAAGATCGCAGTCCATTTCTGTCCCAGTAACAATGGCCACCAGGGAGAATGAATCTTTCCAGAAGGGACATAGACAACTGTAAAAACTTGACAGAGGACAAAAATTAGAGACAAAATTAAAAATAGAAAGATTTTTTTTGTATACAGGTACACTGCATGTCTCACGTCCATCACAACCCACAAAATAAACCCAGTCTTCGAGAGGAACAGAACCCTTGAAGCTGAGCTAAAAAAAGGCAGGTAGAGGGCAAATAACTAGCTATTAGTATTGCCTGTGGTCCCCTTGCAGCTGATCTTTCCCCAATACTGACTTGGTATGTCTTGTTCTGTACTATGTCTGCCTCACTCTCTGTGGAAGCAGTCATCTTGGTAGAGGCAGAGAATTTGATTCCTCGTGTCAGAGTGTTAAGCAGGCACAACAGTCAGTAGCACAGTAATAATATCACGACATCTCCTGAGACTAGCAGTCAGAGGCAGCAGTGTCTTAATTTTACACTCAGCAGCAGCTCTAGGGGGTGCTGGGAGTGCTATAGAACCCCAAATATATATTTAGCAACTTCATCACTGTGACTACCCACAATTCATTTCAAGTTGTATTTTGATGGCTACCACTCTGGAGCCACCTTCCGGCCACTAGGCATATTAAATGCTTGCTGTCCTCATTCCTCCCTGCAGTTTCCTTGCCTGGTAGTGTATCTGAGCCCCACCTCCAAGATAGCACCTTGCATCAGCTGAGGCAGGAACATAGAAAAGCAGTTCTGCCTCATACTTAAGGTTCAGGTGGGTGATGGTGCAGAGGGGCTGGATAGAGAGGGGCTGCAAAGATGACCAGGAGATGAAGGGGGCTGCAAAGATGATCAGTAGATGAAGGGGACTACAGAGGTGACCAGTGGATGGAGGAGGCTGCAGAAATTACCAGTAGATGGAGTAGAGCTGAATATTATTCACTAATGTCCCACAACTGGGTGGGTTTCAGGGGCACTGCTCTGTGCCCCGAGCCCACCCTTTTCGCAGCCAATTAGAGCCTCTGGCTCTAATCATGTGCTTAAAAAAAACATTGGAATCCATGCATCCAGCACCCTGCATGTAGATTAGAGGCTGGATGCATAAATTAGGGGGGCGGCGCCCCTACACCCTACATAAGCGTCCACCACTGGTGTCTAGTAGATGAAGTGTGTTCAAAGTGGTGGGCAGTTGATAAAAGTGTCCAGAGGGGTGATCAGTGGATGAAGAGGGCTACAGAGGTGATCAATAAACACATGGAGGGGGTTTTAGAGCTGGTCAGTTGAAGAAGGGGGGGTGCAGAGGTGACCAGTGGATGGAGGGAACTGCAGAGGTGACCAGTGCTTATAGAGGCTGCAGAGGTGGCTTTTGGATGGAAGGTGGTGACAAGGTAACTAGTGGATGAAGTGGGTTCAAATGAGTCATCAGTGGAGGAAGGGGGTTCAGAGATGGAGGAGGCTGCAGAGGTGACAAATAGATGGAGGGTGGTTGAGTGGTAGCCAGTAGATGGAGGGGGTGCAGAGGTGGCCAGTGGATTGAGGGAGCTGCAGCCCAGATAGCAAGCAATTGATCTGCAAGTTTGAAAATGACATGCTAAAGCTATTGCTAGACTTGCCAGGCTTCTCAAGTTTTTTGCACAATTGCAGCAAGTCCGCATTGCATGACTCCAGATCAACTTTCTTTGCAAACATTCTGCAAGTTTGCTGCAAGTTCTGGTTCAGTTATGTTGGGCAATAGTCATCCCACCACAGGGGTCACTGTGACTTGCAGAGCTTTTGTTGTAGACTCACCACTGCAACTTTGCTCTTGCTAGAGACTTGCCATGCACATTTGTTACAAATCGGAAAAGTGTCAACTAGAATTTTTGCTGCAAGTGCACTGCAAGTGTACAGCTTGCCAGTGAAAATGTGCAAGACTTAAAGATTTAAGATTTCTCCGCTCTTCTCAAGACCTCCTGCTCTCAAGCTCTCTCATCTCCTCCTCCCATGCTCATCTCCAGGATTTCTCCGGAGCCTCTCCCATCCTCTGGAACTCGCTACCTCAATCTGTCTGGCTATCCCCTACTCTTTCTACCTTCAGGCGATCCCTGAAAGCTCATCTCTTCAGTAAAGCCTGTCACATCTCCAACTAATCTCCTACCACTTTCAACAGCTCATTCCCCACAGTTACAACCTTTTGTACCACCTGCCCCACCCTATTATATTGTAAGCTCTTCTGAGCAGGGCCCTCTTAATCCTCTTGTATTTTATTGTATTATAACTGTATTTTCTCCCTTTTATGTTGTAAAGAGCTGAGTTAACTGTTGGCGCTATATAAATCCTGTATATTAATAATAATAATCATACACCTCATTCAAAGTCCCAAACTCCCCACATACTTACTTGTGATTAGGAATGGAGGCACTTGACTAGCTGATGTTTCTAATTATACCTATATGATTTATTTTTTCATGTGTCATACTATCATTTCATATTTTTTTCTTACTACAGGAGGCAGATCTTTCCTTTGGTTGTCTGCGATCCTCTATAGGATATTTTGAGCCTATTTTCATATTTATCTAGTGCATTGCCCTGCTATTGTGGTTTAGTGGCCCCCCTTTTTTCACATGTGGTTTTGGCTTTTTGGGCTGGCTGGCTGTTTCTATGCCTGGGAGTTGCAAGGCGCACCTGGGACCAGCCCTTTTCCCCCTCTCATATGCGTGGGATTGGGCAGGCACCAGATTCGCATTGACGCCATGCTCCACACCAGACGTATGACGTCATTCTCTGGAGCCACTATGCCGGCGCATGGTTTGTTGACCATGCTCGGTGGATGTATAAGGGAGGCTGTTTGTCACCAATTGCTAAGCAGCAGTTGCCACCCAGGCAATGAAGCCTTCCCTCACAAGCCACGCAGCATGATGCTGCAAGTGGCCCGCGGCGGCACCCTGGGTCTATGTGTCACCCCCGGTTGGATTATATAGTCTCTTTTTCTCTTCCTTCTAAGAACATTGCATACCCCACCTGGATCACCTTTCTACTATGTGGAATCACTAGGTAACTGTCTGGGAGATTCTCTTAAATCCTATGGGTTTCTTTGGTATTTTGTTTTGTTAATTATCCTCAGCTGGGGATAGTCCACTGTGGATTCATTGCTATATTTGAGATATTGGGTTCTATAATTGGGTTGTGGTTTACTCCTATTATTGTCCTCACATGCTCTTCATTTTCCTTATCTCTCTACTTGTAATAGGTGTTTCTATTCTAGCACACAGCACCACTTATTACATGTATTAATTAATGTTATACTTTTTGCAGAAA
Source organism: Lithobates clamitans (assembly GCA_037952925.1). Taxonomy (NCBI): domain Eukaryota; kingdom Metazoa; phylum Chordata; class Amphibia; order Anura; family Ranidae; genus Lithobates; species Lithobates clamitans. The sequence goes on from JBBGZY010001544.1 coordinate 2,157,526, forward strand.
TTCACTGTAGCTGTCACCTGCAATACAAATTACAATGACACAGAGACTTATACTCTCCTGGGGGTATGTACATGTGTACCTTGGTTTCCACTGGCCACTGCCACAGCTCCCAGAACAGACACACCCCTGGCAGTCCTCAATTGGCAACATCACATGTTGAATTTGGAGCTGACTTGTAAGTAACTCAGGGATAGATACTTTTTATCCCTACCGTTTCCCCTCTCAACTGTTTTCCTTAGTTAATCATCAAACTACATTGGTACCTAAATGTTTTTTGCTAAAACTAACCTTGCAACCGCTCATGAAGAAGTGGAGTGAACTCCACAAAATGCGTCAAGCCTTTTAGGTGCAGCTATTACAATCATGTGCTTACAGTTGAGATTATATATTTTCTGTAACCTTCAATGATTTTAATAACACACATTTTTTATAACATGGATTACAAATCAGCTCACAACAATCATACCTTAAATTGCAATGTGCCCTTATCACATCTGTATATATATATATATATATATATATATATATATATATATATATATATATATATATAGATATATAGATATATAGATATATAGATATATATCTAGATATATATCTAGATATATACATCTATATATAGATATATATCTAGATATCTATATATATATATCTATATCTATAACTCAAAGTCCCAACCCTTTCCTTTTAAATTTCTGATTTAGAGATGGAGGCACATGACTTCTATTTGTCATAAACCTCATTTAAAGTCCCAAACTCCCCACATACCTAATGTTACATTGGTAGTGACAGTGAATGTCCCATGTTACATTGAGAGTCAGTGTAAATTGCTCTATTATACCATGGTCATTTTGTTCTTTTCAACAGTTTTTATGAAATTTAAATTTGTCCAACAAAGAAAAAGGAAACAACACATATGAATTCTTTACAAAGGTTCAAGATTATCCAAATATAATAAGCATTCAGTTTACATCAAATTATTATGTTTACAGTGAAGAAGAACATAAAAAAGACATAGTTTAGGAAAATATCCTGTTACCCACATGGGCTCAGACTGTAAAAGGAGTAAAAAAGTAAGAAAAGTATGAAAACCATAACAAAGATGTCCAGAATGTGAAGCAAATACACTGTGTTTATCAGCATTTCATAATGGTTAAGGAAGATTAATAACAGAAAAAATCTTACAAAACATTATTTTCTAATAAGCTCTTTTAAATAGTTACCTGCTGTAGGGTGTGTTAACCATATTTGCCATTGGTGTATAAATGTAGAAAGCTTATAGTTTTTAAAAGCTAGCATAAGTTTGTTTTGGCCTATATATATATAAATATATTCATATTAGTCTATCAATATCTACAGAAATATTTGGGGCATCAGAAGATTTCCATTTATAAGTCAAAATGAGTCTGGCCGCAAATAGTACATGAGCAACTACTGTTCTAAATAGGATACAAATCTATTCCTAAACTTAGTAATGTCATTGCTGGTGTTAGACAACCTGTAAGAGATGCTAGAAAATGTAGGAAACCGATTTCCAAAAACAACGTGTTTTTTTACAATACCTAAAAATATGTAGTAAATTTTCTATTTGATAGGTGAAATGAATCCGCGCTATGGATAGAGGTACTCTTCGGATGGGTTAGGAGCTGATGCCCCTACAGGTATAAATCCACCAGGGTGGAAAAATACTATAATATGAATAAAGGTAAGGGGTGTAGGTATGGCACTGCTCTGATGTGGTGCAATTTTTTTATATAGTTGCCTAGTGTGATGACTTAGTTGGAATCTGCTGACTAAATGTGTTATCTTGCAAATTTCTAAGGTAATAAACTTAATAAACAAAATAGTGCTTCAAAAAGTGATTTCTTTACGGAAAGCATATCATAAGCAAAATGAAAAAAATTAAAATTTAAAGTGGCATGTGATATAGCCTTAAAAGGCCAATTTGTACTTATTTTTCAATTTTGCTACACCCCCTGGTGTGTGTGTTATTAGTATAGATTGCTCCTCTAGATGTTGGTTGTGGGTAAGAATGATTAAATATGCAAATAAAAATTACAGATGGATGTCGCATAAATCAAAACTAAAAGTGAAAACTATTTACTGGTTACACATATGTGAATATTTGTAATTAAAGTGCCTTGTGCTAGATATGGGTTTATGAGTATTGCAATTCTATATCACATACCATTTCATTTAAGTGCAAAAAACTTGCTAGTTATATTAAAATCATAAAGTGACTGGTGCTTAAACAGTAAAACAAGTGATTTGTGCTTCATAAGCCCAGTACTTGCTGGAAAAAGATATATACATCTGATGAAAAGTCTTTTAAATGGCTCAAAAAGTCTTTGTTTAAGTTATGATTTGGAAAGGGTTAAATTCTCATTGGGAGGTGGTGTTGTAAAAAAACATTCCTTATTCAAGTGCTGGTCTTGTGATGGTGCTCCTTAACCGGGGGTCTTATTATGCTTGCACTCACCGAATAGGGACACCCCTGCAGGGTTATGAGCAGGCATAGTGTTTGCCACTGTGTAGCAGCCCTGGATGTCTCTGGTCCGTACTGTGAGTGTTGCTATGCCGGCTTAGGATGTTTTCACATTTCCCAGTGAGCCTCCTTGGATATTAAATCAATCAATACGTACTAGAAACTAACATCATCAGTATGTATTAACCATCAGGGGGCTGGCTTCAAGATGCACGGTGGTACAGGACTAGGGATGAGCCGAACACCCCCCAGTTCAGTTCGCACCAGAACCTGCGAACGGACCGAAAATTTGCACGAACGTTAGAACCCCATTGACGTCTATGGGACTTGAACGTTCGAAATCAAAAGTGCTAATTTTAAAGGCTAATTTTCCTGGCATTGTCCTAAAAAGGGTTTGGGGACCTGGGTCCTGCCCCAGGGAACATGTATCAATGCAAAAAAAAAAGTTGCAAAAACGGCCGTTTTTTTGGGAGCAGTGATTTTAATGATGCTTAAAGTAAAAAAAAAAAAAGTGAAATATTCCTTTAAATATCGTACCTGGGGGGTGTCTATAGTATGCCTATAAAGTGGCGCGTGTTTCCCGTGCTTAGAACAGTCCCTGCACAAAATGTCTTTTTTAAAGGAAAAAAAAACATTTAAAACTGCTTGCGGGTTTAATGTAATGTCGGGTCCTGGCAATATGGATGAAAATCAGTGAGACAAACTGCATGGGTACCCCCCAGTCCATTACCAGGCCCTTTGGGTCTTGTATGGATATTAAGAGGAACCCCGCACCCAAATTAAAAAAAGGAAAGATGTGGGGCCACCAGGCCCTATATACTCTGAACAACAGTATACAGGCGGTGCAAACAAGACAGGGACTGTAGGTTTGTTGTTAAGTAGAATCTGTTTGTAATGTAGAACTGTGTTTAGCTCCAGCCAAAAAATCTTTTTTAAGCTTTTTGCAAAACATAGGGAAGGGTTATCACCCCTGTGACATTTGTTTTGCTGTCTGTGCTCCTCTTTAGAAGATTGAACCTCACTTTTTGTCCCAATGACAAATGTTTTTTGAAAATTTGGGGTTTTTTGTGAAACAAGGATTGGTGATAAAGCATCAGTGGGAAGGAGAAATGTTTTTCCCATATTAGCTCTTACAGGAGAGAATTTCCCTTCCTAGGGGTAGATTTCATCTCACTTCCTGTTGTCTCCTTCCGTTTGCAAGTAGGAGTCGTTTGTAAGTTGGATGTTTGAAAGTAGGGGCCTGCCCTATATACTCAGCAGAAATTTGGGCCTTAGGTGTTGTTGTGGCCACAACACTGTAAGCCCTCACAGAGCCCTGCTGTGAAATATTAGATCAAAAATTGTAATTACATGCCCCTGTTGAAGAGGGGCTTAAAAATTGGGCCTTAGGCACTGGTGGCGGCGCCCAGAACCAAAAATGTTCTTACAAGCTATCAGCGTGATCATTGAGGAGGAAGAGAAAAATTACTCAGGATAGTCACTCAGCATCAGCATAGGCAGTCTTTGAAGGGATCTGAAAATTATTCGGTTACCTCTGCATCAGGTGCTTGGTAGCTGGTGGTGATCCAAGACTGATTCATTTTTATGAAGGTCAGTCGATCGACCGAGTCGGTGGACAGACGGCCCCTGTGATCGGTTACAAAGCCTCCAGCAGCACTGAATGTGCGTTCCGAAAGAACGCTGGATGCAGGACAGGCAACTAGCTCAATTGCATACTGTGCAACCTCTGGCCAGTGATCTATCCTCAAGACCCAGTAACCCAGAGGATTTTCGGTGGGAAAGGTGTCCAAGTCAAATCTTGCCCCTAGGTATTCCTGCACCATGTAAAACAGACGCTGGCGATGGTTGCTGGAACCGATCATACCTTGGGGCTGCGGACTAAAAAATTGTCTGAACGCATCAGTCAGACGGCCACCTTCTCCACCGCTCCTTCTTTGACTGACCGAAGCCTCAGCAACACGTTGTCCAGAAACAGGAGTTTGTAACCTCCCAGGCTCTGGGAACGTGTTGTACAGACCTTCCTGCAAGGCCTCCCGAAGATGTTTCATCCTCTGCTCCCTCTGCGACGGCAAAGCAAGATAAGGTCCGCAACCTTACCCTTGTAATGTGGATCAAGGAGGGTTGCCAGCCAGTATTGGTCCTTCTCCTTGATACCACGAATACGAGGATCCTTACGCAGGCTTTGCAGGATCAGGGAGGACATGCAGCGTAGGTTTGCTGAGGCATTCGGTCCGGAGTCCTCTGGGTCACTAAGGACGACAGGGTCCGCAGCCACATCCTCCCAGCCACGTACAAGTCCATGTGTTTCTTGAGACTGATCCCTTAAAGACTGCTGCTGATGCTGAGTGCCAGGCTCCACCTCCATACTGACACAATCCTCCTCCTCCTCGTCCTCTTCCTGTGTGATTGGCGGGCACGCAGGAACACTGTCTGGATAAAGGGGGCCTTGAGAGCTAAGGAAGTCCTCCTCTTCCTGCCTCTGTTCTGCCTCAAGTGCCCTGTCCATTATTCCATGCAGCGTGTGCTCCAACAGGTGGACAAGGGGGACAGTGTCACTGATTTGCCTGGTACAATCTGACGTCAGTGTACCAAAAGCAGATTGCCCACAAGTACTTGGCTGTGACACACCTAATTCTACACCTTCATTCCTCTCAGTGCAAGTCTCATAGAGGACTGAAGGTATAGTGGGGTTGGAGATCTCAGCTGATGAGGAGCAAGGAGAGGTCCTCTTTGTTCTTTGGTGTGGGTCTTTTAGATACGCTTGCCAACGAACTGCATGGCAGGTCCAGATATGTCTGGTCAAGCATGTGGTGCCCAAGCGGGAGATGTTTTGGCCACGCGAGATACGCTTGAGACATATGTTGCAAATAGCAGCGGTGCGATCTGATGCACTCGTCTCAAAAAAGGCCCACGCCAAATAACTTTTTGAATAACACGCAGAGACTGCAGCGCCCTGCACATGCAGGGCTTTGGGGTATGATGCAGTCAGTGTGCTCCCCTTAGGCTGGCCCCTGGAAGGCATCCTGCCTCGTTGGTGATGTGCCTCCTCCTCCTCCTCTCTCCTATCAGGCACCCACGTTGAGTCAGTGACCTCATTATCCCCTCCCTCCTCATCACTGGAGCAAACCTGGCAGTATGCTGCAGCAGGGGGAGCATGACTGCCATATTGCTGTCCTTCTTGGGCACCCCCTCTGTCCGTTCTCACGTTACTGCCTTCATCTAGCTCAGTATGATCATCAGAGCCTTCCAAACGCTGGGCATCCTCCTGGAGCATGTACCCAACACTGTGGTCAAACAGTTCGAGGGACTCCTCAGAAGGACATGGTGGGGCTAGGGAAGGAGTCACTGATGACATTGAGCTGAGGGAAGAGGCCGCGTTGGCAGCTGCTTTGCCAGGCAAAGTACCCTGAGCATGGGTGAGAGAGGATGAGGAGGATGAGGACGGCTTGGTCATCCACTCGACCAAGTCTTCCGCATGTTGCGGCTCAACACGGCCAGCTGTCGAAAAAAAGGCCAAGCATGTCCCACGGCCACGTGCTGATGAGGATGCACCGTCTCCACGACCAGCACTGTTGCCTCTAGACACAGAGCCTGTTTGCCCTATTTTATTGGCTTGTGACTGTCTACCTCTCCTTGTTGGCCTTCCAGACATACTAATGGCCTGTACCTGCCCTAAGCTGGGATATATATATATATATATATATATATATATATACTGATACTGCAGCTAGCAAAATCAACTGCCTGTCTGTAGTATGAGAACACCACCAACCTTCTACAGGTAGCTTTAGCTAAACACTGTGCAGAGCTCGCAAAAAACTAACTTGTAGCTTATTTAGCTGCCTGCGGTAGTGATAGGATCAGGAAAACACCACCAACCTTCTACAGGTAGCTTTAGCTGAACACTGTGCAGAGCTCGCAAAAAACTAACTTGTAGCTTATTTAGCTGCCTGCGGTAGTGATAGGATCAGAAAAACACCACCAAACTTCTACAGGTAGCTTTAGGTGAACACTGTGCAGAGCTCGCCAAAAAATAACTTGTAGCTTATTTAGTTGCCTGCGGTAGTGATAAGATCAGAAAAACACCACCAACCTTCTACAGGTAGCTTTAGGTGAACACTGTGCAGAGCTCGCACTACACTAACTTGTAGCTTATTTAGCTGCCTGCGGTAGTGATAGGATCAGGAAAACACCACCAACCTTCTACAGGTAGCTTTAGGTGAACACTGTGCAGAGCTCGCCAAAAAATAACTTGTAGCTTATTTAGCTGCCTGCGGTAGTGATAGGATCAGGAAAACACCACCAACCTTCTACAGGTAGCTTTAGGTGAACACTGTACAGAGCTCGCACTACACTAACTTGTAGCTTATTTAGCTGCCTGCGGTAGTGATAGGATCAGGAAAACACCACCAACCTTCTACAGGTAGCTTTAGGTGAACACTGTACAGAGCTCGCACTACACTAACTTGTAGCTTATTTAGCTGCCTGCGGTAGTGATAGGATCAGGAAAACACCACCAACCTTCTACAGGTAGCTTTAGGTGAACACTGTGCAGAGCTCGCACTACACTAACTTGTAGCTTATTTAGCTGCCTGCGGTAGTGATAGGATCAGGAAAACACCACCAACCTTTTACAGGTAGCTTTAGGTGAACACTGTGCAGAGCTCGCACTACACTAACTTGTAGCTTATTTAGCTGCCTGCGGTAGTGATAGGATCAGGAAAACATCACCAACCTTCTACAGGTAGCTTTAGGTGAACACTGTGCAGAGCTCGCTAAAAAATAACTTGTAGCTTATTTAGCTGCCTGCGGTAGTGATAGGATCAGGAAAACACCACCAACCTTCTACAGGTAGCTTTAGCTGAATACTGTGCAGAGCTCGCAAAAAATAACTTGTAGGTTTAGCTGAACACTGTGAGGAGGACGCACTACACTAACTTGTAGCTTTAGCTGAACACTGTGCAGAGGTCGCACTACACTAACTTGTAGTTTTCAGTGAACACTGTGAGGAGGACACACTACACCAACTTGTAGCTTTAGCCGAACACTGTGAGGAGGACGCACTACCCTAACTTGTAGCTTTAGCTGAACACTGTGCAGAGGTCACACTAAACTAACTTGTAGCTTTAGCTGAACACTGTGAGGAGGACGCACTACACTAAATTGTAGCTTTAGCTGAACACTGTGCAGAGGTCTCACTACACTAACTTGTAGTTTTAGCTGAACACTATGAGGAGGACGCACCACACTAACTTGTAGCTTTAGCTGAACACTGTGCAGAGGTCGCACTACACTAACTTGTAGTTTTCGCTGAACACTGTGAGGAAGACACACTACAACAACTTGTAGCTTTAGCTGAACACTGTGAGGAGGACGCACTACACTAACTTGTAGCTTTAGCTGAACACTATGCAGAGGTCGCACTACACTAACTTGTAGTCTTAGCTGAACACTGTGAGGAGGACGCACTAAACTAACTTGTAGCTTTAGCTGAACACTGTGCAGAGGTCGCCCTACACTAACTTGTAGTTTTCGCTGAACACTGTGAGGAGGACACACTACACCAACTTGTAGCTTTAGCCAAACACTGTGAGGAGGCCGCACTACCCTAACTTGTAGCTTTAGCTGAACACTGTGCAGAGGTCACACTAAACTAACTTGTAGCTTTAGCTGAACACTGTGAGGAGGACGCACTACACTAACTTGTAGCTTTAGCTGAACACTGTGCAGAGGTCTCACTACACTAACTTGTAGTTTTAGCTGAACACTATGAGGAGGACGCACTGCACTAACTTGTAGCTTTAGCTGAACACTGTGCAGAGGTCGCACTACACTAACTTGTAGTTTTCGCTGAACACCGTGAGGAGGACACACTACACCAACTTGTAGCTTTAGCTGAACACTGTGAGGAGGACGCACTACACTAACTTGTAGCTTTAGCTGAACACTATGCAGAGGTCGCACTACACTAACTTGTAGTCTTAGCTGAACACTGTGAGGAGGACGCACTAAACTAACTTGTAGCTTTAGCTGAACACTGTGCAGAGGTCGCCCTACACTAACTTGTAGTTTTCGCTGAACACTGTGAGGAGGACACACTACACCAACTTGTAGCTTTAGCCGAACACTGTGAGGAGGCCGCACTACCCTAACTTGTAGCTTTAGCTGAACACTGTGCAGAGGTCACACTAAACTAACTTGTAGCTTTAGCTGAACACTGTGAGGAGGACGCACTACACTAACTTGTAGCTTTAGCTGAACACTGTGCAGAGGTCTCACTACACTAACTTGTAGTTTTAGCTGAACACTGTGAGGAGGACGCACTACACTAACTTGTAGCTTTAGCTGAACACTGTGCAGAGGTCGCACTACACTAACTTGTAGTTTTCGCTGAACACTGTGAGGAGGACACACTACACCAACTTGTAGCTTTAGCTGAACACTGTGAGGAGGACGCACTACCCTAACTTGTAGCTTTAGCTGAACACTGTGCAGAGGTCACACTAAACTAACTTGTAGCTTTAGCTGAACACTGTGAGGAGGACGCACTACACTAACTTGAAGCTTTAGCTGAACACTGTGCAGAGGTCTCACTACACTAACTTGTAGTTTTAGCTGAACACTGTGAGGAGGACGCACTACACTAACTTGTAGCTTTAGCTGAACACTGTGCAGAGGTTGCACTACACTAACTTGTAGTTTTAGCTGAACACTGTGAGGAGGACGCACTACACTAACTTGTAGCATTAGCTGAACACTGTGCAGAGGTCGCACTACACTAACTTGTAGCTTTATCTGAACACTGTGAGGAGGATGCACTACACTAACTTGTAGTTTTCGCTAAACACTGTGAGGAGGACACACTACACCAACTTGTAGCTTTAGCTGAACACTGTGAGGAGGATGCACTACCCTAACTTGTAGCTTTAGCTGAACACTGTGTAGAGGTCACACTAAACTAACTTGTAGCTTTAACTGAACACTGTGAGGAGGACGCACTACACTAACTGTAAATAGTCTAGCTGCCTGACTGTGGTACTAATAGGATCAAAAGAACACCAGCAATTTTCTTCAGGTAGCTGTAAATACTGTAACAAGACAAGCCTGCCTGTCAGTAGGAAGATAACAGGAACGGATCTAGCTAAACTGAATACAGTGTATATATATATATACAACACCTGGGATGCATATATATACACAATACACTGTAAGTGCAGCTAACTCACTGACTGTCCTGCCTAATCTATCTAACTCAAATGAAATGACACTGTCTGTCTGTCTCTCTTTCTATCTCTCAGCACGCCGGAACACACTACACAGGGCCGCCGTGCAGGCGGCCTTATATAGTGTGGGGCGTGTTCTAAACCCCCTGAGCCATAATTGGCCAAAGCCACCCTGGCTTTGGCCAATCACAGCTCTCTCTACCGACGGCGCTGTGATTGGCCAAGCATGCGGGTCATAGTGCATGCTTGGCCAATCATCGGCCAGCAATGCACTGCGATGCCGCAGTGAACTATGGGCCGTGACACGCCACACGAATTTGGCGCGAACAGCCCATATCGTTCGCAATTCGCCGAACGATCGAACAGCCAATGTTCGAGTCGAACATGGGTTCGACTCGAACACGAAGCTCATCCCTTTACAGGACACAACAAACCTTGTGTTACATGTATCCAACCTTGTTGGGGTCAAATACATCCGCTGAGTGATTCTAGAGAGACACCGCTGTTGGGTTCATGGTGTGGTCTCCCTTACCTTTATTCAAATTTTCTATTTGATCATTACATCTGCAACAGATCGGAGAAGACGATGGAAACATCTTTAAAGGTCTGTATGGCATTAAATACCATCTATGTAGTATTTTGTGTGATATATACCAGTGATTTGTGCAAGATGAAGCTTTATTGTTAATATTTCTTGCTTTTTGACATTGTGCCCAAGAAAACTCGTGCTATTTCCGCTTCCACTTTTCTAATGGATTGACATTTGTCTTTTAGCAGAAAATCAGTCATCACTTTATAATGAGAAGATATTTTGGTATTGGCCCAGACTTTATCCCATTTGGATTAGTCCATGTGAAAACCAAGATCATTCTCCCATTTTTCCACATAGGAGGGTGTTTTTGTATCAGGCAAAGCTTTCAGGTAACTATACAACATTGACACAAACCCCCTTTGAGTGGGGGTCATTTTTACAAATATGTTCAAAATGCGTTATGTCACATAGATTATCTCTACCTTATATAAATGGCATAAAAAAATTTTTGATCTGTAGATAACGAAAGAGTTCTGAATCTGGAAATTGATAGGTTTCAAATATTTCAGGAAATGTTTTAAGTGAAGGGGTCGTTATCAGGTCATAGAGTTGTGTTAAATCAGCAGAAATCCATTTTTTCAAAGTTTTAGGTGATGTATGAGCCGGGTAGAAAAGTGGATTTCTAATAAATGATACAAGAGGTATATGTGGAGATTGTAGTCTTTTGATTACTTTGAATCTATCCCATATAACAATTGTATGTTTAGTAATCCTATTTTTTATTATTTTACGGTCAGAAGAGGTAGACCATATTAGATTTGGTATGGAGATTGGATCACAGTTGATTAATTCAATCGCTACCCAGAGGGGGATCTCTATGTTTCGTGTGATATTTAGGAATATGTGCTATTTGTGCTGCATGGAAATAATCAGTAAAATTAGGGAAACCTAATCCTCCTTTAAGTTTAGAAAGATAAAGAATGTGGGTAGGTAAGCGAGATTTTAAGGAGCTCCATATGAATGCCTGTGTTTTACGTTGTAGGTTCCTAAGGAAGTATGCCGGGATAGGAATGGGTAATACACGAAAGAGATATAACATTTTAGGTAATACGGTCATTTTTATTACATTTATTTTACCAATTCATGATATTGGCAAAGAGGACCATTGTTTAAGAAAATTTGTAATTTTTTGTAGTAGTGGAGGATAGTTAGCAGAGAAGATATCAGATAGATTGGGGGTAAGAGTAATACCTAGATATGTGAGGTGAGACGATGACCATGTAAAAGGGAGAGAAGTTTGAGCTTGTTGTAGTGTTTTTGATGCACTTTGTCTGCTTCTGTCAGTTCCAGGCTTAGATGCACTTTGTGGAGAATTAGACGAGGGCTAGTAGAGGGCCCATTGTATAGATGAAGGTTTTGCAAAGTGTTCTGTAATTGTTCGAAGGATCTGCTTGAATATTTGGTGCCTTGAAATGTAAGACGAATAGAGAATGGGAATCCCCATTGATAAGGGATATGGTGGTGTTGGAGATTTTGGAGCAAAGGTTTCATTGCGCGCCGTTTAGCAAATGTTATTGGTGATAGGTCAAAAGCAAAAATCTGGTATGACTGACCTTGAAAAGTAAGAGATTGTTTGTTCCTAGCAGCTGTCATAAGTTGCTCTTTTGTGCGAAAAAAGTGGAACTTTACAATTATGTCACGAGGGGGACCTTCAGCTTTGCGTGGCGCCAAAGCTCTATGGAATTCTGTCCATTTCCAATCTTTCAATTGGGATTGATGGTGTTAATTCCTGAAAAAGAGCAGTCATAGTCGATTGAAGGTCAATGATTGACTCAGGCATACCTCGTATGCGGAGGTTTGAACGACGTGCCCTGTTCTCAAAATCTTCTAAACGCGCTTGCAGAGTTAAATTTTCATCTTTAAGAGACTCCAATTCATTGTCATGTGATAGTACATTAGTTTCGATGTCATCCATTCTGTTTAAAATTCAGCTGTGCCTTGGCCTAAATCACGTCAGTGTCAGTTTCTCTGTAATTTGGTCAGAGGTCTGCTTTAAAGCTTTCTGTAGCATATTCTCTATTTGTTTTAATATATTTGGGTATAATGTCCCGTTCTGTGCTATGGAACCATTCTAAGGGGAGCGACGCAAGACGCTCCGACTTAGAAAAAGGTTCCTGTATGACTTTGGGGGCGACTTGGGGCGACTTGCATAGACTTCTATACAGAAGTCGTTTTGCAAGTCGCCCGGACAGTCGTGTGCAGGTCGCCTCGGTGAGGCGACCTGCAAGTCGTGCCGCCTCTGGTGTGAACCGAGGCTTAATGTGAGCAGTTTAACCAAGGAAGTTTTTTCACAAGTCTAGTAGTGACCAGAATTATGGAACGGCCTCTAAAATTGAGCAAAAATTTCACACCACATATCACCCATAAGTGTCAGGGAAAGTTGAAAAATAGAACAGATTAATGAAGACAAGATCAGACAAAATCTATAAGCCAAAATGCCTTACTTGGGTACAAGCCCCATATCATGATAAATTCCGTCAGACACATCCCTAGACGTCCATAAAATGTGTCTCCATTTGAGATTATGTTTGCTATGGATTCTATGATAGAACTATTTTTTCCACAAGAAAGGAAACTGATGCATTTTTCATTGAAAATGTCTGTACAAGAGTTGCATGCTGAGGTTTTCTATTCTTTTTCAGATCCAAAACTCTGATGCTGAATTACATTCTCTGCAACTATGAGACTGGGTGGTGATTAATAGGTTCCAAAGGAAAGAACTGGAGCAAAGGTTTGATGGCCCCATTGAGGTGTTGCTTACCATGTCTACTTCAGTAAAACTAGAAGCCACCTAATCACTCCCCCCCACCAACACCACCACCACCGCCACCACTGCTCCCGGCCTTTCTTGCTTTTTTGTCCCAACTGGGAGTCTGGGACCACTGCAAGTGGTTGGGTCAGCTGAGCATAGAGAAGGTGGAGCATCTATTCCCTCCCCCATGACAAATAATCCCAGAAGCAACAAAGGTTTTGTCATTTCCAGTTTCAGTTCTTTGTGTACCTGGTGGTTACTGGCCTAGGTGTATGACGTGCATTATGCCTGCTGTGCCTCCTGGGATATCCATGTCACATATCCAAGGAGACATAATCCTTCATTGAGAAAGGAGGCAGGCCTAGCACCACGCCATCGTGAGGCTCAGCAGCTGAACCTGGAAGAGCCGGTGGGCCTCTCTATGATGTCCCATAAAAACATGGTGGCAAGGGACTGAGTGGGGACAGAATTCAGTGAGGATTATGCAGGACAACGCTGGATCCACTGGGTGGGTGAAAATCTTAAATAATGAGAACCAACAAAAGGTAAAAGAAATAGCAATAGGAAAAAGAAAAAAATGGAATGGGGAGGGTCGGAATCCCTTTCACATATGGAAATGCTTCTTTACTGTAAGAGCTATAAAAATGTGTAATAGACTCCCTCAAGAACTAGTTCTGGCCAGCTCAGTAGATTGTTTTAAAAAAAGAGCTGGATGGTAATGCTCTCAAAATGACAGTGCTCCCTCGGATCCTCTTTCTACTGCAAGCCCTTCCCATACGGCTTCCGCCTCTTTTCTTTCGCACTATTGGTTCACAGTTCCAGGAAATTTATCTGGTCACATCAGAAACCATGTCAGACGTTGCAGAGACTATCTCTACCAATGGCCTCTGGGGGCCTTGCTCTTCCGGACATTTGGGCATATAATTGGGCTGCATATCTCAATAGGGTTGTTCATTGGCATTGTCATGGGGAGGCCAAGCTCTGGGTCTCCATGGAATTGGAAGACTCTCAGGGTACTGCGTTGAGTTGGCCTTGGATATCTTCCCCCATACCTAGAGAGCTGTGCATGCATCCCACCTTAGGCAGTATATTACAGGTCGCTCGAGAAATGTTTTGAAGCTCTTCAATTTCTCCACTTCCCTCACCCATGATTACCATCTCAGGTAATCCCAAATGCATTCTAGGCCTTCAGAGTGGGCAATTTCATTGTCTTAAAGCTCAAGGCTATACTCACCTGACAGATTTCCTCACGTCAACAGGGACATTAATTTCCTCCTTGGGGTGGCTTTCAACTACGCTACTCTCTCCGATATTGTGCCCATACCTCAGGTATCGTCTGCCCGCTCACATGTTTTGAATCACTTTGTCACAGAGGGAAACTGATTCTTCATTCCCTCTCCTTGTTATAGTCCTCCCTGATTTGCCCTGGAGAAGAACATGTCCCTTCTTTTGTCACTAAATGAGAAGCCGGCCTAGCTCTAAGCCTTACTCCTGTTCAAAGGCAAAAGATTCTCCATTTTGCTCAAAAGTCATCTATTGCCACGTGGGTACAGGAGACTAGTTATAAGATCCTTACTCGATGGTATAGGTCCCCCCCCCCCCCCGCCAGATCTCAAACTCCTTTTGGGCGGGACTATGATCCACATTTTCTAGGAATGTCCTAAAATTTTTGACAAGTTGTAACTGCTATCATTAAACAACTTACGGCTGTCGATCTGCATGCTAATCCTGTGGTCTGCTTATTGCATTTGACGGAACGGCCTGTTAAAAAATACAGATCTTCTCTTACAATGCAACACCTAAATGCCGCCAAGGCCTGCATTCTGCTTCGCTGGAGAGATGCTGACCCCTCTACGAAGGCTCTGTGGTTTGCTAAAGTTAACAACATACGAGACATGGAAGAACTCACAGCCACACTGCGCAACACAGAAGAGGTGTGTACGGAAACATGGAGGCCATGGAATAATTTTGTACATACCGATGCCTACCTCAAGGAGTTCTCCACTGCACAGTAAAGCTTCACATGCCTCACTCTACCCAGGGAGAGGGATGATCAGGGGACTCTTGCCGCCTGGCCTTCCCCCCTACCCCCTTTTTTCCTCTTGTATTTCCCTTCCCTGATCCTGTTTGCTCTCCCTTGGTTCCACTTTCTTTCTCTTTCCTCCCTGCCCCTCCTAATTTCAGATTACTAGATAAGTGGAACCCTCTTGATACCTCAAGGTCTTCCACCTGTCGGCACGCATGACTCCACCATGTGTGTCTATTCCTATTTCACCAGTAATTTTTGATATTTGTTTCCCTGAAATATGGGTGAGCAGTACTGTATATGCTTCAGTCATGGTATTTGGATTGTCCTACTGAATACTTCCCCTGAGATCGTTGTCTTAGTGCTCTTTGTTAACCGTTTGTAAGTTGGAGCTTTTGTTGATGATGTACTCTGATACATATCTCTAATGTCTGTGTTTTTTATGACTCTTTCTACAAATAAAGGAATTTAAAAAAAAAGAGCTGAATGCATTCTTAAATGCACAAAATATATGTGGATACTCATTTGTAGAATTAATAACACCAGGGGTAGTTTATCCGATTGCCTTCTGGGGGATTGGTAAGGAATGTTTTACCCCCACTTGAGAGGGGTTTTTTTTGTGTCCCTCTGGATCAACTATGGGTATAGGATAGTGTGAATGGAGGTTTTATATTTGTGTATTTTTTTTTTGGTAGAACTAGATGGACTTATGTCTCTTTTCAACCTGACTAATTATGTACCTTTGTAACTATATGTGAACGGTAAATGCACCACACATGTGAGGTATCATCTCAAAAGCGAGTAAAAGCAGAATAAAAGCAATAATGCTAGCACCAGAGCTCACGTTTAACTTTACAGTAGTCTGGTAACCTGTTTAATGCTTTTAAAGCATCGTCTATGTTTGTTGCCATTTCAAGGGTGTTTAAAATTTTAAATTCTGACATGCTTGCCATCAATTTAGTTTGTGCAACCTCATATTTTTTATTTTACCACAAAACTGGGTATTGCGTTTGTGTCCCCTAAAATGCATTTGAGTGTATTTTTTGCCTGAAAATTTGTGTTTGATAAATGGCTGCTCAGTATCGCTTAACATAAAACTTTGCAACAACCACATTTTATTCATCAGGGCCCCTGCGTTTTGAAAATATATAAGGTTGGGGGTTTCTAGGTAATTTTCTAGCAAAAAAAAAATGCTGATTTTAACATGCATGTGAAAAATGTCAAAATCGTCCCAGACGTGCAGCAGATAAATTAAACACTCCATCCTATTGTTTTCAGTAATGATTTTTATATTCTTGCTACAACACCTTATGTGCATTAAAGTGGTTGTAAACCTCTGACATAAAAAAGAACAAAGCATATACTTCTACAGTGTGTACCTGCCTCAATCTAAAGCACTGAGTGTGATTTCTGTCTGCAGTCTGGTTCCTCTGCTATCTGCGTGAGTCATTTCTAACATTGACAGCCTCAGCTGTGCATGCTTCCCTATGAAAGGATGTAGAGGTGGGTGTGTCCCTTCTCTCCACTCAGGTCTAAGATTAAACTCAGCTCTCCTCTCTGTGCTGTGCAGTGTGTGATGTCACATCTCCGCCCCCTGAATCTCAAAGCTTAGAAAAGTTGTGTAAATTCTGGACTTTAAATGGCTGGAGAGAGGAAATTGATGCAGATAAACAAGTACAACTTATGTAGGAGGACTTGTTTAATCTCTGTGTATCACATGAGGCTAGTACTTCACTGAGTATACGTAAGGGTTTAAAAACCCTTTAAGGTTAGAAAATGAAGTTCTAAAGCTGAAAAGGTGTATACCACTACTAAATACCTTCTTCTCCTAAAGGGTAGTAATAACAATAAATTTCCCCGTTTGGGACCTGCAGGCTTTCAACTGTATTATGCAGCCTCACCCTAGTTTAAAGGCAATCACCCCCTCTGGGAATAGAACTTTGCCCCATACTGTATAAAGAAATAGTCTTTTAGATTTGAAAATACCAGAGCTGGCTCTGATTGTTCTTGATAAGCAGGGGATAGGATATAACAGGTACTTGTTTTAATTGCTTGCTTATTGAAATGTTGGAATCATCGTTGTTTCTATCTTCACCTGATTATCTCTGCTATATTTAATCTATCTAGTCAACTTCCCTATGAACCTTCCAGACTTACTCCATTGTTTGGACAATTTTAGACACTGGTAAAAATCCCAAAAAGGTGTTCATGTATGCTAAATAATGCAGGAAAAGATGGTTACATTTGTAAGCTCTGAACTAAATATACTGTATATCTCCAAGCTGTTATTTTATTTATGATGTGTCCACCCAATCTGGGACATATCTTACCCTAATTTACTTTTTTTACTTACCTTTTAATCCTACACATTTGATGTAAGAATAAGAACAATTCCCATTTATTGTTTCCACACAAGTTAATACAAAACTTTGCTCAGTATAGCAAGGGGTCATTTGTTCTTGGAGAAAGGTGTAGTCTACATTGCTAGGACAAGACAGAACCCAATCAACGTTAGAACTGGCCTAAAAGTTTTAATAAAACTGGTGGCTGTGGAAAAATAATTGCTTTAGTTAAAATTGTATTGATGCACAAGGTCCTATTTGAAAAACATGATGGAATGATCAGAAATCCTCGCATATGGGCAACTTGAGTCAAATGCACGCTGTCTCATGCCATGCCATTATCAACTATTATTTGCAAAGAAGGACAGATGAATATTACCGTGGAGAAAGTGAGGACTTGTTTTATTGTGATGGTATTGGTTATTTAAATGTTCCCATGAATCGGTTACCTTTCCATTCTTATCTTTCACTAGTTTTATCATTCTTATCTTGCAATGCAAAAAAGTCTCATTACAAAGTGCTGCTGGAGAGATGTAGACTAAATTCAGGTTACAGGGAATCCCAGGTGAACTGATGCAATGACTCACAATAATCAGCCCTTGAGGAAATCCCTTGTACAAAACAACACTCATTAGATGGGAAAATCCCACGGCCAGAGCACAACTCTTATTTTCCTATTCAAATGAAGGAAGCATTTGTTTATGCTGACAGGCATTTCAAAATACACATTCTTCCATAAAAGATGTAGGCAGGTATAAATTACATTAGATTAAAGAGTTCAACGATAACATTTTGATTAGATAGATAATTACATTTTTTTAAGCAATGAAAAAAAAGATCAAGCTTTCAATGTCTTAACTTGGATTAAAGGCTAAGTTTACCTTTAAGGAAAAAAATAAAAATGCACAGATTTTTGCAGGAAAAAAATGTGCATTTATTATCTTTTCCCACAGGAGATTGCAAAGCATTTCTGGCTGTGATCAGTGAATTGCAGGTGCAATGTTAAGCCTGGTGCACACGGGTCAAATATCAGTAATGGGCTGGTTTAACAGAAACTGGGCGGCACTCTGCCCGAAGGTACACCAGCCAGTCCGACAGTTGAATGGGCATGCTGGAAAACCAGAATCCAATCAGCATCCGATCAGCACTGTCAGCCAATGGCTGTGAGCGCTGACCAGCGTGTTTTTGTGTGGGGGGGGGTGCAGAGTCCCCCCCTGCCAGAACACAATAGCTCAGCAGGGAGATTGCTGTACTCACATTGGATAATTAGTACAGCCAGCCCCTCCCAAGCTCCTCAGTATTTTTTTTGTTCTGCCTGCTGTAGGCTTTGGGCTCCTGCTTTCTGCCTGTACCGCTGTACAGGATTTTAATTAGAAATAAGGAGGATGTGTACTGATTACTGCACTTGTAGTCCATTCAAACTACAAGTCTGTCCTCCATGGCTGAAGATGGGACGTAGTTTATTCATTCACAACCACGCCAATTTTAAATGTGACAACAGCTGCGGAGGAGAACAACCCTCCCATGCTGTCACGGGGGAACTCTGGGGATGGGAAGCAGGTGCTTAGGAACATGTTACATGTTACACCCTAAATATAGGTGTTTAATTGTCTTAAAGATGAACTTAGTCTTTAAAACAGGAGTTCTCAACCTTGTAAACAGTGAGGGCCACTTAAGTGATTAGGTAAGGCAGGCATTTGTTACCTTTTCCAGCTTCTGCAGGCATCGTTGTCCAAGCTGCTAGAAATGACCCGGGTGAAGTGCACTTGGTATCACTCTGCCTGGAACAGGAGCCTGCCCTATAGAGGAGACTCAATGCACTCTGATGCTGTGGGATGGCGGGTCGGCATGTCCAGATCATAATTAATGGGTTGCCAACCCCCGACAAGCACTTCCCTGGTTTAAGGTCAAGGACATCTGAGGGCTCTAAGGGGCCACATGTTGAACTTCTTCTTTAAAGTGTAGCCTAAAAGCCAAAACTGCCTACTTTGCTAAAAAAAAACATGTTTCTTTCTGTGCCGGTTCACACTTGTGCAATGCGATTTGGATGCAAATTTTTTTATTGCGTGTTTGATTATTACCAGCGCGATTGTACTGCGAATTCAATGCGAATTGTATGTGAATTGTATGCGCTTTTCATGTAAATTAGGCACAGATGCGATTTGTGCTCAGGCCAATCGAAAAGGCAAGAAAAAAATGGGTGTTAACTTCTTGTGCTCTTCCTTGTTTTCCTTTGTGGGGGAGTATTGTCGTTGAGGAGTATGGTTTGTCTGTGAGTAGTCAGTGAGGATTTTGATTTTTGATCACTATGTTTCATCAAATGCCGTTGATCATAGCAGCAGTTGTTACTGCTACTGCTGCAGTCCTGATGGACAAAGCCAGGAGGAAGAGGAGGAGGAGGATGAGGAAGAGACTGATGAGTACAAGAAGATATTGAGTCCATCCAATTATTCAAAATAGGGAAGAGAGAGGCCAGTTCAGGATCCTCTACAATGATCTCAGGCAGCATGAGGAGAAGTTCTTCAACTATTCCCGGATGTCAGTAAATAGGTTAGTACCTGTACCCTTCCTCCCTCCTTCTTATCTATCACTGACATGCATCCTACTGACCACCAATCCCACTGACCACCAATCCCACTGACCACCAACCCCACTGTCCACCAATGCCACTGACCACCAACCCCACTGACCACCAACGCCACTGACCACCAATCCCACTGACCACCAATCCAACTTTTGATCGCTTTTCTCCTTTTACTAGAACTGTTTCCTATTACCATTTTATTTGATTTTGTGTATGGGCTTTAGCCTGTCACTTACATTGAATTTGTGGTTTTATTCCTTAGTTTCGATGAATTGCTTCGTCTGCTTGGTACACGTTTGGAGTATCAGAACACCACCTTTCGGAATAGCGTAGAGCCAGCGGAAAGGTTGCTTGTTACATTAAGGTAAAATATAGATATACTTTGTGTGTGAAATTTTATGCTATGCACCATAGTAAGCTATAGTAAGGAATGCTAAGAATGCAGACAGATATGACAACAAAATTGTTTTCCAAAAAAAGTATTTTTTTTTTATTTTAAAAAACTTAATATGTAAATTTTTTGGATTACATACTTAGCATGAAATATTTTGGAAACAATCCAGCTCCCTCTGACACTCTGACCTCCTCTGACTCTCTAGCTTTCTAACGTCCCCTGACTCTCTAACTCAATCTGACTCCCTTACTTCCCCTGACTCTCTAACTCCCTCTGACTCTCTGACCTCCTCTGATTCTATAACTTCCCCTGACTCTCTAACTCCATCTGACTCTCTTACTTACTGTAACTTTCTTACTTCCTCTGACTCTCTTACTTCCTCTGACCCTCTCACTTCCTCTGACTCTCTGAAGTGTGTCCTTGAGGCTCCTCCACCTAGTGCGTATGAGTCCTTCTGTAATAAAAAAAAAAAACATAAATAATTTATTTGATATTTTTTGTCAGGTACCTAGAAACTGGAAATTCATTTGCCAGCTTGCACTACGAGTGCAAATTAGGAAAATCTACGGTGAGCACAATTGTGCGTAACACCTGTATCGCCATCTGGGAGGTCCTAAGAGATGTGGTCATGAGAAAACCAAACAAAGAGGAATGGAATACCAAAGCTGAGTTGTTTTGGGAGTGCTGCAACTTCCCTAACTGTGTGGTGCCATAGACGGCAAGCACATCAGAATTGTGAGGCCAGTCAGTAGTGGGTCAAAATTTTTTAATTATAAAAAATATTTCTCTTTCGTTCTGCTGGCAGTGGCTGATGCAAACTACTCGTTCACCTACATCGACATTGGTTCTTATGGGAGCAGTTCTGACTCCAGCATTTTTTCCCACTCTACTTTTGGAAGAATGATTCGGGACAACGCACTAGACCTCCCAAATGAACGACCACTTCCTGGAACATCAGAACCCTCTCTCCCTTTAATATTTGTCAGTGATGAGGCTTTCGCTCTTTCAGAAAAAATGCTCACGCCATATGCTAACCAGTCACTGTCTGTGGAGAAAAGGGTCTTTAATTATTGGCTAACAAGAGCACGCAGAGTTGTGGAGTGTACTTTCGGAATCCTGGCAAACAAATGGCGTTTTCTTCACACGCCAATAAGTTTAAACATGGAAAACGCCATAATTGCCGTAAAAGCTGCCTGTGCACTCCACAATTTTGTCCGCGAAAGAGATGGATACCTTTTCGAGGACTCTTTAATGGATGAGATGGAAGGCGCAGATTGGACACATACAAGGGGCAATTACAGGGGGGCCAGCATCCGTGAGCAATATACTGACTTCTTTATGAGTCCTGCCGGTCAGGTATCATGGCAGCTTGATGCCATTTAATAAAGACCAATCACTTTTTCTCTGTCAATGCTGCATCGTGTACTATCTGAACTTTTTTCTATAAATGTAATAAAGTTTTATTGTTCGACAGTGTGTCCAACTATTTTTGGCACTTTCTGTGTCAACATACAGAGCATGCAATATCATTCCACAACATTGGTGGTCAGTGGCGTTGGTGGACAGTGGGGTTGGTGGACATTGGGGTTGGTGGTCAGTGGGGTTGGTGGACAGTGGGGTTGGTGGTCAGTGGGGTTGGTGGACAGTCGGGTTGGTGGTCAGTGGGATTGGTGGTCAGTGGGATGCATGCCCTTACATTGGTGGTCAGTGGGATGAATAAATATAAAGAGAGTGGTGCCGTACAATGTAGCCTAACCCTGACATCTCCAATCAGTGCTTCAATAGACAAATACACAGTGATAAGCAATATACTTATAATTGGGTTTATAGGTTCCAGGAGGTAATCTGTAACGGTCATGGTACATGAGATGGATGATTTGCGCCATAGTAAGCAATAGAAGCAAAGCAGACAGAGATCACACCATTGTTCTCTTCCCAAAAAAATTTTTTATTTGTTTAATTTGTAATCTTCATGTAATTACATACTTTTTAAAACATTTTTTGGAAAATAATCATACTTTAAACTTCAAACATTGTAAAGAACCACATAACCAAGAGATAATACTCTGTCTCCTACTTCCCTTTCTCTCACCCTTCATTCTTTCTCCCCCTCACTTGATCTCTTCTTTCAAGTATGACCCCCTCACTTCCTCTGACCCTCTCACTTCCTCTGACCCTCTCACTTCCTCTGAGCCTCTCACTTCCTCTGAGCCTCTCACTTCCTCTGACCCTCTCACTTCCTATGACCCTCTCACTTCCTCTGACCCTCTCACTTCCTCTGACCCTCTCACTTCCTATGACCCTCTCACTTCCTATGACCCTCTCACCTAAACCTCCACCTCACTCTCTCTCTTCATCCAACATTAGTACAAGTATATATAAACTGCGCTAAACAAAGGTTATATGTGTTGAGGTGGATAAATAATGTGATCTATCCCCAACAAAAAAAGTTTTCAAAATACACAAATCAAATGAATAAAGTCCAAATTTCCCACGTGGTAGGTATTCAGTATAAATGTGAAATGCTGATCCAAATGAGCTATGATTGCTCTTACTGTGAAGAGCTGTGGAAGGATCAGTACGCCCACTATTATGAAACCTCTCATTCTGCTGACTACGCTAGAAAAGGGGGTTCAGCTGGGAAGCACGGACGTATCAAGGTGTTTCTTGCCAGCTATATGTCAGCTCCTAACCTATTAAAAGCCTGTGTATCACCGTGAGTCGGTAAGCACAATCTACAGCCACGGTGGTGGGGTTTTTCACTTCCCTCCCCCCCTGTTTTTGGTTGTTTATATGTGCACACCTGGGTGATTGGTATGTTCGTATGTCCATGTTCAGCATTTAACATACTACACTATGGCCAGTCTTTTTTCTTGTGTTTGCTTCTATCCTGTATCCATTGAGGGGACTTTGATCTGACCACGGGCGATTGCTGTTTGGTCCAATACCCCAGAGGCCCTGGCAAGGGTTTTTTGCCATCCGCATATTTCTTTGGAGTTCTGGTAAGAGCAATCATAGCTCATTTGGATCAGCATTTCACATTTATACTGAATACCTACCACGTGGGAAATTTGGACTTTATTCATTTGATTTGTGTATTTTGAAAACTTTTTTTGTTGGGGATAGATCACATTATTTATCCACCTCAACACATATAACCTTTGTTTAGCGCAGTTTATATATATTTTTTTCTATTTTTGGTGTTGTCGCACTGTTTACTGCTGCTCATCCTTTTGTGCTTCTAGCGCGGAACTTTTTGCTTTACATTAGTACAAGTATCCCACTGCATAATCCACGCTGACCTGAAAAGTTGGTAGGACCAAAGAACCTTTACATAACGTAAACAAATGCAATATGGTTAACAACATGAAAGAGGCTGTGCTGTTTAACAGGTAGGCATTCAAAAAATTTAAAATAATAGTTCTGTTTCTCAGGTGTTACTAGCTTCAAAGGTACAAACAGGGATATCACTGTATCTGGTGGTTCACTCGTGGCGGGCCGATATAGCATAACCGCATCACAGACCTTGACATTTTGGTCAGAGGTCGGATACAAGCCCTGGCATTTGTGGACGGGCAATCCTACAGACCACCAATGTCAGGGCTTGTATGACCACCAATAAATGCCCTTACATTGGTGGTCGTTAGGATTGCTGGTCAGTAGGATGCATGCCTTTACATTTTGGTCATAGGTGCAAGTCCTGACATCGGTCGTCAGGTGGGATGCAAATCCTCTAAAAAATAGAAAACATAACCTAAACAAATCCAATATGGATTAACAACATGAAAGTGGCAGTGCCATTCAACAGGTAGGCTACAGGCAGAGTATTACAGCAAATTTGAATCTATAAATTCAAATATTTTGTAACACTCAGTTGCTCAGGCGTTGCTTGCCTCAAAGGCACAGGCGGGGATATCACTCTATCCAGTGGTTCACTCGGGAGCCTATATTGTGCATTTGTGGGAGGTTCGATTGAATTATCTTCAAGTGATTGATTTCTATAGGGATAAGGACTAGGATTGATTTGTTTGGGCTGTTCCATAGGTCTTGACACAGGTGTATAGCGGTTTGGCATGGATGGCATTTGATTGTAGAGCTGTGGTACTCTGCTTTATTGTGGTAAATGGTGAGGAATTGATTTGCGTGGTCTCAATTCCATTGCCCTTGTTATACCAGGGGTACTAGTTGGAGGGATGATTAAGGAAGCAATTGGTGGAGGAATCGGATATGGGATTTTTGATCTGGGGGTCTCATAAATGCTTGGGTGGTCAGAAAAACTGGAAGGATAAGGGTGCAGGATTTTGAGCAGCAGAAAAGGGTGTAATTATTTGAGTACTAGTACTCTCTTGCGTTGACTCTGAAACATGGCTTGGAATAGTGAAGGAATGTATGCAATGTTGCACTGCAATCCTCATGTTGAAGTACTTTTCTGGCAATACCTCTTTGAGCAGAGGCACCAAACTTAGGGCAAACATTGTATGAGGGCATCTCTGAACATCCATTTGTTCAGTGATCCCTGATACAATATTGAGCAATTGATTTGTCTGATCTTGTTCTTCCACCTGTTCTGCTGCCCTGCTGCTTCGCTTCCTGCATGAGGTAGATGTTAGCTTTTTCCATCTGTTGGAAGGTGTAGAAATGTCAGTAGACTCATTATCTTGCTCCTGAGTCGATGATTCATGTACATCGATTGCGTCACCCTCTACCTCAATAGATGATGATTCCTCTATGTTTTGGCAAGCGAATGAAACTCCCTCATCTACGTCAACAATATTAGCATCCTCCTCTTCCCAACTTGCTTCTCTGCTGAAATACAAAAGTTGATACTTGAAATTCTAACTAAAGATGATAGCGGTAGAAGTGAAGGTTAGGGGGAGGACAGGTGTATTAGAGAGGGATGGTAGAGAGAGGTATTCTTGTATGTAAACTTACTTCCTTAATTCTAGCACTGGCTTGAGAAAGTCCAGGTATCTAGCAAAAGAATAGGGACGCTTTGGGGCGGCACCAGACCCACTTCGTGCTTCACGCTCCAATCTCTGGTGTCTTTGAAGTGTATCCTTCAGGCTTCACCACCTAGTACGTATGAGTGCTTCTGTAATCAAATAAAACATAAACAAATTATTGGTGGTGAGTGGGAACAATTCTCATTACACAGCTGGTCAGTGGGATTTGTGGTCTGTGGGATGGATGCCCTTACATTGGTGGTCAGTGGGATGGATGCCCTTACATTGGTGGTCAGTGGGATACATGCCCTTACATTGGTGGTCAGTGGGATACATTCCCTTACATTGGTGGTCAGTGGGATACATGCCCTTACATTGGTGGTCAGTGGGATAGATGTCCTTACATTGGTGGTCAGTAGGATAGATGCCCTTACATTGGTGGTCAGTGGGATACATGCCCTTACATTGGTGGTCAGTGGGATAGATGTCCTTACATTGGTGGTCAGTGGGATAGATGCCCTTACATTGGTGGTCAGTGGGATACATGCCCTTACATTGGTGGTCAGTGGGATACATGCCCTTACATTGGTGGTCAGTGGGATAGATGTCCTTACATTAGTGGTCAGTGGGATAGATGCCCTTACATTGGTGGTCAGTGGGATACATGCCCTTACATTGGTGGTCAGTGGGATACATGCCTTTACATTGGTGGTCAGTGGGATACATGGTGGTCAGTGGGATAGATGTCCCTACATTGGTGGTCAGTGGGATGCATGCCCTTACATTGGTGGTCAGTGGGATACATGCCCCTTACATTGCTGGTCAGTGGGATGAATAAATAGGTACTTACGTTTATGTTTGCGAACTTGTGGAGTGAAGTCTTCCCAGTCAGAATATAAAGTTTTACATATTTTTTCCCAGCCTCTGCCCTTCTGGGCATTATTTTTATATTCGGGTATACGGCTGTCCCATATATATGGCCTGTCACGAACAAGCCTGATGAGCTCCTCATTGTCGATGGAGTTCCCACGCCGGGGGGCCATCTTATCTGTTTGCATATGGACATGAGACAGGAAACAGGAAGTGAGGGGGCGGTACTGGGAGAGGTGAGGGGGCAGTACTGGGAGGAGGAGCTGGAGGTTACGAATTCGCACATATGTGAACCATCAAATGCGATTCCAGAACGATTTACATTGATGTCTATAGAGTCTAAATTCGCAACGCTACGCAGTAAACTCGCACAAGACCCTTTTTTTTATCGCATCGCATTCGTAGAGGAATCGCAACGCATGTATGTGAACGACCGTCATTGAAAACAATTACTTCAGGGATGACATGCGAATTTAAAGTGCTTTTGACGCATCACATTCGTTATGAACTTGCATCAGTGTGAACCGGCACTCTGTCTGCGATGCTGCTGTTTCACTGCCTGTCTCATGAAACACTGTCAACAGGACAAAAAAGTGAGGAGAATTTCTCTATTGGTGCCTCAGGTAGAAGGAAAAACCTGACAGGGGTTCTAAGCAATCCAAACTTTAACTTCAAACTAAGAAAAATCATTTTTGCTTGACATACACTTTAAGTTTAAGGAAAATTGCCATAACAATAACATAACAAAATAAATAATAAGTGATGATCTTCTTATGCTAGAGTGTTTTTACTGCAAAAACCTGTTTCCTTACTCTGTGCTGACCCCAAAAGCTGCACAAAAAATTTCTATAATAAGGTAGTGCAAAGATCAACTGCAAAGAGCAGTAATCTAACATAATTGAACATAACAATAATAAAATAAGACCATTACCGGCAGGGACCAGAAAGCTCCCGATGCATACTTGCGATCGGAGCTTTCTGACCATGTCACTGCTGTGACGACTTGAATGCCTGCCTCCAAGCATTTAGACGCTCATAAAGGGCCATCAGGAGAATATAACTAAATCCGTTTCTTGGATTAGTTGCAATCTTCACGATTACAGAACAATTCCAGTTGAGTCTGACTAACCACTACTAGCTATATAATTTCCTGAATGAATGAGAAACTTCACTGGCTTTAGTATGCATTGATCCATTACCAATTCCGGAACAGCCGCCGCAGTTATACTGCGGCAGGTTGGCCCGGCTGCATGAATCGTCGTAGCTAAAAGCGGCCACAACGATCGGATTTGATCCAGAACCGGTCAATCCCAGGCCAATGGTATCTGGCCTGGACCTTGTGATTGGTCCTGGCGAATAAAATCCTTCTCCTGCATGTGCAAGTGTAAACACAGAAGGGGAAGTGATGTCATTTCCCTTCGTGGAACTCCTTTCCATTCCAGAGAGGAGAGAGAACATCTCACAGTGCACCAACACTACACTGACACCAGTTCACGTAGGTACACTTGTCACCCCCCGATCACCCCTGATCGCCCCCCCAGTTAACCCCTTCACCTCCTGTTACTGTGTCACCCAGTGCAGTGTTCATATTTTTTTTAATCACTGTACTGGTGTCATTAGTGACAGACAAAAATCAGTGTAATGCCACGTACACACGGGCAGACTTTTTGACCGGACTGGTCCGACGGACTTTCCGACGGACTTTCGATGGACTTTTGACGGACTTCCGACGGACTTTTAAACGAACGGACTTGCCTACACACGATCACACCAAAGTCCGACAGATTCGTACGTGATGATGTACGAACGGACTAAAATAAGGAAGTTGATAGCCAGTAGCCAATAGCTGCCCTAGCGTGGGTTTTCGTCCGTTGGACTAGCATACAGACGAGCAGATTTTTCGACCGGACTTGAGTCCATCGGACAAATTTGAAACATGTTCCAAATCTAAAGTCCATCAGATTTTCGACCGAAAAAGTCCGTTGCAGGTCTGATGGAGCCAACATACGGTCGGATTGTCCGCTGGATTCGGTCCATCGGACCAGTCTGGTCGAAAAGTCCGCCCATGTGTACATGGCATTTGGTTACTTAGTGTAGGCCCAGATAGGTCTAGGGACCCCCCCAACCCCTCCTAATAAAGGTTTAACCCCTTGATCACCCCCTGTCACCAGTGATCACTGTATTAGTGTCATGGGTGACGATGGTTAGCTAGTTATTTTTTTATAGCGTCAGGGCACCCGCCGTATGTTACCTAAAAAAAGGTTTAACCCCTGATCACCTGGTGAGTGATATCAGTTAGGTTTTAGTGTCAGATAGGGTCTGCGTTGCCCCAGGCAGCGTCAGATTAGTACCAGTAGCGCTAACACCCACGCACGCACCATACACCTCCCTTAGTAGTATAGTGTCTGAACGGATTGATATCTGATCTGATCAGATCTATAGCGCCCCCAGCAGTTTAGGGTTCTCAAAAATGCAGTGTTAGCGGGATCAGCCCAGATACCTGCTAGCACCTGCGTTTAGCCCCGCTTCCCAGCCCAGCCCAGCCCACCCAAGTGTAGTATCAATCGATCACTGTCACTTACAAAAACACTAAAAACATAGCTGCAGCATTCGCAGAGTCAGGCCTGATCCCTGAAAACGTTAACAGTTTTTTTGTAGCATTTGAAGCAGCCGCTGACAGTCAGGAGCTCTTTTTCCTGTGAGTCTCACTACTGTACCAGTAAATTTAGAGACCAAAATGTCAAATCGAAGGTACAGCAGTGAAGAGGCCTACACATTTCTGAGCATGACACCCATCTGTCAGATTCAGGCTCAGAATATGAACCGGTAGACAGCAGCGGCACCCTGACAGATAGCTCTGACAATGGCGTAGTGGTCTCTGCCAAGGTCAGGCATACCCAACCCCAGTACTAGTTCCGCTCATCTTTCTGGTAACCTGGTAAGCTCCAGCGGCCCAGTACATCCTGGTCATAAATCCAGCACTGCAGTAACACTTGGTGACGTGGTGAGTCCAATAAGTGCAGTTCAAGCTGGTCAGGTGGCTAGCACGAGTAGTGTCCCGCTGCCACCAAGAATAAGACAAAGACAGGCCCATCGAGCCCATAGTGACCTTCCTGCTGCATTTGCGAATCCTAATTGGGAGCCCACCACTTCTGCAGCACCCGTACTTGCCCCATTCACTGGCCAACCCGGAATTCAGGTGGAAACAGTTGATTTTACGTCACTTGATTTTTATTCACTGTTTTTCACGGAAGATCTCTATAGATCCATTATGGACCAAAGAAATTTGTATGCTGGTCAATTTATCACCACTGATCCCCAGTTGACCCTTGCCAGAGATTGGAGACCTATTACGGTCTCCGAATTTAAGACCTTCCTGGGCCTATCCCTCCTCATGAGCATAACTAAAAAGAGTGAGTTGCGGTCATATTGGTCCACTGACCCTATTCACCATATGACCGTCTTCTCTGCTCCATGACCAGGACACGATACGAGCAGATCTTGTAGTTCATGCACTTCAATGATAATGAACTCTGTCGTCCTTGGGGTGACCCTGGATTTAATCGTAACCCTTGTAAATCACTTCAACCAACAGTTTGCAGCCTTGTTTACTCCTGATCAAGTTGTCTGCATTGATGAGTCCCTGATTAAGTTTTCTGGTCACTTGTCTATCAAACAGTATCTTCCCAGCAAGTGTGCCAGATATGGGGTCAAGATGTATAAGCTCTGTGACAGGGCAACAGGCTATACATATAGTTTTATGGTTTATGAGGGAAAAGATAGTCATGTAGAGCCGGAGAACTGCCCAGACTACATAGGGAGCGCTGTTAAGATTGTGTGGGACTTGGTGTCACCCTTTTTTCGGAAAGGGGTACCAATTGTACGTGGACAATTATTACATGAGCGTGCCACTTTTTAGTCACCTTTTTGATTATGGAATTGGTGCATGTGCAGGTGACTAAAAAGTGGCACGGAATTGCAATTTAATCGCCGGGGCTTCCCCAATGGCTTGTAGAATCCCGACTTAGATGGGGGAGAGAAGTGTAATAAATTGTTATCAGTGAAGTGGAGGGATTCATGGAATGTTTTCGTTCTGTCCTCCCTTCATGCAGATACAACAGTCCAAATTCCTACAGCGACTGGTGTTGTGGAGAAACCCTTCTGTGTCCACGAATAAAACTTTAATATGGGAGGGGTGGACCTCAACGCCCAGTTGTTGGCATTGTACCTAATTGCCCGTAAGGCCAGACTCTGGGAAAAAAAAGTGTCTGCATACCTATTTCGATTAGCTCTGCTGAAAGCTTTTGTGCTATACAAAGCTTCAGGACTAACTGGATCCTTCCTCAAATTCCAGGAAGAGATCGTCACAGCCCTTCTATTTCCAGACGGTGCTATGGCCCACCATCCCGACGCAAATGCAGTAAGCTGGCTGCATGAGAGGCATTTTCCGTATGTCCTCCCTGGTACCCCTACCCAAAGAACACCCCAAAGAAGATGTCGTGTCTGAAGAAAATGCAGATTTAGGCGTGACACCCGCTTTTATTGTCCCTCCTGTCCTGACCAACCTGGTCTCTGCATCAGTGACTGTTTCAAACGCTACCACACACTAGTGGAGTATTAGCGTAGGGTACAGCACTACACAGTCCTAGGGCAAAATAAAAGTGAAAAAAAACTAATAAAAAAAAAAACCACTCACACACAAAAACACCAAAAAACATAAAATAAAAAAGACAAAAATAGTTGTGGTTGTATTTTTCTTCTCTCTCTCTATTGTTCTCTCTCTTATGTTCGTTCTCTACTGTCCTCTCTATTGTTCGCTCACTATTGTTCTATATCTATTGTTGTCTCTCTGTTTTATTTTTACTATGTTTTATTGTATTTGCTTTGCAGGTATGGTATGTCTTACTGTTATACTGTAATGTTACTTTGTTTTATTGTTAACCATCATTTGCTTAGCAGGTACGCCATTCAGCTGCAGCACGGGTTTATTTATTCTGACAGCAACAGCGTTTGCTCCCACGATACATAAAGCCGTGACTCCAGCAGTGTCGGAGGTGATTTCACCACCACAGTTAAAAAAAGAACATACAGTCAGGTCCATAAATATTGGGACATCGACACAATTCTAATCTTTTTGGCTCTATACGCCACCACAATGGATTTGGAATGAAACGAACAAGATGTGCTTTAACTGCAGACTTTCAGCTTTAATTTGAGGGTATTTACATCCAAATCAGGTGAACGGTGTAGGAATTACAACAGTTTGTATATATGCCTCCCACTTTTTAAGGGACCAAAAGTAATGAGACAGATTAACAATCATCCAAACTTTCACTTTTTAATACTTGGTTGCAAATTCTTTGCAGTCAATTACAGCCTGAAGTCTGGAACGCATAGACATCACCAGATGCTGGGTTTCATCCCTGGTGATGCTCTGCCAGGCCTCTACTGAAACTGTCTTCAGTTCCTGCTTGTTCTTGGGGTATTTTCCCTTCAGTTTTGTCTTCAGCAAGTGAAATGCATGCTCAATCGGATTCAGGTCAGGTGATTGACTTGGCCATTGCATAACATTCCACTTCTTTCCCTTAAAAAACTCTTTGGTTGCTTTCGCAGTATGCTTCGGGTCATTATCCGTCCAATGAGTTCTGAAGCATTTTGATGAATATGAGCATTTAATATTGCCCGAAACACTTCAGAATTCATCCTGCTGCTTTTGTCAGCAGTCACATCATCAATAAATACAAGAGAACCAGTTCCATTGGCAGCCATACATGCCCACGCCATGACACTACCACCACCATGCTTCACTGATGAGGTGGTATGCTTTGGATCATGAGCAGTTCCTTTCCTTCTCCATACTCTTCTCTTCCCATCACTCTGGTACAAGTTGATCTTGGTCTCATCTGTCCATAGGATGTTGCTCCAGAACTGTGAAAGCTTTTTTAGATGTTGTTTGGCAAACTCTAATCTGGCCTTCCTGATTTTGAGGCTCATCGATGGTTTACATCTTGTGGTGAACCCTCTGTATTCACTCTGGTGAAGTCTTCTCTTGATTGTTGACTTTGACACACATACACCTACCTCCTGAAGAGTGTTCTTGATCTGGCCAACTGTTGTGAAGGGCGTTTTCTTCACCAGGGAAATAATTCTTCGGTCATCCACCACAGTTGTTTTCCATGGTCTTCCAGGTCTTTTGGTGTTGCTGAGCTCACCGGTGCGTTCTTTCTTTTTAAGGATGTTCCAAACAGTTGATTTGGCCACACCTAATGTTTTTGCTATCTCTCTGGTGGGTTTGTTTTGTTTTTTTCAGCCTAATGATGGCTTGCTTCACTGATAGTGACAGCTCTTTGGATCTCATATTGAGAGTTGACAGCAACAAATTCCAAATGCAAATAGCACACTTGAAATGAACTCTGGACCTTCTTTCTGCTCCTTGTAAATGGGATAATGAGGTAATAACACACACCTGGCCATAGAACAGCTGAGCAGCCAATTGTCCCATTACTTTTGGTCCCTGAAAAAGTGGGAGGCACATATACAAACTGTTGTAATTCCTACACCGTTCACCTGATTTGGATGTAAATACCCTCTAATTAAAGCTGAAAGTCTGCAGTTAAAGCATATCTTGATCGTTTCATTTCAAATCCATTGTGGTGGTGTATAGAGCCAAAAAGATTAGAATTGTGTCATTGTCGCAATATTTATGGACCTGACTGTATATGCTGAAGCATGGGGGCAGGGATGGAGGAGCGCATTGCTCCTAACATTAGGGGCGGATAGCCCCCATGCATCGGCATATATTTTTTAGGCACAGGTTGCAATAAAAAATGTTTTAGTTTTATTATGTTTTATTGTATTTGCTTTTCAGGTATGGTATGTCTTACTGTTATACTGTAATGTTACTTTGTTTTATTGTTAACCATCATTTGCTTAGCAGGTACGCCATTCAGCTGCAGCACTGATTTATTTATCTTGACAGCAACATCGTTTGCTCCCACGATATGTAAAGCCATGACTCCAGCTCTGTCGGAGGTGATATCACCACCACAGTTAAAACAAAGAGCATATATGCCGAAGCATGGGGGCAGGGGTGGAGGAGCGATTTGCTCCTAACATTAGGGACGGATTGCCCCCATGCATTGGCATATATTTTTTATGCACAGATTGCGTTAAAAAATGTTTTATTTTTACTATGTTTTATTGTATTTGCTTTGCAGGTATGGTATGTCTTACTGTTATACTGTAATGTTACTTTGTTTTATTGTTAACCATCATTTGCTTAGCAGGTATGGCATTCATCTGCAGCACGGGTTTATTTATTCTGACAGCAACAGCGTTTGCTCCCCCAATATGTAAATCAGCAACTCCAGCGCTGTAGGAGGTGATTTCACCACCACGGTTAAAAAAAAATGGTGCATGTATGCCCATCATTAGAAGTGGATGGATGAAGGGCGGAATTCTAATGGTGGGCATACCCACCGATCAATCTCTTTTTTTCATGCAGCCCACAGGCTGCATGAAAAAAAGAACATTACACTGTATGCCCAACAAGGACCAGCGACGTACTGGTATGTTGCTGAACTTTGAGTGGTATACCAAAATGATGACTGCAGGTTTAGGTATCATGTTGGTACCATTCTTTTCAGCCAGTGGTCGGCTTTCATGTAAAAGCAATCCTAGTGGCTGATTAGCCTCTAGAATCCTTTTACAAGCAGTGGGAGGGAACGTCCCCCCCCACCACCTTCCTTGGTTTTCTCTGACTTTCCTTTCTCAACGGGGAAACTGAGAATGCAGCCGGTGGTTCCACCAGCTGACCATAGAGCTGCTCAGAGACCAGAATGGCTCCAATCAACTCTATGGCCTAAGAAACTGGAAGCTATGAGCATTTCATGACTTAGGTTTCGCCGGATATAAACAGCGCCATTGGGAAATTGGGAAAGCATTTTATCACACCGATCTTGGTGTGGTCAGATGCTTTGAGGGCTGAAGAGAGATCTAGGGTCTAACAAACCCATTAATAAATTTTTTCAAAAAAGTGTACCTGTCACTAACTATTGGTATCATTGGGGATATTTACATTCCCTGAGATAACAATAAAAATTATTTAAAAAAAAAATGAAAGGAACAGCTTAACAATAAAATAAAAAAGCAAAATAAATAATAAAAATAAAAATAAAGCACCCCTGTCCCCCCGGGCTTATGCGCAAAGGCGAACGCAAGCGCCAGTCTGGTGTTATATGTAAACAGCAATTGCACCATGCATGTGAGGTATCATCGCGAAGGTCAGATCAAGGGCAATAATTTTAGAATAGACCTTCACTGTAAATCTAAAGTGCTAAGCCTGTAAAGGCTTTTAAAGGCTTTTAAAAATGTATGTAGTTTGTCACCGCTGCACGTTTGTGCGCAATTTTAAAGCATGTCGTGTTTGGTATCCATGTACTCGGCATAAGATCAACTTTTTTATTTTATCAAACATTTGGGCAATATAGTGTGTTTTAGTGCATTAAAATTAAAAAAAGTGTGTTTTTTCCAAAAAGATTGTGTTTTAAAAATCGCTGAGCAAATACTGTGTAAAAAAAAATTGCAACACCCACCATTTTAATCTGTAGGGCTTTTTCTTTAAAAAATATATAATGTTTGGGGGTTCAAAGTAATTTTCTTTTGAAAAAAAAATAATTTTTTATGTAAACAAAAAGTGTCAGAAAGGGCTTTGTCTTCGAGGTGATCAGAGAGAGCGAAGCGGGCATACACGGGGCTGCAAAGACATGAACAGAGGGAGGAGTCTGGTAATGGCGCCGAGTAGGAGAGCGCCGTAAGAACGCCGGGTCTCCAACCCCACAAGTCCTCGCTAATGCACCTCCCCTAGGTAACAGCTTTCGACAAGCAGCCTGCCCATCCTGTCCACCCGCTCGGCAAGAACCCCCCTGCCAAACCACTGGAGTCTCCACAAAACAAAGTAAGGTGAGAAGCGGCGTTCTCCCATGCTTACGGTGGGGAGACGTGCGGGAGATCGCGGCGGTGACAGGATATCCAGCGGCGGCTTCTAGCCCTGGTGTGGAGGATTGCCGGTGTAAACCGCCCTCCCCCTGCTCTCCCTTGGAGACACTGGGGAACGTATCGTAAGGCCAGCTGGGTGGACAGAGGGGGAGGTGGAGTTAGGAGAGTGAGGGACAGACTGGGGAAGCACTGAGAAGCACTGAGAAGTGTTCCGTCTCTCTTACTCCCCCGCACCTGATCCCTCATCCGTACCGCCGAACACAGCATATGGAGCAGAGCCGTTCGGGACAAGGAATGAATACACCCTGCTAAAACAGAGTTAGGCAGGGGCATTGAGTGGCCATCAGAAGTTGGGAAAGTAGTAGACTATCGAAAAGAAGAAAAACCAGACCGCGAACCTGACCCCTTGGTACATCTGGGAGAACCCGTGAAGAGAGCAGAATTAAAGAGAAAAAATGGCCTGCGTCTGATAAAGAAACGGACTACAGTCCCCCTCAAATAAGTAAGATGTTACAACCATATGCTAAGTCTTTTTTTCTTTCAAGACAATCATCATTTGTTAAGGTGATAATTGGAGGTGGAGAAAGGTGATATTGTTGTCTTCTTTCCCTGACTACTGTCCTGGAGCCTACATCTGATTGGGAAACGGACTACCATCCCCCCCAGATAAGTAATAAGTAGTGGCTGGAGGTTAAGACATCTGTTTGAAAAATAAAAGAGAAAAAAAAAGAGAGATATTGTTGATTCCTGGCACCTGACCACTGTTCTGGCTATGAGAAATTTAATATAGACCGCGTACAGGGTAACAAACAAACAAACAACAGTTGCTGCTTAGGAAAATAACTGTACTGGAATTTTTGTTGATATCTCTGGTTGATATACCTAAAGCGGTCCCTAACAGCACTTTAACGGGACTGGTTAAGTGAGTGTAATAGGCAGGGGAAATTGCTTAAATCTCATACCCCAGGCATACTTTTTTTTTTTTGTAAATGAGGGGCAAAAGTGGAAGGGGTGGAGGGTTCGCGGCAAAATACCCATGCCCCAGTACAAGCCCCACCTCTAGACCGATGAACAGATACGTGACCCAAGGAGGAGAGGAAGAAAGGGCAGGTATGGCATCAGAAAGACAACAAAGCACTAAAGGAAGACAGTTAGAAACCAAAGAAACTAAGGAAAAAAAAGATAAAAAGGGTCAGATTAAAACATCTTTGGATAATAGTACAATATCAGACAATAGAGTAGAGCAAGAAAATGAAACAAAATCCCTCCCTAGAACAATGGGTGATCAGAAAATGGTCCAACTACCAACAATGACAGACATGGAAAGAATGTTTGCGGCCCTGAAAAACTAATTAAAATCAGAAATGACAAAACTCTATAAAGATATGGGACACGTGCTCGCCAGAGTAGAGGAAGTGGAAAAAAAAACAGATACGCACACAAGAAGAATAAAAGAGTTAAAAGGAGAAATTAAAATATTAAAACAAGAACAACAGGAACAGGAGTATAGATTTGAAGACCAGGAAAACAAGGAAAGGAGGAAGAATTTCGGAATTTGTGGACTCCCGGAATCTTCCCAAATAGAAAATCTAAAAGACGTAATTGGGCAAGTCTTTAACCCAACAAGCATAAACAAAGCAACGAACAAATTAAGGATTGAAAGAGTTCATAGAACAAGAAGGCCACTAGGTCTGCCGAGTGAGACCCCTAGAGACATAATAGTCCGATTCGAAAGTTTGGAAGAAAAGAGTCAAGTCTGGAAAAACTTAAAGGGGAAACCACCAATCGTATACGAAGGGATGGAAATTCAGATCTTTCAAGACCTCTCTCAAGATACTCTGAGAAGAAGGAGGACTCTAAAACCTTTATTAAAAACTTTACAAGAAAGTGGACTTCAATACAGTTGGGGCTTCCCAGCGTGCTTGATCGTCAAAAGAAATGGAAGAACCATGAAACTGAGATTCCCGGAAGAAATTCCTGATTTTTGTAAAACTTTGGAAATTCCTCTACCAAAAAATTTGGAAGAAGCAGCTAGAAGATTAGATAGGCAGATAGGAGAGGAAGCACACTGGCAGCTGATATCTAGGAAATAGACCAGTGGGGAAAGGGGAAGGGGGATGGCGGCGGGGGGATCAGGTAATAAGGTAAAACAAGACAAGAAAGGGATGGGGGGGTGTAGGGGGGTGGGGAGGGGATCTGGAGGCAAAGATGTTCTCTGAAGCTACCACTCTAACTGTACAGGAGAGGGTGGTTTGAGGTGCCAAGCAGATTTCCACCTCAGGTAAAGGAGTAGGGATAAGTAACCCCTAAAATCATATGGTACCTACTCATGACCAAAAGGTCAAATGCACAAGGGCTTAGGGACTGGGGGAGGGGTGGAGGGGGTGGTTAAAAGGCAAGGGGTTAGGAAATTGGGTAGGAGGGAGGGTGTGGGAGGGTTTAGTACTGTCTCACCAGGTAAACTTAGTGACCTGACTGCTTTCTTAAATACTGGAGCTCACCCGGATGTCGCCCCATGAGTGGGGGCCCTCTCTCGGGATCCCTTCGGGGACGGGGAGGGGGGACCCGCTGTTGGGGGGGCCCGCTGTTGGGGGGTATGTGTGGGAGCCTTAGAAATAAAGATGGAAGATACAAACAAAGTAGAAATTCTGACATACAATGTCCGAGGGCTAAACTCACCCCAAAAGAGACGGGTAATAGTACGAGAACTAGAACGAATTAAGGCCGGACTAATTTTTCTGCAGGAGACGCATATCACGCAGGATTCAAAAGTCAAAATATATTCAAATAGAATCCCGACATGGTACTACGGGGACTCACCAATTAGAAGATCAAAAGGAGTCGCAATTGGTTTTGGAAAAGACATTGGCTTTGCTATTGAAAAGATAAAAGCTGACCCAGAAGGACGTTTTCTCTTCTCTTATAGGGACAATACAGGGTACGAGGTACACATTAGCAAATATATATTGCCCCAACATAAACCCAAAAAAATATTTAGCGGAGAAGTTGACAGATCTACTTGAATTCAAACAGGGTAAATTAATAGTAGCTGGTGACTTTAATTTCCCTATGGACCATAAATTAGATACGTCTATAGTATCTAACAGAGAAAAAAAATCAACTAAAGATGATCAAAAAGAAAGTATACGAACATCAATTAGTAGATGCATGGTGAGTACAATATCCAAGTAAAAAGGATTATACATATTTCTCAACAGTCCATGGAACATATTCTAAACTGGATTACATCATGGTGGAACATAGATTACTGGAGGAGGTATTGGAGACAGCAACTGAAATATCAGCACTCTCAGACCATTCCCCAGTCTCTCTGAGGATAAATCTTCAGGGAGAGTCCATGGGAGGAGGTACATGGAGAATTAATGAAGAGTTACTAGAAGACGGTGAAACTGAAAAAATTATAAAAGACCAGATTGAAAAATACTTTCGGGAAAACGACACCCCTGAACTGTCAAGAGCAACCCTATGGGAGGCGCACAAACCCGTTATCAGAGGAAACTTAATTTCAATAGGAGCGGGAAAAAAGAAGGAAAGAGGAAAAAACATGGGGAGAATCTTTAACGAAATTCATAATTTGGACATAAAAGACATAAAAAGCAAGCCAACAAGGAAATATACTGGTCCCTGACCCTAAAAAAACAATTAAAAGATCTGATGGAACAGGAAGACAGAAAGGAATTCAACAGGATATCACTTGAGAGATTCACAAAGGGCAATAAAGCAGGTAAATACCTCGCGAATATCCTGAGAAAAAAGAAGACCGTAAACTATATAAGAAGATAAAAAACGAAAAAGGAGAAATAAAAAACAAGACTACGGATATTGCACAAGCCTTTGCACAATATTATGGTTCACTCTATGCAATAAAAAAGCAAGAAACAAATCAACAAGCAGAAAAAAGAAGGAAGAAGATCCAAATCTACTTAGAAAAGGCCAATTTACCAAAAATTAAACCCGAGATATTAAAAGACCTAGAAAATGAGATAACGCAGGATGAGATCAAAATGGCCCTAAAGGAAACCCCTACTGGTAAAAGTCCCGGGCCAGACAGGTTCACGATTAAATACTATAAAAAATTTCAAGATCATCTGATCCCAAGGCTTTGTGAATACTTGAAGAAAATAGGAGAAGACGATGATATCAGAAAAGAGTCACTCTTGGCATATATCACTATAATACCCAAAGAAGGAAAAGATAAAACCAACTGCTCAAGCTATAGGCCCATTGCCTTATTGAACATAGATACTAAGCTTTATGCTAAAATATTAGCTACTAGAATGAAAAAAATTATGCCTTGTTCCTGGGAGAGAAGGAAGAGATAATAGCATAAAAACAAACTTGATTCTGCAAAAGAAGAATATTAATATCTCCCCAGATCTGCTCTTGTCAATTTATGCAGAAAAAGCATTTGACAGGGTAGACTGGGGATTTATGATGATCACGTTACAACATTTAGGAATGGGGCCTAAAATAATTAAGTGGATTAAAAATCTCTACAACGGGCCAATGGCAAGAGTAAGGGTAAATGGGAAAATGTCGCCAGTGTTCGAAATGTTTAATGGAACGTGGCAAGGATGTCCGTTCTCACCTCTTCTATATGTCCTGTCGCTGGAACCTTTCCTAGCGACTCTGCAAAATAACCAGGGGATAGAGGGGGCGAGAGTGGAAGAAAAAGAGCATAAAGTCGCAGCTTATGCCGATGATATTTTAATGTATGTGACTAATCCTAGAGTGACCCTGCCAAACATTCTGAAAGAAGTGACTGAATATGGAGAACTTTCAAACTTCAAAATAAATCCCATAAAAACAGAAATATTGAACATCGGTCTGGGGAGAAAGGATGTCCTGGCCCTTCAAAAAGAATTTCCATTTACGTGGGTGAAAGGGGAACTAACCTACCTGGGAATTAAACTAACACCATCATTCGAGAAAATCTATTCCGCAAACTACATTCCATTATTAAATGAGATCAAGGTAGAAGTCAAGAAGATATGTACACAATTAATATCATGGATTGGAAGAGTCAATATGCTTAAAATAGTAATATTACCAAAAACAATGTACAAATTCCAGATGATACAAATAGGGATTCCACAGAGCTTTGTCAAAATTATACAAAATATATTGACAAAATACATCTGGCAAAATAAAAAAATGAGAATAAAATTTGCACTAATTTCTAGGAAAAGACAGCACGGGGGATTGGCAGCACCGGACATTTATAGGTATCACAAAGCTGTAGTTATAGCACGTATGATTGAATGGACAAAAGAAAATAAAGAAAAAAAATGGGTCGAGATAGAAAACACTTTAAGCAAAACCACGCTGCACAAAAATATCTGGATTTCAAATAAGTTTAGAACACTAGGTTCTGATTCCCACAAATTGACCAAAAATGTATTCAGAATTTGGGATGCACTATACCGGAAAGAAAAGTGGGTATATAATTCACCACTAATTGCCCTCACGGGAACAAATTTTTTTACACCTGGAGAAGACATATTCTGTAGACTTTGAATAAAGAATCCACAAATCAAAGATATTATTACAAAAGAGAAGATGAAATCTGCACAAGAATTGGAGATTATATTTGGTGGGAAACTGCGCGAGTGGGATTTTTTTCAATTAAATCATTTAGTTAACACATCACGACACCTGTTTAGAGATGGAGAATGATTAAATCGGTTGGAAAAGCTTTGTATAACACCAACGCCATTAAAAAGAGGCATCTCGAAAGTATATGAAATTTTGACGGATCTTGAAGGACAAAACAGGCCTCCTTTATAGAAAAGTGGGAAAAAGAGTTGGAAATAAACTTAGAAGATCAACAAGGTGGCAGAATGATTGAATCAGGATACAATCAAGCATGGTACATGAAAACCATCGAGATGAACTATAAATTTCTAGTCAGGTGGTACATGACCCCGGAGAGAATCCATAAAATTAATCAAGATGGATCACCATGGTGTTGTGGACAAAAAGCCACAATGGTACACATATGGTGGGACTGCCCGAAAATAAGAGTATTCTGGCAGGAAATAATCAGCTGTATAAAGGAAAT
Organism: Lithobates clamitans; assembly: GCA_037952925.1. Classification (NCBI taxonomy): domain Eukaryota; kingdom Metazoa; phylum Chordata; class Amphibia; order Anura; family Ranidae; genus Lithobates; species Lithobates clamitans. Next base: position 2,198,816 of record JBBGZY010001544.1, read on the forward strand.
AACGGGCGAGAAGATAGATAATAACATACTGATCTGCTTGTTTCATGACTTCAACACCCCTAAAAAGCTATACATGAAAACAGTAACGCCAAAACTATTAAATGCCGCAAAGGGATTGATTCCAAAAAATTGGTTAAATAGTGAAAGACCAGACTTAAGAGAATGGTTCAAACAAGTGGATTACTATAGTAAAATGGAACTTCTAGGCAGTAAGGACAAAGGGCAATTAGATAAATACAATACTATATGGGGCGGGTGGGCAAAATATAAAACCTCTGATAATTATTGGCAGAAGATTTTGGAAGGTATAGGGTCTTAAGACAGGAAAATAAAGGGAAATAAAGAAATCATTTTAATGATGAGAAAGGGGTGGGGGGTGTAGTTGGAGGTTGGAGAGGGGGGAAAGTGGGTGGGAGGGGCAGAACGGGAAAAATTTTGTAGTTTTTGTATAAACATAAATAAATAAACTCTCCCTTTTTATAGATGCCACAATATTGTAAAAAAAAAAGAAAGGGCTTTGTCTTCAAGTGGTTAGAAGAGTGGGTGATGTGTGACAAAAAAATGCCAGGACAGTTCAAAATCCCCCCAAATTACCCCTTTTTGGAAAGTAGACACCCCAAGCTTTTCGCTGATAGACATGTTGAGTCCATGGAATATTTTATATTTTGCCACAAGTTGGGGGAAAATAATTTTTTTTTTGCACAAAGTCGTCACTAAATGATATATTGCTCAAACATGCCACGGGCATATGTGAGATTACACCCCAAAATCCATTCTGCTGCTTCTCCTGAGTATGGGGATACCACATGTATAAGCCTTTTTTGGGAGCCTAGCTGTGTATAGGACCCCGAAAACCAATCACCGCCTTCAGGCTTTCTAAGGGCGTAAATTTTTGATTTCACTCGTCACTGCCTATCACAGTTTCAGAGGCAATGAAATGCCCAGATAGCACAAAAATACCCCAAATGACCCCATTTTGGAAAGTAGACACCCCAAGCAATTTGCTGAGAGGCATGTTGAGTATTTTGCAGATCTCCCTTTTGGTCACAAAGTTTTGAAAATTGAAAAAAGAAAAAAAACTTTTTTTCTTTTCTTTCTTCATTTTCAAAAACAAATGAGAGCTGCAAAATACTCAACATGCCTCTCAGCAAATAGCTTGGGGTGTCTACTTTCCAAAATGGGGTCATTTGGTGGGGGGGGGGGGGTTGTGCTATCTTGGCATTGTATGGCCTTCGAAACTGTGATAGATAGTGAGGATGAAATCAAAAATTTACGCCCTTAGAAAGCCTGAAGGCAGTGCTTGGTTTTTGGGGTCCTGTACATAGCTAGGCTCCCAAAAAGTCTCACACATGTGGTATCCTCATACTCAGGAGAAGCAAAAGAGAAGCAAAAGATTCAGGAGAATGTATTTTGGGGTGTAATTCCAAATATGCCCATGGAATTTTTGAGCAATATATGATTTAGTGACAACCTTGTGAAAAAAAAAAAAGTTTGTAATTTTCCTGTAACTTGTGGCAAAATATAAAATATTCCATGGACTCAACAAGCATGCCTCTCAGCAAATGGTTTTGGGTGTCTACTTTCCAAAATGGGGTCATTTGTAGGGGGGGGGGGTTGTGCTATCTGGGAATTTTATGGCCTTCAAAACTATGATAGGTAGTGAGGAGTGAAATCAAAAATTTACGCCCTTAGAAATCTTGAAGGGAGTGATTGGTTTTCAGGGTCCTGTACGCGGCTAGGCTTCCAAAAAGTCTCACACATGCGATATCCCCTTACTTAGGAGAAGCAGCAGAATGTATTTTGGGGTGTAATTCCACATATAGCCATGGCATGTGTGAGCAAAATATCATTTAGGGACAACTTTATGTGATTTTTTGTTTTGTCATTTTTCAATCACAAAAATAAAATATTCAATCGGCTCAACAAGCCTCTTAGCAATTTCCTTGGGGTGTCTACTTTCCAAAATGGGGTCATTTGGGGGGTTTGTACTGCCCACCTCAAGAAATGAGATAGGCAGTCATAAACTAAAAGCTGCGTAAATTACAGAAAATGTACCAAAGTTTGTAGACGCTATAACTTTTGCACAAACCAATAAATATACGCTTATTGCCATTTTTTTTACCAAAGACATGTGGCTGAATACATTTTGGCCTAAATGTATGACTAAAATTGAGTTATTTAGATTTTTCTTATAACAAAAAGTAGAAAATGTATTTTTTTCCGTTTATATCGCAAAAAATTAAAATCGCAGAGGCAATCAAATACCATCAAAAGAAAGCTCTATTTGTCGGGAAAAAAACAAATGCAAATTTAGTTTGGATACAACATTGCAAGGAAATTGGGGAAATTACTGCGCTAAACCACAATAGTGTCAAAAACAAAGCAGCTAAGACTCAAAGTCTAGACAAAATATAAACATATAGGGGGTTATTTACGAAAGGCAAATCCACTTTGCACTACAAGTGCACTTGGAAGTGCAGTTGCTGTAGATCTGAGCGGAAGATCTGAAATGAGGGGAAGCTCTGCTGATTTTATCATCCAATCATGTGCAAGCTAAAATACTGTTTTTTATTTTCCTTGCATGTCCCCCTCAGATCTACAGCGACTGCACTTCCAAGTACACTTGCAGTGCACTTGTAGTGCAAAGTAGATTTGCCTTTCGTAAATAACCCCCATGGTGTAGTGCTACAATGGAAAAAACAATGAACTGTGATATCCAATTAATATAACATTAAAACAAAATAAGTGAACTGATAAAGTCCAATGTTCACTGAGGGTGGGTTAAATAATTAATAAAAATTCAAAAAATCATGTCCATCTCATGCACAATGACAAAACTTCAATTGAACAAGGACAGCACAAACAATATAAAAAATATATATAGTGTACTAAAGCGCTGATATGTGATTAAATATATCAAATTAGAAAATACCTAAATAAGCTGCAACCATTTTGATAGTGCTCTGACACTAAAATTATATGATGAACCAAACAATAGTGCGCTACAATTAACTTTCTAATAAAGTGCACAGACTAGTGATAACCAATGACAATTAGTGGTAATTACTTGATAAAGTCACGTGACATGTGACGCAACGCGTCGGGAGAAGCCAGTGACGTCATCCGAGGTGTCTGCATCAAGCACGGTGGATGCGGTAGGAGGAAAGCAATTCACTAGCAGCGTCTGACTGTTCTCTAAGCGCTGATATCGTACAAGGATATGTGAGTGGATCCGCTTGTGCGCTGCATGTGTTGATGTGGTTTAGAACCAAACTTCTAAACACGTTAAGGGAAGGTGCAGGGGGATTGAACAGGGATGGATTTGATAGTCCAGAATGAACATTACTCTCTCTTCCTCCTATCCCTGGGACCGTGGAAGGTTGTGTAAGAGAATGCCGTTGTATATTCAGCCTGCGGATGTATTTCTGTACATTAATAAAAGTAGAGAATTTGTTAAGTTTTCTTGGCGGGACATATTTAAGTCCTTTATCCAATACAGACTTTTCTGCATTGGTTAATTCTGTTTTGCTTAAATTAAATTACGTGGGCCATCATCTCGAAGGGGGCAAAACGGTTATATGTGTGGACGTGTGTACTTTGAGAGTAATCATAATCTCGATTGTATCAAATCTGTTATTATGCCGATTTCTTGGTGAGCCCTCATATCCTTCATTGTATTGTATTGGGTGTCCCTATTCCCCCCTCTCCCTCTGGTCTTAAAACGTCTGATTTTGGGGTTATGGAACTGTTTTCCCTGATTAGGGTTCATACGATTGTAGGGATCTCAGATTTTCAGATTGAATAGGTTCATATGTCAATCTTCTATCAAGGTTCTGTATAACTGTTTCAGAGGTTTGCGAGAAGTGACCCCCCCCCCCCACCATGGCACCTTCCCTTAATGTGTTTAGAAGTTTGGTTCTAAATGATTTGGACAAACTTCCCAATAAAAGAATACACATGAACCCTACTATTACCAGTAGACTTAAAGCATTATGCGAAAGAAAGGATCTTATTATCCGCCCTGATGATAAGGGAGGGGGGATTGTTGTATTAGATAAAGAAGGATACATAGAGGAGATAAATAAGATTTTAAATGATTGTTCAATATACAGTTTGATGTCTAGGGATACAATTGGAATACAAAAGAGCTTTAGTGGAACTTGTGAATGAAGGTTCCTCTTTGGGCATTTTGGATAAAAAAGAAAAAGAATTCTTGGTGCCTTTGGCTCCTAGAATTCCAGGAAAATGGGAAGTTTGGGACTTTAATTGAGGCCATAGACATAGTGGAGATAAATTAGATAAAAGTACACATTTATTATCATAAAAATCATAAAACATGTCAATGACAGAAACCACAAGGGTGAAAAACATTGTAATAAATGTAATTTCATGTTTGTTCACACATACTATTGAAAGTGTGCATGCAATACAGGCAATTAGGGTACATCCAGGTATGGTAGCCAAGTGCCCCGCAGTGGTCTGATTGATCAGTAAATACATTCTAATGTGTTCATAATGGTACAAAAAGTATATCAACAACACTTGCAAATGAGACAGTGAGACCAAAGTAAATTACAAAATCAGAAAAAAAAAAAAATAATAAGTAGAATCATCGGGGTAACATATAGGATGTGCCTCCATCCCTAATTTGAAGGAAAATGGGAAGTTCGGGACTTTAATTGAGGCCATAGACATAGTGGAGATAAATTAGATAAAAGTACACATTTATTATCATCACATATAGGATGTGCCTCCATCCCTAATTTGAAGGAAAATGGGAAGTTTGGGACTTTAATTGAGGCCATAGACATAGTGGAGATAAATTAGATAAAAGTACACATTTATTATCATCACATATAGGATGTGCCTCCATCCCTAATTTGAAGGAAAATGGGAAGTTTGGGACTTTAATTGAGGCCATAGACATAGTGGAGATAAATTAGATAAAAGTACACATTTATTATCATTTTCATTTTAGAATTCCAGTAATATATTATTTACACAAAATTGCAGTCAATCCCCCTGGACGTCCCATCGTCAGTGGGATTAACTCCACTACATCCATTACATCCAGAATTGGTCGTTACATAGACTTCCATCTACAACCCTTAGTACGATTGGCCCCTTCTTACCTTAAAGACACCCGTGATACTATCAAACTCTTGGAAACAATTACATACCATAAAGATATGATTCTTGTAACAGCAGATGTTGCTGCTCTGTACACCTGCATCCTCCAAGATTTGGGGTTTGCAGCAGTGGAGCATTATCTATCTAGGAACTCCCTTCTTCCTATTGTACAACAGAATTTCATTATGGAACTATTGAGGTTTGCAAGCCAACATAATTACTTTTGGTTCCAGAGTCAGTTTTACACACAGAGAAGGGGGGTGGCCATGGGTGCTAAATATGCACCTAGTTTGGCCAATTTATTCATGGCCCAATAGGAGGAGGATATAGTCTATGCCCTTAAGAGACCGGAATTGGTCCTTTGGGCTGGATACATAGACTACATCCTCCTCCTCTGGATAGGTGACTTTGAATCCCTGCAGGGGTTCATGTCTATAATGAACTACAACAACAGCGGTATTTCCCTGAGTTATGAAATTAGTCAGACTTATATCCACTTCTTAGATCTCGAGATTTCAGTGAATAATACTATGGATCTAGTATTTACAACCTACTTTAAACCTACCAACCAGAATGGTTACATTCCGGTCGATAGCTGCCACCACGATCAGTGGCTTAAGTCCATTCCACGTGGTCAATTCCTCTGATTACGACAGAATTGCACAAATACCACTGACTTCCTACATCAAGCTGAGACATTGAAAATGAAATTTCTTGAAAAGGGATATAGACACATTGACCTGGATAGAGACATCAGTCTGGTCACAGATATTGACAGAAGTAGCTTATTGAAAGAAAAACCAAAACCCACTCAAGAAAATAGGTTTAAATGGTCCTTCCATACAGCTTTCTCAATACAGCATAAACAAATTTAAAAAATTATTAAAAAGCACTGGAAGGTCCTATAGAATGACAGGATTCTGGGTCCAGCCCTTCCTGAGCGTGCGGGGGTCGTGTTCAGAGGGGCCAGATCAATATAAGGAGAGATTGCTCCAAATGTACATCTACTTCCACCTTACGCAATTATAAAGTGAAGCATTTTACCACCCGTGCTACCAGATTTCTAGTTTATCTCCTTACTTGTCCATGCAATAAACAATATGTGGGTCGTACCATCAGGACCTTCTCAGTAAGGGTCAACGAACATCTAGCCAGTATCTGGAAGGGTCGCACCAATCACACCGTACCCCTCCATTATTTAGAACATCATATCTCTGACCCCACGGGTACACGTTTCCAAATAATAGACAAATTCGTCCCACATTGGAGGGACAAGTCTTGCCTACCGGGGGTATCCTAATTGGAAACCTACTGGATTCATGAATTACGGTCCTATTCGCCGTTCGGTTTGAACGTAGATTGGGACATCAACTGTTTTATTAATCAAATATAAACCAATTGAATTATTCATTATTTGTTTTTCAATTTTATTCTTATATTCTAGTCTGCCACAATTTTTGTACTATGTGTGATTAGTATTCATTTCTACATTTTATTAATATTTACTACTGTTCAGATGTTCCACCTAACATTTGAGTACACCTTTGTATTCTTGTGTTACTTGGAGTATTATTTTACAGTTTTGTTACATCATTTTTTTAAGTTATCTCATCTACGGCATTTACTCATTTCTGTAGTCACACTCCTTTTGAGTAGGGAGATTTGCTTTTGGGCCGCTAGGTGGCCTTCTTAAGCGCATTTCGTTGTGGACATCTATATGCCTTGCGCCATGACATTTTGGACACCAGGGGGCCTTGGATGTGACCATATACCACACCATGAGACTGACCCAGTGTTTGAGGCAGGGTCACCTATTGGAGTGTGGGAGTGGTTCACCCGGTATTCCATCTGGGTAGCGGGACCAGCCTCCTACTGATAGTGAGGCTTGGACTATTTCCGGTCCATTTGGAGTACTTTATTTAGACGCCCATGCGCCCTGACCACCTGGTGGCTCATGTGACTTATGGTGCACCATGTGATGGATCTTGTCATGTGTTATGTCCCTAGTGAGTCACGTTACTTGACCATCTGGCGGCCCATGTGACTCACGGTGGACCATGTCTTACTCATTCACAAAAATAAATAACCAGTAAATAAAACACAGACACCTTGGAAAAAATTCTTTATTAAAAAAATCCCTAAATAATGTTCCGCAATGTAGATTCATGCTCAATTACCATGAATGACGCCTCAACAACCCACTAATACAATTTTTAAAAATAAAGTTACATTACTATAAACAAAGATCCTGGAGGTATGGGCTTGATCCAGGTAATTAATATACTGATGGCTAAAAACGGCTTTGTGAGGCTGCCTTCTCAGACAGGCTTGGAACCCAGGAGCTGCAAGAGACGAAGGGAGGGGGAGAGAGAGGCGCCAATAGCTGCTGGTGCAGTATGCATTTTATTAAATGATTAAAAGCTAATACATATATAATATATATTGCATTCACAAACCTCCAAAAGTCAGAGCATGTCACATCGTGACATGTGCCAAGAGTAGGGGAGGCAAATAATATTCCTTGCATAAACAGCTGCAGCAACCAAGACACTGGCAGGTACCATGGTCACCATGATCTGTGAAACCGCTGCTGGAGACTCTCGGGTGATCTGTCAGGGACGCTGGAGCCACTCAGAGACGCAATTTAAAGGCAAACCACCTCTTCTTTCTCAGTCGGACTCCTGCCCCGACCTCCGGGAATAAATCTAAGCCAGAAATTACCTGACATTAACCTCATCTTATCCAAAAAGGGAGCCATGAAGGGGCTGATGCTGAAGTAAGGCTACACATAGCTAGAAAATTCCAAAGCACACAGAAATGTGCATAACAATAATATATTTGTCTCGTTCACATGTAGAAACAAACTATTTCTTAAAAAATTTTTTTAAAAAGTCCAATCATAAGGAAATAATGTATGTATATATACACATATATAATTTTGATATTAAATATAAAAGGAAAAATTATTTAAAAGGACAACAAAAAAATAGTTAATAAAAGATGGATAAATATTGTCAAAGGGCATCTGCATATACACACATATACTGTATATCAGAGATATTACCTATATAGGATATGTCACATGCATGCCAAATTAAATCAAAGTGAACAAAGATAAAAATAAATGTAATACAATTTAAAGGCTGCGCTGCCTTTAAATTGTATATCAGCGCAGCCTTTAAATTGTATAGCTAGTAAGGTGGAGGTTGTTTCACATCTAAGGTTGCAGCAGCAATTTACATTTCAATTTTTGGTTTGAGATATTTGTCTTTTCATCACACACATGTGGGGATCATTTCCACTTATGGGATAGCGCAGTATTTTTTACGATATTAAAAATAAATGTAAGAATCCAGCTAAAAATAAAAACAATAGCATTTGGATGCTGGACACACATATACTGTATATGAGAGATGTTAACCTATATAAGATATGTCAGGAGCATGCCAAAATAAAATCAAAGTGAACAAAAATAAATCTAAAAATCAAACGCATCTTGATAAGTCTAAAAAGGTTATTATGGACTCACCTGTGTATACATGCAGTGCTGTGTTTTGGCCTAGGCCGATAAGGCCCAGGCTCAGGGAAGCACTTTGCGCAGGGGCAGCAAAAAAGTCACTCCTCCCTGCAAGAAAAAAAGTCCCTTCCCTTCCTTCCTGCTCCCGCTGCAAAACAGTCCCTGGTGGCCGACGGCTTTTGTGTAGCACCAGTGTTATTACCCCATATAGCCACCAGTGACTGTCCAGACCGGCCGCACTTAATGCAACTAGTGGAGGCGGAGCACCTCCTCCACAGCATCCTTACATCTGGCCCGGGCTCTGTGTCGACTGGATAGGAGAGAGGAGAAAGAGGGATTCTAGGGGAATTAAGTGTTTCCAACATGGGAAATACTCATCACACATGGCACACAAATGTGCACCAATACAACAGGAAACAGCACTACAACAAGCAGGCAAGTGTCTTATCGCCCACAATTCATTTTGAATCATAAGCTTTACATAGACATTAGATGGCATTCTCCACACCTAAAAGAATAGGATTTTTAAACCAGCTTACCTGTAAAATCCTTTCCTTGGAGTACATCACGGGACACAGAGCCATAGTAGTTACAATGTGGATTATATAGGCCACCTTTAGGTGATGGACACTGGCACACCCTAAGACGAGAAGTTCAGTCCCTATATAACCCCCATTACTGGGAGTACCTCACTTTTTTGTAGCAAAGCAATATACGTGTATCAAAAGAGGGGAGGGACCTCTGTGTCCCGTGATGTACTCCAAGAAAAGGATTTTACAGGTAAGCTGTTATAAAAATCCTATTTTCTTTATCGTGCATCACGGGACACAGAGCCATAGTCGTTACTATGTGGGATGTCCCAGAGCAATGCTAACTGAGGGGAGGGAGACACAACAAAAGTAGGGCACCATCAGACCAGAGGACCTATACTGCTGCCCGCAGCACACTGCGCCCAAACGTGATATCCTCATGCCAAGAGGAAGATTCCACCCTTTCAAATCAAAGCTCACTCCACCAGGGCTGTTAGCGTTTTATTGGCAGTGCATCACCAAGCCTCCATGGCTCAAATCTGCAAGGCCGCAACTTGGTCTTCAATCCATACATCCACCTGATATAATCTGGTAAATGTATTAACTGAAGACCAAGTTGCGGCCTTGCATATTTGAGACATGGAGGCTTGGTGATGCACTGCCCATGAAGCACTAACAGCCCTGGTGGAGTGCGCTTTGATTTGAAAGGGTGGAATATTCCTCTTCAAACCATAAGCTTGAACAATTACTTGCCAAATTCACTTAGAAATAATAGATTTTGATGCTGCCTGTCCTTTTTTAGGACCTACAGGCAACACAAACAAAACATCAGTATTCAAATCTGGGCAGTCGCCTTCAAGTAGACTTTGACTGCTCTCACCATATCAAGAGAATGTAGCGACTTTACTTCAGTAGAACTGGGTTCTGGAAAAAACAAAGGTAGAACAATATCCTGGTTTAGATGAAATCCTGGGATGGCAACCTTGGTACCTGTGCAGAGCATAGTGCTGGCTGTGGGGCCCGGGGGGCTCTGCGAGGAGGGTAACAGTGTGTGTTTTGTTCTCTCTTTGTAGCAAGAAGGCCTGGATGATGGACCCAACTTCCTGTCAGAGGAGGACAGAGCGCTGCGAGCAATTAGCGTAGATCTGCAGCCTGATGCAACTCTGCAGGTTGATATATCTGATGCCCTAAGTGAGCGAGACAAAGTGAAATTTACTGTGCATACAAAGCTTTTTATTTTTCATGCCATATATATCACAATGAGCTGGGGAGACTTGATGGGATCTGAGTTCCAATAACTCCATTTGGTATTTTCGGATGTCCAATTACCACCTATGAACCTTGGATCCAAGTCCATTCGTTAAGCTTTGGAGGACTTATTTATACAGGTTTCCCCTGATCCTCTGTAGTGGGGGGTCATGGGGCTCTGGTAAGCGGCCAATTTTTTCACTGGTGGTGTATTGAACACAGCATTTTCCACGTTACAGAAGATTTCATATGTTTTATCAGTTGATGGACTTTTTTAATATTCATTTGCTCACGGGTGTTGAATCAATTTATGGTTGAATATGTTATCATATGTCTCAGCATTTTGCATTTATTAGTTTACGTTTATATATTTTTGGCACTATATCATTCTGTGGTATCTGATCATGCTACATACATTCATGTTTCACTGAAATTGATATTGTTATTTCACACATTATTGAGCTAATGTGGTAGCGTGATTCCTATATTTTTCTTTACTTTACACTGTTTTTGTTGCACAGTAGAATCGCTGCTTTTATTATTTACACTGTTCACTTTCACATTTTTAATACATTGTGCTTCTAGCACACTATTTGATACACCTTAGCGCAGTTTTTCTTTCTTTTCTGACTCAAGTAGTCAGCCTGTCAATTTTCTATTCCTGGAATGAAGACCGCCGATAGGCAAGGTACATTGTTTTCTGCCCAAGTTAGGATATGATTCACCTCTCTCTGGGCCACACAACTTCTTGTGCCCCCTTGGTGATTGATATAGGCAGCTGCTGTGGCATTGTCGGATTGGATCCTGACAGGACAATTCCGTAACCTGAGCGTCCAGGCCCTCAGGGCCAATCGAGCTGCCTGAATCTCTAGAATGTTGATGGGCAAGGTCATTTCTGATCTGGACCATTTCCCTTGGACAGTCGCCTCTTCCAGGACTGCTCCCCAACCTGAAAGGCTGGCATCTGTTGTTACCACCTTCCAGGTAACTGATAGGAAGGATTTTCCCTTTTGCAGATTGATTATCAACCACCAAATGAGGCTCCAGCGCACCTTTGGAGACAGACACATTGGGAAATCTAGAGCTTGGACTTTCTTGTTCCAAGCCGATAGGATACTGTTTTGCAGCAGCCTCGAATGAAAATGAGCATAAGGAACGGCCACCATCTTTCCCAACAACCTCATGCAAAGCCAAAAAGGATTCTTCTTTGCTTTGACCACCTGAATCAGTTCCGTTATGGTGCTGATCTTTTCCTGGGGCAATAATACCCTTTTCTGGGCTGTATCTATGATCAGACCCAAGTATTCTAATCTCCTTGATGGTTTTAGGGAAGATTTCTCTAGGCTGAGAATGCAACCTAGGTATTCCATGTAGTTGACTGTGGTAACCATACTTTGGTCTAAGCGGGCTACCGACTGGTCTATCAAGAGCAGGTCATCTAGTTATCATCATTATACATCCATCCATGCAAAAAATGTGGATATTCAGGAACCGGTTTAGATCTTTGAGATCTAGACTGGGTCTGACATCTCCATTTGGTTTTGGCACTGTGAAAAGGTTTGAATAAAACCCCACCCCCTGCTCTTCCATGGGGACCACTATAATTACTTTTTGAGACAAAAGCTGGTCCAATGCTTGAAAGAGAGACTTCTTTTTCTCTGGATGCTTGTAAACATTTGATCTGAGAAAATGAGGAGACGGGAACTCTCGGATCTCTAGTTTGTACCCTAGAGCTATTGAGGAAGCCACCCATCTGTCTCGACACTCTTCCTGCCAGACCCTTGAGAACTGCAGAAGTCTTCCCCCCACTCGAGTGAGCAGGGGCGCTCCTTCATAAGGAGGCTTTAGTATTTTGTTTTGTAGGCTTCCTCCCCCAGGACTTCTTCTGTACCCTGGGGCTGACCCTGAGGTTTACCTCTTGAAAATAACAGCGGAAGCTGTGGTGACTGCCTGGAGGCTGATGCCCTCGGCACTGGAGAAGGAGCTCGTTTAAATGAAATACGTTTACTCCTTTTCTTAACTGGCAAAAGGGTACTCTTTCCACTAGAATTTTTTTGGATGTATTTATCCAAATCATCCCCAAACAGCCAATCACCGCAGAAAGGAAATTTAGCCAGGAGCTTTTTGCATGGCGCTTCGACTGACCAATTTTTCAACCATAGTATTCTACGGATATGCACTAGCCCAAGCATAAGGCACGAGGCCTGAAGAATAGAATCTCTCATAGCGTCTATTGCAGAACATAAAGCCCCTGGTAACTCGGCTAAATCCCAGGCCTGCTGATCAGGGATAATCTTGAGCACCTGTTTAAACTGGTCTTGATAGGATTGATATACCCCAATTGCTGCCACCGCAGGTTGAGTCACTGAACCTGCCAAAAAAAATTGTTTTTTTAACAGGAATTCCAATTTCTTATCCGTTGGACCCCTAAGCATTTGAGCATTGTCTACCGGACAAGTCAAACTTTTATTCACAGAGGATATATCAGTGTCAATTGCTGGTATCTCCCACTTCTTAGTGAATTTTTCCTCCATAGGATAAAGTGTTGAAAACTTTTTAGGAGGAAAAAAATGCTTATCTGGGTGATCCCACTCAGAATACATAAGCTGTTCCAGCAATGAATGGACAGGAAAGGCATGCACAGCTTGAGGAGGCTTTAGCGAACCCAAACAAGAAGTGGGCTTACCAACCGACTCAGTTAAGGGTAGCATAAATGTGGAGCGGACCATTTCAGTAAGAGATTGCACCATCAATCTTTCAGATTGTGAAGCTGAAGGAGGTCCTTCCGCATCAGCCTCTTCACGGTTCCCTGAGAGAAACTCATCTTTCCCCCCCCGTTCCTCTGTTTGAGGGTCCTGGGTAGTGGAAGGGGTCCTGTCACGTTTGCCACACTTTGGGAAGATGCGATGAAAGCCACCATCCTTTCTTCCAATCCCATCATAGCTGAGGAAAAAACCTCCTCAGTAATATAGACAGGGGCTGCAGTGTTGGAAACAGTTGCAACATTTGATGGTCTCGATGGCTCACTCTGACCAGCCACCCCAGATCTCTCAGGGGAAGATGACATTGTAGAGATGAGATTGGGTTAGAGCCTAAGGGAGACCCTTTTGTGCCTTTTTTTGGGGTGTTTCCACCTCCCCTTCTGACCATAGCCCGATGCACAGAGGTACTGCCAGAAGAAATTGCACCCACTGCTTGAGCAAATAGTCCAGCAACTGCCGCTGCTAATAATGCTCAGCCTGATGCTCAGTAAATGTGCCTAGGAAATGCCTGTGTCACCACTTACATGCCCCCCTCTGCTCTTGTGTCCCTCTGTCAGCCCGCAAATGGCACTTTTTATCATGTGGTCCCGCGCTGGACATTGCTGCACGCCAACACCGCGTTAAGCCATGCCCCCTCCGTCTTCCCACCGTGCCACCCTTCTTTTCAAAAAAGAGCATTTTCCCACGCGAGAACGGGCCTCCCATCCGACGGGATCGGCGTGTGTGGTTGGGGGGGTGGTGACGAGGAGAGGAGATGGAGAACCGCCGAAATTGCACCCACTGCTGAGGTGGTGAAAGAGCAGAGCGGCATCCGCCGATCTCTCTGGACTTCCCCTACCTATTCCGGGAGAGGGGAAAAGCTTCTGCCCAGGTGGGGGGGGGGTTTAGAAAAAAATCCCCCCTCCATCAACTTACTGAGGCTTGGGACTGCTTAGCCTGGAGGAAGCCTGCAGCTTCTGCGGACACAGAGCGAGGAATGGAAGCATGAACAAGGTACCTGCTCTATACAGCCCCCAGTGGTGACTTTAGGCATGACAACATTTACTTTTTATAGAAGACAATCCATAAGAAAATGTAAAATTCCTTAGGAATCTCCACTTACCTTATCCCGCTGCAGGGATTCTGTGGTAAAACCAGACAGACCCAATCTTCACCCTTCATGGCGGGCTCCGATAAAAACCTTCAAGGACCGGGGCCCCTTTTTATCGGGGGATCCACACCCTTGGACTTGTAAAGTGCCCCGTCAGGAAGCTTTATGGCTGAAACAACCAAAGCACTGGATCCCGGGGTGCAGCTCTCAAACAAGAGAAGCGTTACAGGGCTATACCTCGTTTCTTCCACTATGAGGCCTGGGTACCATTCAATTCGGCCTGAAAAGACACTTTAAATGGATCCGGCTGCATAGCTTGACCCAGCAAAGGATTACTCCTGTGGAGCTCAGCATAGCACATCTTTACTAGTGACCAACACCTAAGATACTGGCGAAAAAATGGAGGTACTCCCAGTAATGGGAGGGGTTATATAGGGAGTGAACTTCCTGTCTCAGGGTGTGCCTATATAACCCACATAGTAACTACTATGGCTCTGTGTCCTGTGATGTACAATAAAGAAAAGGGAATGTCAGTGGAACAGGCCTTACATTTAAATAGGTAAACCTTCTTTATTAAGCCAGACAAATGCAAGATTAATGGGCTTTTGGAGGAAGACTTCCGTTGTTTCTTGACAAAGAAGGAAGTGTTCTCCCAAAATTATGTTTGCCCTGTTTTTGATTGCCAGTTAAAATAAGGTTTACCCTATTAAATGAAAGAGGTGATTTGCTGCCACACTTGGGAAATATCTGTCTATATACAGCTTAAAAAGGAATGTATCTACTATTAGATTGTTTTTTTGGTTTGTTAATGGTCAGCAGATGGTTTACTGCATCTTGCATTTAAATGTATTCAGCTCTCAGCTACCACATTGGTATTTAGGCAAATCAATAGTGGTCTAATGCAGGGATCTCCAAACTTCCCAAAGGAAGGGCCAGTTTATTGTCCTTTAGACTTTGTGGGGCCAGTGGGAGTAGTAAATAACCCCAGCATCAGTGGGAGTAAACAATGCCTCAGGTGGTAAGTGGGAGTAAAACAATTACATAGTGCCTGTAGTCAGTAGGAGATGGAATAGTACCTTGTTATTGGAATTATTGGTAGGAATAGTGCCCTATCGTTGGTGTCAGTGGAAAAATGGATGAAATGGTTCCTCATCATTGGCGTCAGTGGGAGAAATAGTGCCCCATCGTTGCTGTCAGTGGGAGAAATTATGCCAACTTTTGGTGTCAGTGGGAGGAATTAGAGGGAAAAAAAATCACAAATAGCTACTCACATATAAAACTGCTCGTTCCCAAGCTACAAGCGCTTCCTACACTATGAACTTACACTATGGACGCCCGGTCTTTACTCTTTCAACATATACATGGCGGGATTGCAGCATTGTGGCAGACACTGTAACTGTACTAATTTATTATTCAATGATTTATTTCAGGTACTTATATAGCGCCATCAATTTACACAGTACTTTATACATTGTACATTACCACCAGTCCCTGCCCTCAAGGAGCTTACAATCTAAGGTCCCTAACTTACATCCAGACATATACATACTGTAGACAGGATTGAATGTACCTACCAGCATGTCTTTGTAGTGTGGGAAAAAACAGAGTACCCAGAAGAAACCCACACAGGCACAGGGAGAACAGATGACAGGGCGAGTCTTAAACAGGAAGGGGTATGGCATTGACAGGAAGGGGTGGGTCATATTTAAATTAGGGAGTGCACGAGTTTAGTCAGACCTAGGGCATCACAAAACCTAAATACACCACTGTATACATGTATGTATACTCACATACACTGAACCTTATGTATAAGCAAGCAATGGGAGCTTAAATACATACTCATAATGAATCACAGGATGTCATGTTAGATAACTGAACAAAATGTAGTATAAGATATATAATGATCAGATGAACAAACTAACCGAAAGTGGCATAGGGTTACTGTAAGTCAAAAGGGTCAATTCACTATCAGATAAATACCGCATTCATGCGGGATTTATCTCAAAAGTAGTCAATTCACTAAAAAACATGCCTTATTTACCGAATGTGTTAATTATTTATGTTTTGCTATATTTAGCACTTACATTTTGCGTTATTTTTGGCGGGGGGTTGTTTTCAAATTTTTTTTGGGAAGGCTAACACTGTACCAGAAGACACTATACAACATTTTGAAACGGTGAAAACATTCAAGGGTGCTTTCATTCACAAAATGATCTGCCTCTGATGAAATGTTACAATTTATTTTCATTCCTGAGCTCAGAGGAGAACATTTTCACACTGATACATTGTATACTTTAAACTTAGGGTCGGTTCACACTAGGACGACTTGTCAGGCGACCTAGCCACCTGACAAGTAGCGTCCCGTTCTGTACAATGGAACTGTTCTAATTAGAAAAAGGTTCCTGTACTACTTTTGGGGCGACTTGAGGCGACTTGCATAGACTTCTATATAGAAGTCGTTATGCAAGTTGCCGCCCCTGTCGTGTCCAGGTCGCCTGAGGCAGTCGCGCTGCAAGTCGCCCTTAAGCTACTTTCACACTGAGGCATTTTACAGGCACTATAGCGCTAAAAATAGCACCCGCAAAGCGCCTGTAAAGCTCCTCTCCTCTCACCTCAATATGAAAGCCAGAGGGCTGTCACACTGGAGCGGTGCGCTGGCAGGACGCTAAAAAAAGTCCTGCAAGCAGCATCTTTGAGGCGCTGTAAGAGCGGTGTAAAGCACCCCTGCCCATTGAAATCATTGTAAACCGCTCCTGCCCATTGTAAACTGCTCCTAAAACACCCTTGCCCATTGAAATCAATGGGCAGTGCCGCCGAAGCGCCGGCAAAGCTGAGCTTTGCGGGCACTTTTAACCCTTTTCCGGCCGTTACCAAGGGTAAAAGCGCCCCGCTAGAGGCCAAAAAGCACTGTAAAAATGACAGTAAAGCGGCGCTTTACTGCCGATGCCCGCCCGCCCCAGAGTGAAAGTGCCCTTAGGGTCCTTTCACACGGGCTTGTCTGCTTGGCGGACTCCGCTTTGCTCAGTGGAGGATCAATCTGCTGATCCCCACTGAACAGGCAGATGACAGGTCCGTCTCCACTCACTGTGCAGAGACAGACCTGTCAGAGCCCCGCTGTCCTTTATGGGGAGATCGGATGAAAACGGACCGTCTGTGCGTTTTCATCCGATCCCATTGAATCCAATCCATCCGACGGATAAAAAATAGGGTCGCCATCCATCAGGATTTCATGGACAGGATCGGATATTCGCGGATGTCAGCGGACATGTCACTGCTGACAGCCGCCGCTCCATAGAAGTGAATGGAGCATCCGATCAGGTCTGCCTGAAAAACTGACAGGTGAAACTGATTGGAAAGCCCATGTGAAAGGGGCCTAGGTGCAGAGGGATAGGAACAGTATCAACCATAAATGGAAGCTGTAACTTTGAGATGTCCCCAGCCTGTGAAGAAGTATTTGGAGTCACCAGAAACCTTAGATGTGTATAGGCTTGTGGAGAAGGTTAGCTGAGTATATATCATATGAGAGTGTGCTGTTTCAATGTATATTTAATTATTATTTTGTTCTCTGCATTTCTGTACATCACTGAATAACCTTCAACATTTCTTCTTTGAAGTACTTTGATAGCGTGCTTTATAACTTTTTCTGTTCATGTCTTTTCTGCGTGACACTGATTATAAAGTATTGTGTCCTATTGTTGTAAAGTATTGTGTCCTATTGTTGTAAAGTATTGTGTCCTATTGATGGAGTTGTTCTTCCATTAGTTATCAACTTGTTAGTGTTGACGACAGCAAAATGCGTCATTATAATTTTCATTGTTTGATAAGAACGTATTCTGTTCTTTAAATTAATGTATATCATCTTTAATTGTGATATTCTGAGGTTTTCCTAATGTTGTATCACAATGTTTTTTTTGTTTTTTTTTTTATAAATGAAGGCATAAGTATTTTGCATTTAATATGGAATAAATTGTTTCTATAAAGTGACCCTCATTTACAGAATAAGCTTGTTTTGTTTTTCAGATGTCAGACTGGAAATTGTTTAATGCAGTATTCTTATCTTGCTTTTTTTAAGCATAATAGCAGTTCTGTCTTGCTTGTTGTATGCCTTCAGTGTAATTATAGGTTATTGATAGTGTCTAGCATGAGTCAGCACTACTGTTAAAAAAGAAGTGTGTATGCAAAGTTATTATATGGGTCGTAAAGTTTTCCCCCAGAATAAGTTGTTATATAAGGGTAACATGTCAGTTTAGTGATTCACTCACTGGCTTCTTATACTGTATGGGGACTCCCATGATGAGATCATCACAATTTAATTCACATTTCTGCTTACCTAATACTGCTTGTGAGGAGATTCCAATCTCACTGTCTCAATGTGGATAAACACGTTTGCACATAAAAGTTTTTTTTACTATGATGCAGAGAATGTATTAAAATAGAATCTCTTCAGCCTTTACAACCACTTTAAAGTATATTTAAACTCTTTTTTTATGTATTGAATAGGGTAGGGAATGGTTGAAAGCCCCATAAGCTTTTTCTTTTGTTGTGTAATGTTTGTCCAATTTGAAAGTTTAACTTGCATAACTTGTATAACTTGCTGTCATGGATTTGCACCAGGAAAGGAAAATTAAGTATTTGATACAATTTTCCACATTGGATGTGGAAAGCCTAAATCATTTTTCTGCCACTGACCTGAGAGCCCCTGGAGCTTTCTTGTAGTGTATGAGGCAGGCACTAAGTGACACTCATTATGCTGTGAAGCAGATGGTTTCCATAGACAATTTGCCAGCGCTGCCAAGAACATAGACATGGACCTAGCTGAGTAAGCCTCTACCAACTCCAAAGGCTCCTGCCCAACCATACTGTATGTTTTTTGGGTGATCTTGACAATCCAAGATGACAAAGTCCGTGCTGTAACTTTCCCCCCTTCGAACTTGTCTAATGGAAACATGAACAGCCTGCCGGGAGATCTAAACTACTAAGCAAAGACACTTGGCACATTCAGCTAGTGTAGACTAAGTTTTGTCTCTGCCGGAAAAGAAGGAAGTGCATCTTAGTTTGTCATATGAAAACAGAAGCCACATTGGGGCCAAAAGTGCTTGAGGGGCCTAGGCCCCAAGTCTTTTGACAGGAATAAGATGTAGCTGCAGTCCCACGTGCTTGCAGTTTCTATACTCTGCCCCCTGAAGTTATCACCACTAAAATTACTACTTCTCGAGTAATGTCTCACTGAGGACTGCATTCTATTGATGCAAACAGAGCTTGGGCAAGAAAATCCAGAACCAATGTGAGAACCCACTTGGAAAGTTGTTCCCCCTCAGGTGCGAAATCTCAGGACTGACCTCCTGAAGTGTTCCACTAGCTGCTCACGTGCCAATTTTTTCCTGGAGAAAGCTGAAATGGCTGATATTTGGACCTTTATAGAAATTAGGCTGCACCTTAAATCCAGACCCGTGTAAAGAAAAAGATAGCAACTGTGCAACCTCAGGATCACGAGGGTCAAAGTTCTGCTCAACTGCAAAGACTATGTACTTGTTTCAGACTTGAGTAAATAGCATTTTTTGACTTCTTTCCTGGAACCTTGCCAGGATTTAACCACTGCCAGAGGATGGCCCAGTTTCCCCTATCCTACCCTCTTAATTTCCAGACCATCCTGGGAGAGGAGCTGTGGAAATACTGGTAGCTGATGTGTTGGGTCCAGACTGAGTCCTATGACTAGGGTAAACCAAGGCCTGTGGGCCAATCAGACATGCTTGCTATCCCAGTGAGACTCTTTGACAACAGTCTCACCCAGAACTTCATGATCAAAGGCAGCAGAGGAAAGGCATCTGTTAGGAGACTACACCATGGGTGAGTGAGAGCGTCTACTCCCTCCACCAACAGGTGAGGGTAGCGAGAGAGGCACCTTGTGAATGGATGGGGATGCAAATAGATTCAGCTGAGGGAGGCCCTATACTTGAGTAATTTGGGCAAGATATTCTAATGAAGGAGACTGATATGACTGATTTCTGATTGGGACTCTAAAACAAAGTTAATACTGCAGCTGCAGGAACAGATTCACAGGACTCAATCACTGTGTTTAAAATGTCCGTTCAGTGAAAAATTTATTATTACATGTTATTTTTTACATAGATAAGAAAGGGGTGGTGTGAGATGTTATTAAAAACTAACAAATAGCAATATGTTATTAAAAGCTAACAAATAGAAATATATTATTAAAAACTAGCGAATAGAACAATTGCAAAAGTAAAACCTTGAAAAGGGAGGGGGGAGTAGAGAGCGTTTAGTAGGAGAAATGTCTGTGTGTTAGGTGAAGGTTACAGAACACATTTCAACAGTGAGAACAAAATGGATTCTTTTGTGCTTAAATGAACAGTACAGTGAATGTCCATGTCATTTCCCCCCTTTTGTTTATTTGACACCATTCTTCTCCGCGTTACATTCAGCCGATTGCTGGTAACTCCTGTTACATTGGCGCAGAGAGACGGCGTCCTGTTCAGCTCTCTCCTAGCTTTCTCACAATAATGGGTTCATCAGGGCTGGTGGTACATTTATACAGAGGCATAGCCTGATGAGGAAGTAAATAACAAACATGAGAAATAGGAACATCACAATGTAAGTGCCTAGTTTCTGTAACCATGTTGCTATGCCATATAAAAAATCACCAAAACCTCCTAAACCCTGAAAGGGGTTCCATCCATCTTTAGCAATATCTCTGGCCTTATTCTGTAGTTCTCTTATCTTAGCAAGATGCCCTTTAATAATGTCCTCATTATCAGAAATGTATATACAACAGTCAGTGTGAAATACCTTACACATCCCACCTTGAGCTGCAGTGAGATAATTTAGCGTTAATCTGTGCTCTAATACTACTTTTTTAAGCCGAGCCATTTCTTCATTTAATAAACCTATATCTGTGGTAGTAAGGTTAATAATCTCATCTACAATTCTAGTGTAATTATTTAGTCTTTTCATTGCTTCAATTCCCCATCCTGTCCAGGAAGGGAACCATGACCATGCCATGTCACCTTCAGTGAACAGCTCTCTTTTGAACACTAAAGGGTATTCTGGACTTTGATCTGGTCGCACTGTATCTTTGCGAACAGCCAAAGCAGGTACTAACTTCCCAATATAACATGTACCTGTAACATTAGTAGGAAGCCAGGCGTAAGCTTTATTTCCACATATATAATATAACCCTCTACGTATGGACGGTATGCCTGCTCCTAAAAAACTGGAAGCAATAACATGGAATCTCAGGAAACCGATATTTTCACATATTGGAAACTGTGAGCAATTTGTACTATAAAGGGTTCTATTTAGTTCTGGATCTGGGATATAATAATATTGACCATAGTTTCCTCCATAAACTGTAATTTTTGCTCCAGTGCAATCTGAATTGCCCAACCGTGTACATTTAGTGTTAAACGGGCATGTAATGTTTAAACAAATCTGT
Source organism: Lithobates clamitans (assembly GCA_037952925.1). NCBI lineage: Eukaryota > Metazoa > Chordata > Amphibia > Anura > Ranidae > Lithobates > Lithobates clamitans. The sequence continues at coordinate 2,220,546 of JBBGZY010001544.1, forward strand.
GGAGTGTTTATCTGTTTCGAAACCATCAAAGTTACTGATCTGTGCTCATTAGCTGTGGAGACTATGTATGAGCCATTTATTCTGGTCCTGTTTAGATCAGTGAAATTGAGAGGCATTGCTATCATGGGTATTGTTCCTGTTTGGGGATGTAAGTGAGAACACACCCAGCAGTTACTAGCGTTGCTATGGGTTGCATACAATTTTAACATTTGGATGAAAGAGTTATTTTTCCATGTCTCAGTTCTCACAAACAACAAAAAGAAAAGAAACATTATCATCTTTTTTTCAAAGGATATCATCACTTCAGGATTTTCTTGCAGTGACTGGCGTGAATCCAGGTGGGCTTTCCTTCCAACTTGACAGCAGAACCGGTTGTTCAGAAGCACCAAATGTGGTCCGTTAAATTTTGGTTCTAGTGGCTTTCTGACGTGTCGCTTGACCACCACCCAGTCACCTGGTTGGATTCTGTGAATACCTGAAACAGAATCTGGGTCGGGGATAGATTTATAAACACCTTCATGTATTTTATTCAATGTTCTTTGCAAAATCTGAACATATTCTAACAGATTAGAGTGAGAAGCCTGCAACTGTTGGGGAAAATATAGCCCTGTTTTGGGTGGCTCTCCAAATAAAATCTCATAGGGGGACAGCCCATGTGGTTGTTTAGGGGTAGTTCGTACAGAATATAGGGCTAATGGCAAAGCTTCCACCCATCCTTTTCCTGTATCTGCTTTAATTTTTGCACATCTGTTTTTCAAAATTCCATTAAGTCTCTCAACTTTACCACTACTTTGTGGATGATAAGGTGAATGGAAAGCTTGCTGTATGTGAAGTGCTTCCATTACCTCTTTCATTACTTCCCCAGTAAAATGGGTTCCTCTGTCACTCTCAATAGTTTCAGGAACTCCATATCTACAAACAATTTCATTCAAAATTTTCTTTGCTGTTGTCTTTGCATTTGCTTTGGCCACTGGCCAGCTCTCGGGCCAACCTGAGAACATGTCAACACACACTAAAGCAAACTCATAGGTGCCTATTCTGGGCATCTGAATGTAGTCTATTTGAATTCTTTGGAAAGGGAACTCTGGCTTAGGAGAATGCTTTTGGGGAACATGAACAGGCCTCCTTGCATTGTACAGAGCACAAGTGAGACATGAAGCACAAAACCTGGCTGCAAATGCACTAAATCCAGGTGCTATCCAATAGCAGTAAGTAAGTGCCACCATCGAGCCCTTAGCAAGATGACTGACGCCATGTGCCAGCTGTGCTAAAACTGGGTACAAACTCCTGGGTAGACACCACCTGTTGTCAGCGCTCCACAGGCCCTGCTGATTTTGGGTAGCATTACATTTGATCCACTTATCCTTCTCTTCATCAGGGGCCTGGTTCTGCAACTGAATTAGAGTTTCTACATCCCACTGCTCTTGATGAGGGGAATCTGTCCCCGCTACCTGGGCGACCCCTACAGTGGATGCGACTCCAAATGCCATAAGCGCAGCATCCTTTGCCGCTTGGTCCGCTAAAGCATTTCCTGTTGGCTGTCATGTCACTTCCCCTTGCATGCCTTTTTACCTTCAAGATGGCAACTTCTGCTGGTTTCTGAAAAGCCTCAAATAGCCACTCTATGAGTTTTGCATGTCTCACTGGCTTCCCTGCACTAGTCAGAAAGTTCTGTGCTTTCCAGATAGGCCCAAAATTGTGGGCTATTCCAAATGCATATCTGCTGTCAGTGTAGATGTTTCCCCTTTGATTCTCTAGGAGATGACATGCTTTGACTACAGCATACAACTCCGCTTCCTGTGCTGACATCTGGGGTTTCAATGCTTCCTGATGTAAAATGGTGTCTGTAGTGGTTGCAGCAAACCCTGTGTGTGGCTGACCATCATCAGTGTAAAATCTGGAACCATCTACGAATAAGTGTGTGTCACAATCTGATAAAGGCTCATCTTTTGCTGGTGTGACAGAGGCCCTTTCTACCTCCATAAGAGCCATACAATCGTGAGAAAAACTCTCAGGTTCTACATCAGTACCATTTGTTGCATCTTCTTCATCAATTATAGGAAGAAGTGTAGCCGGATTTAAAGTAACACATCGTTTGATTGTTAACTTCGATGGAGCAAAAAGAGCAGACTGGTACTTGTCAAATCTACTGGCAGACACTTGTCTAGTATTTACTTGATTCATGATTTCCTGTACTGCATGTGGCACATACAGGATCAGAGCAGAATCTAGTACAAGCTCCGTTACTTTGTCTAGCAGCAAAATGCAGGCTGCTATGGCTCGCATACAACTGGGGGAGCCTTTGATGACAGGGTCTAATGAGGCTGATACATACATCACAGGCCTCCGTTTGTCTCCATGTAGCTGGGTGAGTACACCTGCAGCAAATCCATTGACTTCATGACAGAACAACGAGAAAGTCTTAGTATAGTCAGGAAGTCCAATGGCGGGAGCTTCAGCCAAAATTTTAATAAGCTCCTTCATCTGCAATTCATTATCCCATGTGAGAGTGAAAGGGTTTCTAGTGGTAGCCTCATATAGAGGAGCCATACGTTCTGATGCATTTGGAATCCAGTCCCTACAATATCCCACTAACCCCAGGAAGGCACGTAGTTGCCAGACATTTCTTGGCTTTTCAAAGTTTTGTAGAGTTTTAACTTGATCTGGGGTTAGGTGACGGATTCCATGTGAAATGCAGTGACCCAGGAAGATCACTTTCTCTTGGCAGTATTGTAGCTTATCTTTGCTAACTTTGTTGTTACTGTTATAGAGAAACATGAGAAGGTTTACTGTTTCTCTGCTACAAATGTCCTTTGTATCAGAACAAATAAGCAAATCGTCTATGTACTGAAGCAAAACTGTGTTTGGGTGTAAGGGGGACCATTGGTCCAATACTTGCTTTAACGCAGTATTATATTCAGAGGGGCTACTCACACAGCCTTGGGGCAATCTTGTCCATGCTAACTTTTGGGCATCATGGGTAAATGAAAAAAGGTGCCAGCAATCTGGGTGCAGGGGCACCGAAAAGAAAGCATTTGCAAGATCAATCACTGTAAAGCAGGTGCTGGATGCAGGTATTCCACTTAGTAAAGTGCGGGGGTTGGGCACGATCAGGGTATCTGCCTCTATTATATTGTTAATGGCTCTCAAATCATGCACCATGCGATATGTCACCTGCCCACCCTTCTTGTCTGGCTTCTTTGCAATTGGGAACAGGGGTGTATTGACCTGGGACTTAATTGGTACAACAACCCCTGCTGCTTTCAGTTGAGTGATTTGATCCTTTATCCCCTCAGTCTGAGCAATACTCAGTGGGTACTGTTTAATCTGTGGGAGATGGGCTCCTGGTTTAATTTTCATCATGACTGGGGAGCAATCCAGCAGACCTACATGATATTTGCTGGTGGCCCATAATTCAGCGGGAATCACTTTCAATTCTGGTGGAAATGGCAGAGTGGAGTCTTGGATTAAAAATACTCCACAGGCAGAATTTAAAACTTCTCCTGACAGACTACTGACCACTTGGACTCCTGTAGGAGTGTAGTCAATGTTTGCTAAAATTTGGTTCAAAATGTCAGTTCCCAAAAGATTGGTAGGAACTGTGTCTGAAACTAACACTTTAGTGTCAATTTCTGTTTGCTGTCCTAGCCTGAGTTTAAGTGGCTTGGACTCAACCAAATCAGTAGAGGTCCCGTTTAGGCCAACACCAGAGATGACATTTGTAGATAATAATCCTGGAGGTAAGTCCTCTATATTAAAAACACTTCGGCTTGCACCAGTATCAATTAAACAGGTTAATTCTGTTTCTCCTCCAGGATAGGGGAGTTCTTGTAAAAATACTTTTACTCTGGCCTCGGGACCATTGTCTCCCCTATTTAACATGATTGATACTGGCATGCCATTTTCCTATGCCTGATCCACTGCTTTTGGCAGAGAACTGGGATCAGCATGAGGGGCCTCTAAGCTCTTTTCTAGTCTACGGTCAGGAAGATGGCAGAATTTGGCTATGTGTCCTTCCCCATCACAATTGTAGCATATAATTGGTCCCCGATTGCCATGATTTCTGAAATTGCCTTTGCCTCTTCCTCTTCCTCTTCCTCTCTGCTTCCCCATGTACATTACCTTGGGTTTGCTGTCTTTTTGGTTAATCCTGTTTTCTATGGACAACAGGATAGGCAGGACGTCTCGAATAGACATATTGCCTGCCTCAGGCCTTGCTGTGAACAACTTTTCTTTCAACTGGGGTATTAAACCATCAAGAAACCTTTGTTTCACCAGTTGTGTAGATGGACTTGCAGTTTCTACCGCCTTCTCTTCCTCTATTTTAATGCCTGCTTCCTCAGCCATATCACTTAACCGCCTCCAATAAGCCCCTGCGGCTTCCTCCTTCCCTTGCTTAGCATTCATAAATTCAGTATGTCTGGTTGTTCATATATTTGGGGCAATTTTTCCTTCAATTTCTCACAAACCTCCCATCCACTAACCATCTTACCTAGATTTTTGACGTCTACACCACATTCTTTAAGTATATAGCCAGACATGTTGCTTCCCACTGCTTTAATTAAAAGCTGATGAATGTCAGTAGCAGAAGCCTCATATGCTTCCTGTGCAGCACTAAGTTTGTTTGAAAACCCAATTGGATTCTTTCTAGGATCTCCCAATCCCTCTAAGATGGCTCTCATATCTTGGGGACTAAAAGGTACATGCCATTTAATTTGAGACTTACTGTCAACAGCATCACCTTCAAAAACTATTTGGGTTCTGACAGGATAAACTGCAACAGATTTCTCTATGCCAGGGGCAGAAGGGCTGGCATCTCCCTTCCTTCTCTCTTCATCTTGCTGCCACAATTTGGAAATTATGGTTTGCTCTGGAAGTTCAGACTCTATCTCTCTTTCTCTGGCCAAAGCCTTAGGTTCAGAGAGATCTAGGTTTGCATATGTGCCTTTTGATTTATGCCAATCATCTGTTTCTAGGATACGAGCCAAATCCCTCTTTGTAGGTTGATATGGGGCTGTTAAACCTCTGCTCTCTACTATATTACATAGCTCATCTTTTGTGTGTTCCATGTAATCTAATTCTTTTGCTTTTGTGCGTGGACCCCTTAAAGCCAAACTGGCAGTCACATAAGGTGGGGGGTCCTCCTCTACAGAGTCTTCTGGCCAAACGTAGTAAATTTGGGCAGTACTTTTATTAAATATCTCCGTCAAGCCAGTTTGATTTGCTACTTTAGCTTCTGTCTCCTATGTGCAAGCTATTCTCCACGTTCCTTTACTGCACAGTAGTGGGCCATAATCGTGCAGAAAAGTTTGCCATACTTTTAAATCAAAAGTCCCTTCAGATTTTAAAGGTTTAGCTGTTCCCTTTGTCCATTCTACCCATTTATCTAGGGGCTCACTATAGGCAGAACCGTTCGTTCGGTTCATATATTCTCTAGCGCTCATCTTGCGCTGGGCATTTTCTGAAGGCCTCTCTCCCTTCATTCCCTTAATTAATTTAATGCCCATAATAACTGGCCAGTCTTCTCTCTTCTCTACTTGTGCCTATACCCTCTTGCCTCTAAAACAAATAGTACAGCAAATCTGCAGATTTACAAGAATAGTCTCCACTTATCTACGTGGATAGAAGGGGTTTATGACAAAAGACAAAACACTCATTAAGAGACCCTCCTCGTCTCTTCTCTGTGAGTTTTATCTGACCCTACCATGCGCCTCTGACCCAGGTTGCCCACAAGGAGTCAACGCAAGGAACTGCAGAGGATTTTCCCTATCCACACACAGTCCAACCCGTGAAGGGGGACACAAACACATTCACACACACACGTTACCCAACCAGAAAGGTCCGAGAGTGGTCTGGTTTCCTTGAGAACCTACAGATAGGATACATAGGAAAAGGCAGAAATATAGCAAGCTTAAGGGCAGCTTACCTAGCCAGCATTTGAGGTCTGCGTTTCCCGATGATCCCGATCGAAGCGCGGTTCCTTCTGGAGACTCTGCCAAACTCCTGTTATGGCTCGCCAAGACTGATATGACTGATTTCTGATTGGGACTCTAAAACAAAGTTAATACTGCAGCTGCAGGAACAGATTCACAGGACTCAATCACTGTGTTTAAAATGTCCGTTCAGTAAAAAATGTATTATTACATGTTATTTTATACATAGATAAGAAAGGGGTGGTGTGAGATGTTATTAAAAACTAACAAATAGCAATATGTTATTAAAAGCTAACAAATAGAAATATATTATTAAAAACTAGCAAATAGAACAATTGCAAAAGTAAAACCTTGAAAAGGGAGGGGGGAGTAGAGAGCGTTTAGTAGGAGAAATGTCTGTGTGTTAGGTGAAGGTTACAGAACACATTTCAACAGTGAGAACAAAATGGATTCTCTTGTGCTTAAATGAACAGTACAGTGAATGTCCATGTCAACCCATTTACTGTGAACCAAAAACACCTGGTGTGACAGTCCACTTTGATGTCCCAGTTGCTTGTAAAGGTACTTTGCCCGTACCTCTTATAGATTACCTTCGTTTAGGATGATGATTGTTCCACTTCTCTCAGGAACCCTCCGTCAGTTCCTTTTTGTTACTGAACGTATGACACTGCTGCTGTCCGTGTGCAGAATAACCAGGCAAGCCTGAATGTGAGGCAACAGCGCAGTTAGTGCTATCCTAAATGGACGGATTTCCTGACTACCCCATCTGGGAACTCCCCCTTCCTTGCGTTCTAAGATGACTGTAGTTGGAACTCTACTTTGTAGCACTGGAATAGGTGGTGACAGTAATCAAGGGTAACAGACCTAATGGACAAGATTGAGTGAGGGTCCCCTGAAGCACCCATCACCAGAGGATCCAGTGTATCTCATGAGAAACACTTTGAATTGTTTCAGGTGCTGTCTTCTCTGTTGCTAACAGGAAATTTTTTTGGAACATCCAGAGAGGCCAGTGTGCCGAGGGTAGCACAGGAATTCAAAACACTATTGTCTCCAGGAGACCCATGCTTTGAGATACTGACATCACTGACAAAGATACCAGCTTCTGAAGACTCTCTTTGCTGCTTGGCCAGTTCTGGAGAGGAAAAGTACTCACTTGAGTTTCAAACTGGGTGTCATAAACCAGATGTGACCAGAACTGTGTGACTGCGACAGAGTGAACCAGACATAAATAGGTGAAAGTAAGTTTATTAAGGAAAATGCATATGTGAACACACTACCAATACAGAGTGAACAACCAAACAATTAGTGATATAAAACCAATCAGCATATGTAGCAAGAGGGAGTACCAGAATCATAGTCAAGCCAGGCCGGGGTCATAAACAAGGAATCAGTAGCTGGGAAGGGAGATAAACAGGACAAGAGAGCATGGATGGATACAGGAGGGATGGGTCAGGTACAAGGCTCAGAGTCCAGAGTTCAGGTAACGGACAGGAAACAGGATCAACAGGTTCCAGGAATCAGGCTTCAGGTTCAGGCTACAGGATCAGGAATCAGAGTAACAGGATACAGGTCAGGGCTCAAGGACAATACCAGGGCAACATAAGTCTGCAATTTCTGGGTATTTATACTGCAGCTCTGCTAATTAAGGTCAGGTGATACCTGTCTGCAGAGGGGAATACCTGCTCCATACTGCCAGGATTCCTCCGCTGGTGGACGCCAGTACTGCGGCCCAAAGGTGACAGAATACTTGCAGGAAAGAGCAGCTCCGTACTGCCAGGAGACACCTGCTGGTGGACCTCAATACTGCACGCCAAATGATCGATATTACCAGCGGAGAAGACCTTTCCTGACAGTACCCCCCCTCGAAGGAGCAACCTCCGGACGCGCCAACTAGCCGTTGCTGGGGAAACTCCATGGTGTCCAGCTGAGCAGCAAGCAGTGGCACATCAGGCTGGGCAGCGGACAGGAACACTCCAGGCTGGGCAGCGGACAGGAACACTCCAAGCTGGGCAGCGGACAGGAACACTCCAAGCTGGGCAGCGGACAGGAACACTCCAAGCTGGGCAGCGGACAGGAACACTCCAAGCTGGGCAGCAGGCATGGGCACTTCAAGCTGGGCAGCAGGCATGGGCACTTCAAGCTGGGCAGCAGGCATGGGCACTTCAAGCTGGGCAGCAGGCATGGGCACTTCAAGCTGGGCAGCAGGCATGGGCACTTCAAGCTGGAGAGCTGACTCCTCAGGCTGGGCAGCGGGCTCATCAAGCTGGGCAGCGGGCTCATCAAGCTGGGCAGCGGGCTCATTAAGCTGGAGAGCAGGCACTGGCACCTCAGGCTGGAACACTGGCACATCAGGCTGGAAAGCAGGCACCGAGATGTCAGGCTGGAAAGCGGGCACCGAGACGTCAGGCTGGAAGACGGGCACCGAGACGTCAGGCTGGAAGGCGGGCACCGAGACGTCAGGCTGGAAGGCGGGCACCGAGGCATCAGGCTGGAAGGCGGACACCGAGATGTCAGGCTGGAAGGCGGGCACCGAGACGTCAGGCTGGAAGGCAGGCACCGAGATGTCAGGCTGGAAGGCAGGGACCGAGACGTCAGGCTGGAAGGCAGGCACCAAGACGTCAGGCTGGGAGGCAGGCACCGAGACATCAGGCTGGAAGGCAGGCACCGAGACATCAGGCTGGAAGGCAGGCACCGTGACATTAGGCTGGAGGGCTGACACATCTGACTGGAAGGTAGGCATGTCAGGCTGGAAGACAGGTACATCAGGCTGGAAGGCAGGCACCGAGACATCAGACAGGAAAGTGGAGACATCAGGCTGGAAGGCAGGCACCGAGACATCAGGCTGGAAGGCAGGCACCGAGACATCAGCCTGGAAGGCAGGCACCGAGACATCAGGCTGGAAGGCAGGCACTGGGATGTCAGACTGGGTTGGATTAGCTGGTGCGGAGGCAGGTTGGGTTACTGGCAGGATCGTCTTGGTTGGAAAAAACTTTCATTTTTTCTTTGGCTTAGCCACTGAAGCTCTGTAGGTGAGGGGTGCAGCAGACTGGAAAGGAGGATTGGGATATGGCAGAGAAGAGGCAACAGTAGCTGGGGGAAGTTCTTGTGGGTTTGTAGGCGGCTGAGAAGAGGCAGGTGGGTTGAATGCAGGATAGGTACAGGGAGCAGAGACTGGATATGAGTATTTGGTTGGCAGCAGCATATACTGAGCTGCAACTGCGGTTGACATGGGTGATGGGGAAACATACATTTGGGTAGGCTGGTGTTTGGTGGCAGAGGTGGTTTGTTTGGCTGGAGCTGCTTGCATCATGTCAGACCATGCTGAAAGTATAGGTTGCACAAACTGCGCATTTAAATCTCCCTGTCTAACAAAAGACTGAGCAGACACAATGCACTCCGCAATCACCTGTGGGGAACAGGTTGAATAGTGCTCACAAAAATCGGCTGGATCATCTTCAAAAAGCCACACTAGGGATACAACCTGATTCATATCAAAAGAAGGAGTGAGATCATCACGGCCCTCTGGAATACAGGGCAGGGCCAGCTCAGTACATAGCTTGATCAAAGGCTGCACCTCCCCAAACAATATATAACCCTGATCGACCAGGGAGTGAGCCAAACGTATAGTGGCAAACAACTGGTCACTAGACCATCCTTTCAAAGCCTGGCGGCAATAATCACCACTTTCAGATGCCAGCAGAGAAAAATAAATAACCTCATCGGCATTCATGTTTGTAACCAACTGAATCAAAATGGTTCCCCTGTGCAGCCACTTCTGGTCAGGGATGGCCCTGGTATTCTGTTATAAACCAGATGTGACCAGAACTGTGTGACTGCGACAGAGTGAACCAGACATAAATAGGTGAAAGTTAGTTTATTAAGGAAAATGCATATGTGAACACACCACCAATACAGAGTGACCAACCAAACAATTAGTTATATAAAACCAACCAGCATATGTAGTAGAGGGAGTACCAGAATCGTAGTCAATCCAGGCCGGGGTCATAAACAAGGAATCAGTAGCTGGAAAGGGAGATAAACAGGACAAGAGAGGATGGATGGATCACAGGAGGGACGGATCAGGTACAAGGCTCAGAGTCCAGAGTCCAGAGTTCAGGTAACGGACAGGAAACAGGATCAACAGATTCCAGGAATCAGGCTTCAGGATCAGGAATCAGAGTAACAGGATACAGGTCAGGGCTCAAGGACAATACCAGGGCAACATAAGTCTGCAATTGCTGGGTATTTATACTGCAGCTCTGCTAATTAAGGTCAGGTGATACCTGTCTGCAGAGGGGAATACCTGCTCCATACTGCCAGGATTCCTCCGCTGGTGGACGCCAGTACTGCGGCCCAAAGGTGACAGAATACTTGCAGGAAAGAGCAGCTCCGAACTGCCAGGAGACACCTGCTGGTGGACCTCAATACTGCACGCCAAATGATCGATATTACCAGCTGAGAAGACCTTTCCTGACACTGGGTCCCCGTATTGATGGCTTGTTGGGTTGACTCCAACAGTCTTGACACCTCCCAACCAGCCAAAACTTCCCAGTCTGGTCAGAAGAATCTTCTTTTGAGAATGCCATCTAAGTAGTGATGGATTCAAAGCCTCCCCCACTTCCATTTTCTCAGAGGAGCTACCATGAGATTAGGACCCTCATAAAGGTCATTGGTGAGGTGGAGAGTCCTGAAAGGAAGGCAAATAAACTGAAAATCCTGGGTGATGGTGGCCTCAAGATTCTGGGTCCCAACTCTATTGTACTTGCCACAAAGTCCTGCGATCACTGGCTTACAAGCGCCCCCTGCCTTTTTGGCATTAAGAAGACACTGCGAAAAGAAGCTGAATCTTCCCTAGGAAGAATACCACTCTTGACCAGATGCATAATGGTAGCGTCCACACCTTTGCAGTAGAGTGCATTGCTGTAATGTGCAGTTGTACCTAATCCAGAGTGCGGACCCTCTGCCTCAAATCCAGGAACCAGATCATATGAAAGCTTGCATCAGTTCTCAAGGAAACCACAAAAGGAGGAGCAAAAACAAAAAATTACCAAAGAAAAACCTCATACAGCCTAAATCAAGAAAAGAAATACAGGGTTAAGGCCACAGGAATAATGGGAAGGGAGAGGGAAAAGGATAGCATAAATTAAATGCTGACCAAAAACAGAGAAACACACAGCACTGACTCCAGCATTCAAGCACCAGGTCAGGTGAACCACCAGAGGTGTAGCATCTTTAGTTAGAGAACTCCTCAGGCCCGAAAGACCTCCTGAAGGAGCTCCCTGACTTATTGGTGCATTTAACAAGTCGGTAAGTAAGGGTTTTATCTCAGCATCACGCTCTTACAGGTGTAGATCTTGAGGTCAAAAGGGAGAATGGGATGGATCTCTCATTAGTTCCTTTTAACGATTTAAAGTGGCCCTGTGGGTGAAGATAGGGGCAGAGCTATAACATATGTATGCTGCTATGTTAGCATCAGAAAATTTGAATTTCCCCTTGCTGAGGTAAATGCTTCCTGATGGGCGTGATGACGTTAATAGGCATTTCATCACAATCACATGACTTCCTCAAAAGGTTTAACAATGTGGCTATACATGCAGTAATGGAGATGTGGGAGTCTCAGGCTTAAGGGGACATACTGTACAGCCATATACACACTATTGCTTTTTAAGGAGTGCACTACTTTTCTTAGTGCACATTATTTGTCAGTACAATATATTACATGCATTTTAATAAAGTTTATTGCTTTTAATGGTATTACACTATCAAAGCACCCTTTCTTTATTTTTGAGAGAGAACCCCACGCGGAGTAAGCATCTTGGAGTGAACCCCCTTACAGGGCAATGCATATTTGACCTATTTCAATAGGTCCACCTTTTAAGGTGAGCGCAGTGTGTGAATTGTGGTGGGACACCCTTTTATTTTCTTCACACGTATTCTGAACAAGAGCACTGGAGTGGCACAGTGTCATTTTTTATAGAGATACTCACATTGGACTTTTGATTATATTATTGGAGTGCTTATCCCATATGGCCTTTTCATACACTTTCACAAATGCATTATGTTCAACGCACTTTTATATATGATGAAATTTATATGTATTGTGTTTTTCTCAGTTTAATATTCATATCATGCATTTGATTATGTTTTGAACTATTTCACTCGATTTCACATTGATTTATCATTCATTCGTTTTTACGTGCATTTTTGTAGTTTACACAGAGGCACTATTTATATATTTTACAGTATATATCATTTATCACAGATGTTTTATTTCTGTCTAAATTGGTCATTTTTGCATGTTGTTATGTATTGAGGTCAAAGATTGATGTTATATATATATTTTGTTGTTGCACGACACTTGTTCTTGTTATTATTTATTATTCAAGTGGTGTAGGAATTACAGATTTCAGTGTCAGCCGCAATGTTTTATTTTTATTTTCAACTTTACTGGTTTGTGTAGAAGATTTTCCCATTCATTTCCATGTAGAAGTGATACAAGCAGCTGTGGTGGGCTGTTTCCCCCACAACTGTGTGACCATGTTTACCAGGCTCCGCTGTCCCACCTGAAGGCCCGGTGCAGTCATGGCGAGTGATGCTGACGTCCGGAGCTCAATAGACATCTGTCCACTGAGCTTCCCTCCTGTGCACAGACCAGGAAGTGACATGTATGACATCACTTCCTGATCCTGAGCTGTCAAAGCTGTCAATCACCAGATCAGTGACCAAGGAAGCACCTGATGGAACACAATCTGTGTTCTATTAGCTACAGAGAGGTACAGGGGAGACATATAGGGTCAAATAGACCCTGAATGTTTCATACAGAGAACGTGTCACCTATATGCTATTACATGGTGGCTATTGGTCCCCTATCTGATAGCAATAAGGTCATGAAAAAAAGTTTTAAACATTTAAAGAGACACAAAAAAAAATGTGCCTATGCCTACGTAGGAAAACAGCGATTGCCTTAAACATGTTAAATATCATCACGCACACTGGAGTGAGTGCAATAATTCTAGCACTTCTTGCGTAATTCTAAACTAATAACCTGTAGGGGCTTTTAAAGTGTTGCCTATGAAAAAAATATTGGGTACTGAAGTTTTAAACCGCTTCACGGGTGCACGCAATTTTAAGGTTTGACATGTTGGGTATCGATTTACTTGGCACAACCTCATTTTTTATATTCTACCAAAAATGAGGTCATATATTTCAGTTATGTGCCCAAAAGTTCACTTTAGTGTATTTTTTACTGAAATGTACATTTGCCTGTGTAGACAAAAATCCTTGGACTGGCCCTAATTATGGGAGTACCTAATGTAAAAAACAAACAAAATAAAAATAGTAAAGTCCCCCAGAAATACTACTTCTATATATGACGCCCAACTCCCACTAAATATGGGCCCAGATGGACGAAAGATAAGGGGTCCATCTGAACACCCAAACAACCAAAGTTCACTTTGAACCTAGGTTCAGACCAAACCATTGCCTCACCCCTACTTATGAATGCAGTGCTGGTTAAAGTTCCAAAAAAGAATGGTGTCCTGTAGGTCCTCTAGATATACTTTAATTGCTCCTCTGCCTGCTGCTTATACTCATCTGCTATTTGCTTCTCTCTTGCTCCGTTCACTTGCCAGAACAAAAAAAATACCAAGATCGTCTGAATCATTCAGGTCCACCCCTATGAATTTTGCCCAATGGGCTTCCTCAGGAGTACAAAATGCATATGGGTGGCCTTGAACGATTCTGCCATCACCTTTGCCTTACTGTGGTTTAGGCTGAACTAGTGTGGATTGTGAGCCAGCTCCTATGACAGGTGGAGTGGCCACAAACTCTACAGTGAATTGAGCCTGACTGTCTGTGCTGATTACATACAGGCACCAATAAATGTGAGTGTATTACTTGTTTTTATGTTTTAAATAAAATTTTTCTCCGGTTTTATGTGATGAGTACTTCCTTGCTTTCTTCTCATCCTGTGAATTGAATATAGGTCTGAGGGCATTGAGAGCACACCCCATTTCCTACAATGCATGTTTGACATTTGTTGTGAGGGTCCAACCCTTCTATTTAGGGCAGGGACAAGGGGCTGACAGGAGGGGTAGCTGCCCTGGGCACTGTGGTATCATGTGAGGTGGGGGGACACCACAAGGAGATGGGGGGAGGGGATATGTGTTGGGAGAGGGATTTTGAGGGGCAGCAGGGGGTAAGAATTGTTCTAGGAGGGGAAATTTGGGCTGTGTGCTAGGAGTGGTGATGTAGGGGATTTGTGTTGGGAAGGGAGTTGAGGGAAGAGGATTAGTGCTAGGAAGGGGTTTTTGGGGGTTTTGTGCTAGAAGAGGTCATATGGCGGGGGGGGGGTTGTGCTAGGAGGAGAATTTGGGTTTTTTTTGTTGCCCAAAAGGGGAAGCTCCACTTGTCTGCCTCCTTCCCCCCTCCAGTGCCACATTTGGCACCTTTTGGGGGGGAGCGGGTACCTGGTTTTGAAGTTCACCCCCCCTCTTTCCCCCCACAGCCAGCCCATTCACAAAGCACAGTGCGCACCTGAAAACACATTCTGCTACCCGGTGTGACGATACCACATGTGTGGAGCCCAAACTCTTAGGAGCACCTTCAGGCTTTCTAGGAGCATAAATTACACATCCAATTTCCTGAATACCTATCACATTTTTGGAGGGCCTAGAGCACCTGGACAGTAGAGACACACACAAAATTACCCCATTTTGGAGAGTAAATATGCCAAAGTAATTTTAAGAGGCATTGGGATTCTTTTGAAGACTTCTTTTTTTTTGCCACATGATTTTGGAAAATGGGGAAAGAAAATAATTTTTTTTTTTTTTTTTTTACAACGTTGTGAATTTAATAAAATATTTCTCACACATAGCATGGACACATTCTGCTACTCCTCCTAAGGAGTAAGGGAATATCACATGTGTGAGACTTTTTCACAGTCTAGCCTCACAGAGGGGCCCGATATTCAAGAAGCACCTAACCACTTCCAGTTCTGGCCAATTCTGACGTTCCTCCCCTACATGAATAAAACATCATTTTTTGCTAGAAAACTACTTAGAATCCCCAAACATTATATATTTTTTTAAGCAGAGTCCCTAGAGAATAAAATGTTGGGTGTTGCATATTTTTATGTATTTAGATAGTATTTGTGCAGTAGCTTTTCAAAGGCAAATTTTTGGGGAAAAATACACTTTAATGAATTGCAGTGCACAAAAACACAATATAATACCCACTTTTTGGGTAAAATATAAAAGATTATGTTAGGCTGATTAAGCTCTTTAGTGGCTATTTAGCCGCTCAGATTACTTTTACCAGCTTCAGAATTGCTGATACCAGTATGTCCCTGGACAGGAAGCGGCTAAGGTGTTTTAGGGGCATAAATTATGCATCTAATATCCTGGCTATCTATTAAATTGGAGGCCCTGGAGAACCAGGACAGTAGAAACACTTGGGGACACTGATTCTGTTGACAATGGTACTGATATGGCAACAATCAGGACACTGTTAGGGCAGTGATCAGGACGCTGGAATGGTGTATAGTGGTGATCAGGATGCTGGCATGGCATATGATGATGATCAGGATGCTGATATGGCAAATGGTGATGATCAGGACACTGGTATGGTGTATGGCAGTGATCAGGATGCTGGTATGAAATGGCGGTGATCAGGAGGCTGGTATGGTGTATGCCAATGATCAGGAAACTAGTATGATGTGTGGTGGTGATCAGGGCACTGGTATGGTGAACAGAGGTGATCATGACGCTGGTAGGATTTATGGCAGTGTGTAGGAAGCTGATATGAGGTTTGGTGGTGATCAGAAGGCTGGTATTGTGTATGGTGGTGATCAAGACACTGGTATAGCATATGGTAGTGATCAGGATGCTTGTATGGCATATGGCGGTGATCAGGATACTTTGAAGGCATATGGTGGTGATCAGGACACTGATATGGCATATGACGGTGATCAAGATGCTGGTTTGACGTGGCGGTTATCAGAAGACTGGTATGGTGTATGGTGGTGATCAGGGCGCTGGTATGGCAAACGGCAGTGATCATGGTGCTGGTATGGCATATAGCAGTAATTAGGATGCTGGTATGGGGTATGATGGTATTCAAAACACTTGTATGCCGGTGATCAGG
Source organism: Lithobates clamitans (assembly GCA_037952925.1). Lineage (NCBI taxonomy): Eukaryota > Metazoa > Chordata > Amphibia > Anura > Ranidae > Lithobates > Lithobates clamitans. The sequence goes on from JBBGZY010001544.1 coordinate 2,236,622, forward strand.
CTGTTGATATGCTGTATGGTGTATAGCTGTGTTACTGTGAGCACTGGTGACACTGGGACAGGTGACAGTGGGTGGCTACACTCTTTTATGTTATTACACTTGGGGCAGTGATCAGGGACACTGGGGAAGGATGGCACTGCAGTGTGTGACAGGCTGCTTTTCATTCACAGGCTGCAGCAACAGTTATCTCTGCTCTCACACCTGATCTCTGTGAGAGCAGGGAGAACCAATGTTTACATCCAGTTTCTTATGTTTACCATGTGATTGCTGTGATTGTACAAGACCACATGATCTCCCAGACACAGCAATAATGTGATCCACTGTGTCCAGGGGACACACTGTTCACCGGGCTCCCAGGTGCATGCTTAGGGAGTAGCGCACGAGTCTCTGATGCAGGGTGATGTACGGGAAGTCAGTCCTCATCAGCACTGCTCCTATACTGCCGTTTATGTGCAGTGAGCGGATGGGAAGCAGATAATGAGTGATTAAGACAACAGTTTTTTTTTTTTTACTTATCATAAAATCCCTTTCTTTTAATTTATTAAGGGACACACGTCCTGCCCCTCTGTTTTATGAGTACTCCGACTACTGCTTTTTTTAAAAAAACAAAGCATTTTTGGAGTGGAAGCGTTATACTGACTTTTTTGTTGTTACTAGCATCTAATTCTCTTGTGGGTGGCAATATACAGTGATACCTCGGTTCATGAACTTAATTCGTTCCACGATTCTGGTCGCGAACCAAATTGGTCATGAACCGAGGCAAATTTTCCCATAGGGTTCAATGTAAATCAGGTTAATCGTTCTGAACTTTTATTTTTGTTTTTGAACCACAAAAATATGAAACAAAGTACAGTAAGGTATGAAGAGAGAGAACTCTAACCTTGCTTGACTTCTAGCACGGAGGAACATTCTTGTCACCTTCATTACCGCTCTCCACTTTCTTGTCACCTTCATTACTGCTTTGCATATTCTTGTCACCTTCATTACCGCTCTGCACTTTCTTGTCAACAATATGCTTGCTCTGAACAGTATTGTCACATTCATTACTGTTCCACACTTTCTTCTTACCACCATGCTTGCTCTAAATTTTTGGAGCCATACTGGATGTGCGAAAAAAAAAAGAATGGCAAATCTGTGCTTTAAAAGTGCCACATCCAATATTTAAAGCGAAAGAAGAGGGGGTTCCCCTAAATGGACTTTTTAGGCGACTGATAATATTCTAATAAGCATATACAAGAGTAATATAATAACAACAATTTTTATTGATAATTGAACATGATTAAAATAAAGTGAAACATATATTCGTCACAATACAGTTCATTGCTATCACCATAAATGAGGGATTTTGTGTGAAGAGACCTCCTTACACCCGTTTACAACGCGTTTCGGGGTACAGTATAATCCTTCTTCAGGGGTGCAGAGGAAGGAGGAATTCATATAAAGTTGAATGGTGAAATAGTTTTCAATGTTACATTATAACAACATTAAAAATGCAGACAGATAGCACGGAACAACTTTGCCGGTGGGGAGTGCTCTCTCAAGGCAAAAGGGCATCAGATAGGTCTGAAACACAGACTTGATATTACTAACATTCAGGGGGCAGAAACTTCTCTACATTCCTAGGCAGCAGATGGCTAGAAGAATATACTGAGGCCGTACATGGAAATCCTAGTATGGAAAATTTGCTGGTGAGGCTAACAACCAAGCGAAGTGGAGAGCCAATATCAGCAACTTGATTGTAGGTAAGGTGAAAAAGCCGGCCGCACATCCCAACAACCAGCAGATAAGTGCTGGCTGGATGTTAGTAATATCAAGTCTGTGTTTTAGACCTATCTGATGCCCTTTTGCCTTGAGAGAGCACTCCCCACTGGCAAAGTTGTTCCGTGCTATCTGTCTGCACTTTTAAAGTTGTTATAATGAAACATTGAAAACTATTTGACCATTCAACTTTATATGAATTCCTCCTTCCTCTGCACCCCTGAAGAAGGATTATACTGTACCCCGAAACACGTTGGGTGTAAGGAGGTCTCTTCAAAAAAAACCCTTGTTTATGGTGATAGCAATGAACTGTATTGTGATGAATCAATGTTTCATACTGGATGTACAGTACAGTATGTGATAAAAAGCACACAAAAAAGCTTTACAGCAAGTGTGCACAGGGATGTACAGTACAGTACAGTACAGTACTGTACAGTATGTGCTAAAAAGCACACCAAAAAGCTTCTCAATACTGTAAGTGTATTCACAGTACACTTTCAGTGTCTCTCTGTGACCGTGATCTCACCTCCAGGAAGTCGCAACCATGTGTCAGAACAGGGAAGAAGGCCGCAGCTCGTGTTCGTGAATTGAAGCGGAGTTCGCGTTCTGAAGCAAATTTTTGTAAACTCTTCTGTTCGCGAACTCAGTTGTTCGTGAACAGAAGCGCTAGTAAACCGAGGTATAATCTCATACATGTCAGAATTTCTTCTACTCTTGTACCCTAATGTAGAACTATAGGGGAAACTTTTTTTTGCATTCTGTGACCCATTGGGGAGATTTAACTTCACTTTGTGTTCATAGCCAAAACAGAACGTGAGAGGAAATCCCTGTGAATTAAAGTAGAAGTCCAGCCTGAGCTCGTTTGGCTGGGCTTCTCCTATGGGTCACAGGAGTGCAATTCGTTGCACTCCTGTGACCTGCTGAAGTCCGCTCTCTGCTGACGTCACCAAATTCAGTCCAGACAAGGCGTCATCATGACTCTGGAAGTCTGGATCCGCCAGGTGCCTGGACTGATGGCAGTGCTGAGCGCTGAGCGCTGAGCGCTGAGATGGCCGCTCCCCGCCCTTCCACAGCTCAGTGCTCCAGTAAGCGTGGAGGAGCAGAGCGGGAGAGCTGCTGATTGACAGTCAGCAGCTCTCCGCTCGGGGAGCTGTGAGAACCGAGCCACCGGCGGTGTTTGGTGGCTCGGTTCTCAGTGAAGAGGCGGCGGGGGACAGATGCAGTATCGGTCTGATGCTGCATTCACCTAGGTAAGTATAAAACAACCAAAAAAAACAAACCCATACTTCGCCTTAAAGAAGTCGTTGTAAACACTCACGTATGCCCAGTGAAGTGAACAGCCTCAGATGATACCCAGAGATTGAACAAATCTTCATACATAGGCTTTATTTGTTTATCTGCTGCCCTCACTTCCCTACACCCCCTCAAAAGGGAATTGTGTTAAAATCCTTCTCCATCTGTTAGTATCACAAAGAAAAGGGCAGAGAGGCTCCAATTATAGTGTATGAGAGCTGATTGGAGGAAAGGAACACAACCCCTTCACACAGCAGAAGAACTGTGTTGTGAATAGACAAGCTGCATGCTGAGCTCCCCCCCCCCCCCTTCCCGACACAAACGAAGCAACAGAGAGAAACAACACTTAGAGCTTTGGAGAAAGATAAAAAAACACTACAGATACTGTATATGTGCTTTGCTCATATTTCATGACTGTGGCCCCCCAGATCATCAGAAATAGTGTCCCCATTGAAATATTTCCCTTATATTATTTTTTTGGAGAGAACCAAAAATTTGGGGTTTTCTTTTACTTTCACTTTCACCAATAATGGTAAACAGGACAAATATAGAGGGTCGATCTCCTTAATGGGGGCACAAACAGCAATAAAAATAGGTGTTCTAATCCCTATTCGCTCTATCCAAAAAAAAATTGCCTTTTGTTATACTTTAATGAACACCATGAAAAGGATCAAAAATCCATTGCTTTATAAATAAATCTGTATTAATCAGGTGTGCACGTAACTTTTGCAGGCAGTGATTAGGGATGAGCTTCGAGCTCGAGACGAACGTGAGTTCGACTTGAACATCGGCTGTTCGATCGTTCGAGGAAGATTGAACATTATGGGCCGTTCGCGCCAAATTCGAGCCAGCTAGATCTTGCTGCAGACCGTTCCTGTTGTTCTGTTCCTAATATATTACAGGCAGGCAGTTCATTCAGTTAGCTGCAGTATATATTGGGTACTGTATCCTGTGCAGCTAGATCTCACTGCAGACCGTTCCTGTTGTTCTGTTCCCAATATACTACAGGCAGGCAATTCATTCAGTTAGCTGCAGTATATTCAGTATTGTATCCTGTGCAGCTAGATCTTGCTGCAGACCGTTCCTGTTGTTCTGTTCCTAATATACTACAGGCAGGCAGTCCATTCAGTTAGCTGCAGTATATTCAGTATACTGTATCCAGTCTAGCTAGATCTCACTGCAGACTGCTCCTGTTGTTCTGTTCCTAATATACTACAGGCAGGCAGTTCATTCAGTTAGCTGCAGTATATTCAGTACTGTATCCTGTCCAGCTAGATCTTGCTGCAGACCGTTCCTGTTGTTCTGTTCCTAATATACTACAGGCAGGCAGTTCATTCAGTTAGCTGCAGTATATATTGAGGACTGTATTCTGTGCAGCTAGATCTCACTGCAGACCGTTCCTGTTGTTCTGTTCCCAATATACTACAGGCAGGCAATTCATTCAGTTAGCTGCAGTATATTCAGTATACTGTATCCAGTTTAGCTAGATTTCGCTGCAGACTGTTCCTGTTCGGTTCCTAATATACTACAGGCAGGCAGTTCATTCAGTTAGCTGCAGTATATATTGAGAACTGTATCCTGTGCAGCTAGATCTCACTGCAGACCGTTCCTGTTGTTCTGTTCCTAATATACTACAGGCAGGAAGTTCATTCAGTTAGCTGCAGTATATTCAGTACTATATCCTGTGCAGCTAGATCTCACTGCAGACCATTCCTGTTGTTCTGTTCTTAATATACTACAGGCAGGCAGTTCATTCAGTTAGCTGCAGTATATATTAAGTACTGTATCCTGTGCAGCTAGATCTTGCTGCAGACCGTTCCTGTTGTTCTGTACCTAATATACTACAGGCAGGCAGTTCATTAATTTAGCTGCAGTATATTAAGTACTGTATCCTGTGCAGCTAGATCTCACTGCAGACCGTTCCTGTTGTTCTGTTCCTAATATACTACAGGCAGGCAGTTCATTCAGTGAGCTGCAGTCTATATTGAGTACTGTATCCTGTGCAGCTAGATCTCGCTGCAGACCGTTCCTGTTGTTCTGGTCCTAATATACTACAGGCAGGCAGTTCATTCAGTTAGCTGCAATATATATTGATTACTGTATCCTGTGCAGCTAGACCTCACTGCAGACTGTTCCTGTTGTTCTGTTCCTAATATACTACAGGCAGGAAGTTCATTCAGTTAACTGCAGTATATTTAGTATGCAGACCGTTCCTGTTGTTCTCATCATAATATACTACAGGCAGGCAGTTCATTCAGTTAGCTGCAGTATATTCAGTACTGTATCCTGTGCAGCTAGATCTCACTGCAGACCGTTCCTGTTGTTCTCTTCCTAATATACTACAGGCAGGCAGTTGATTCAGTTAGCTGCAGTATATTCAGTACTGTATCCTGTGCAGCTAGATCTCACTGCAGACCGTTCCTGTTCTCTTTCTAATATACTATAGGCCGGCAGTTGATTCAGTTAGCTGCAGTATATTCACAATCAGTATATAAATACATCCCAGCTTTGTGCAGCTACATCTCACTGCAGGCCATTCCTGGTGTACCTATTCAAATACATTACAAATAAATCAAATACAGTATGTCTGGAAGGCCAACAAGGAGAGGCAGATGCTCACAGGCAACTAAAAGAGGGCAAACAGGCTCTGTGTCTGCAGCCAACATTGCTGTGCATCCTCAGCATGTGGCTGTGGGGCACGCTTGTCCTTTTTTTCAGTAGCTGGCCATGTTGAGCCACAACATGCAGAAGAGTTGGTAGAGTGGATGACCAAGCCGTTCTCATCCTCCTCATCCTCTCTCAACCAGGCTCAAAGTACTTTGGCTGCCAATGACAGCTGCCAAAGCGGCCTCTTCCATCGGCTCAATGTCATCAGTTACTCCTTCCCTAGCCCCACCATCATGCCTTGAGGAGTCCCCCAAACTGTTCGACCACAGCGTTGGGTACATGCTGCAGGAGGATGTGCAGCATTTTGAAGGCTCCGATGATGGTACCCAGATTGAGGAAGGCAGTAATGTGAGCCCAGAGACAACAAACTGGCAGTCATGTTCCCCCAGCTGCAGCATACTGCCAAGTTTGCTCCAGTGATGAGGAGGGAGGGGATGATGAGGTCACTGACTCTACGTTGGTGCCTGATAGGGGAGAGGAGGAGGAGGAGGATGAGGAGGAGGCACATCTCCAATGAGGCAGGATGCCCTCCAGGGACCAGCTTAAGGGCAGCTAACCAATTGCATCACACCGCTGAGCTCCGTATGTGCAGGGCGCTGCTGACTCGCGTTTTTCCAAAAGTTCTTTGGTGTGGGCCTTTTTTAAAACATGTACAGCAGATCGCACCATTGCTGTTTGCAACGTATGTCTGAAGCGTATCAAGCGTGGCCAAAACAGCAGCCGCTTGGGCACCACATGCTTGACCAGACATATGTCAAACCCCCATGCAGTCCGTTGGCAAGCGTACTTAAAAGACCCACACCGAAGAACAAGGCAGACCTCTCCTTGCTCCTCATCAGCTGGGATCTCCAACCCCACTATACCTTTAGTTCTCTCAGAAACCTGCACTGAGAGGAATGAAGGTGTAGAATTAGGTGTGCCAAGTACTTGCAGGCAATCTGCTATCGCTACACCAACGTCCGATTGTAGCAGGCAAATTTCACTACCCCAGTTGCTAAACTGGTGAAAGAAATTCTGTCCCAGCCATCCACTTGCCCAGCGGCTGAATGCTAGCTTGGCTAAATTGCTAGCACTCCAACTGCTGCCTTTTCAGCTGGCAGACTCTGCCCCCTTTCGTGAATTTGTAGAATGTGCAGGTTCAGTGGCAGGTTCCCAAACACCACTTTTTTTCACGGTAGGCAATTCCGGCTCTCTACCGACATGTGGAAGGCAATGTCTTGGCCTCGCTGGACAGGGCGGTCAGCAGTAAGGTGCATATTACCGCTGACTCATAGTCCAGCAGGCATGGACAGGGACGTTACCTATCTTTCACCACGCACTGGGTGACCCTGCTGACAGCTGGGAAGGATGCAGGACAGGGTGCAGTATTGTTGGAGCTTGTTCCGCCACCATGCCTCCAAAATGCTGCTAGTGGTGATTCTGACACACCTCTCTCCTCCACCCCCTTCTCTTCTTCTTCCTCTATAGCCTCTTCCTCTATAGATTTGTCTTCAGAACCAGCGGTGTCCGTAGGCATTCAAGGGGCTACGCAAGCACTCAGGCAAAAAGATGCCATGCGGTGCTTGAGCTGGTGTGCTTAGGGGACAGGAGCCACACTGAGGCAGATATTCTGTCAGCTCTGAAGGGGCAGGCTCAGAGGTGGTTGACGCCACGCCAGCTTCAGGCAGGAATGGTGGTTTGCGACAATGGCACCAACCTCCTCTCTGCCCTCCAATAGGAACACTTTACCCATGTTCCCTGTTTGGCTCATATCCTGAATTTGGTGGTGCAGCGGTTCTTGTGCAGGTACCTGGGCTTACAGGATCTCCTGAGGTAGGCCAGGAAAGTCTGTGTGCATATCCGCCGGTCATATAATGCCAGTGCTCGGCTGGCTGAATTTCAAAAGGAATACAACCTGCCCAAGAACCTCTGTGACATGCCCACCAGATTGAACTCAACGTTGGCCATGCTGCAGTGGCTGCACATGCAGCAGAGGACCATCAATGAGTACCTGTGCGACTATGGCACCATGACAGGGTCAGGGGAGCTTGGCTTTTTTTCGCCACACCAGTGGTTCATGATTAAGGATGCATGCACTGTCCTGTCACCATTTGAGGAGGCCACGAGGATGGTGAGCAGTGACAGTGCATGCATCAGTGATACTGTCCCTCTTGCCTACCTGTTGGAGCACATGCTGCGTGGAATAATGGACAGGGCACTTGAGGCAGAACAGAGGGAGGAAGAGGAGGACTTCCTTACCTCTCAAGGCCCCCTTTATCCAGACAGTGTTCCTGCGGGCCTGCCGATCACACAGGAAGAGGAGGAGGAGGATTGTGTCAGCATGGAGGTGGAGCCTAGCACTCAGCATCAGCAGCAGTCTTCAAGGGATCGTTTACAGTCCCCAGAAACCCATGGACTTGTACATGGCTGGGAGGAGGTGGCTGTGGATCAGGTCATCCTTAGTGACCCAGAGGACTCCGGACCGAATGCCTCAGCAAACCTACACTGCATGGCCTCCCTGATCCTGCAAAGCCTGCAAAAGGACAGTCAGATTTGTAGTATCAAGGAGAGGGATCAGTACTGGCTGGCAACCCTCCTTGATCCACGTTACAAGGGTAAGGTTGCGGAATTTATCCAGCCATCGCAGAGGGAGCAAAGGATGAAACATCTTCGGGAGGCCTTGCAGAAAGGTTTGTGCAACACGTTTCCAGAGCCTGGGAGGTTACAAATTCCTGGTCCTGGACAACATGTTGCTGAGACTTTGGTCAGTCACAGGAGGAGCTGTGGAGAAGGTGGCCATCTGACAGATGCGTTCAGACAACTTTTTAGTCTGCAGTCCCAAGGTCTGATCGGTTCCAGCAACCATCGCTAGTGTCTGATTTACATGGTGCAGGAATACCTAGGGGCAAGATCAGACTTGGAGACCTTTCCAACTGAAAATCCTCTGGGTTACTAGATCTTGAGGATGGATCACCGGCCAGAGCTTGCACAATATGCAATTGTGCTACTGGCCTGTCCTGCATCCAGCGTTCTTTCAGAACGCACATTCAGTGCTGCTGGAAGCTTTGTAACCGATCACAGGGTGCGCCTGTCCACCGACTCGATTGATCGGCTCACCTTCATAAAAGTGAATCAGTCTTAGATCACCAGCTACCAAGCACCTGATGCTGATGTAACCGAATAATTTTTTTATGAATGTGAGATCCCTTCAAGACTGCCTATGCTGATGCTGAGTGACTACCCTGTTATGCTGAGTGACTATCCTATTCCTCCTCAATGTTCATGTTGATAGCGTGTAAGAACATTTTTAGTTCTGGGCACTACCACCAGTGGCTAAGGCCCAATTTTTCTGCCCATTTAACAGGGGCGTGTAATTAAAATTTTTGCTTAATATTTTGCAGCAGGGCTTGTTCCTGCGCTCAACTAGAGTATCTGTGAGGGGTTGCAGTGTTGTGGCACCAGCACAGTGCCTAAAGCCCAATTTTTCTGCCCCTGTTCAACAGGGGCGTGTACTTACAATTTTTGCTGTAATATTTTGCAGCAGGGCTTGTTCCTGCGCTCAACTAGAGTATCTGTGAGGGCTTACAGTATTGTGGCAACACCACCACACCACCACCAAAGGCCCAATTTTTCTGACCCTGTTTAACAGGGGCATGTAATTACAATTCTTGATATAATATTTCACAGCAAGGCCCGTTCCAGCGCCCACCAAGAGTAACTGTGAGGGCTTACAGTGTTCTGGTACCACCAACACCTAAGGCCCAAATTTCTGCAGAGTATATAGGGCAGGCCCTTACTTTCAAACATCCAACTTACAAACGACTCCTACTTACAAACGGAGGGGGACAACAGGAAGTGAGAGGAAATCTAATCTTACAGGAAGAGAAATTCTCTCCTGTAAGAGTTAATATGGGAAAAAGGTGTCTCCTCCACTGACACTTTATCACCAATTCTTGTTTCCCTAAAAACCCCAAATTTTCAAAATCTAATTGCCATTGGGACAGAATGTGAGGTGAAATCTGCTGAATAGGGGCACAGACAGCAAAACAAATGTTACAGAGGTGATGATAACCCTTCCCTATGTTTTCCAAAAAGCTTAAAAATAGATCTTTTGGCTGGAGCTACACTTACAAAATGTACCTGTTCCAAATTACAAACAGATTCAACTTAAGAACAAACCTACAGTCCCTATCTTTCTTGGGACCGCCTGTATACTGGTGTTCAGAGTATATAGGGCCTGGGGGGCCCCATGCCTTTTCTTTTTTAATTTGGGTGTGGGGTTCCCCTTAATATCCATACAAGACCCAAAGGGCCTGGTAATGGGCTGGGGGGTTACCCATGCCGTTTTTCTCAATAATTTCCACCCATATTTCCGGGACCCAACATTACATTACAGCCGCAAGCAGTTTTAAATGACTTTTATTCCTTTAGAAACGTCATTTTGTGCAGGGACTGTTCTAAACACAGGAAACACGTGCCACTTTACAGGCATACTATAGACACCCCCCAGGTACGATATTTAAAGGAATATTTCACTGTTATTTTTTCAAGTTAAGCATTATTAAAATCACTGCTCCCGAAAAAACGGCCGTTTTTAAAACTTTTTTTTGCATTGATACATGTCTCCTGGGGCAGGACCCAGGTCGCCAAACCCTTTTTAGGACAATAACTTGCATACTAGCCTTTAAAATTTGCACTTTTGATTTCTCACATTCGAGTCCCATAGACTTTAATGGTGTTCGAAAGTTTGCGCAAACTTTCGGTCTGTTCGCTTGTTCTGGATGCGAACCGAACCGGGGGGGGGGGGGGGGGGGGGGTGGATGGGGGGTGTTCGGCTCATCCCTAGCAGTAAATTTGTTCTTTGTAGTGTTATAGAATAATGTACCTTGCTGACCTTTTTATCTTTTCTTATCTTCTTGGAAATCTTCCAGACAGTCTCTGTCTAATTGAGCAGACTCTCAGTAGTATTTAATATGGTGAAACACAGTGCTCCTGTAAGTCAGATGCCATGTGTTCTTCTCCCCAAACAAAAGACCACATAAGCAAGCTTGGCAACAGTATTTTTTTTTCTCATGGCAAGAAATAAATTCATTGTCATTTGTTCCAGTGGAACAATGAGCAGTGAGAAAATTCAAAATGAGAGGTTCCTATAGAATGGAGAATGGAGAATGTGTTATCAATCAGCTCCAATTAAAGGAAAAAGATATACACTCAAATTCAAAGAATCCTATCCAAAGGAAAAAAACAAGTTATATTCCATCTGAAGGATATTTTAGAAGTGGGTGTTTGAGATAAGAAGTGATGCATGTTGCTATATTGTCTATGCAAACCAGTATTTCACCCATTTGCCAGATGAATCAAAGAACCACTTGAAGTCCAGGGCAATTTTTTATATTTTCACAGAGATGTTAAAATCTGCATTTTTTTGCTAATAAATAAACTTGAATTAAAATGACCCCAAAAAATTACGGTATATATTTTTGAAAAGCAGGGGTCCTGTAGAATAAAACAGTGGTAGCTGCAATTTTTTTTTGATGTAGCACAATATTTGTGTAACTCTTTATCAAATGCATATTTTCAGGATAATATATATTTAATGAATTTTAGTTCCAACAGACACAAAATATTAACCATTTTTTTGGTTAAATATAAAAAAATGGGGTTGCGAAAAAGTATATAGATACCCTCACTCCCATAAAAAGGCATAAAACAACGGTACACAAAATTGTCCATAGGTGAAGCTTCAAAAAGCTTTACAGGTTATCAACTTAAAGTAGTTAATGCTGAACTCTGGCAAATCAGCTACGTACTAAAAATTTCAGACACACCATGAGTGAGGTCCAACGAGGTGCCTACCACCTCATGGATTTATCCCCATTATTTACATCTGACAGGTTTATTGTGCTCCAAGAAGATAGCTTCTGGAGCTCTGACACAGGACCCTCGTCAAGTGTAATATCAATGCAGCTGCTATTCCTGCTCCTCCTCTTCTCCTCCTCCTCATTAACAAATAACAAGGGCTTCTCTGAATGGGAAGCAGAGGGGAGGAGAAGGCATAGCAGATCTGTGTGCTTCTTTCCGCTCATAGCCCAAAGTGTATCCTCCAGGAGGGCAATAAACCTGTCAGATGTAAATAGTAGAGAAACTGTAAGTCCAGGAGGTGGTATGCACCTCACTGGACCTAACTGATAGCATGCATGTACCTAGTAAAACGTGGTTGAATTCCTGGAATTCAGTTTTAACATTGAATGATGGCCTTAGAATTATTTCCCTTATTCTGATGTTCATGGCTATAACTCACACAGGCCCTTACACACTTCTCACAGAAACAGGTGTCCCATTAGAAGATTTCCTCTTAGCTTTTGTTCGGTGCTAACTGTAAAATATTTTATACATTTTTCATCCTGGTGACAATGGCAAGCAGGACAAATAGAGACAGAATCTCCAAAGTAAGACACAGACAGCAATAAAACCTGACCAGGGTTTTAAAACATCTAAACTCTACCAGAACTAAAAAAAGTTTTACATACTGTATGTGTAGCACTACACCCGTAGGAGTTGCTGAAGTCAGGGTTCCCCACTGCTGCAGAGCCAGTCACACAGCATTTTCTTCTTGCATACAGACACAGAAAGCAGTCCTTGAACTTGTTTTTTGTTGTTGTTGTTTTATTTCGGGGAAATTAACTTGGATGGGCTTAGGGATTGTGGGATGCCCATCCTGACAATAATAACAGAACCAGGGACAACTTCCTTACCTATTTACCGCTTTCACTTGTTCCTCCTTTACACTTGATCCTTTGTAAAGCTCCTGCTGGGTTCACTCCTTTGGGAACTAACAGTCTTTGTCAGCTCAGCAACAGCCCCTTACAGGCTAAGAACTCTCAGGCCCTTGGAGAAAATAGAACATGTGGAGTGAACTGCATTCTGCCTCACTTTCTGCTTCCCTGTAGACACTGGTCCCAGCTCTACTTCCTGCAGAAATGCTAGCCCACCTGGCTGCCACTTCACCAGCCCACCTGGCTGCTTCTCCTTCCCAGTCTACCCGACTGACACACACACTCTGGAGACCTCCTAGGGCAAGGTTGGAGGAAGACTTAAGCTCACTGCTGTCTTCAAGAGAGACCTTCTAAAGATGGCAGTCTCTCCCCTTATCTGTCCCTGCACCATGCTGATCTACTCACTCTGTCTCTCTTTACTCCTGCTGCCTCTCCAGAAAAGCTTCCTTCCAACCGCCTCCTATGGTAGGATCCTTCCAGGCCAGCCAGCTGAGCTTTTGCCCGAGGTAAAACCCCTCCCCGGCAGGGGTCCCTCAAGGGCCACCGACAGACTCCCTCAGAACTGCTTCTCCATGTTCCACCAGACTCCCTTGCTGGCATGGCTGATTAGACATGGCTGTCTATTTAAGGACTCCATAGCCCACTTCCTGGGAATTGGCTAAGGACCCCCAAATATCCAAAGCAACCCTCCTAGCTTCCGCCCACCAATTTCTAGAATATTCCCCAACTTTCTAGAACCAGGGGGAGGCACCAGAGAGCTGCCAGGTGATTCATCCAGCACTAACCTCTAATAACCCTGATCCAGAGTCCATGACTTGGGTTTAGCCCTGGGCCAGACTATAATTTCCCTGCACTACCACTAGTAGCACACTAAAGGCTACATATGCTTAGGTGTAAGGCTATTTTAGATGCCTATTTCAGTATATACACACCCTTCCCTCCCTGCCATATATAGGTTTTATAGGCTGTGGATGCAGAGGGGACCTGTCACTCACAGTCACAGCGTGCCATAATTACAAGTCTCCCTGATGCCAAAAAGTGCAGTGCACATGCATGGACAGCCAGTCCAAGAAGATAATGGCAAACCCATCTCCCTGCACCAAGTATTTGAAGTACTCCTCTTTAAAATAAGCTACTATCATGCCAAGTTAGAATAAATAGATCTGAATTCATATTGAATAAAGAAGACATTTTTTATGAAAATGAATCACTGCTCTAAGCCAGGGATATGGATACATTTTTATACAATCAACCTTGCAAAAAAAAGGCTGCCACAGATAATCAGGACTATGTTTATTTACATGACGCATGCAACATAGTGTATGTATAGATTGTTAGTGGCAAATATAATTTTTTTGGACTCCTGCCCCCCCCCCCCCCCCCCCCCCCCAGCAGAATAGAACTGACCAATTTGTGGCCAGTTTTAGAATTCCAGGCCTTTTCTATTGTCTGTGCAGCACCCTCTTGGTAGGTAGGTGCTAGCGGTAGGATTTTTTGTAGGACAGGTATATTTAGGCAGGCCTGGCTGGCAGCTAGGCCTGTTTGTTTTGTTCTGATCTGGGCTGGGAGTGGCTCAGGGTAGCAGCTGGTGACTCACAGGCAGCATCATTGAGACCTCCCTCTTCTTTCTAGAGTTTTCTGGAAAGTTCTGGAAAGAGAGGAGGAGAGGTGGGGTGGAACTGCCTGGAGTGTTTTAGAGAGCCCTGACCAATCCCCAACCTGGATTGGCAGGGGGCAGGCCTCCTTAAATACCCAGGGTTAGCCTAGCTGGGGAGGAGTTGTTTGGTGGAAGAACTGGAGATAGAGTGCTAAGCTGTGGGGCCTTTGAGGGAGCTCCCCAGTCTGTGGGGGCCTTGGGCCTGGGCTCGGGTGCAGATGGGACCCTCGTACAAACCATGGGGGTGTCCTGGACAGGAGGCACAGGAGGAGCAAGAGAGGACAGCAGGAGAGAGCACTGCCGGGCAAGTCTCCAGGGAGAGGAACAACTGGTCGCAGCCAAGGGGGCTGGTGAGTGACATGCACAGGCCTGAAAGGACTGGGGAGACATGCCTGAGAGTACTGGGAGAATGCAGTCTGGGATGGGTGCAGAGCCAGCGGAGTGGACTGTGGTGTCATGGGCAGCGGAGAAGGGTAGCTGCAGCCAGGAGGGCTGGCAGGACCGAAAGATGTGTTACTGGGCTCAGTAGCTGCATGTAGGACAGCTAGCACCTGCAACTTTCTATTATTTGCTACACTATAGGGGCCCATGGTCCCTGCCTGCAAAGGGCAATTGCTAAGGACTGGCTGAGCCAGTGTAAGGGCTAACCACTTGGTGCTAGCTGTACCTGAAGATTAGAGAGGAAGCGATGTGCAGGTGAAGAATGGAATGAAGATTAGAGAGGAAGCGATGTTCAGGAGGAGAAATGGTGTGTATATAACGGACTGTATATAGTTGTCCCAAGCAAGTTATACCATGGACTGTTCTATGTCTTTGAGTGTCTGAGAGGTGAATGCCAGGCTGGGCAGGGTGACAGGTGGGCCACAACACTTAGCAGCCCCTACGGGGGTACCGCTGCATCTGTTTAAAGGATAAGTTCACCTTTTATAACATGTTACATGTTACAACCATATTTAGGGTTTACATGTAACATGCTACAAATTTACGGCCCCCACACTGCCCTCCCTGATTCCCCATTTTGGTAGCAATCGGATTTGGATTGGATTTCAGTGAAAATGTCTGATTTTTCATTCCTCATTGGTTTTTTTTGTATCTTCTCTCCTGAAAATGTTGGCATCCAGCCAATTGTTCCCTTACTAGGCTCCATATACTGTATATGTAATGTGGAACTGTACTGGCACACATCTTTTCCTGCTTTGCTTTTCCTTAACTTACATAATATATAATATCTTGCTCTTGCTTATCCTATTTTGCCATAGGTAATATCCTCAAACATAAACCCTAAGGTACTGTATCTGAAGTAATCAATCAGAATTCCTTTGGAAATGATTAAAAAAAACAATCTCACTGACCACTGAGCAACACCCCTATATTCCAACAGATGCTTTGTGCCCATTGTTATACATCTTTCTGCTCCTTAGCACTCATACATTAGATATGTGTTGTCCAACGCATGTTTAAAATGTAATTACTGCTGACTAGCTCACTACCTCTGTTTCAAACATCAACTACTCTTCTGGTAAAAGAAAAACTTTCTAAGGGTAGTTTTTAACTTTCCTCCTGCTTATTTTAGGACAAAGTTGCATAGTTAAGGGAAAACAAAAAAAATTACCAATCCTATATACATAATCCTATACCCACAGTTGATCCAGAGGAAGGCAAAAAAAAAAATAGCAAAGCCTGATCCAATTTGCTCCAGCAGGGGAAACAATTCCTTCCTTAACCCCCGAAGAGGCAATCGGATATTCCCTGGATCAACTTTACCTATAAATATTAGTATCCAGTTATACTATAGGGGAGATTTACTAAAACTGAAGCACTCAGAATCTGGTGCAGCTGTGCATGGTAGCCAATCAGCTTCTAACCTCAGCTTGTTCACTTAAGCTTTGGCAATAAAACCTGGAAGCTGATTGGTTTCTATGCAGAGCTGCACCAGATTTTGCACCATTAAGTGTTAGTAAATAACCCCCTATGTGTATCTAAGAAAGAATCCAAGCCATTTTGAAAGCAATCTAATGATCTGGACAGAACCAGCTCTTGAGAGAGACTATTCCACATTTTCACAGCTCTTACTATGAAGAAGCCTTTCCGTATTTGGAGATTAAATCTCCTTTCCACCAGACATAAAGAGTGCCCAATTGTCCTCTGTGATGAATTCAACACCAAGTTCACTATTTGGACCCCTTATGTATTTATACATGTTGATCATATCCCTCCTTAACCACTTCAATACCAGGCACTTTCGCCCCCTTCCTGCCCCGGACAATTTTGAGCTTTCAGCGATGTCGCACTTTGAATGACAGGGCGCGGCCATACAACACTGTACTCAAACTAAATTTTTATCTATTTCTTCGCACAAATAGAGCTTTCTTTTGGTGGTATTTGATCACCTCTGCGGTTTTTATTTTTTTCTAAACAAACAAAAAAAGGCTGACATTTTTGAAAAAAAAAAAAGTTTTTCTTTGTTTCTGTTATAAAATTTGGTTTTCTCCTTCACGGATGGGCACTGATGAGTCGGCACTGATGGGTATTGATGATGTGGCAAAGATGGGCACTGATGAGTTGGCACTGATAAGGTGGCACTGATGGGCACTGATGAGGAGGAACTGATATGTAGAATTGGTGGGCACTGATAGGCAGCACTGATGGGCACCGATAGGTGGCACTGATATGCAGCACTGATGGGCACTGACAGGCGGTACTGATGGGCACTGACAGGCGGCATTGATGGGCACTGACAGGCGGCATTAATAGGCACTGACTGGTGGCACTGATTGGCACTGATAGGCGACACTGATTGGCAGCACTGATTGGGCAGGTACTGACAGGTGTTAATGCTGGACACTGATTGGCACTGTGATGGACAATGATTAGCACTATGGTGGGCACTGATTTGCACTGTGGTGGGCACTGATTGGCACTTTATTGGGCACTGGCAGGGGGTTATGATGGAGCACTGACTGGGCACCGATTGGCAGCTTATGGCTACATTTGATGGGACTGTGCTGATAATCAGTGTGCTGATCAGTGTGATTATCAGCACAGACCCCCCCCCCCTCTGACAGGGAGAGCCACCAATCGGCTCTCCCTGTCAGCATGAACCGTTTACCGGCACTTCCTGGTTCTCGCAATGATCAGCTGTGATTGGTCACAGCTGATCACGTGGTAAGAAGCCTCTGTTAGAGGCTTCTTATCAGGATCAGAGATGCGGAGTGTCAGACTGACAGAATGATGGCCGGGCGCGCACCGGCATGTTATCCTAATGAACGTCATATGACACCCAGTCAGGATAACAGAACCACCGCCCGACCATCATTCTGTTATAGGCCGGGTGGGAAGTGGTTAATCTCTTCTTCTCAAGCGAGAATAAATTCAGTTCCTCCAATCTTTCCTCATAGCTGAGCTTCTCCATGCCTCTTATCAGTTTAGTTGCCCTTCTCTGCACTTTCTCCAGTTCCCTGATATCATTTTTGTGAACTGGTGCCCAAAACTGAACTGCATATTCCAGATGAGGTCTTACTAATGATTTGTACAGGGGCAAAATGATAGTCTATACTTCTCCTAAAACAAGAAAGGATTTTGCTTGCTTTGGAAATCGCTGCTTGGCATTGCATGCTATTATTAAGCTTATGATCTACCAGAACACCCAGATCCTTCTCCACTGTTGATTCGCCCCGTTGTACTCCCCCTAGTATGTATGATGCATGAATATTCTTAGCCCCCAAGTGCATAACTTTACATTGATCAACACTAAACCTCATATGCCACATAGTTGCCCTATTAAACAGTGTATTGAGGTCAGCTTGTAAGCTGGAGACATCTTGTAAGGAATTTATTTTCACTGCATAGCTTGGAGTCATCTGCAAAGACTAAAATAGTACTTTTAATCTCAGACCCAATATCATTTATAAAGGTGTTAAAAGGTAAGGGTCCCAACACTGAACCTTGGGGTACACCACTGATAACCTTAGACCATTCAGAGTATGAATCATTAATCACTACTCTCTGAATTCGGTCTTTTAGCCAGTTTTCTCTCCATTTACAAACAGATTTTTCCAGGCCTGTAGACTTAACCTTATACATTAGCCATGTGTGGGGAACTGCGTCGAACGCCTTTGAAAAATCCAAGTATACTACATCCACAGCAACTCCTTTGTCTAAGGTTTTACTTATCTCCTTATAAAAAGAAATCAGATTTGTCTGACAAATTCTATGTGTTTTTTTATTAAACTCTCCGGTATCTTCCCAACCATAGAAGTTAAACTAAACAAGTCTATAGTTACTTGGTAAAGACTTTGGTCCCTTTTTAAATATAGGGACCACATTGGCCTTTTGCCAATCCAGTGGTACTATTCCAGTCATTAAAGTGATGGTAAACGATCACCTTGTAAAACAACCAATTCAGTTTAAAATAAATATGAAAGGCAAAACATTTTTGTATTTATATAAAAATACATTATAAATGCCTTATTTCCCTTTTTGATAAGTGATTACATTCCTTCTGTTCCCAGCTGCATAAGAGTTGGGGGGAGGAGAAACAGCAGCACACTGAGCTTCCTAGTAAATGGCTGTGCAGCAGGGGTGTGTCAAGACAAGTCTGATCATTGGAGGAGAGCACATGAAGTCCCAGCATAGCTAGAGAACTGACCAGGATGTGTTCTTCTGCTTAGTGTGGTCGGTTTTTAATAGGAAAGCAGAGGGACTGGCAGGAACACCAGGGATTTCACACAAAGTCAGCAATACAAAGAGAACGGGATACTCTCTCATACAAGTACATGGTACAGCAGGCATATATCAGGAATATGAAGCTTTTGGGTAACTAACGCTTTAAAGAGTCCCTAAAGGTTATAAACAATTGGTTTGAAATGACAGAGCTCAATTCTTTTAAGATCCCTGGGCGTATGCCATCTGGATCCGGTGCTTTATTCACCCTTATGCTGTCTAAATATTTCTGGACCATATAAATTTTGAGCCATTGTGGATTATTTGGGGCTGTGTCAATACCATCCACATCATGTACATGAGCTCCCCCATGCTCCTTTGTATACACAGAGCTGAAGAAGGTATTTAATAAATTTGCCTTCTCTTCGTCCCCGTGTTAGCTTCCTATTAAAAATATTGTCCTTTGGCACCTTATTCACAATTTTATTGTATTTAAAGGTTTCAATCAGGTGCCTTCTTTCCCTTCTTTCCTTAATACTGTAGGCCTTCCTGATATGTAATATTCCTTAGACATTTTACCATTCACAATTTTATTGTATTTAAAGGTTTTAATTTGGAGATTAAATCTTGTTTCCTCCAGACATAAAGAGTACCCGATTGCCCTAATATTCCTTAGACATTTTACCATTTTTATTCATTGTCTCTGGATTCATTTGAAATTTTTTTTTTGTAAATGAACTCTCTAGAACTGGACATATTATTCTAAATGAGGTCTCTACATACAGTAATTAGGACCTTCCTCTCGCTAGTGGTCCCTATATTAATGCACCCCAGAATTATATCTGAATTCCTCACTGCCAGGTCACACTTTTTGCACATTTTAAAATAACCTAAATAAGCACCCTCAAATAGTTTTCTTCTGTAGCTCTGGCGAACGGTATACCTCCAATATTGTACTATATCATATGACTATTTTTCCCTTAGTGCTAGTTCACACCAGATGCAGTCCAGTGCGTTTTTCTGCATGAAAAATGCATGCACAGTGTTTTCCATGTATTCCAATGGCCCTAGTTCACACCAGTGCAGTGCAGTTTCTAGTGCAGATAACAAAAGTAGAACACGCTGCATTTTTTCGGCACAGAACTGTACAGGAACACAGCAAAATGTATCAAAAATGCACCGGAACTGGAGGGGGGCGTGTCTGGATGTGAACAGCAGTGGACGTGTAGGAGAGGAGCTCTGGGAATCCTGATATCAATCCTCAACCATCTGTGCATCCAGTGGTTCGGTGAGCATTGTAAGCTCCCCAGATAGGATTTGCTGCCCGCCCACTGTGATATCAGTGCCGCCATAGTGCACACCTTCCCGCGGCTGCTGTATAAAGATAAAATTGATGTGCTCTAATACACCGTTCAATCAATGTGGATCTATGAAATCATGCTAAAAACCAAAATGTGATAAGATGTATGTAAAAATACTGAAATAAATTGGTTATAAGCAAAATTGTGTGCAAATACACTGCAAACATACACTAAAAGGATGTGCAAATACACTAAAAAATGCTGAAATACACTGAAAAAAATGCACTAAAAAAATTTCATGTGAACGTGTGTTCAAATTCCTAAATAATTAATACAAATATTCCCCGTGACAAACACTATAATTCCATAACGGTACTGGGAAAATGTATATAAATAAATAACAATAGGTTGAATGCCAGTGATATATATATAATGAATATTATAAAGTGCAGATTAAATGCAATTAAACATGGATAATTTAGTTCATGGGATGGAATTGATGGCTAACACAGCAGTTCATTCCTCAATATGCTGAGATAATTGAATTCCTGCAATGTTTGTATATTCACAATATTGGATGTTTCCACCACAGCCGCAATTAATAGATTCTCAGTGCCAGATGATTATGGAAGAGAAACAAAGAAACACGATCCTTGCGCAATGTAACAAAAAAAGTCCACAAGCAAAACACAGCACAGTGATGAACTCACGTGCGCCCGATTGTGTTAGGGCATGCAGATAAGCAGATCTCAGTTTGCCGCTACGGACGAGGCTTGTCAGACAAGCCGCTGTTGCTTGATATAATGTTATACAACACAGCCCACCGCCTAGGCTCCTCCCACGCGTTGCGTCACTGACACGTGACTTTCTCACATGTCACGTGTCAGTGACGCAACGCGTAGGAGGAGCCTAGGACGTGGGCTGTGTTGTATTACATTGTATCAAGCAGCAGCGGCTTGTCTGACAAGCCTCGTCCGTAGCGGCAAACTGAGATCTGCTTATCTGCATGCCCTAACACAATCGGGCGCACGTGAGTTCATCACTGTGCTGTGTTTTGCTTGTGGACTTTTTTTGTTACATTGCACAATGATCGTGTTTCTTTGTTTCTCTTCCATATTCATCTGGCACTGAGAATCTATTAATTGCAGCTGTGGTGGAAACATCCAATATTGTGATTATACAAACATTGCAGGAATTCAATTATCTCAGCATATTGAGGAATGAACTGCTGTGTTAGCCATCAATTCCATCTCATGAACTAAATTATCCATGTTTAATTGCATTTAATCTGCACTTTATAATATTCATTATATATATATCACTGACATTCAACCTATTGTTATTTATTTATATACATTTTCCCAGTACCGTTATGGAGTTATAGTGTTTGTCACGGGGAATATTTGTATTCATTATTTAGAAATTTGAACACACATTCACATGAAATTTTTTTAGTGCATTTTTTTCAGTGTATTTGCACGTATCTCTTTATATTCATTGATTTTTCATTTTTCATTTGTGGCAGTTTATTTGGAGTATTTTGCACCATTTCAGCATTTTTTAGTGTATGTTTGCAGTGTATTTGCACACAATTTTGCCTATAACCAATTTATTTCAACATTTTTACATACATCTTATCACATTTTGGTTTTTAGCATGATTTCATAGATCCACATTGATTGAACAGTGTATTAGAGCGCATCAATTTTATCTTTATACATCTTGTAATTTTATGGGATTCTGATCTCTGTCCAATTGATAGCAGCTTCATTATATTGTTCAATCTAATACCTCACGATAATTCGCTTATCTAGTTTTAATATTTGTAATTTTCACTTATATTCACCTATCCAGTTTTTATCCATCTAGTTACATATATTACAGTGTGCCCATTACAGCGCTTGGTTTTTATCTATTTATATTCCTCCTCGCGGCTGCTGCCACCATCTGGAAGGCCCCACAGGGTCCAGAGACTCTGCCATCCTTACGTCCAGAGTGGGAGGATTCACAGCCTGATCCCTTCCTCACATACCCCTGCCTTCCTACGGCAGCATAGAAGCCTATCGGCCGTGCCAGACTGTCGATCCGGCCGTGGCCTACCGAGGCCTGGTGACGGCTGCCATCTTGCCACCCCCGGCCTCACCAATCTGCTGAGCCACACTCACCCTGGGCCCCTGTAACGCCAAATACACTGCCTCATCCATCTGCCAATTTCCCTGCAGTGAAGTAGGGAGTTGTAGTGCCATCGCCCAGTGTCTACAACAGCCTAGATCTTTTGGGGCCTGGTGACAGTGGCCATCTTGGTACTCCCAGATCTCTCCTCAGTGCAGCTCCTTCAACCTGCCGAGCTACGTTCACTCTGGGTCCCTGAAACACCAACTGCACTGCCTCATCAAGCTGCCCATCCCCCTGCAGTAAGGTGGGGAGTTGCAGTGCCACTGCTCAGTGTCTACCCCAGTCAAGATCTATCCTGGCCTGGCGACGGTAGCCATCTTGGTACCCCTGGCTCTCTCTTCAGTACAGCTTCAGATCAAGACTACTCCCCCTATGAAAGACCCCACCCTGTAGTGTATCCAGGGCAGATGTCCTCCAAGAAAAAGTCCTCCAAAGCCACTAGGACACTTACTTAGCATAAGCTGTCGCCACTTCATTCACCGCAGCTGAACGCCGATCTGCTCGGGAGGATTCAGGCCTTGCTGGCCAAAATAGAGGCGGGGCCTGGGGAGGCCCGGGTGGCGGACACGCTAGCCCCTCTGCCACAGGATAGCACAAACATAATCCTTGCCGCGATTGAACAGAGCAGAACCTCCCTGCTGGTACGCATTGACCACCTTGCCGAAGAGTACAACCTTATATAGAATGACCTGGACAAAATAAGGGGAAGAATAACCGAGACTGAGTCCAGGATATCCGCCACCGAAGATATTGCTGCCACACACGTCACCTCCATTGCTGAGTTGCAACGCACAGTGCAGACACTAGTTGCAAAATCGGATGACGCGGAAAATCGAATGAGACGCAATAATGTGCGAGTCCTTGGCCTGCCTGAGGGAGAGGAAGGGGATCATCCAGCAGAATTTGCAGAAGACTTCTTTAAAAACTTGCTGGGACTCACAGATGTTCACTCCACTTATGTGGTTGAAAGAGCCCATCGGGTGCCCACAGGCTAAGCAATTTCTGGAAATCCGCCTAGACCCTTTTTAGTCTGGTTTCTTAACTACCCTGACAGGGACAGGATCCTTTCTGAAGCTCGCTGACATACAGACCTCAAATACAGCAATACCTTGGTTCTCCTCTTCCCTGATTTCTTGGCCGAGCTGCAGAGGAAAAGAAAAACCTTTTACGATGTCTGTAAATGGCTCAGAGATAAAGGTATTAAGTATGGCATGCTGTATCCCAGTCACCTCCGGGTCCAACACGATGGAATGGTTTATTTCTTTGATAATCCGGCGGATGCTGACGACTGGCTGACCATTCTGAGATAAGGATTTCTCACTTATACTCACCTGATGCACAGATTCTCCACATCCACACTTGTATACTTTCAATTTTGTGGCAAGCACCGGAGTTGCCTCACGAGTAACTCTAAGTTAGCCTTGCACCTCAAGATCACTTGAAGTTGTTGAAACACTATTCTTTACTCACCTGGAGGGACTTTATACTGTGACCTGTTTATCAGGTTTATAATCACAGTCATTGTTTTTTTGTTTTTGCGTATTGACCACTTCCTGGCCCCCCCATGATGTTCTGGGGGGCACTAAGAAATGGTAGGATAGGCACCTGGTGCCTGGGAGGTTTTAGTTTGGTTCAATTATTTTTCTATATGTTTATTTTATGTCTCATGTACAATGGCCCTTGCTCCACTGCTGCTCACCAGGTGTCATCTGCTCGACTGCTATAAGTCTCCTTTACTTATTTTGGCTGGAATGAACAAGGCATCACGTTATCGGGATACTTTTTCTGTGGTATCCTGGAATGTGCATGGCCTCAACTCTAAATTTAAGAGGGTGCTTCTTTTTCAACATGGCAAACAATATAGTCCAGCTGTTCTAGTTCTGCAGGAGACACACCTGGTGGGCAGTAAACGAAGGGCTCTGAACAGGCTCTGGATACAAAAGGCTTTTCATGCCTCTTACTCGACATACGCGAGGGGGGTTTCCATCTTAGTGCATAAGTCTCTCCCTTGTGTCATAGAAGCGGTTCACACAGATCTGCTGGGTAGGTATGTGATACTGGTACTCACGCACAGGTATGTCTTTGCTGGCTTATATGTGCCGCCGCCCTTTAAGTCTGAAATTCTATATACTATACTGGAGAGGATCACCCCCTATTGTCCTGCAAAAATTTTACTACTGGGCGATTTTAATGCCGTCTTTTCCCCAGACTTAGATAGACCCTTACCACCTAAGTCTTTCACTGGGGAGTTGTCAAACTGGGCGTTATCTGCAGGGGTCACAGAAGTCTGGAGGTTGAAATTCCCATGCACCAAAACCTTTTCATGTTTTTCTACCTCCTGCAAAACCGCCTCCAGAATTGACTATGTGTTTGCCAACCCCTCTATGCTGGTAGACGTTCTAGAAGCTGCTTATTTACCCAGCGGCCTGTCTGACCACAGCCCCCTAGAGATCACCCTGCGCACCTCTGCCTCTCGTAATGGCTCTATGTGGCATCTGGGTGCTCAATGGATTTCCCAACCCGATATAGCCGATCAAATCCCACTGGCCCTACCCAATTACTGGGATTATAATGAAGGGTCATCCTCTCCTGAGATAGTATGGGATGCCTTCAAGGCATTTACAAGGGGCCATTACATCTCAGCCATCAAGGCAGTTAGGTTGCAACAAACTGCTGCCACAACAGCATTGGAGAACGAGGTGGGGTTGGCTTCTAACCAGTATAGATTGGATCCCTCCGCCTCAAACTTTGATGAACTGAACTTACCTCTCCCACAGGTGAGGCCATCTCCTCCCCAGAGGATATTTTGCAAGCTTTCCATGGTTTTTATCAAACCTTACATACCACCACACTACCCTCGGGTTTAGACCCAGAGAGGTTGGCATCTCTTCTGGATCCGATAGCCCTTGGCTGGCTCTCTGATTCTGAAAGATCTCAACTAGTTGCTCCAATTACCAAGGAAGAGGTTCTTGACGTAATTAACTTCCTATCCACTGGTAAAGCTCCTGGCCCAGATGGTCTTTCTACATATTTCTATGTAGCACATGGCAACATGCTGGCACCCCGGGCTGGCCACCCTATTTACACATTGCCTGGAGCGGGACTCTTTCCCACCCTCCATGGCACACGCTCATGTTAATTCTCATCCCCAAGACGGATAAAGATCCCAAATTATGTGCCTCTTATAGACCTATAGCACTCCTTAACTATGACCTCAAAATCCTAACTAAACTCCTCACCACTAGACTTAACTCTTTACTCCCTTTCTCATTGACTCAGATCGGACCGGGTTCATGTCCCACAAGTCTACAGATATCAATCATCATAGATTGTTCACTAACCTCCATGCAAGACACGACAATCAGGGTACCAGAGTGGTTGCCTCTCAATATTGAGAAGGCTTTCAACTCGATTGAGTGGCCTTTTCTGTGGGAGATTCTGCGGAGAATGGGATTTTCCCTCGTATTCATTCACTGGTTAAAGACTATATATCGTTCACCAACTGCTGCCATTCGTTTAGGGGGTTGTCTCCTGTTTTTGAACTCTCTAGGCGTACACGGCAGGGCTGCCCTCTCTCTCTGGCACTCTTTGCCATTGCCGTGGAACCAGTGGCGGAGGAATTACGTGTCTCACCACACATTAAAGGACTACGGCTGGGCTGGCTGGAGGAGAAGGTGGCCTTTTTTGCAGATGACCTCCTCCTCTTTCTGAATGATGCCAGCTCCTCTTTGAAGGGGGCATTGTCAGTCCTAGAAGAATTCTCTGTAGTGACGGGGCTCAGGGTTAATTGGTCAAAGTCGCAACTGCTTGCTATTGATGCTGATGCTAAAAAAGAGGCCTTGGCTTCTCTTCAATTAAAATGGGTGGACAAATTTACCTACTTGGGAGTGCGTATTTCAGGGAACCTGACTGACTTCATTCCACCAAACTTGTCCCCAGTAATCATCTCAGTCAAAGCCAAGCTGAAAGCATGGGAGAACCTCCCTCTGTCCCTACTGGGTCGTATTAACCTCATCAAAATGAAAATCCTTCCCAAGTTTACATATTTGTTTCGTAATTCCCCTCAATGGATCCCAAAATCATTCTTCTCCCAACTAAACAAAATTTTCTCCTCCTTTCTTTGGGGCCCCCCCGCTTTAAATTAACCACCCTAATGCGCCCTTGTTCACAGGGGGGCCTAGCATTCCTGGACTGTCACAAATACTTAATTGCAGCTCCAGTGGTCACTGCATTTTGGTGGCTTGTTCCAGATAGATCCAACTCAGCTTGGGTCATTGAGGCTGCAATGTTGCTGTGGAGGCGTTGTGGAATCTCCTTTTGCGGGGTCCAAATGCTCCATATCACCTAACCCCTTCCATGTGTACCACCCTTAGTGCCTGGAGGGAGGACCTGGCCTGTGAAAAGTACCCTCTGACTGCTGTATCCCTGAACGTCCCACTCTGGAACAATCCCAACCTACAGCACTTTCTTGAGATTCCAGACCCTGTGATATGGGCCAGGTACCGTATTAAGGCTCTCTCGAACATCATCTCAGACCTAACAATATTCTCCTTTGATCACTTAATATCTTATCACAATGCCCCGCCCTCACACAAATTCAGATACCTACAGTTGTCCCATGCTTTCAGGGCTCAGTTCCCATCAGGTGAAAGGCAGATGGTGCAGTCCGACCTGGAGCGGATTTTGCGCTTTGATTGTTCAGAAAAACCCACGTCCGTGCTATATGCACATCTCCCCTGGGTTTCCTGAACTGTCCAAGCTCCATCAGCAATGGGGCCGAGAAGTTCCGGAGATGGACTCCGAGGACTGGGGAGATGTGTGGGACTTCCCATTTAAAATATTGGTTTCCATTAGAGACCGCCTCATTCAATACAAGATTGTCCATAGGGCATATCTTACTCCCACTTGGGTGCACAAGATGAGGTCTTCCCTCTCCCCGGAATACTGGCGTTGTGACCATACCCCTGGTGACTTTATCCACATCTTCTGATCCTGCCCGGTAATTACAGGTTTCTGGTCACAAATTCTTACGGAGGTGAATGATCTACTAAGCATCTCTATTGTTCCATCCCCAAGAATATGCCTGCTGGGGCTGGTGGAGGACTTGGTGCCCAGGGTGGCTGAGAGAACCTTGTTGGGTCTCCTGCTGTTCTATGCCAGGAAATCCATTGTCCTATGCTGGAAGCGAAAGGCTCGTCCCTCTATAGGTCTTTGGAAAACACTTGTTAACAATGTGATACCCCTCCAGAGGGACACCTATATACATAGAGGCTGTCTGAAAAAACACGACAGAGTCTGGAGTAGGTGGTTAGCGGAACCCTCTACTGCTGCAGCAGATTAGGTGAGCTCTCTGATGTATGATGGCTCTCCTTGACATCCTATTAGACCATTCCTTGATAGCAGGATAATTTAGGTGGGCTAGCACATTTTCAGCCCACCCTGGGAGCAATAGCCAGGACAGCCCACTGATGTTGATATACTACGGTAATTGTAAATATTCGAATGTTTTTTTTATAATGTAAGGATACCGTGTAACCCCTGTGTGGGACCCTTCCCTGTTAATAGCCAGGTGGTGGCTGTACGTCTGTATTGTCTATGTGTTTATTAAGAAAATTAAAAAGTTTTTTTAAAAAAATGCAGCGGAACTGTGTGTAGTGTAAACTGTAAGCAAAATCCCATCCGTAACGTACCCGGAGTGCATTTTGGTGGTGTGAACTGGCCCTAAGTGCATTCTTTTTTATTTATAAATGTTTACAATACTTTGAGCAATCTACAAGCAATACCATGTTACAAACACCTGTAGGAATATTGACCTTGTAAACCATTGTGCCATAAGCAAATAAGACATTCTTTATCAAAAAAGAAAAAAGGCGTGGACACCACAGCAGCTATAGTCCAAACATAATTTATTAGAATAAAAATCTCATCACAGCAATATAAGTATCAAAAACTATATAAGCCAGTGCATGCAGGCCTGATCCAGTCCACCCAACAACCCCTGAACTGTTCACCCACAACCACTCCCAAACTCCACCCCCACTAACCTAAGGTACCCCACACCCAACAGCCAAAAATCCCTCTCCCCTCCCCCAGAGCCCAACCACCAGGGCCGGATTAACAACATCATGGGCCTGGCGCTGAGGATTATGGATGGGCTTTTTATTAAATAAATAAGTAATTAAAAATGCAAACTTTTTTTGTTATAACAAATTAAATTAAATAGAGAGAGGGAGGATGAGAGAGAGAGAGAAAGGGGATGAGAGAGAGGTGAGGGGTAAGGGTCAGAGGATGAGAGATAGAGGGGGGATTAGAGAGAGAGAGACAGAGGATGCGGCTTTGCGTCTGTCAGACGCAAGTAGAGGAGAGCCGATTGGCTGCTCCTCTGACAGGGGGGGGTCTGTGCTAAACGATTATCAGCGCAGCCCCCCTGAGGATGCCCACACTGGACCACCAGGGATGCCACCAGACCACCAGGGATGTCACCAGGCCACCAGAGATGCCTACCACCAGGTATGCCACCCTAGACCACCAGGGATGCCAATCAGTGCCCACAATGGATGCCAATCAGTGACAACAATGGATGCCAATCAGTGCCACAATGGGCATCACTGATTGGCAGGCATTATTGTTTGGCACTGATTGATCAGTGCCTATCCATGCCCATATGTGCCGCCTATAAGTGCCCATCCATGCTGCCTATCAGTGCCCATCTGTGCCGCATATCAGTGCCACCTATCAGTGCCCCATCAGTGCCGCATATTAGTGCCCATCATCAGTGCCCATCAATGCCACCTCATCAGTGCCACCTCATCGGCGCCCATCAGTGCCGCCTATCCGTGCCCATCCGCGCCACCTATCAGTGCCCATCCATGCCACCTATCAGTGCCCATCTGTGCCGCATATCAGTGCCACCTATCAGTGCCCGTCAGTGCCGCCTATCAGTGCCGCATATTAGTGCCCATCACCAGTGCCCATCAATGCCACCTCATCAGCGCCACCTCATCGGTGCCCATCAGTGCCGCCTTATCAGTGCCCGTCAGTGCAGCCCCATCAGTGCCCATCAGTGAAGGAGAAAACTTACTTATTTACAAAGTTTTGTAACTGAAACAAAAAAAAACGTTTTTTTTTCAAAATTTTCGGTCTTTTTTTTATTTGTTTAGCAGAAAATAAAAATCCCAGAGGTAATCAAATACCACCAAAAGAAAGCTCTATTTGTGGGAACAAAATGATAAAAATTTAGTTTGGGTAAAGTGTAGCATGACCATGCAATTGTCATTCAAAGTGCGACAAAGGAAAGGTGAAAATTGGTCTGGGCAGGAAGGTGTAAAAGTGCCCTGTATTGAATTGGTAATGTTAGTATGGCTACCTCAGCAAGAGGCTGGAAGGCTGAAGACAGACAGCTAATTAACTTAGCATGCTTGATTGGTTTAACTGCCAAAATAAAAACAAACTTCTGTCCCTTCAAATGGAACCAAAAGCTCTCCAACTCTCTACTATCTATATAAATATATACTCTTTTGATAGCTCACAGACTTTGCTAAAGTCTCGAACTCTGCTTTTTGAGCTGGGGAAGAAGGATCCAATGACTCAGCCTCCTTCTTGGTGATAAACTGCATACTCAGTATGGGTATTGCCATCCTCAGTATAAAACCGGGATCCAATCTACAAAAAAATCAAATATTTGAGTCTTCAAGGAGTGTGTCCTGTACTGGGCTCACAGTAGCTGATTCCTATGTCATCAATTTAACACATATAGTTTTTCGTCACCAGCCTCCTCCAATAGAGTAATAAGGTGGCTGGATTCAAATGTATGGGGTGAACCCTTCATTACTGTGTCCAATTTGCATAAAAACATTACAATGGCTTGTTTTCTATCATGCTGTTTGTGTAAGAACTCCAGTTTTATGTTTCAAAAAAACAAACTTTTCCTGGCAATATTATAAATTCTCCATGCTTGCTCTGTTGTTAGTTTTAGCAAAATAACACAAGTCCATAGTTCCCATCTGACATTATTCTCTTGATGTCATAACATAATAAATGATAACAATACCGTGCAGTCATGCAGAGATGTCCATAAATTCAGCCTGACCACGGCACTTACAAGGAAAAGGGACACATCATTTCACAATCCACACAAACTGCTTTGGATTTCAAAAATAAAAATAAATAAAAACAAAAAGTACCAACAATAGAAATCATCAGCCAGATCAAAAACTATAAAACAACTGGCTGCAGGTGGCATCTCTCCTAACAGGGTGTGTGGACTTGATGTGATGGGTTATATTTTAATTGTATTTATTACTCTTACCTCATGGATCAAGTTATTATCAGATCTTTAGATTTAATTTTTGTAGAAAAACGTATGTATCCCATCCATATTGGCTTTGTTAAATATTATGGCAACTGTATTCCAATTAACAACCTCATCTTACTCTAAACTAAACCCCATATTACAAATTTTCCCAATAACCCGCATTTCATTTCCAACCAAGGGTTGTCTAAACCAGCTATATTATATCTATATTGATAAAATTGTTAACATCATATCAGAAATTAATACTCAAGTGATAATCTCAACATCACACCCTAATTCCAATTACAGGGATTTACTGTATATTAGAGCTGCATGATTCTGGACAAAATGAGAATCACATTTTTTTTTGCTTAGAATAAAAAGATTATGATTCTCACGGCGTAAAATCTTTCACATTATACAAAACAAATTGGGCTAACTTTACTGGTTAGTTTTGTTTTTATTCATTTCCCAAAAATTTGCATTTGAATGACTGCTGCGCAAATGCAGTGTGACATAAAATATTGCAACAGCCACCATTTTATTCTCTAGGGTCTCTACTAAAAAAAAATATATATATAATGTTTGGGGGTTCCAAGTAATTTTCTATCAAAAGAAAAAATGATTTTAACTTGAAACCAACAAATGTCAGAAAACGGTTTAGTGTTTAAGTGGTTAAACTTCCCTCATTTAAACACCAAAGTCTATTCCTTTGATCTAAAGGACAAATTGTTACAATATTTTTACTTAAGTTCCACTGCTAAAGAATGTTGTGATGCTTGACAGACTGCCCTTTTTTTTTCTTTCTTTCTTTTTATGGCTGTCTGCTTTAGCAGAGCAGAGAGAATTCTCTGCATAAGAAAGAATCGGGAAATACATAGGCGTGCGCACAGGGTGTGCCGGTTGTGCCCAGGCACACCCTAATCCCCCCATGTACATTAGTGTTCTCGTTCTGTGTAGCAACAGGATCATGGGAAAGATCTCCCTCTTACCGACTCTACCATAAGAGAAGTGTTTATCCTTTTCTCTTTCACTGTGCCAGCAGGGAGATCAATGTGCTGGGGTCATATATATGTAGATACATACACATGCATGTGTGTTTGAGCTTAAGGGTGCACACCCTAATGCATGAGACTGCGCACACCTATGGGGAAATACTTTATCAAAGATCGCAACGGGGAAAAATCACGATAACGATTCTTAGCGATTAACCCTGCAGCTCTACTGTATATATATATATATATATAGAAGGACGTTTTATTTAATTTCCCTTGTATTTATATGCACTGTTTCCACTATCAAAGGATATTTAATTTGTGTTATTCTATACTTTGTGCACTTTTCTATGTACACGTTTAAATGTAACCTTCATTTTACCATGTTTGGAAGTCAGATTCAAAATAACCGTGATCACATTCTTTATCATTAGATTAATTAACCCGGCACATATTGTTATGATATACGTGTAGTCATATTATGGGTGTCCTTGCCAGTTATCAATAATGTCTCATCCAGCTACATTCTTTTATGAGAGGGCAAAGGAGGGGGTCTGCACAGAGCTAACATGACACACACACAAGATGTAGAACTAAAGGTTCCAGCATTCACACACATACACAATTATCTCTCTAAAATCGCTTACATGTTTCCCATTTGTACAAAACACATGTATATAGGTCTCTCACTTTCTTTTAACTCTCTAATATTTCCCTGTTTAAATTAGTTTTACCTAACTAAATTCTGCTTTTCTTATTTTGTTCTGATATCCCTTTCATCTCATGTATTGTAAATCCCATACTTCACATACTGTAGCTTCTATGATCAGACAGGCAGCCATAGTGCTCATCCCATCTACCCTCTCTGACAACGTATAAAGTATTCTATTTTGGCTTTTTCTCATGTTTTAGAATTTACTAGTTGTAGTAGTGCCTGACCCTAAATTCATCCCACAACTTAACATCAAAATGTCCCTTTACGTCTAATGTTATTTGTCTGTCACCCTGATCCATCCTGCTCACTTAGATAGATGTTTCTCTATCTGTTTAATCCGCATGGTTCTTAGTCCCTGTGGACTTTGGTAATCCAGTTACCCATTGTGGACCCCTGTCCACTCTAATCATTTATCTAAGGGCTCAGTATAGGTGAAACAGCATCTTCGGTTCATATATTTTATAGCACTACTCTTGCGCTGGGCATTTTTGAGGGTCTCTTACCCTTCATTCCCTTAGTTAATTTAATGCCCATAATGACTGACCAGTCTTCACTCTTCTCTATTTGTGCCTATACCCTCTTGCCTCTAAACTGCTATTACAGCAGATGTGTACTTCATATTACCTGTGAACAGCACTATTCCTCCCTTTCTTATCTATAATGCTTTGAAGGACAGTAGACAGTGACCACATAACATATAACCACCAATCAATACAATTTGATTAAGGGGAGTAAAATAGGTACCCGTTGTCCCGAAAATGCCTTACTGATCAAGGAAGTCTGATAACTCAAATGTAAGCAAAAGGCTTACCTCAGCCGACTGATTATCAGAAATTCCCGGATCGTCTCAAGCTCCTGATTTCGGGTTCCCAGGGTCACCTGTAAACCCCCTCCTGGCTGGCTCGCCATCTGTTCTGGATATTTTATAGATAGGCAACTCCTATCCTCATATTGATTAGTGGTTCCAAATTAATAATAAATGCTGCAGTAGGGAACAGACACAAAAGATACACAGCATCTTTCCAAATAACTGTTCTACTTTATTATGACACAATTGAAGGTTTTTATACACATGTTTACATAGGTATTGCATTAATATTACAATTGTACTTTTATGGTAACAAGGGGCGTAACATAGGCAGACTAATTCTAATCAGTACTCGAAAGAATTTAAACATGTACTGAAAACATTATGAGTGCCGTGTGCACATTGAGGGCATTGTGCAATACATATAAAATAGAATACAATTATATACAGAACTTACAAATTTCCTTTACAATGTGTTGTATCCAATTTGTATTTTCGTGATCCTTCAATATATTTTCTTTCTGTCACTGATATATCTAAAAAGGGTTTGAAGTCTTTTTTAACAGATATAGCCAGTTGCTCCTTTTTCTGTGCTTTGGCAACACCGATAGTATGTTTTGTTTCCTTTTGGCTGTTTTTTTTACACTTCTCTATCAGCTACATTTCTTGTAGGACCTACATTGAACTACAGTAAGCATAGCTACATACTGTACATTCACCATACACACTTTCTCCCATATGTACGTTCTCTCCCTCTTCCATCTTACTGAAAGGAAGTTACAAACCATTTCTGCATATTAGAACATAAATATACTTTATTTTTTTAGTTTTTTATTTTAATGCGAGAATGCGATTAACATTAAGAATGGCCGCAAAATTTGGTCAATAAGAAAGGCAATGTACAGTGTATTAGTATAGGCTGAAAGCAACAATGCTGGGTTTGAATGGATGGCAGTCAGGCTAGTAGGTAGCAGGCAATGGGAAGGAGGGGCAATCTCTTTGAATATACACTTATTCCTAATATCTCTCCATTTATTGGAAAATTTTAAAAGACAAGTATAACACATTTCTAGTGAGCACAGTTGCTAAAAATTACAGTTTTATACATCTTTTGTATCACTACACGTTCATTCTTTGATATTTTTAAATTAAACGCAGTGTCTGTTTGATATTAAAGTTGGCACTGCCTCCACCCAGGACAGAGCCTGTGAACAGAGGGAATTACCTTCCTGGGAAATGAATCGGTAATCTAAACAAAGTACTTTGGAGAACTGCAACCAGCATTTACCAAAGTCCAGTTTCTAGATCTTTAACCCTTTGTTGGGAGAGACAAGGTTCAAATCTAGTTTACAACTTATAATAAAGATCTGCCTGCACAGAACAGACAGGGTTAATTATGATAAATCCTATTTCCCCAGCCAACTCTGCTTGCAAATGAAAATTTCACTTTTGGAGTTTTCTAAAAAGAGCAAGTAAATGTAAGCAGCATTTTGTACACTTTAAAGTCTATTTAAAACTATACTGTAGGGGCGTGGTTTGGCTATGCAGCGGTGAGGACGTGTCTCTCTCGTGCTCCGGCGCCGACACACTATTATCAGCAATTTTACTGATCTGCTCACTCCCAGCCATCATATAAAGATGCGGAAGAGGTCCGGAAAACCCTTACCTAAAAAAGGAGCTGCCGTGGGATCGATCAAACGGTTCCTGTCTGCAGAACCAGAGGATCCGGAGGACCTGGACGGCCTAGGCCGCTCTCCTGGCGGCGTGGGCTCTGGTACGGGATCCGCCCCCCGACGCAGGCCTGAACACAGACGCCGCTCTCCGGTATCCTCGGCCGGCTCGGATGGAGAGGAGGACTCCCCCAGACGTTCAGGGGTAGAGGCACTGGTAAGCGATCTCCCAACTAAGGCTGAACTGGCCTCCATGTTATCAGGCCTAGAACGCGCCATTAAGAAGGAGGTGTCTGCAGTCCGCGCCGACCTCTCACATGTCCTAGAGAGAGTAGAAGAGTCGGAACAGCGTCTTGATCGCCACGCGGCGGCCATTAGACACTTGCAAAACTCTACCCGCGCACTTACTATAGCACACAGAATGGCGCTGTATAAAATCGAGGATCAGGAGAACCGCAATAGGCGGAATAATATCAGAGGCCTACCGGAGGCTACTGGAGATGAAGATCTTCTCCCTTCCATTCGGGGCATATTCAACAGCTTACTGGGCCAGGCCGCAGACTACCCATTGAAAATAGATCGAGTGCACAGGGCCCTCCGACCCCGGAATCTCTCTTCAGATGTCCCCCGCGATGTCATTTGCAGGATTCATTACTATAAAGAAAAAGAACTCATCATGAAAAAAGCTAGAGATGCTACCTCACTGGATTTTGACGGCGCCATGCTATCTTTTTTCCCAGATCTTGCTAGGGAAACTCTGGAACGCCGCAGAGCCCTGCGCCCCTTGACAGAGAAATTACGATCCGCCTCGATTAAATACAGATGGGGGTTCCCGGCTGCACTGATCGCTAACAGGGATGGTAAGACTGCAATTCTCCGATTCCCCGAGGAACTGGAAAAATTCTGTATGGATGTTAACATCTCCCCACCGGAGCTCCCTGGATGGCAAGATCACATCCCACCCCTGCCCGCGAACGCCGAATCAAGATGGCAAAAGGTCGACCGTAAAAATCGCTCTTCAGCATCTGGAGGTTCGCCTGAAATGGGCTGACACTATGAAAAAGATGGCCCAAGTTCCTGGCCCACTCTACAGTTGACCGACCAGAGTCACATCTGCCTTTTAGTGGGTTTTATGTAGCCTGGCAATAACACAGGCTCTGTTGATCATGGTTCTGACCCACAGCCGTATGTTTACACGGCGTGGCAACGACAATTTTTTGCCACGTCCTTTATATTTTACTTTTTCTTTTTTTGGGTCCTTTTTTCCTTGCTTTTCTTGTTTGTTTTTTATATACCCATGTTGCCCCGTTATGGGATTTTTCTTAATTTACATGTGTTCTATGTGGTATCCTCCGGGTAGCTGGGCGTCCGGCCTGGCATGACCGGGCTACTCCGGTCATGACACGCCATGAGTGCTTTGTCGCCTGCACCTATCACTTCGGAATGTTTCTGTGTTGGCGCCGGAGCAATCCGATGACGTTCACGCCAAACTTTGTCTCCGTGTGCATATGCACGGAGACCTTCACCCCCCTGTTTATGGGGTGCAGTGTTGGCTGACATCCCCATTCCCCAGCTCTTATTTGGGCGACGGGTGTGGGGGTGCTCGGCCGTCGGTGTGCCCCACCATGCACCGCAGTTCTATGCGTGCACTTTTTGACCACCCCCCTGAGCGGTCTACACTTCATTTGGTAATGAATGATGTTTGTTCTTTATTCCTTCTCTTTCTCATAACTTTACCTGTCTTTTTCTCCCATCCCCCCCCACCTTGCCCATCCCCCGCTCCAACTCCTCTTACCCACCCCAGGTCCGGCCCCTCAGAATACAGTGAACGTGGGCTCCCTTGCTGGTCTCCATGGCTAAGGTAAATCTTATCTCTTTTAATGTACGGGGACTGTATGCACCGGGGAAGAGACACAACTTATACAGGGAGCTGGGTCGCCTGCGGGGAGACATTGTTTTCCTGCAGGAGACCCACCTTACTCACTCCACACGGGTGAAACTCTACTCCCCACAATACCCCATGTGGTATTATAGTCTATCGGATGTACATAAAGCTAAAGGTGTAGCCATTGGGCTCCGCAGAGGCACCCCGTTCACATTTGAAGCCATGTTAAGCGATCCACTTGGACGTTTTCTGTTCATTAGAGGCAGCTTGGGTAGTATGACATGTACTCTGGCAACCCTATATGCACCTAATCGCGACCAAGCAGGCTTCATTGCCTCCACTCTCACAAAACTTAGAGATTTCGCACGCGGGTGCATCCTCCTTGCTGGCGATTTTAATACCCCGTTAGAACCTGCCATAGACACATCTAAAGGTAGAACCAATATCTCACATAAACGTTTACTGTTTATTCGCAAACGCCTACACGAATCCCAGTTGGTTGACATTTGGAGAATTATGCACCCGCAGGCGAAAGACTATACCCATTTTTCGCAGGTCCATCACACCTATTCTAGAATAGATTTTTTTCTCATTGATCACCACCATCTCTCGCTCCCTATTAACACTCATATTGACTCATCACCCCTATCAGATCATGCCCCGATCACACTAACCATTAAAATCCCCTCCCTACCTCACAGGTCTCCCAATTGGAAGCTTAACGAGCACCTCATAGAAGAGGAAATAGATCGAAAACAAATAGGCGAGAGTTTATCCCTTTACTTTGCTGAAAATAAACATCCTGACATTTCAGCAGGCACACTATGGGAGGCACACAAGGCCCATATTAGAGGGAAGCTCATAGAAATGGGGTCTAGGAAAAAGAAGGAACAATTATTTCAACAATCTAAGTTGCTAGATGAGATTAGAGACCTCGAACAATTACATAAAGCGAACCAATCTCAAGCGGTATTTCATAGCTTGACTCTGAAAAGGGAAGAATTAAAGTCCCTCTTCCACACGGAACAAAAACAACAAGCCCGCATAGTGGCCCAAAGTTTCTATGAATGGGGTAATAAACCGAGTAGACTACTGGCACGTTCACTGCAACAAAAGAAAACAGCCACCTTCATAGCTAAAATCAAAAACTCTGCAGATGATCTGGTCCATGATACACCCTCAATTGCCAAAGAATTTCGGGAGTTTTACCAACACTTATATCACGTCCAACACTCAGTAACAGATCAAGACACTAAGTCTAGGCTCATTAGGGAATACTTAGCTCAAGCTAACCTACCCAGGCTGTCACCTGATATACTTGACACTTTGGACGGGGAGCTCACTATTGCAGAATTACGCATTGCATTAAAAGCCATGGCAAATGGTAAGGCCCTGGGCCCGGACGGCTTTACTGTAGCTTACTACCGTACATTTGCAGATATTCTACTCCCGCACTTAACCTCTTATGCTAACGCGATTCCCGAGGGTGAGTTCCTCAGGCCTGAAACTACCCATGCACACATAACTGTTATTCCTAAAACTGGCAAAGACCCTAGTGCATGTGGCAGTTATCGCCCCATTTCATTGTTGAACATTGATGCCAAAATTTATGCTAAAGCTATAGCGAACAGACTCCTTCCCCTGCTCCCGCAATGGGTCACTTCCGACCAGACGGGATTCATTCCGGGTAGGGAGGCGAGGGACAACTCCCTTCGTACCCTATCGCTAATAACGCACATCCGTGGGTCGTCCCAGCCCACCCTCTTATTATCAACAGATGCTGAAAAAGCGTTTGATAGGGTGGACTGGGACTTCCTCTTGGCAACACTGACCCACTTGGGCATTAGAGCTCCCTTATTGTCCCAAATAAAGGCATTGTATACTTCTCCTACGGCCCAATTGAGAGTGAACGGCACCCTTAGCGCCCCATTTACTTTACACAACGACACTCGACAGGGTTGCCCTCTTTCACCTATTTTATTCGCCATATCGCATGAGCCCTTTTTGTCCACGGTGAGACATAACCCCTCTATACACGGGATTACTATAGGACCAACCGAACATAAATATGCCGCATACGCAGACGACATTTTGTTCTACGTACAACAACCTCTCATATCTCTCCCTAATCTCATGTCAGAATTCGCTAAGTATGGAACCATCTCCAATTTTAAAATCAATATGTCCAAATCAGAAATACTAAACATATCTATCCCCGCACAGACTGCCTCCCAATTGAAAAGTTCCTTTCCCTTTAGCTGGCAGGCACATAAAATGAAATATTTAGGTATTTATCTCACCCCGAACCCTGACGCCCTGTTCCGCTCAAACTTTTTACCTCTTTTAAACACGATTAAAACTGACTTACAAAAATGGTCTCAGATGGCCCATTCCTGGCTAGGGAGGATAGGGGTTATTAAGATGAATATACTACCCAGGTTGCTGTTTCTATTTCAAATGATCCCATTTGGGATACCAATAGGTTTCTTTACAATATTGAGATCGCTGGTTAGCAAATATATATGGAACAGAAAGCGCCCAAGGATTGCCAGACTCCTTCTCAACAGATCTAAACGAGAGGGAGGTCTGGCCTTACCAGACTTTAAAAAGTATTTCCTGGCGATTATTTTATCCAGAATCTCTGATTGGAGATTCCACAAAACATCTAAGCTTTGGGTGGAACTGGAAACTGAGTTAAGTGGCTCTGATCTCTTTACGCAACTATGGGTTCCTTCGAAATGCAGAACCTTATCATCCAAGACCTCCCCGCTCACTCATTCCACCCTTGCGATGTGGGACACTCTCTGCAAAACAAATAATTGGCCTTATAACTCCCCCCTCATGCTCTTGACAGGCCACAACTACTTCCCGCCAGGGAACCCAGACCCCAAAACCCATACATGGTCCCTGGGAACGGCGACTCAGCTACACCAGGTCACTACCTCGACGGGAATTACCCCCATGACTACAATTTTACAAGACTCTGTGGCTACTCCTATGGATCACTGGAGATACAGGCAACTTGCGGCCTTTGTTCACTCCCTCCCTAAACCCATTAGGCCTCTCACTGAACTGACACCCGTTGAAGCTGCTCTGGCAGAACCACAACCAGTAGAGAGACCTATCTCCCATTTCTATCAAATATTGCAAACACAAAACTCTGCAGAAGATCCAGCTTTCCTACATAACTGGGAAAAGGAACTTCAGAAAGAACTGTCTCCAACCCAAAAGTCCACTATCCTCATAATGTCTCATATTTCTTCCTCGGCCACAAACACAGCTGAAGTAAACTATAAACTCCTAACAAGATGGCACTATACGCCAGCACTTCTTCATAAATACTTTCCCCACATCCCCCCCCTATGTTGGAGGGGCTGTGGGGAACATGCGACCCATGCCCACATCTGGTGGTCCTGCCCGCTGATACGACCATTCTGGTTGACCATCCTTCATTGGATCAAAGAGATTCAAGGATATGAGGTTCCTAACGATCCATTCGTTGTATTATTACATTGTACAGGCAAATCAGTAGGGTCGTATAGGAAATCTATAACTCCTCACCTTCTTAATGCCGCTAAAGCACTTATCCCCAGATTCTGGAAACAAAAAAATATACCTACTCTACGCCAATGGCTAATGGAAGTTGATCGCATATATTATATGGAGGATCTCACCCTCTCCCTTAGAAATAAATCTGATTATGTTAGAAAAATATGGTCCTGCTGGTTTGCCTTTAAATACACATCCGCGTTTGCGGAAATTATGTCAGACCCTAAGTAAACTGTTTTAGTAGGTTAACAGTGTATAACAGAAGTCCGGACCTGGTATAATCCCCCCCCCCCCCTCCCTACCCTCTTCTCCCCACCCAACCCTACTATTTTTCCTCCACTCTTTCTACACTATTTTTCTGGTACTCAACTGTTAGTATGTTTCAGATTTGTATTGGTACTCTGTCAATTTATAATCATAATGTGGCCAAGACACGAATATCCATATTATATTTGATGGGACAAATATTCTATTGACAACTTATTAAAAGTCTTGTACACTTTGTGTAACGCTAGTGGTTACAATATCCTTATAACTACTTGCTGTAATAAGACATAACATGCTTCCCCACTCATATACTTTTTCCTTGTACTGTTTGTAATACATTGTACCGTGTATTTCCAATTTTTATTCCTTAATAAAAACAATAATTAAAAAAAAAAAAAAAAAACTATACTGTATGCCTATCTAAAGCTGGGTATACACTGATAAAATTTTTAGCTAAAATTTGTACAAAAATTCTCAGTACATCAATGGCTTGACAAAAGTTATTCAAAATGATGTTTTCTTTTAAAGTATCGTACAATCATACAATCCCCTCTGTTAAATAAGGACATGCCCCACTGCATTTGTTTTATAAAAAAGATGCAGATTTCTACCTTCTTTCAGAGTATCTCCCAGCGCTCACATGACTCCTTGCCTCTCTCCTGTGCTGACAGTTCCAACAGGCGGGGCCGAGAACTCCCGCTGACCTCAGTCGGGAGGAGAGAGCCAAGGAGTCACGTAAGCGCTGGAAGAAGATAGAAATCAACGTCTTTTTTTATAAAACACGCGCATTGGGAACATGTCCTTATTTAACAGAGGGGATTGTATGATCGTACAATAGTTTTTATAGAAGTGGCACTGTCACGGGCTGACAGGCAGGGGGGGGGAAGAGGACAGGAGAGAGGACAGAGGAGAGCTGCGGATGACGGAGGCATGTAAACTGACCACGGTGTCACCGCTCAGCAGCCATGATAAACCATGGTCAGATTACAGAGGGTATTACAGATGGGAGGGCTCTTCCGGGTAGGGGGCTCACTACCACTGTGATCATATTCAGTGGGAGCCCGTGTCCGTCAGCACCCATCGATCATTCAGAAGAGAGGCAGAATGGCAGTCTGCCTATGTAAACAAGGCAGATCGCCATTCTGCAAACCAGGGACTAGGAACCATGTCTTCCCCTAGTAAAAACAGCCCACAAAGTTTACAAAAACACTGGCTAGGCACACAGTTAACCCTTTGATCGCCCCTGATGTTAACTCCTTCCTAGCCAGTGTCATTAGTACAGTGGCAGTGCATATCTTTTAGCACTGATCACTGTATTAGTGTCACTGGTCCTCAAAAAGTGACAGAAGTGTCAATTAGTGTCAGAATGTCCACCGCAATATCGCAGTCCCATTATAAGTTTCTGCTTGCCACCATTCAGGGGCAGACTGACCATTAGGGCTCTCAGGCGCTGCCAGAGGGCCCGGGGCCAGCAGGGGCCCCATGAGAGTACCTCCATCCCAATCTCTGCTTATCCCGGAGCCCAGTGCCGGAACAAGTCTCAGTACTGAGCTCCGGTAACTAGGCTGACAGGGGCTGACTAGTGTCGGGCACTCAGGAATCAGGATATCATCTGTGCCTGTGCTCTCTCCCGCAGTGATTCACTTCTGTGGCAGCTGACATCTCTCCCACCTGAGCCTGCAGCACATCACACAGACTCACTGAGGATCCTCCTCCTCGGCTCCAATGTACACAGACAGAAGGGGGAGGAGACAGGGAGGAGTGATCTTACACAGCAGAAGCCTTGCTGATTCTGAGGTCTGTGTATAGTAGGGGAGTGGGTGGTATGGGGGGATTTTCCAATCCGACCCCCTCTTCCCCAAAGCAAAGAGTTGGCACCTGTCCCTCTCTGCTCCCATTCCAGGGTCCCTCTCTGTCTCCATCCCAGGGGTCCCTCATTGCCCCCATCCCAGGGATCCCTCATTGCCCCCATCCCAGGGGCCCCTCTGTGCCCCCATCCCAGGAATCCCTCTATGCCCCCATCCCAGGGATCCCTCATTGCTCCCATCCCAGGAATCCCTCATTGCCCCCATTCCAGGTATCCCTATGTGCCCCCATCCTAGGAATCCCTCATTGACCCCATCCCAGGGCCCCCCCTGCGCCCCCATCCCAGGGATCCCTCTGTGCCCCCATCCCCGGGATCCCTCTCTGCACCCCATCCCAGGGATCCCCTCTCTGTCCCCCATCCCAGGGATCCCCTCTCTGCTCCCATCCCAGGGATCCCCTCTCTGCCCCCATCCCAGGGATCCCCTCTCTGCTCCCATCCCAGGGATCCCCTCTCTGCCCCCATCCCAGGGATCCCTCTCTGCTCTCATCCCAGGGATCCCCTCTCTGTCCCCCATCCCAGTGATCCCCTCTCTGCTCCCATCCCAGGGATCCCTCTCTGCTCTCATCCCAGGGGCCCCTCTCTGTCCTCATACTAGGGTCTCCCTCTGTCCTTATTTCAGGGATCCTTCTCTGTTCTCATTCCAGGGGTTCCCTAAAAACCAAATGTGATAGGGAGCTCAGGGCAGTAGGGGCTTGTTTACATTCACAGTAAGGGGGTGGCAAAACCTCATAGTTTATGTCTGTTTTTACCCCAACCACATCCCCTTTAACTGCAGTAGCCAGGGGTGTACACATGTTGCAGCCTTAGCAGGAATTATACACCCTGTCATGCTTGGCATGGGGCTGCTCTGCAAAGGCTGTGCAACCTTGTGCAGTACAGCAACTAAGTGGTTAAAGCAGGTGATAAGGTGGCATTGTATTGCCTCATCACATCACCTGCTTTAACCCCTTGGATCCCACAATAGCATGCTGCTACTGCGTGCATTACACATGGTTGCAGGGTGTTTGCAGAGTGGCCCTATTTACTTGATTGGGTCATGATCACCCACCAAAAGCAAAAGGGGGTATAATTCCTGCCGCAGCATGTGTACATTCTCAGCTGCTGCCTCTGCAGCTAAAGGGTGTAGGGACTAATATATGTAATGTGGGCAGTGTGGCAGGGACACAGGGGGGCCCCATGATCTCCTATTGCCTTGGGGCCCCATGAGTTGTCAGTCCGCCCCTGCCACCATTACTATTAAAAAAAATAATAATAGTAAATAAATAAAAATATTCTACAATTTGTAGACACGATAACTTTTGCGCAAACCAATCAATGTATGCTTATTGGGATTTTTTTTTTTACCAAAAATATGTAGTAGAATATATATTGGCCTAAATTTATGAAGAAGTTTGATTTTTTATTTTTTTTTTTTATTATTATT
Organism: Lithobates clamitans; assembly: GCA_037952925.1. NCBI lineage: Eukaryota > Metazoa > Chordata > Amphibia > Anura > Ranidae > Lithobates > Lithobates clamitans. Next base: position 2,280,362 of record JBBGZY010001544.1, read on the forward strand.
GGATATGTTTTAAAGCAGAATGTGAAAAAAAAATATTTTTTTTTTAAATCGTCTGTTGTTTTCTGTTTATAATGACAAAAATAAAAAACTCAGAGGTGATCAAATACCACCGAAAGAAAGATATATTTGTGGGAAAATTTGCTACGCAATTTGACTCATCGGTAATCAGTGTTGTCACCCTATTATAGTTTGTGTAAAACACTGGATCTACTGATAGCATTAACAGGTAGTAAAACTATGATACAGGGGTCCCAGAAAAAGCAAAAATGGCTGTGTTAATGTTTGTTACAAACTGCACCATACAGTATACAGTAGAGAAGATTTAGATGCTCTGTTGGGTTTTTATTGCTATTTCTATTTCCACTGGTGAGATTTACCTTCTCTGCTTGACCTGATGACTATTGTCACTGGAACTAGAATTGAGGAAAAGTCCAAAAATGGAGCTTGACATTGGAATAGAGGGGAATTCCCTCCCTTTGGAGCAACGTCTCACTTTATGTTGTGTCTGCAGCATAAGAAAAAGAAAGGAAAGTCACCATAATGCAATTCAGAAGACAGAATTGTTTGGTCTAGTAGTCTAACCAAACAAACTAAAATCATTGTGCTCTCCTTCCTTTTACTTCAAAGTGGCTACATCCTATTACACAATCTATCTGCATGTTTGCACAGAAATTCATTTTGGGCATGCAGTTCTTTTATTTCATCATAATGGTAGGTGGTCAAACCATTATGAACTAAGTTAGTAAAAATATTTTTTTAAATCATCACCAGGATTGCACTTACATTGGATGAGGAGCATCCCTTGGTGGCTGCTATGTTCGTTTAAATTTTTATTCCTCTGCCCCCTTTGCTGCAATCACCTAAAGAGTATTTATAAATGCATTGTAATGCATACCTGTATATTATCTACCAGAAAAGCTGTTTCATTTAAATAAATTACACCAGAGTTCCACGGAACCCTAGGGTTTCATGAAATGTCCCCAGGGGTTCCGCCACGATCTGCCGTTCATCACAAGCAGGTGAACGGTGGATTGCATCCCCACATAGCTGACAGGCTGCAGAGTGCAAAGGAAAACGACTGACATCACTGTCCCTCACCAATCTCAGCTGACCCTTCCCTCCTCTCCATCCCAGGTGCCTGTGTGTCACATCACTCGGGAGGGATGAGAGAGGAGGGCGGGCATACAATCCAGCAGTTTCCCTGAGCATGGGGAAAACCGCAACAGATTCCAGTATTGTGCCCTCCAGTTTTCTCCTGGCCCCCCTATACTATACTGTTCTCTCCTGCTCCCCACCATGCCCTCCCAGCCCCCCTATACTGTTCTCTCCTGGCCCCCCTATACTGTTCCCTTCTGACCCCTCTATACTGATCCCTACTGGCCCCCTCTACTGTTCTCCATTGGTCTCCCTGTACTGTTCTCTCCTGCCCCACCTATACTGTTCCCTCCTGCCTTTCCTGCCCCCCTGTACTGTTCCCTCCCCCCCCCCCCCCGTACTGTGCTGTGCTCTCCTGGCTCCCCTGTACTGTACTGTACTCTCCTGCCCCCCCCCCCCCTGTACTGTTCCCCCCTGGCCTCCATATACTGTTCCCTTCTGGACCCCCTATACTGTTCTTCTCTGGCCCCCCTATACTGTTCTCCCCTGGCCCCGCTATACCGTTCCCTCCTGGCCCCCTATACTGTCCCCTCCTGGCCCCCCTGTACTTTTCTCTCCTGCCCCCTGAACTGTTCACTTCTGACCCCCTGTACTCCGCGGTGCTCCCCTGGCCCCCTATACTGTTTTCTACTGGTCCTTATATGCTGTGCCCTCCTGGCCCCCCTGTACTGTCTCCTCCTGCCCCCTGTATTATTTTCTCCTGGCCCCCCTGTACTGTTCCCTCCTGCCCCCTGTACTGTCCTGTGCTCCCCTGGCTCACTTGTATTGTTCTCTCCTGCCTCCCTGTACTGTTCCTTCCTGGCCCCCTATATTGTTCTCTACTGCCCCCCTGTACTGTTCTTTCCTGCCCCCCATACTGTTTCCTCCCACCCCCCCACGTACTGTTCTCTCCTGGTCCCCTGTACTGTTCCCTCTTGCCCCCCCCCCATACTGTGCTGTGCTCTCCTGGCCCCCCTGTACTGTACTGTGCTCTTCTGCCCCCCTTTACTGTTCCCTCCTGGCCCCCATATACTGTTCCCTCCTGGCCAGTGGCCACCCTATACTATTCTCCCTTGGCACCCCTATACTGTTTCCTCCTGGACCCCTATACTGTTCCCTCGTGGCTCCCCTATACTGTTCCCTCCTGCCCCCCCTGTACTGTTCCCTCCTGCCCCCTGTACTGTGCTGTGCTCCTCTGCCCCCCCTGTACTGTTCCCTCCTGCCCACCCCATACTGTGCTGTGCTCTCCTGGCCCCCCTGTACTGTACTGTGCTCTTCTGCCCCCCTTTACTGTTCCCTCCTGGCCCCCATATACTGTTCCCTCCTGGCCACCCTATACTATTCTCCCTTGGCACCCCTATACTGTTTCCTCCTGGACCCCTATACTGTTCCCTCGTGGCTCCCCTATACTGTTCCCTCCTGCCCCCCCTGTACTGTTCCCTCCTGCCCCCTGTACTGTGCTCCTCTGCCCCCCCTGTACTGTTCTCTCCTGGCCCCCATATGCTGTACCTTTCTGGACCCCCTGTACTGTTCCCTTCTGCACCCCAGTACTGTGCTGTGCTCGTTTGGCTCTCTTGTACTCCCTTGTTCCCTCTTTCCCCCCTATACCGTTCCCTACTGTTCCCCCTATACTGTCCTCTACTGCTCTTCTGTACTGTTCTTTCCTGGCCCACTTTTACTGTTCCCTCCTGGCCTCCCTGTACTGTTCTCTCCTGGCCCCCTGTACTGTTCTCTCTTGGCCCCCTGTACTGTTCCCTCCTGGCCCCCTGTCATGTTCCCTCCTGGCTCCCTGTACTGAGTCCCTCCTGGCTCCCCTACATTGTTCCCTCCTGGTCCCCCTGTACTGTTCTCCCCTGGCTCCCCTGTACTTTTCCCTCCCCCCCCCCCACTGTGCTGTGCTCCCTTGGGCCCCCTGTACTGTTTGTTCCCTCCTGCCACCCCCTGTACTATTCTGTGCTCTCCTGCCCCCCCCCTGTACTGTTTCCTCCTGGCACCCTGTACTGTTCCCTCCTGGCTCCCCTACACTGTTCTCTCCTGGTCCCCCTGTACTGTTCCCTCTCCCCTGTACTGTGCTGTGCTCCCCTGGGCCTCCTGTACTCTTTGTTCCCTCCTGCCACCCCCCTGTACTATTCTGTGCTCTCCTGGCCCCCCTATACTGTGCTGTGCTCTCCTGCCCCCCGTACTGTTCCCTCCTGGATCCTCTGTGCTTGGTCCTGCTGACCCCCTATTAGTGGCGGTCCATCCATAGGTGGCGCACGGGCGCCCCCCCCCCCTCCAGGCAGTCACAAAAAAAAAAGGTCCTTAAGGGCACTGTGTTCAGGCGCCTGACACAGTGGACTATGGGAAGTGCCACGTCTATGCAATCACGAGATTGAAGACGTGGTGCTTCATTTGAGGGCTTTTGTCCCGCCTTGCAGCGCATTCCAAAGTGCCGAGCAGCTTCTGCCCCGGTGCTCATAGTATGTATTACTACGGCCGGGTGGTTTGATTGACATCCGAGTTAGATGTCACTTCCCGTTTTCTCTCTCTGAGTCCCATTGCGCCCGAGCGGAGGAAGTATGAGGAGCGGACTCCTCTACCGTGGCTGCCAGTGCCCACTGAAGGAGACACAGCAGGAGGAGAGGACACCACAGCAAGGTAAGGTAAGTGCCGTTCTGGACCTCCCTCGTAGAACGGGGGGAAGGGGGATTTGATGGGACACAGGCTGCATTTCATGGGACACAGGCTGCCTTTGATGGGACACAGGCTGCCTTTGATGGGACACAGGCTGCATTTCATGGGACACAGGCTGTATTTGATGGGAAACAGGCTGCATTTCATGGGACACAGGCTGCATTTCATGGGACACAGGCTGCATTTCAAGGGACACAGGCTGCCTTTGATGGGACACAGGCTGCATTTTATGGGACACAGGCTGCATTTCATGGGACACGGGCTGCATTTCATGGGACACGGGCTGCATTTGATGGGGCTCAGGCTGCATTTGATGGGACACAGGCTGCATTTGATGGGGCACAGGCTGCATTTCATGGGAAACAGGCTGCATTTCATGGGACACAGGCTGCATTTCATGGGACACAGGCTGCATTTCATGGGGCACAGGCTGCATTTCACGGGGCACAGGCTGCATTTCACAGGGCACAGGCTGCATTTCATGGGACACAGGCTGCATTTCATGGGACACAGGCTGCATTTGATGGGTCTGTGAGGCTGTATTTGATGGGCACAGCGAGGCTGCATTTGATGAGCACAGTGAGGCTGCATTTGATGGTCACAGTAGCTGTATTTGATGGGGCACAGTAGCTGTATTTGATGGATGGTGCACAGTGGCAGCATTTGATGGCACAGTGGGAGCATTTGATGGCACAGTGGGAGCATTTGATATGGCACAGTGGCTGCGTTTGATGGGCACAGTGACTGCGTTTGATGAGCACAGTGGCTGCGTTTAATGGGCACAGTGGCTGCAATTGATGTTTTTTTTTTTAGAACTTTTCAGTTTGTTTATGCCCCCCCAAAAAATTTTGAGCACCAGCCGCCACTGCCCCCTATACACTTGCAAAAAAAAAAAGCAAGCAAAAGGTCCACCTTAAGGAGGCAAGTTTCAAAATGTATTCTATTGTTTAAAGCTATTTCTAAGAATAAGCATTGTTATATCAACAGCTTGCTCATCACATCAATGTTCCGTGAGCTGCAGATATGAAAGTTATTTCAGGGGTTCCCTGAGATCTCAGACTTTTTTGCAAGGTGTTCATCAAAGGTAAACAGCTTGAGAAACACTGCATTACATCATTCACTAGAAATGTCTACAAAAGAGGAAACAAGGTAAAGGATTTACCTCTAAATATGATATAAATAGCTCTGCCTGTAACTTATTTATTTAATGTATGGTAACACAGTAAATATTACAAAGGAAGGCACTTTCCCACCACCCACATACTATTTATGATGTAATGTATTACACACACATAACATATGCCTAACAAAGCATGCTGTTGCAACCAGAGGCGAATGATTTCCCCACACTAAACTTTGTTTTCTTTACAGATGTAAATGTTGAAAGTTTAATAAGTGAACATAGCCTGAGGAATATGAAACAACTGGTTTTGATATTGATTTTAGCAAAGCTGAGACAGTTGTTACTTTTCTAACCTGGTATTAAGCTGGAATGGGTTGTAAAAAAAAATCGAAAAAAAAACACGTAAAGGGTATGTAAATGTCAACAGTATCATCAAGTACTCTGTAAAGAGGTATTAGGTATATTCCAAGAAGCTTTATATGGCGTGTGCATTTTGGTTTATTTATAATTTGCATCAGAGATTTTTCACTGGAACACCCAGATTAATGTTTGCATATTATCTGCTGATGAGATTTCATCACTAAAAGAGAACAAATCTAAGATCATAGTGCAGGGGAAATCCCTAAGCTCCATGAAAATAGATTGTGAGCGTTTTAATCTTTTTTTTTAAAAACAAAGGTATTAACCCAGTGGGGGCCAAAATACTTGATAATGAGGGTCTCAAGTGCTGCCCCTGGCATCAGCTAACAACTGTCCATGATATTCAGTGAACGTAATGCCACAAAAGGACTAAAGACATGCACCATGAAATGGTCAGAGACTGCAAACGTGCTGTTATGCCCCGTACACACGATCAGAAATTCAGCCAGTAAAAGTGGGATGTGAGCTTTTGGTCATAAATTCCGACCGTGTGTATGCTCCATCGGACTTTTGCTGGCAGAATTCCAGCCAGCAAAAGATTGAGAGCAGGTTCCCTATTTTTTGGTCGGAAAAAGTTACTATCTGAAAATGCGTTCATCTGTATGCAATTCAGACGCACAAAAAATCACGCATGCTCGGAAACAATTCGACGCATGCTCAGAAGCATTGGACTTCATTTTCTCGGCTCGTCGCAGTGTTGTACGTCACCGCGTTCTTGACGGTGGAAAGTTCAGAGAACTTTTGTGTGACCGTGTGTCTGCAAGGCAAGCTTGATCGGAATTCCGTCGGAAAAAACATCCGATTTTTTTTCTGATGGAATTTCTGATCGTGTGTATGGGGTATAAGAGTTGTTGGGAAACTGGAGGCATGTCTCAGGAGACAGCCATTGGTAGGAGACATGTTACAAGAGACTACAAAATATTGTGGCTATTACAGCCTATTTGCAAGTCAATATTTACATATTTGTGCTCCTTACAGACCTCATAAAAATGACTTGTGCCACATTTGATATTTTTCTTAGCAAGAGCCAATATAAAAGACCTGAGAAAAAAAACCTGAAAAGAGAAAATGGATGGGTATTAATTCAAAAGTAGGATATTGCAAAAGAAATAAACTAAACTAAAATAGAAAAAAATTCTACTTTCATGGGGAAAAAAAATAGCTAATATTAAAAGTATATAGCATATACAATGGCTACACAAGCCGTATTGTAATTGCCTTTCCATTTCAATCTGGTGTTCTGATTTTCTCAGAAGTCTGCACTAAGATACAAGGTACATTTTAGGCACTTTCTGCAAAAAGAATTAATGTTTTTGTGAGATAGTCCAAGCGTTAAATACAGGGGCGTAACTAGAAATCACAGGGCCCCATAGCAAAATGTTGTATGCCCCCCCCCCTCAAAAAAAAAAAAATGAACTAATGCCATTGAAAAACAGATTACCACACTCAGATATAATAAGAGCTTTAAAGTACTGGTGTCAGTGCTCCCTTATCTCAGTGCTGGTGTCAGTGCTCTTATGTCAGTGCTGGTGTCAGTGCTCTTATCTCAGTGCTGGTGTCAGTGCTCTCTATCCTGGTGCTGGTGTCAGTGCTCTCTATCTCGGTGCTGGTGTCAGTGCTCTCTATCTCGGTGCTGGTGTCAGTGCTCTCTATCTCAGTGCTGGTGTCAGTGCTCTCTATCCTGGTGCTGGTGTCAGTGCTCTCTATCTCAGTGCTGGTGTCAGTGCTCTCTATCTCAGTGCTGGTGTCAGTGCTCTCTATCTCAGTGCTGGTGTCACTGCTCTCTATCCTGGTGCTGGTGTCAGTGCTCACTATCTCAGTGCTGGTGTCAGTGCTTACTATCCTGGTGCTGGTGTCAGTGCTCTCTATCCCGGTGCTGGTGTCAGTGCTCTCTATCTCGGTGCTGGTGTCAGTGCTCTCTATCTCAGTGCTGGTGTCAGTGCTCTCTAACCTGGTGCTGGTGTCAGTGCTCTCTATCCTGGTGCTGGTGTCAGTGCTCTCTATCTCGGTGCTGGTGTCAGTGCTCTCTAACCTGGTGCTGGTGTCAGTGCTCTCTATCCTGGTGCTGGTGTCAGTGCTCTCTATCTCGGTGCTGGTGTCAGTGCTCTCTATCTCAGTGCTGGTGTCAGTGCTCTCTAACCTGGTGCTGGTGTCAGTGCTCTCTATCCTGGTGCTGGTGTCAGTGCTCTCTATCTCAGTGCTGGTGTCAGTGCTCTCTAACCTGGTGCTGGTGTCAGTGCTCTCTATCCTGGTGCTGGTGTCAGTGCTCTCTATCTCGGTGCTGGTGTCAGTGCTCTCTATCTCGGTGCTGGTGTCAGTGCTCTCTATCCTGGTGCTGGTGTCAGTGCTCTCTATCCTGGTGCTGGTGTCAGTGCTCTCTATCCTGGTGCTGGTGTCAGTGCTCTCTATCTCGGTGCTGGTGTCAGTGCTCTCTATCCTGGTGCTGGTGTCAGTGCTCTCTCTCCTGGTGCTGGTGTCAGTGCTCTCTATCCTGGTGCTGGTGTCAGTGCTCTCTATTTCGGTGCTGGTGTCAGTGCTCTCTATCCTGGTGCTGGTGTCAGTGCTCTCTATCCTAATGCTGGTGTCAGTGCTCTCTATCTCGGTGCTGGTGTCAGTGCTCTCTATCTCGGTGCTGGTGTCAGTGCTCTCTATCCTGGTGCTGGTGTCAGTGCTCTCTATCTCGGTGCTGGTGTCAGTGCTCTCTATCTCGGTGCTGGTGTCAGTGCTCTCTATCTCGGTGCTGGTGTCAGTGCTCTCTATCTCGGTGCTGGTGTCAGTGCTCTCTATCCTGGTGCTGGTGTCAGTGCTCTCTATCTCAGTGCTGGTGTCAGTGCTTACTATCCTGGTGCTGGTGTCAGTGCTCTCTATCCCGGTGCTGGTGTCAGTGCTCTCTATCTCGGTGCTGGTGTCAGTGCTCTCTATCTCGGTGCTGGTGTCAGTGCTCTCTATCTCAGTGCTGGTGTCAGTGCTCTCTATCCTGGTGCTGGTGTCAGTGCTCTCTATCCTGGTGCTGGTGTCAGTGCTCTCTATCTCGGTGCTGGTGTCAGTGCTCTCTATCCTGGTGCTGGTGTCAGTGCTCTCTATCTCGGTGCTGGTGTCAGTGCTCTCTATCTCAGTGCTGGTGTCAGTGCTCTCTATCCTGGTGCTGGTGTCAGTGCTCTCTATCTCGGTGCTGGTGTCAGTGCTCTCTATCCTGGTGCTGGTGTCAGTGCTCTCTATCCTGGTGCTGGTGTCAGTGCTCTCTATCCTGGTGCTGGTGTCAGTGCTCTCTATCCTGGTGCTGGTGTCAGTGCTCTCTATCTCGGTGCTGCTGTCAGTGCTCTCTATCCTGGTGCTGGTGTCAGTGCTCTCTCTCCTGGTGCTGGTGTCAGTGCTCTATATCCTGGTGCTGGTGTCAGTGCTCTCTATCTCGGTGCTGGTGTCAGTGCTCTCTATCCTGGTGCTGGTGTCAGTGCTCTCTATCCTGGTGCTGGTGTCAGTGCTCTCTATCTCGGTGCTGGTGTCAGTGCTCTCTATCTCGGTGCTGGTGTCAGTGCTCTCTATCCTGGTGCTGGTGTCAGTGCTCTCTATCTCGGTGCTGGTGTCAGTGCTCTCTATCTTGGTGCTGGTGTCAGTGCTCTCTATCTCGGTGCTGGTGTCAGTGCTCTCTATCTCAGTGCTGGTGTCAGTGCTCTCTATCCTGGTGCTGGTGTCAGTGCTCTCTATCCTGGTGCTGGTGTCAGTGCTCTCTATCTCGGTGCTGGTGTCAGTGCTCTCTATCTTGGTGCTGGTGTCAGTGCTCTCTATCCTGGTGCTGGTGTCAGTGCTCTCTATCCTGGTGCTGGTGTCAGTGCTCTCTATCCTGGTGCTGGTGTCAGTGCTCTCTATCCTGGTGCTGGTGTCAGTGCTCTCTATCTCGGTGCTGGTGTCAGTGCTCTCTATCCTGGTGCTGGTGTCAGTGCTCTCTATCTCGGTGCTGGTGTCAGTGCTCTCTATCTCAGTGCTGGTGTCAGTGCTCTCTATCTCAGTGCTGGTGTCAGTGCTCTTATCTCAGTGCTGGTGTCAGTGCTCTCTATCCTGGTGCTGGTGTCAGTGCTCTCTATCTCGGTGCTGGTGTCAGTGCTCTCTATCTCGGTGCTGGTGTCAGTGCTCTCTATCTCAGTGCTGGTGTCAGTGCTCTCTATCCTGGTGCTGGTGTCAGTGCTCTCTATCTCAGTGCTGGTGCCAGTGCTCTCTATCTCAGTGCTGGTGTCACTGCTCTCTATCTCAGTGCTGGTGTCACTGCTCTCTATCCTGGTGCTGGTGTCAGTGCTCACTATCTCAGTGCTGGTGTCAGTGCTTACTATCCTGGTGCTGGTGTCAGTGCTCTCTATCCCGGTGCTGGTGTCAGTGCTCTCTATCTCGGTGCTGGTGTCAGTGCTCTCTATCTCAGTGCTGGTGTCAGTGCTCTCTATCCTGGTGCTGGTGTCAGTGCTCTCTATCCTGGTGCTGGTGTCAGTGCTCTCTATCTCGGTGCTGGTGTCAGTGCTCTCTATCTCGGTGCTGGTGTCAGTGCTCTCTATCCTGGTGCTGGTGTCAGTGCTCTCTATCCTGGTGCTGGTGTCAGTGCTCTCTATCCTGGTGCTGGTGTCAGTGCTCTCTATCCTGGTGCTGGTGTCAGTGCTCTCTATTTCGGTGCTGGTGTCAGTGCTCTCTATCCTGGTGCTGGTGTCAGTGCTCTCTCTCCTGGTGCTGGTGTCAGTGCTCTCTATCCTGGTGCTGGTGTCAGTGCTCTCTATCTCGGTGCTGGTGTCAGTGCTCTCTATCCTGGTGCTGGTGTCAGTGCTCTCTATCCTGGTGCTGGTGTCAGTGCTCTCTATCTCGGTGCTGGTGTCAGTGCTCTCTATCTCGGTGCTGGTGTCAGTGCTCTCTATCTCAGTGCTGGTGTCAGTGCTCTCTATCTCGGTGCTGGTGTCAGTGCTCTCTATCTCGGTGCTGGTGTCAGTGCTCTCTATCCTGGTGCTGGTGTCAGTGCTCTCTATCTCAGTGCTGGTGTCAGTGCTCTCTATCTCGGTGCTGGTGTCAGTGCTCTCTATCTCGGTGCTGGTGTCAGTGTTCTCTATCTCGGTGCTGGTGTCAGTGCTCTCTATCTCAGTGCTGGTGTCAGTGCTCTCTATCTCGGTGCTGGTGTCAGTGCTCTCTATCTCGGTGCTGGTGTCAGTGTTCTCTATCTCAGTGCTGGTGTCAGTGAGGGAGGTAGCAGTGGAGAAGCCAATCAGCAGGCAGTGCCAGCTCAGGATGCGGAGCACCCGGCCCACTATGGCAGAGGATAAGCCCTGGACTGGGACCTCCCAACTCCCCCCTCAGTGGAGCCCTGCATAGGCAGGGGTAAGGGCAGGGTGGAGGGAGGGGTCAGGGGCTGCCAATCACAGGTGGATACACTGGGACACTGGCACAGGACTGAGCTGTCCTTACTGTTAGTGACACATGATCAGGAAGAATGGAGTGGGTGGGATGGGGCAGGGGTGGATATAAAGACGAGTCTCTGGCTGTGGCTGAGGAATGCTGCAGGAACATGGATGGGGGGTGGCTCTCTCTCATAAAAAAAAAATGTTGTTGGTCGCTGGCTGCAGAAAACGTTGTGGCATGGTGGTAGCTTTGCCTCTCCCTGCAGCTGCAGCCCCTGATCCCCCCCCACACTAATTGACAGCCCCAGAGAGGGGCAGCCCAGACACTTCTCCTCTCCTACCTTCCCTTCTGTCGGATCGGCTCCATACAGCGCTCGTGAGGCCTCCTCCGCGGTGCCTTCCTTTCCTGGTCAGCCAGATGCCTCCTCCGGGGTGCCTTCCTCTTCCTCTCCTCGTCAGCTGGATGTCTCCTTTCTGCGTGCGGAAACCACCGCACCGCTGAGCACTCCAGTGGTAGGGGGGGTGACGGCTGAGGGGGGGGGGGTGACGGCTGAGGGGGGGGGGGGCGACGGCTGAGGGGGGGGCGCGATCTGTGTTTCCCTAGCAGAGGGAATTGTGCTCACTGCTCAGGCTGCTGGAATCTAATCCCCCCTCTCCTCCTGAAGACAACACAGCGCTGGTCCTGCCTCCTCCTAAAGACAGTGTCTTGCCGAGAAAGTTCCCTCGACGGATAAGTTCCCCCCTGTACTGCGCAAGCGCTGCGCTTGTGCAGTATGAATGACCAGGAGCCGCCGAAAACAGCCGAAGATGAAAATCTTCAATCAGCTGTACACGGCGCCTGCGCCCTAGGTCCAGGCTGAAGTCCCTCCATCCAAGTGGACCTAGAGGGGGAATAAAAAAGTGGCGAGCGCAGCGAGGCCGTGCCTGAAGTGTGGCGAGCGAATCGAGCCCGCGAGGGGCCCCCTCACAGGCGCCGTGTACAGCTAATTTGTTCTGTATTTAGCTTCGGCTATTTCCGCCGGTTCCTACTGCGCAGGCGCTGCGCCTGCGCAGTAGATGGGGGTCCTTATCCACCGAGAGGAACTTTCTCGGCAGAACAACGGCTATGCTCCGATCCCTCTCTCCACTGCTTGGTCGTGCTTGGAGCTCACAGGCAACCGCTGCTGGTTGCGCCATGTCCGTGGTGACGTTTTTTAGCAGAGGGCCCCATAGCGCATGCGTGGGTCGCTATGGCGGTAGTTCCACCACTGGAAATAATTCTAAAGGGATGCAGACACTGCAGTTTTCCTCATTAGATCACTTAAGGGGAAAAGGGCCTACTTTGCCCTGCATGCCGGGGTACCTTGCATGCAGAGCACGCCCATGTGAAGAATCTAACATTAAGGTAATTCCCTGACTTAGACATGAGTCTTCAATATGTGCAGTAAAATATCCCATGTCACTACAAACTGTAACTTGTAGGTTTCATTAGGAGGAACGTGCTGAGCCTGCGCCCACTCCACAAGCCTAGTATACCTCTGTTACCTACTCCCAGTAACAAAGTGGGGTTCTGCCAAGCACCTAGCGCAGACCTCATGCATGCACTTATTGAATACTTCACTTCCCGTACCTCGTGACCAGGCCATGGATCTCCATAACGTTGGTTCGGATCCAGTTGCTCCTGGATACCAACTGCTAGGGAGGAAGCCACAACATCGCCCCTTTTGCGCATCGGAATTTGTACAGATGATCACATTTTCAGATAGGAACTTTTCCCGACCGAAAAATAGAGAACAATCTTTTGCTGGCTGGTTTTCTGCCAGCAAAAGACCGATGGAGCATACACACAGTCGCATTTTCCGACAAAAAGCTCTCATCGGAGTTTTGCTGACAGAATTTTCAATCGTGTGTACGCGGTATAAGACCCCTTTCACACCGGGGCGGTGTGGGCGTTAGCGCTAAAGCACCACTAGTTTTAGGGGCGCTTTACCACTGTTATAGTGGCGCTTTGGCGCTGCTAGCGGGCGCTTTTAACCCCCCAGAAGGGGTTAAAAGCGCTCGTTTGACGCTGCTTTCAAAGGCCTTTTAAGACGCTTTGAAAGCGGTGCCCATTCATTTCAATGGGCAGGGGCGGTGGAGGAGCGTTGTATACACCACTCCCGCACCACCCATAAGATGCTGCTTGCAGGACTTTTTTCCTGTCCTGCAAGCGCACTGTCCCAGTGTGAAAGAACTCAGGCTTTCACACTGGGGCTGCAGAAGAGGCATTTTACAGGTGCTTTTTTTTAGCGCAAAAACACCTGTAAAGCGCCTCAGTGTGAAAGGGGTCTAACTATAGTAGTTTGGTTGCCCAAGCATACCTCTGTAAGGTGAGAGTCCATTATGGTATTGTCCATTGCTTGAATGTCTCTGAATGCCCAGTGTCTTTAGCAGCAGACACAATCCCACATACAGACAGATCCCAGTCAACTAGGAAGATCCGGCCAAGAAGGACCCTGTACCTCAACCTTCCCCCTTTTTATATCACAGGTGGGCTGGCTAGGACCAAAAAGCCCGGGAACAGAACTTCCACAATTTAACTCTTCCCCCGGGCCTGAGCCAGCCATTAACTGACTAGAACCAAACACAATTCAACCTCTCTACACACTGAGAGTACACCAGGTGATTATAATGAACTAGTCCCTTCCATTCAGATTGAGGGCCTGTTCACATCTAGTGATTTGAGATCACAGACCGAATTGCCGCGATTCTGCTTGTGATTCTAAATCACACTGCAATGTTGGCAAAGTGCATTGCGCAAAGCTTGTCACCCAAAAAGGTGCAGGAGCTTCTTTTGGGTGATATGCAATGCAATTTGACACAATTGCCGTGCGATAAATCGTGCAGCAATTGCAGCAAATCTAAGCCACGTTCTGGTACCATTAAAAATGAAACACGCATGCTGTGTTTTGCCAGCACTGCACAGGGCCTGAATGTGCAAAGGACATGGTGAAATAGCTGTTTCTTCAGAGTAACAATAGATAGGAATCTGCTATAACGTTTGTTAAAATCTCTGAAATGTATATTTTTAAAAAAAGTGGAGTTACATTTTAACCTCTTGCCGACCAGCTGCTGTCATTATACTGCGGCAGGTCAGCGCGTTCCTGCCAGCCGTCGTAGCTGTACGTCGGTCCTTTAAGCGGGGGTTGCAGGCACTGCGGGGGTGCCGATGCGCGTGTCCGGTGGTTGCGATGACCACCAGCCACGTGTGATCGCGGTCACGAGAGCCAGAACAGGGATGTGTGTGTGTAAACACACAAATCCGTGTTCTGTGAGGAGAGGATAGACAGATCATGTGTTTCTACTAGCTAGGAACATCGATATGTCATCTCCTCTAGTCAGTTCCTTCACCCTACAGTTAGAACACACACGAGGGAACAGTTAACCCCTTCCCTGCCAGTGACATTTACACAGTAATCAGTGCATTTTTATAGCACTGATTGCTGTATAAATGTCAATGGTCCCAAACATGTGTCAAAAGTGTCCGATCTGTCCGCCGTAATGTTGCAGTCCCGATAAAAATCGCAGATCACCGGCATTACTAGTAAAAAAAAAATAATAAAAATGCCATAAAAATACCATAAATCTTTCCCATAGTTTGTAGACGCTATAACATTTGCGCAAACCAATCAATATACGCTCATTGCAATTTTTATTATCAAAAATATGTCCAAGAATACATATCGGCCTAAACTGAGGAAAAAATGTGCTTTTTTTAAAAAAAAATGGGGATATTTATTATAGCAAAAAGTACAAAATATTGTATTTTTTTTCAAAATTGTGGCTCTTTTTTTGTTTATAGCGCAAAAAAAAAACGTAGAGATGATCAAACACCACCAAAAGAAAGCTCTATTTGTGGGGAAAAAAGGACGTCAATTTTGTTTGGGCACAGCGTTGCACGACTGCGCAATTGTCAGGTAAAGCGACGCATTGCCGTATCCGATAAAAAATCGGATAAGCAGCCAAATCTTCCAGAGCTGAAGTGGTTAAATGCTAGAAGCCACTCTGGAATATATTTCCTTTACTGGCTTTAAGGATATGCTCACCTTTTGTAATATGTTACAAGTTACATCAATATTTAGGGTGTAACATGTAAAATGTTACTTTGGAGCAACCCCTCACCCTCCCTGTGACAGCAGATGGGTAATCCTCTACCCGCATGCACTGTCACATTTGAAAACAGCGAAGATATGTGGGGCTCTACCCACACTGCTGCATCATTCATTCACAGAGTTCTGTGACTGAATGGACTCAGGGCTATCTTTAACGTAGGGCAAAAGGGGCAGCTGCCCAGGGCCCAGTTGTTGTGGGACCCTTGAGCCCGTGTCAGTGTTTTCATAGATCTGACATCCTGCCTGTCACATTGAGGCCGCTGCAGTCCCACCTCCTAGTTCCTGCAGCTGCCACTGCCGGCATTAGTGGTTAGTGGATAGGACTGTCCAGTGTCTAGCAACCAACCACGTGGTTAGTTTGGCTCTGCCCCCACATTCAGCAAAAATCTGAACTTTCTCCTGCAGTCCTGGCTGCTGTCACACCTCCCGGCTCCCTCCTGCAGCTGACAGTAGTGGTTGAGTACTAGGACCACTCAGCATCTAGCAACTAACCACATGGTTCATCTAACTCCACCCACGCCCCCCTGGGTTCAGTGGAGGAGCACGGGACTTCATGCTCTAGACCGTGCTGCTGCGGCTGTTGCCAGTGCCACATGGCTTATGTGACCCTGCCCTTCAACCCCCCCTGTGTTCAGTGGAGGAGCACGGGCTTCCTCCTCCAGACCTGACTGCTGCAGCTGCTGCCAGTGCCAGTTTAGTGCACTCAAGGAAGGTAAGCAAATGCTCTGATTTATTGCTAGAGGGGGAGCAGCTCTGGTGTCCCTGATAGAAGAAGGAGGTGACCCTGATGAAGGGGGGAAATGTGTGGACCCTGATGTAAAGGGGGTGGATCTGAGGACCATGATGTAAGAATGGGGAAACTCTGGGGACCCTGATGTAAGAAGGGGGGTTCTCTGGTGACCCTGATGTAAGGAGGGAGCTCCGGGGACCCTAATGTAAGGAGGGGGGCTCTATGGGAACCCTAATGAAAGAAGGGGGCTCTGGGGACCCTGATGTAAGAAGGAGGGCTCTGGGGACCCTGATGTAAGAAGGGGCTCTGGGGACACTGATGTAAAGTGGGGACACTGGGGACCCTGATGTAAGGAGGGGGGCTCTCTGGGGACCCTGATGTAAGAAAGGGGGCTCTCTGGGGACCCTGAAGTAAGGAGGGGGCTCTGGGGACTCTGATGTAAGGAGGGGGGCTCTGGGGATCCTGATGAAAGAAGGGGGGCTCCCTGGGGACCCTGATGTAAGAAGGGGTGCTTTGGAGACCCTGATGTAAGGAGGGGGGCTCTGGTGACCCTGAAGTAAGGAGGGGCACTGTGGACCCCGATATATAGAGGAGATAACTCTGGGGACCTTTATACAAGAAAGGCGACTCAGGGGACCATTATAAAAGGTGGGGGAACTCTGAGGACTTTGATGGAAGGAGGGAGGGTTCTGCACTGTCACTGATCCCATCCCCCCAAGCACTGCCACTGATCCCATACCCCCAACAGCACTGCCACTCATTCCACCCCCCCCAGCACTGCCACTAATCACACCCCCAGCACTGCCACTCATCCCATTCCCCCAGCACTGTCACTCATCCCACCCCTTCCACCCCCTGCCATTGATCACACCCCCCACAGCTCCAGCAACCAATTGGTGAGCAGTGATGATGTTCAGTAGCTTCTAGCATCCAATCAGTGAGCGTAAGGATGTGCAGTAACCTCTAGCAACCTATCAGCAAGCAGAAATTATGTGCTGTAACCTCTAGCAACTAATCAGTGAGCCATAGTGTGTGCTATAACCTCTACCACCAGTCAGTGAGTAGTAATGTTATGCTGTAACCTTTGGAAACCAATTGCAATTGCTGCCTGATCTGCTGCAGTAAACAGAGTTTGAGTCTAGCTGCTATTTATTTTATTTAGAGCAGACAGAGAGTGAAATTGCAAGGTGGGGGCCCAAAAACTAGAGTTAGACTTACCGGAGGCAGGAAACACACATTCAGATCCTTAAAGGGTGGCTTCGGTCCCAGAACTTCCCCAGAACGGCTTCTGAAACAATAAAAACACTCGTCCAAAGTTATAACAGCATATAGGGAGGGAATCCCTGCTGTCCTGGATGACTCCTAGAAACAGAGTTACCGGTAAGTCTAACTCTAGTTTTCTCTAGTCATCTGTCCAGGACAGCACTAGAGAGGATCAACAAGAACTTACCAGATTAGGGGGGGACTACCGCTTGGAGGACTTTTCTCCCAAACGCTTGATCTTGCGCTGAGATAAGGTCCAATCTATAATGCTTCATGAAAGTCGAGTAGTTTGACCATGTGGCTGCTCGACAGATTTGTTCTGGTGTCGCTCCAGCTCGCTCCTCCCAAGAAGCCAATAGTGCCAGTGTGGAGTGAGCCATGGGGGAAAAGGACATTCCTTTTTTTAAATTTTGTAAGCTTCCATAATAACTTGTTTAATTCACCTTGCGATTGTGCTTTTCAAAGCTTGGAACCCCAATTTTTTTCCCGAATGCAAAATAAATAGAGCATTGGATTTTCTAATGCTTTTCGACAATTCCAGATACCGCAAGACACAGGCTCACACATCCAGTTGGTGGAATTCTGTTTCCTTTGGATTGGTTGGGGACCCATAGAATGAAGGCAAAACAATTTCCTGAGTCCTGTGGAATTTTGAAACTACTTTAGGCAAAGAACCCGGGTCTGTACGTAGTACCAGCCTGTCTTCAAAACTCTGCAGGAAAGGCTCCTTAAGGGAAAGTGCCTGCAGCTCGCTAATGTGTCTAGCTGTGGATATGGCCACTAAAAAGACAGTTTTGAGCTTGACCTATTTTAAGGACAGCTCTTCCTTTTGCGACTATTTTATCCAACCTTGCAATGCTGTTGACAGGTCCCATTTTGGCAGAATCTTGAACGGAACCGGTCTAATTCTAGCTAACCCCTTAAAGAACCTGCTGACTAGCGGGTCTAATGTCAGGGGTTGCTTTAAAAAAACAGACAAGGCCGAGACCTGCACTTTTAATGTGCTAATGGCCAGTCCTTGATCCACACCGTCTTGTAAAAACTCCAAGATGGCTGGGATACCTGCAGACACCTTCTTGGTATCTAACCATGAACAAAAAACTTTCCAAAATTTAAAATAAATTGCTTGGGTTACTTTCTTTCTACTAGAAAGAATTTTGTTTACCACCCTGTCCGAGAACCCCTTAGACTTCAGGAGGCTTTCTTCAGACACCAAGCTGCCAATTTTAGAGTTTGTATTTTTGGTAATTGAACTGATCCCTGGGACAGCAGATCCTTCCTCTCAGGCAGCATGAGGGAGGCTCCTCTGTCAGGCGTAACAGCGTGGAAAACCACGGCCTCTACGGCCAATACAGGACCACTAGTATCATTGTGGTACGCTCTTAAACAAATTTCCTCAGGACCAGAGGAATAGGTTTGAACGGGGGAAAGGCATCTACCATTAGCTGGAAGATCTCCCTGTTTAGTGACCATTCTGACTGGTACACTTGGTGTCGGCTCAGAAAGTCTACCAGGTGGTTTGTCCACTCCTTTTAGATGGACTGTGGATATTGACTTTAGGTTTCTCTCGGGCAAAAAAAAGATGGCACTCATTAGTCTGATTAAGGACGGACATCTTGTTCCCCCTTGCTTGTTTAAATAAGAGACTGCAACAACACTGTCAAAGAAGACTTGTATGTGGTGACTTTTCAGCTCTCTGGCAAATGCCCTTAGCGCTTCCCAGATTGCCTGTAACTCCCTCCAGTTGGCTGATCTTTGGGACTGCACTTTCTCCCAGCGCGCTTGGGCTACACTTGACCCCCAGTGGGCCCCCCAGCCCCAAGCACTGGCATCTGTGATGATACGCATGGACACTGGAAGAGACCATAATAGACCCTGCACAAGGTTCTCTTCGTCCTCCGGCCACCACAGAGACCTCCTGGTCTTTGGAGATAGGCAGGTCATGTCCAGCGATTCCTGCGCTCCGTCCCAGCTGTTCAGGATATTGGTCTGGAGACACCTGAAATAGGCCCTTGCCCATGGTACTGCAGGGATTGTTGCTGCCAGGAAACCCAGACCCGACATAGCTGAGTGGAGGGAAACTGTCAGATTGTTTTGAAAAAAGGCTGCAGTCGCCTTCACCTTTTCTACCTTCTCCTCTGTGAGATAGATCTTCTGCGTCACTGAGTTCACCAAGAACTCTAAATACTGTAAGACCTGTGTCGGGGTTAGGTTCGACTTCTCCCTGTCAACCACGCCAGTTTTTTAGAAAGGAAATGGCCACCCGCAGATCTCCTTGTAATTGGAGCGCGGAGGGTGCAAAAAAATAAAAGGTCGTCTAAGTATGGGATGACCAATATCCCTTTCAGTTTCAGGGGGATTAGTGCCTCCGCCAGGATTTTCGTAAAAATCCTGGGGGATGAGGACAGGCCGAATGGTAGGGCCCTGAATTGAAAATATCGGACCTGCCTTCCCCACTGGATTGCCAGCCTCAAAAATTTTGAGATTCCTCATGGATCGGGACATGTAAATAGGCGTCCCTCAGATCGAGGGAGGCCATGAAGCAATCTGGGGGAAGAATTGACTTCACCGAAAAGATTGTTTCCATCCTTAATTTCTTGTAGGTTACCCAGTTGTTCAGTGACTTCAAATTCAATATTAGGCGGAATTTGCGAAACGGTTTTCTTTCTACAAAAACGTGAGAGTAGAAACCATGGTTTACTTCTTGCTATGGCACTGGGATAAGAACCTACTGGTCTACCAAGTCGCCAATTTGTGACAACAGGGCTGTCGTCTTCTGAGGATCCCTGGGAGGCATGGTTACGAACGTCCTTGCGGGCGGAGTGCCCTTGAACTGAATTCGATAGCCTTCTCTGATTATTCTCAGTATAAAGGCATTTGGGGTAGTCTTTTCCCACTGTGGTAGGAACTGCCCCAATCTCCCTCCTATGGGAACCAAGTCACTGGGATTTGGTGGATTTCTTAGTAAAAACAGGACACCTTTATATTTTCCCCTTCTCCACTATTTTTTAGAGGTTGACCCTTTAGAGGTCTGTCCTTGTGACGGCCCTTGCCTTTGGGGACGAAAAAAACTTTTCCCCGGGGGTTTCTTACTTTTAGTAGGAAAAGCCTTTTTCTTGTCTGAAGTACGGTCTAGAAGTTTTTCTAGATCCTGTCCAAATAAGAGGTCTCCTTCACCTTTGAGGCCGGGTCCCCCGACCAGGATTTTAACCATAAAGACCTGCGAGAGGAATTTATAAGGGCAGCGGTCTTTGCCGATAGCTTGACCAACTCAGCAGATACGTCTGCCATATAACCTGCCATTTTGTGTAGCATGGGAAGGGAATCAAGAATTTCCTTCCTTGAGGTCCCACTTTCCAAATGGCCTTGTATTTGGTCCAGCCAGACCTCCAAATTAAGAGCCACTATTGTAGCCATTGCTGGTTTTAGATTTGTCATGGCTACTTCCCATGACCTTTTCAGAAGTACCTCCTTCCTCTTGTTCATGGGTTCCATAGGGACACCCATGTCCTCAAAGGTGAGGTCCGTTGATATGGCGCACTGGGAAAAGGCTGCTTCCACTTTGGGCTCTTTGCTCTAAATACAGGCAAAATCCTAATGAAAGGGAATCTCCTCATCAGACTTTTTGGAAAATATCATTTTTTCTCTGGTTCCACCCACTCTTTTTTAATACAGTCCACCAGTGCGCTATGTACCGGAAATACTCTGTTTTGGTCTTCGTTCAGGGTTTGATACATCTGATCATGTAGGGACATGATCATATGCTCTTCTTTGATCTCTAGCGTCTCGTAGATCAATAAGGCATTCACCTCCTCAAGAGCCTGTATCTGGGTGAACTTATCTATTGGCTCGGAATATCTTTGGATGATGTTGTCTCACTTGGCTTATCCAAAGAATCTGATTCCTCTCCCCCTGATTCATCACCCTGCTCTGTGGCTGAAACTGGGGGGGAACTGCAGCTGGTTGTTTTGCGGTTTCAAGGTTTGCCAGCATCGACTTAATGGCCTTCATTTCCTTCGGAACACCAGAAATCAATTCCTTGCATGCCCCCGTCACCTCCTTGTAAATCAATTTATCAATGTAGGGTTTACAAAGGGGCTTGTTCCATCCTTCCTTTAAATTTTTTCATACATGACGGACACCCCTTCTTCCCCCTTGACCTGTCCGGTTCTTTGGGCTGAGCCTGAGACAAGAGAAGGAGAGAAGAGAAGGGAGGCAAAAGGAAGGGAAAAAAACAAAGACAAGCTGCCGTCAGAAAAAACCTTAGTCAATCAGTGGGTGTATACCTTCACCAACATCTATGTGCACCCCCACCAGCCACAGACGCGATTCACGTGACTCTTTAGCCCGGATCCCGTCTCAAAGGGGGGGACAAAAAAAGGGCTACCTCAGCTGGGCCCGTACCACTGCCACCTGGTTCAGCTGGATCCATGCTGTCCTCTGTTCCTTGCTGGAGCATCGTGCTATGGATCAGAATTGTCCTATGGCTGGCGTTCTTTTAAAAGAACCACCATGGCTCCGGCTTCCATGCTCGCCACGTGACCCGGTAGCGGAAGTGGTGTGCCGGAAGTCCCTGCCCTCCTCCTGTGTCCAGGAGGAGGCCGGAACTCGAGGCCTATGCCCGCCCCCCGCCGGACTCACACCGGGATACCATAGTATCCGGCCAGCCATGCGGGGAACGCCAGCCCTCCAAGAGCTATACTGGAGGAGGACGCCGGTACCAGCTCTTCTGCAGCCTGAACGGGGGACCCAGATGCCTGCCACCTTTCCCAGGTATTGCAGACCTCCTTCCCCAGCTCCTAGGCTCAGGGGAAGGAGGGCTCCATTCAGCCTCCTCCCCGGTGGAGGAAACACAAAGACTGAGGAAGAGGGACAGAAGCCGCCCTTTAAGAATCTGAATGTGTGTTTCCTGCCTCCAGACGTGGAGCCTATCTCTCTAGTGCTGTCCTAGATAGAGAAAAAAAGTTTGCCCAGGGTCAAAGCAATAATAAAGAGCAAGTAAACTTCCTCTGCTTACATTTACCTATAGGTAAGCCTATAACAAGGCTTACCTATAGGTAGTGAAAACATCTAAACGTCTACCATTCAGGAGATATTTACATTACATGCAGGCAGTGACATCACTGGTGCATGCACTCTGAGAGAGCGGCCATGGGTGAATGAATGATTTGTAAAGTGCTGCAAATGCAAACTGAATCACCTCAAGGCGCTAAGTGCATTTTGTGTTGAATAGCTTCTTAGAAGAGGAATGTTTTGAGTTTTTTCTTGAAGGCCAGATGGTTTACTTCCATGCGGATGTGAGTCGGAAGAGTGTTCCATAGCCGAGGTCCCTGGACTGCGAATCTGCGTTCTCCCCTTGCTTTGTAGCGGTATTTGGGAACGAGGAGGAGGTTTTGGTTGGATGATCGCAGATTGCAATTGGGTGTGTAGTGTTTTATTTTCTCTCGGAGGTATTGAGGGGCGTTTACTTGTATGCATTTGTGGGTGAGGCAGAGGGTCTTGAATGTGATCCGATTCTTTACCGTTAGCCAATGTAGGCTCCTCAGGGATGGGGAGATGGACTCCCAGGGTTTTTTTCCTGTTAGCAGTCTTGCCGCCGCGTTTTGAATGGCCTGTAGGCGCGCAAGCTGATATTGGGGTAAACCTATGTAGAGTGAGTTTGCGTAGTCGAGCTGGGAATTAATGATTGTTCCTACTACCGCTGCTTTGTCCTCTGCTGGGATAAAGGGAATTAGTCTGTGTAGTAGGCAGTGGAGATGGTGAGATCCGCTAACTACTGATCCTATTTGTGCATCCATTGTCATTTCTGAGTCAAAGAGAACTCCGAGACTCTTGGCTTTGGTGCTCAGAGAGATGGTCTGTCCAAAGATGGTGGGAGGTGTCCATGGAGTCCTGGATTGGGATTTTGGTTAGCGTGTAGGAAGAGAAGTTGTTTTTGACCCGTTGAGTTTGAGGGAACTAATGGTCATCCAGTCATCTATCAAAGTGAGGCATTTCTCTAGTTGCTGATGGTGGTCTTTTTGTCCGGTGATGCGAAAGTAGATTTGGGTATCGCCAGCGTATGAGTGGAAGCAGAGGTCTGATTTTTTGATTATTTTGAGGAGTGGGCGGATGTAGATGTTGAATAGCACTGGCGACAAGGGTGAACCCTGGGGGACTCCACAGGAGATTGTCTGGGTGTCAGAGGTGAATGCTCCAAGTTTCACTGTCTTTGAGCGATTCTCTAAGAAGGATGCAAACAATTTTAGACTAGAATCTGTGGCTCCTGCAACTTCTGTGAGACGGACAAGTAGAGTATTGTGGTCCACTGTATCAAATGCTGCACTAAGGTCTAGCAGTACCAGGAGACCTGATTCTCTGTCATCTGCTGCTTCGAGGGCATCATCCCATATTTGTAGTGCCGTTTCTGTGCCATGGCCAGGGCGGAAGCCTGATTGTTGAGTGTCCAGAAGTTGATGTGTGTCCAGGTGGTGTTGTAGCTGTTGTACTACCGCTTTCTCCATAATCTGAGAGATGGTGTTAAGGCTTGTTATCGGTCTGCGGTGGTTAGGGTCCTTAGGGTTGAGATTGGGTTTCTTTAGCAGGGGTTTGATGGTGCCTTGCTTGAGGGTGGTTGGCACAATCTCTTCTTTAAACGATTGATTTATGAGGTGTGTTATAGTGGGAGCCAGGATGTCGGAGCATTCTTTCAGGAGTTTCGTGGGAATTATGTCATTTGGTGATGTGCTGTCTCGAAGGCTTCTCATAATGTTTTTAGTCGTGTCAGTGGTGATCGGGGTCAAGAAGAAGTCCGGTGGTTGTGTGATGTTCGTGTTGATGTCCTCTTTTTGCTTTGGTTGGGTAAGGTTGGTTGTTTTTTTCTGTTGGATTGATTTCTGGATGTTGTCGATTTTGTCGATGAAGAAATTTGATAACTCATTGCAGAATTCTTGAGTATCGTTTGCTGGGGCCTCTAAGCAGGTCGGGTTCATTGACTGGGTGACTATTTTGAAAAGTTCCCGCAGCCGTTTTGCATTGCAATGAGTTCAGTGAGTGGTGTAAGGAGATTGGTCTTTGGTCCTGGTGGTCTGTATTTGATGGTTGCTTGTAGGTTGGTCCTTAGTAATTTTTCTTTTTTTAGTCTTTTTTGAGTGGCAGTTGGTAGAGTTGAACCGATGTTTCTTAGCCTATGGAGGGCGAAAAATTCCTTCCTGACCCCCCGAGGGGCGATCGGACCGAGGACCCTGGATCAACTACTAGGGTAACCTGGTGGCTTACCTGTACAGGATAGTCCGGAGGATGACGGTGGGGGGTGGGGGGGTGAGGGTATGGGGGATCTGGCCGCTACTTACTGGTTGGAATGGTGCTGCGGCTGGGTCTCGGAGCATCTAAGATGGGCGCTGGTCAGGTCCAAAGTCTCGGGTGGTAGCCTGTGCCCACGCAGTGAGGTCCAGTGTAGAGAAGGGGTTGTTCCAGGTGTAGGGGCACGGGGGCCCGCTGGACAGGAGTGGGTGCTGGGTGCCTCGAGCTAGGCCGCAGCCGTGGTCTGTCCCCCGAGTCTAACAGCTAGAGAGCGGGGTGATTGGAAGGCGGCTGCGGTGGTACTGTCTGGAGGTGGGCCGGTGCAGGCCTGGGGGGGGTCCGGGTCCCGGTACTAACCTGCTGGGGGGGGCTCCGGGTGGAGGTAGTGGTTGCGGCCGCACTGGGTGGACCGAGATGGCCGACGGGCTAAGCCCGAGTTGCGGGCTGTCCTGATGCTCGACCTCGGAGGTGGCTGGGTCCTGTTGGTGGATAGTGGGGTAGGTCCCGGTACTACCTGCTGGGGGGGGCCGGGGATGAGCTCCGGGTGGAGGTGGTGGTAGCTGCCGAACTGGGTGGACCAAGATGGCTGACGGGCTAGGCCCGAGCCACGGTAGGTGTGCTGTGGCGTTGGATGTACTGGTGAGCTGGGCTAGGGGGGGTCAGCTGGGACCGAGGTCCCGGTGGGTCCTGCTGGGAAGTGCGGAAATGGTCTCCGGGCGGCCGGCGGAGTGTTGTGGCCTCGGGAGGGAGGACCAAGATGGCCCTTCAGTAACTGTCTGCCCATATGGAGGTACAGGCAGACAACTGTACTGAGAGTCTGCAGGAGCCTGGCATTGTTTTTGCCATCAACTGATATCAGGTACAATGCTTTGCAGTCTGCAGTGCAAAATAATATTAAATGCACATTTTTTTCAGTGGAAATATTATGTGCATGTATTTATTTATTTTTAACAAACGGTGTACTTTAAGGTCTTTTAGGCCCCTTTCACACTGGGGCGGTGGGGGCGTCGGTGGTAAAACAGCGCTATTTTTAGCGTTGTTTTACCGTTGTTTTTGTGGCTGTATTTGGCCGCTAGCGGTGCGGTTTTAACCCCCGCTGGCAGCCGAAAAAGGGTTAAAACCGCTCGCATAGCGCGGCTATAGCCGCGATATTGCCACGGTATAGCCGCGCTGCCCCATTGATTTCAATGGGCATGGGCGGTTTAGGAGCGGTGAATACACCGCTCCTTCACCGCTCCAAAGATGCGGCTTGCAGGAGTTTTTTTCTTCTCCTGCCAGCGCACCGCTTCAGTTTGAAAGCCCTCGGGCTTTCACACTGAACAAACAGCAGCGGCTGTTTTGGGTCGGTTTGCAGGCGGTATTTTTAGCGCAATAATGCCTGCAAACCGCCCCAGTGTGAAAGGGGTCTAAGTCAGCCCCAAAGCAGATTTCTGTCTGCAGGGGCCCCAACGGCTACACAGTAAGTACCAAAGGGCTGAATGGGGCCCCTAGAGTGAAGGTTGGGCATCAGTGTTGTAACCTTTTCTAACCCTTCCTAACTGTATCACAAATGAGGAAAAACACTCTTTCTGGAGTTCCACTTAAATCATTTTTCTACTGTTCTAACATGTGTACATTTGTTTTATGTGGTATGTATCAGCTTGTTTTTGTTATAAGCCATATAAGGTATACTTATCGCACTTCAAAGCATCCTTAATCATCTTTCAGATAAGTATGATGATAAGTTCATATCAAATAACATTTTGTAACATTTACTTCGGGCTGTACAGCCACATCAGACTCTGTTGAAGTGTCATTCTATGTTAGAGTTACATCAAATAAATAAAGCAGGCTTATTTATTTAGCATGTCAAAACCATGAACACTTGAAACTCAAAAAATCTTTTTCAAACTGGTTTTGCTTATTTTTAAAACAAATTTGTATGTGCAAGAGCATAACAACATGTTAATGAAAGTATACAAAAAATAAAGAAATTACACTTTATACATGCCTCTGGGATATGCACATGGACACATAAACAGAGAGGTATGAAAAGCTGGTACAGTATAACATTGGCATAATTGATGAAGACAGCCCAGTGCCCACTTTGATCTAAGAGTAAGAGGTATGAGGGCTGTTATTGCCCTGTCAACTGTTTCTGAGCTTGACACTGAGCTAGGAGTCAGAGGTAACACTAATTATTTTGGGTTTATTATCTAAACGGATTGGAAATTGTAGCTGCGTTTACTTTGAATACTCACTCATGTGCAGACGAAATAAACATTTGTTTTTGCCGTGTTTGGATAATTTAAGTGAATCTTCGGAGGCGCATGCGCAGAGCTCTGAGGTATGGATGCCTAGCCCCAGAGCTCCATCCCGCTCAAGTTGACAGGCACCCCCGCTAGCGAGCGACACTGCACAACACCCGGACAAATACCGCCACACTTTACCATGAAGGTTGAGAGGGCTGGGAGTCCCAAGATGGAGAAGTACCGACAAGCTCACGAGGCTCACGAAGCTGATGCTGCAGGGATCCCTGTGATGGCTCCCTGGCACAACCAGCAAGCTGCAGAGGTATGTGGAGCCACCTTCCTGCAAACTGCCTACAGAGACCCTGCCTCCCCAGCTTCCAACCTCTGGCACTCTGCCTGAATTTAAATCAAAAATAACATTTCCAAACATTTTAGGGGGTGTTTGGGGTAAAGCACTACTATGGAGCTGATAAAATACATTGTTAAGTGACTACATGAGGTGAATATAGGGCAGGAGACACCATGCTGGGGAGGTTAGTGAAGGGCAAATATGTATGAAGGACCTAAAATAATAATTACATAAAAATCCAGCATGCATGAGGACAAAGGGGACATTCACAGCATATTACAATCATGGTAATTAGGGAATGAGGAAAGAAATACAAGATATTATCAAACAATAAATACAATAAAATGTGATATTAAAGGATAAAAATCTTACCTTCATATACTCCTTCTGCAGGACCTGGATGATGGCAGAACAGGTCTCTGGGATAATGATCCCCAGAGCCTGGGGGGAGATGCCTGTCGAGAACTTTAAGTCCTGCAGACTTCTCCCTGTCGCCAAATACCGCAGGGTAGCGACCAACCTCTGCTCCGGAGTGATGGCTTGCCTCATGCAGGTATCCTGCCTGCTGATATAGGGGGTCAGCGAAGCCAACAGACGGTGAAACACGGGGTCCGTCATCCGGAGAAAGTTCCTGAAATCATCAGGATTATTCTCACGGATCTCACGGAGCAAAGGCATATGAGAGAACTGGTCACGCTGAAGCAACCAATTCTTGGTCCATGAACTCCTCCCCACCCTGTTCATGGACTGGACTTGTGTCAAGGTCAGGACCCCAACACCAAGCCCCCGCACAGCACGAACTCTATGAGGAGTACGCATAAGAAACATGGCTAGAAAACGGTCGGCTGCTCAGAACGAAGTAACAGAACGCACTGAAGAACAGCAAGGCCTGTGAAGAGCGACCTGAAAAACAGCAACGAACAAACAAGAATACAATGACTACCTAAAGTCAGGCGGAACTTGCTTGCATGCACTGAAGAGCAGATACAAACCCACAAGCACAAACTGAACGGCAGAAAACGATCTGAAAGCCACGAGTCTGAAAAAGCGCGAATCGTCTCTCACCAAACTTTTACTAACACGAGATTAGCAAAAGGAGCCCAAAGGGTGCCGCGCTTGGTTCTGAACCGGCCTTTTCTAGTCTCGTCGTACGTGGTGTACGTGACCGCGTGGTTGGCGATCGGAAATTCCCACAACTTTGTGCGACCGTGTGTAGACAAAAAAAGTTTGAGCCAACATCCGTCGGAAAAAATCCTAGGATTTTGTTGTCGGAATGTCCGAACAAAGTCCGACCGTGTGTACGCTCTATTAACCTCTTGCTCTGCTCAGAGGGTATTCAGCAGACAGATGCCCTGCAAAGCAGAGTCTGTCCCAAGTAAAAGGGGCCTCATTGATGTCTTGCTTTATCCCATCACCTTTGCTCTGTCTATCCCCATGTACTCTCTAGCTGCCATCATCTCTCTTATTCCCTTGCTATGTCCTTATATCCTCTTCTCTGCCCCATCTATCCCTCCTCTATCTCTAGATGGTCCCTATTATGTACGTGCAGCAGGCTTTGTAATAAGTACAATCAGACATGATACAGCACCTTACCTCTACCTTTCTCTGAGGATCCGTGCCATTCCTGCTACTGTGTCTGCTGGCCCCTCCCCCTGGTCTCACTCGGCCCCTCCCCCCTCCTCTCACTTACCTCCAGTCCACCAATGAGTATGCTGGAATGGAGGTGGTTCTGGTACCGCCCACATGGGAGGAGATTCTCTTTGACAGAAGCAGCAACTGATAGATGTGCTGAAGTGAAAGGCCATCATCTGCCTTTCATGTGGGAGGAGAAGGAGCTGATGAAAGTTAGTGTGGAGGCTGAAGCTCACACTGCCTGGCGCGCTGCATGTTACCGGTCTGATGTCTGCTTTGCTGAGCAGGTGTGAGCAGGGCAGTGCCAGCATAAGCACTTGAGGGACCATCGGCTTCAGTGCCCCTCCCTCTCCTGCCCCCCTAAGGTGGCCTTATACTGGCCCCAGCGGCTAGCCCTGCTGAGTGGCTCTACCTGTAATCCGGAGCTGTCAGCCTCAGAGGCGGCTCTCTAAGTAGACAGATCAGGCGGCCGCGAGGCCCCTACCAGTGCGGGGCCTAAGGCGACCACCTAATTTGCCTAATTAGAGAGCCGCCTCTGGCCCAGATATACACAGGGTACAATGCAACTCCCAAATGCACAAATGCGTGCTTTTTGCAGAGGACATTCTGCTTTTCATCTCCTCACCACTCATATCACTGCCTAATATTTGTAATGTGCTGGACAGTTTTGACACAGTCTCGGGTCTGCAAGTGAATTTCTTTAAATCAATGGCCCTAAACATAAATTTTCCCGAACATTTAGTCGAAAACCATGATTCCTGTTTACCTGGAGCGATAGGGAGATTCCCTACCTGGAATCTTCCACTTTGTAGAGGTGGTCCACAGAGGCTGCCAGTCTGGCAGCCTCTGTGGACCACCTGTACAAAGTGTATTTCACACCTATGTACCATAAATTAGAAGCTGACCTCAAAAGTTGGGACAAATTAGGACTTTCATGGTTAGGGAGGGTCAACTCCGTAAAAATGACTCCAGCTACCAAGAATCCTATACCTGTTTAGAAGCCTCCCCATTCTTAAAGAACCACCTCAGACATTTTCAATCCAAAATTTGATGCTTTATCTCGGGAACAAAAGGACACACAGTTGCCAAGGAGACCCTCTATCGAGCTAGAGGTAAGGGAGGAGTGGGACTACCGAATCTGCTTTGGTACTACCAGACCGCCCAACTATGCCAACTTTCAGTCATTTACTCGAAGTCTAAAGTGGCTCACCCTGACTGGGTCCATCTGGAACACCAAGCTACTCCTCATTACATCCTGGACTTTCTCCTTTGGTGCTCCCCCAAGTCCAGACCTGCAGTCAGGGTCCCAATTCTATCACACTCCCTTGTCATATGGAACACCCTCAAATCTAACCCGTAAACTTCATCCACCCCTCGGGCCCCCTCACTTGGGCTTACTGTATAAGCAAACTAGATATGCCCCCAGGGGATAAATTCCGATTACACCAGATAAGGAACTTTCTTCACAAATTATGGTCCTCCGCACCTAACCATTTAACACTCACTGAATACAAACTGTGGTGCGGGCAAGCCATGGAGCAGAGGGGTGGGATTTCAGTGATATATCAGTTACTGGCTAAAATGGATACCAAGACCCTCTTTATGCTAGAGTGGAGAAGGACCTGGGACAAACCTGGAACCTGGCAAACTGGCAGAGGGCATCACAGTCTGCCTTTAAGGGAATTCTTCATATGGCCCTCTCAGAGCGAACCTGAAGGTGCTAATGAGATGGTACTTGGTCCCCCTGAAACTGTCTAGAATCTATCCCACATTCTCCTCCCTGTGCTTCCGAAATTGCAGTCATGTGGGGTTCATGATACATGTATGGTGGGACTGCCCCAAGATCAGGGGATTTTGGAATAAAATTTTCCATATGCTCCGAAAGGTCTCTGGCCTCCCTATACAGAAATCAGCCCACATAGCTCTCCTCAATTTCCCTTTCCCGAACACATCCAAACTGGTAAGCCGCCTCATTATGGTCATCCTAATCCTACAACCAAATTAACCATCGCTAGAGCTTGGAAAAAAACCCACATTTGCATCACTTTAGTTAAAGAGGAAAGTCTTCTGGATTATGGCCCAGGAAAAAATGGTAAGCACACTACTAGATACTATGGAGAAATAGTAAGCCATCTGGGAACCTTGGACACAATATCTTTGGTTGGGGCTCAGCCCCTGATCTGGTTTATATATACGTTGGATGGTGTGGGGCTATTCAGGTTGCTACTTCTTCTTTCCTGTCTTCTCTCTCTTCCTATCCTTTTTTCTTCTTCCTTTCACTCTTGATCTGGTGCTACATCCCTGACCCTGGGATTCCTTCATAGGAACAAGGACAATCCTCATGGTCGTCTCCAACGGCTGGGGTATCTACTAAAAATAATAGCGAAAGGCACAAGGATATAGAATCCATAGGTCCCCTCCAGGAGAAGCTCCCACGACCACATAATTCTCTTGAGGACATCATACGAGTATCAAATATTAATAATTAACATAGGACTCTTCTCTCCTGTTTATAACCATTTTCTATATCTTCCATTTCTATATCTTCCACTCTAAGAACTTAGTTCATAGCCATAATGTTCTCCCGACCTCTTATATGGAGATTTTTACTGTTGATTTGCTTATACCATAGAATAAGATCTCTCTTAGGAATTTTCCTCAGGTTCCAATGCTACCAACACATATGATTGGGACCCCTTAGAGGGTGGCCTGGGGGGCCCTTCGACTCGTGACCCAGATTGATCCCAGGAGAGGTGTCCCGGGGGGGGGGGGGCTCGGCTACCTCTTTACCTATTGATGCAGTATAGCAAGCATCTCCTATGGCTCTGGTGTACCCATGTATGACCCTTTGTTATGGATTATATGTTCACGTGTATTACTGTCTACACCAACTTCTCTGTTTTCCCTATGTGAAATATTCAATAAAAAAATATTGAAAATAAAGTGAATCTTCAATTCAATTTAAATGTAAGAGCCCCCCCGAAATGACTCCAATGCCATTCCTATGGTGGCCCGACAAGGGGCTTTTTTAGGATAGGGGACTAATGGGAATCAACCATACTCGTTGCAATACTTTAAAGACACATTACAGATGCCCTCTGGTGAACTATTTAGGTACAATCAGCTTATTTATTTTGTACGATCTAAACTTAACCTGTTAGATGGACCCCTTAGGGTCCTTTCACACGGTACCATTATGGAACGTCACTGGGGGGTACTGATGAGTGACCACGTTCTAGGTAACATTTTACCAGAAAGACCGAAAATTATTTACAGAGGAGCCCCCTCTATACAGAATAAGGTCGCCCCAAATATAATGGACCCCCCTGTACGCCCTACCTTTTTTCACAACTTGATTGGTTACTTTCCGTGCAAAAAATGCACAGTATGCCAATACAGCATCAGTGGTAGACAAAAAACATTAGAATTTTGTTCAAACGTGACTAATAAAACTTACCCAATTAAAATGTTCTGCACATGTGCAACAAGGTATGTTGTATACCTCATTACCTGCCCTTGTGGAAAACATTACGTGGGTCGTACCACCCGTACCTTCTCCACACGTGTGGGGAACATGTGGCAAAAATTATTGCAGGCGATACTAAACATACCGTCCCCAGACACTATCGATTGCATCACAATCGTCATCCATCAGGAACACAATTCCTCATTATTGATAGATACGTTCCTCCCTGGCGTGGAGGGGCTTTAACCCGTGGTGTATCACAATTAGAAACCTACTGGATATACGAGATCCAGTCCCACTCGCCATTGGGACTTAATGTAGAGTGGGACATTAACGCCTTTATTAACCAATCATAACCCAGTTTCTCCTTCTCTTCCCTGTCGGTGGTTCCCCTATAACTGTTAACTCTGTACCTTTGTGTCATTTCTTATTTACATTTCTCATCTTTAGAGACTCTCTGATACTGAGCAATGTACACACTTCTGGTATGATTTGTATTATTACCATGTAATGTGTATTGGCCTTAATGGCCTGGTATTGTGGGATCCCCATGGGTAACCGTGGATAACCGTCTATATATCTTTTTACAATATTTTTTTACATTTTTTATATCTATGGACCATTTTATTATACCTATGGACCATTTTATGTAATCAGCACATAGACCTGACTTACTATATTATTCTGGCCGGGTATCGACGTATTTTTACGCCGTACCATGGCCTCTAACCATATTCCCAAATTTTCAATTTTTAACTTTTAATTTTTCACATATCGTCAATTCTCCGTAATTTTTCAGTTTATGTTGTTATTATATCAGTTGGGCCATCATTGCCTTATATATGATATTCAGTTTATGGTTTACAAGGAATCAAAACCCATAGTATTGTTTTCCTTATATGTATATAAGATTATTTTTGTGATTTCACACAATATACAATATTATATATTATTTCCTAAATATATCTGTCATATCCCCTAACCTTTTAAGTAATTTTTAGTAATTTTTAATAATTTTTACTATTTTTCTATGTTTTTGAATTTGGCCTGGAGATATTCCCCTCATGAGTTTTATTTATTTCTTCCCTTGTTGTCCACAACGAGAGACAACGTTGTAGGTGATGCTGCGGCGCTGTTTCCTTTATCTAGTCTAACGCCGCCTATTACAACAGCATACATCCTAAACCAGCGCTCCTATGGTGAAGAGCAGAGTGTATGACGTCGTGCACCTCTCCCAGCCTACACGAAAGTGAGGCTTGAGACGCATGCGATCGGCGCCATTTTGTCGACATACGCGGCCCGCTCCACCCAACTCACACCAGAGCGAGGTTTGGAACACAAGCGGCTGACGCCATTTTCCTGACACTCACTCACACTCCCTGATTGAACGGAGGAGTGTGTGATGCTATGCGCTCCACCCAGCTTACAACAAAGCGAGGTCTGAGACGCATGCACCCAGCGCCATCTTCCCGGCACCCGGAAGTAGCTCTAATTGAACGAGCAATGAGATTGGAGCCACGGTTTAACACGGGGTTTCACAATATATAAAAAGGCAATGTTTGGGGTGGTGCAGCACCCCAGATGATGTCCCCTTGGACGAAACGCGTCGGGATGAGCTGCTGACACCACCAACATTGCCAGTTATTTTGTTTTCCTAAACCCCTGCTTTTTCTACTGAAATGTGAGTTTTCCTAATTTTAATAAACGAGTTTTAAACCCTATATACAGTATTACGCTATGTACTCTCACAATTTTATATGTATACGCTGGATATCTGAGTGGATTTACCCCCCTTTTTGCCACATCTGAAGTACCGGGTCACCTGGATCTACCCTCATGTTATGCAGACGTCACTGAAGATCCCCATAATTACAGGCTAGATTGACCCAGTGGGTGTATACCCATCTGTGTCCAATCTCTCTGGTAAGCCCCTATCCAATAGGGTGGCGGATCTCCTATCAACACATTTATCTTGCTATTTGCGCTAGAGGGCAGCAGGCCATTAGAAGGAGCAGTCAGTCAATCAGCACATAGCCTTTCATCAATGCAGGCCTGATTGACAAGATTCCATCCCTGCCTAGGTCCAATCAGATGCTGGTGACATCACTTCCTGTTCAAATGTCCATGCTGGTCTGTGTGGAGCTGCTTGGTTCCTTTGCTCCTGGAGAAACACTGTGATCCATTCCAGCCAGCTGCTCAATCCTTTCCAGCTATCCGGAACAGCGGTGGGACCCACAGAGCCATGTGGAATGCCAGGACTGCACTTTACTTTGACGAGCATGCATCTTTCATCATCTTGTAAGTGTTTTTAATCTTATCCTATTGAAGTCATCATTTTAATACTACACTCAGGTCGGCGCCTCCCCCTCCCTGTTTTTTCCTTACATGTCTTGCAGAGTTCTGGACACACTCTGAAGGATGGCTGCCTTCCTTTTTAACCCTTAATACCCCTTTCTATGGATACATCACCATCCAGCTATGACAGCCACAGACTATACCCCTAAGGATTACTCCATCTGGAGCGCCAGATAAACACTGACTATACTGCTAACCAGCAGGAGGAAGGAGGTCCTGAATCCCCTGAGGCCTCACTTACAAAAAAATATTAATAAGATAGACTGAGTCCAGAGACGGGTAACAAAAATGGTGAAAGGTTTGGAGGATAAAACATATTGAGTGCGACTTCAGGAACTTAATATGTACAGTCTTGAGGAAAGAAGGGAAAGGGGAGACATGATTGAAACATTTATATACATCAAGGGTGTAAAAAGGGTTCAGGAGGACAGTTTTTCAATATGAAACCAAAATCAAGAACACAGAGGCATGACCTAAAACTAACTGGAGGAAATTTCAAAACTAATTTTAGAAAGTATTTTTTAAATGAAAGGGTATTTGATGCTTGGAACAAACTTCCAGCAGAGGTAGTGAGACAGTCAACCGTAAATGGCTTCAAATATGCTTGGGACAAACATAGATCTATACTCAGACAAAAAAGTTAACAAAAAAAATGGGCAGACTCGATGGACTACTCTGTCTTTTTCTTCCATCACTTTTCTACGTTTCTATGTTCTATGTTTCTATTTAAACTAAATTAAAGTTCAAACTGTGCAAAAAAAGTCAACATAAGAAAAGAGTAATAGATATCCAAGTGATCAATTATCCACGTGACCAGATCTTCAGTGCACTTCTTTCTTATGCAAACGCAACAAATAACATTGTTGACATATACAATGCATGAGAAATAAAATTTTAATTCAAACTGTGCATATAAAATCCACATAAAAAAAAGTAACAGAGGTCCACATGAATATTTGGTCACATGGACATCTGTTACTCTTTTCCTATGTAATATATATTTAGCTGGGTGCCCGTTGGCTAGAATAGTCCTGTGGGATTTCTCTCTGCTCCCCCCTGCCCAGTGCGTTGCTGGCTGAGAGGAGTGTGTATTTCCCAGCCAGCCTCTCTCCTCTCACTTTTTTTCTGGTGCTGCTGGAGCAGATCTGGCAGCAGTGGCAGCGATATCTATGGAGGAGACTGATTCTCACCTAACAGCCCATAAGCCATCCATTACACCATCTTAAAAGGACAGCTTCATGTGCACCACCTTAAAGAAGGGTCTCAACGATGGGCAGCTAATATGCACAATTAGGTGGTAGGTACTTTGCAGCCACCTCAAGGGATACCCCTTTGTCAAAAATAATACTCTCACCCACTACTGGGGCTGTATGTGTCATGTGCACACAAGGACCTTTTTTGTTGTGGTTTTGGATTAGCTAATGCTGATACTTTTAATCCTGTTTGCATTGTTTGAAGTTTGGTTTAGCATTGCTGCAGTATCACGCTACATATACACTATGTCATTAACTAACATAACTTTTAGTTTCAATATTTCATTTATTAAGGGGATAGTGTAACCATCTGGCATACATGCAATACCAAAAGTTGGGTATGTATAAATGATATTTAACCACATGTCCTGGAATACAGGACACGGTTGTATTGAAATGTATATCATATACAAGGATTGCAAATAAAGTGAGGACCAGATAAAAGTAAAAGAAAAGGAGGAAAGAGAACAGAAGAAGTAGGTAATATAAGAAGAGCTAGTATGGGCACAATAATGAGCTAGTGGGGGGGCTTCAAAGTAGAGGTCGACCGATATGGGTTTTTCTCTGGCCGATGCCGATATTTAGAAATCGCGGTGGCCGATGGCCGATATAAGATGCCGATTTTTTTGGGCCGATATATTAGGCCGATATTTTTTTTTTATTTTTTTTTTTTCCCTTCATCTCATAAAATCTAACAGTTAGACCCCTTTCACACTGGGGCATTTTTCAGGCGCTTTTGGGCTAAAAATAGCGCCTGTAAAGTGCCTGTAAAACGGCTCCCCTGCAGTCTCAGTGTGAAAGCCCGAGTGCTTTCACACTGAGGGGATGCGCTGGCAGGATGTTTAAAAAAAGTCCTGCAAGCAGCATCTTTGGAGCGCTGTATACCGCTCCTCCACCACTCCTACCCATTGAAATGAATGCGCACTGTTGCCGAAGCGCCTGCAAAGCGTTTCGGCAGCAGCGCTTCAGGGGCACATTTAACCCCTTCCTCAGCCGCTAGCTGGGTTATAAGCACCCCGCTAGCAGCCGAATAGCGCCGCTAAAATGACGGTAAAGCGCCGCTAAAACTAACAGCATTTTACCGTCTACGCATGCCCGCTCCAGTGTGGAAGCATCCTTAAGTAATACAGAAAATTTTTTACATTTAAACATTTATTAAACAAAACAAACCTCCAATTAGTTCACTTGTATGTATAATTTAGATTAAAAAAAAAAATAACAATATCTTAAATATTAAATACACAAAAACAGGTAATCAAAACTTTTGGACGAAAAAAACAGGCTAACTTTACTGCTTAGTTTTTTTTTTTAATTTCATTAGTGTATTTTTTAAAACAAAATTGCGTTTGAAAGACCGCTGCGCAAATACCGTGTGACATAAAATATTGCAACAACCCCTATTTTATTCCCTAGGGTCTCTGCTAAAAAAAATATATATAATGTTTGGGGGTTCTAAGTGATTTTCTAGCAGAAAATACAGGATTTTTACTTGTAAGCAACAAGTGTCAGAAAAGATTTAGTCTTTAAATGGTTAAACTGAGAGCTTCTACACACAGAGCTCAGCTCATTGATAAAAGAACCTGAAAAGATACAATGTATCTTCTTATCAGACTTAGCTGGCTGCCCAGGGAGGATAGAATCCTCTCCACAGATAACTTTCAGGCAACTTGCATTGACTTATATTACAGAAGTCATTTGCAAGTCCTGCTGAAGTTATAATCGGCTTTTTTTATCAGCACAATCGGCCAATGCCGATTAAGTAAAAAAAGCCAAATATCGGCCGATATATTGGTCGACCTCTACTTCAAAGTATGGATAAAGACCTCTCGGCTTACCAAGCCATCCCTTGAGTTATAGGGCATCGACACTCGAGCAGGAGACCTGTATAATAAGGTTGGAGTACTGAGAAGTTCAGAAGGCAGTTATGTAAAAATGAGATAGTACAATTAGGATTTTGAAGCTAAGGAGAGCACATCACCTAAATGTTTCCTGTGTAAGATGCGCTTTAGCAAACATGAGTTAAAAATGCGTATGGTCGTTAAGTATTTGAACAGTTTTAAGAAAAGCTGGGGATTTTAATTGTTTCCAGTTATTGTATATATGTATAATATGGCTATTAAGCATAAATGGGTAAGAAAAGTATGGTATTCAGAAGGTCGGGTGTTGATGCCTACTCCAATTAGAGCCAACTTTGGATCTCGGACAGTTACGAAATTAATGACGGATGAGACTAGAATAATAACAGAGTTCCAAAAGTCTGTGAGTATTGAACAACTCCACCATACATGGGTAAGCAATCCAGTTGAGCCACAGTTTCTCCAGCAGAGAAGAGAGCGATTAGGAAATGACCTTGTCAGCCTATCTGGGGTATAATACCACAGTGAAAACTTTTTTTGGCTGATTCCCAGTGAGAAATGCATATAGAGAGTTTGTGGGGTCTTTAAATTGCTAAGTTCCAATGTAAGGAGGAGGCAGAAAAGTTAAACGTTTGTTTCCATGTATTCAATGATCAGTTCTAAGGAGCTAAATGGGAGATGCTTCAATGTTTGAGTTAGGAGGCCTTTGACGTTTTACCTAATGGAGTTCCAGGTTTTAATAATTGCAATAATTGTGTCAAGGTAAGATTTGTGGAGTATGTGTTGTAGCATGGCAGCCCCCAATGTGAGTTTGAGATTAGATGCTAGAACAGTATGCTGAATTTGGAGCCACAACAAATCTAAAGAGGTACATCACCAGTGTTTGGCTTGCTCTAAAGCTGTGACTTTGTAGTATTTTATGATATCAGGTGCTCCCATGCCTACATCTCGCATGGAGAGATAGAGTGTGGGGTTCTGAATATGAGGTTTCCTGTAGCCCCATATGTAAGAGTTTAATTTTGCTTGAAGTTCCCTTAAATTTAACATGAGGATAGGAAGTTATAGGTTGGAGAAACATTTTATTTTAATATATACAGTATATCCTGCCCATGAGGTTTGAACAGATTGAAGGTCTGTACATATAATGTTGAGTTTCGTACGTAAAATAGAGTAGTTGAAAAAGAAGAGTTTGTTGGTGGGTGTAACTATGTGAATCCCAAGGTATTTAATAGAGGACATAGGTGCCCATGAGAAAGGGACCATGAGGGAGATTTGAGCTTTAGTGAGGGAGTCTAAGCCAATTGACAACATATGAGATTTGGAAAAATTTACTTTATATAGGGAGATTTTCCGAAATCCGTCAAGCAACTTACACAGAAGGGGTAATGAGTGTAGGAGAAGTACATCATCTGTGTACAAGCAAAGCTTCCGCTGTACATTTCCCACCTAGAGATATGCACGTTGGATTGGGTATGTTCTGCAGCTGGTTTCATCACCAATGAAAAAATGATAGGGGATAAGGGACATCCTTGTCGGGTTCCATTAGTAATGGAAAATGGGGTGGAAAGGAAACCCGATGTAACCTAGCACTAGGATGAGTGTAAAATGCTTGGATGGACTGGAGTATAAGTGCCCAGTCAGTCCAAATTTTGTGCAAAGACTTTTAGGCAGGTCTATTTAAATCTATTGAATGCCTTCTCTGCATCCAAAGAGATGAGCAGAGAAGGCGTTTGGAGTTCATTAATTCTTCTGGTGCCATCTGAGGTTTGTTGTATGGGAACGATGCCCACTTGATTGGGATGAACCAACAAGGAGATAAATTTAGTCAGATGGATGGCAATTAGCTTAGC
The DNA here is from genome assembly GCA_037952925.1 of Lithobates clamitans. NCBI lineage: Eukaryota > Metazoa > Chordata > Amphibia > Anura > Ranidae > Lithobates > Lithobates clamitans. The sequence continues at coordinate 2,319,474 of JBBGZY010001544.1, forward strand.
ATAGAGTTTTGTAGCAGTATTTAGAAGGGAGATCAGTTGTAAATGGGTGGGATTGTCGGGTGACTTTCCAGGTTTGGGGATGGTAACAATAGGAGCCTCAAGGGATTCTCTAAGACACGTATGGGTGGGTGCAGCGTAGTTCAGAAGCAGTAATCACACAGAGTCCAGTTGCAGGAACAGAACTTCTATTAAAGATGTAAAATTCAGTAATTCACAACAGGCCTAGTGGAAAGGCACCCGACCGGGGAAAATGCTCACAGAATATGACAGTATTGTGCAGAGGAGCAGGCCTCAAATGTACTGACAGTGTCTGTCTTGAGGGGTGGAATGCGGCCTGGCCGGACCAAATCTAAGTGGGGAGGCTTCCAGGAAGGATGGCATGTTCCTATTATTTCCCTACTCATCTGGAACCTCTCCCTGCCTCTAATCACTGTCCCTGTCAGACGGGTGACCATTCCCTACACTACCCACACATGAAATGCACCCCAATCCCAGGAGCCAGGGTCTTAAATAGATTCTGCCTGACCTAAGATGGCCACTAGAGTCACATGGGCTGCCAGCATCCAAACAGATTTCTGCCCCAGTGACCCAGGAACCATGTTCCTCACGACTTCCTCTCCTTCTGCAATGCTGCTGTGGTTGCGCACAGAAAGTAGACTGCATCTGCTTACACACGTACCATGATCTGCAATGATTAAAAGAGTTGCATAAACGAGGTGCAAGGATATCAGTGTAAGTTTTGTAATACTCGTTATTAAACCCTTCAGGGCCTGGAATTTTGTGGAGGGGTAAGCCCATAATCGCCTTTTTGACCTCTCCTTTGGAAGATGGAGCAGTCTCCAGTTGATCACGAGTCAAAGTTGGAAGATGGACAGCATCTAAAAACTGTTGCACTGCATAGCTTCCAACGTAGGGGGAGAAGTGGAATCAGGAGCCTGTAGATTATAGAGTTCGGAGTCAACATGATGGAATTGATTGGCCATATCTAGAGGATTTAAGATCTTTTTCCCATTGTGGTCTAACTGAAAGAGAATTTTGTATCTAATAAAGATTGAAGAGGCTGATTATCATGACTGCAAACAAAAGCTTCAAAAATCAACTGCTGCTAAGATGACTGATTTCTTGAGTTACACCCACATCAAAGGTCAAATCGCGGTGATTCATGGACAATTGCTACCCCTAGTGGTCACTACAGCATGCTTCCTAGAGGACGGACAGAAGAAAAATATACTTCCTAGTGATTAGGAAGGACTGCCTCTTATTGAATTTCATTTGTCAGAATAGATATGCTGGCATTGGGTGTTTTTGTGGGTGGTGTCTGAATGTACTTTAAAAGTAGTGGCCAGATAGAGAGACCCTCTCTTGCCCCATTGAGCCCAGCTGAAAGCTACTGAACACAGAGGGCAACCTTACATAAAGCAGGGCTGGACTGGAACAAAAATTCAGCCCTGGACTTTATCCAGACTGGCCCACTTTTATTTTGTGAACACGCACAAAAACAGCATATAAGCTAGACATTGTATAGGAGATGGTCAGAGACTGAGGACATACTACAGGAGATGGCCAGAGACTGTGGACATGATACAGGAGATGGTCAGAGACTGCGGACATGATACAGGAGATGGTCAGAGACTGTGGACATGATACAGGAGATGGTCAGAGACTGCGGACATGATACAGGAGATGGTCAGAGACTGCGGACATGATACAGGAGATGGTCAGAGACTGCGGACATGATACAGGAGATGGTCAGAGACTGCGGACATGATACAGGAGATGGTCAGAGACTGCGGACATGATACAGGAGATGGTCAGAGACTGCGGACATGATACAGGAGATGGTCAGAGACTGTGGACTTCATACAGGAGATGGTCAGAGACTGCGAACATGATACAGGAGATGGTCAGAGACTGCAGACAAGATACAGGAGATGGTCAGAGACTGCGGACATAATACAGGAGATGGTCAGAGACTGCGGACATGATACAGGAGATGGTCAGAGACTGCGAACTTGATACAGGAGATGGTCAGAGACTGCGGACATGATACAGGAGATGGTCAGAGACTGTGGACATAGTACAGGAGATGGTCAGAGACTGCGGACATGGTACAGGAGATGGTCAGAGACTGCATTTATGGCTGAACCTAGTGTAAAAGTGTAATGTTTCACAGGGTTGCTCCACTCTATTTAAACCAGCTCTGCAAGATCAAGTCAGTAATCTTCCTTTGAAAGTACACCCATGTGACAGAAGACAGCAGCACATCCATTTTCCAAAATACAAATTGTCTTACAAACAGTGACCTGGTCAGGATTAGTGGAGGACAATAAACAGTTAATGTGTCTGTGTAGCTTCTAGCCTGAACTAGCAGTAAATCCTTCCAAAAAACATCACAGAAACCGTGCAGCACACACAGAGCTCTGGCTAAATAACTGAAAAGAAGCTGAAATGGTTAACAGCCAGCCATGTGTCACACCATCACTGGACAGAGAATGCCAGCAGATCTTATCAGTGTGTTTTGGCAGTGTGCAGGAAAGGCAGTTATAAAAAAAAAAAAAAAAGTACAGAGCAAGACGAGAGGTAGAAGAGGGGACAGAGATCGATAACCTACACACTGCCTGAAGGCATAGATTTCTGGAAGACACTGCAGCTAGTGTACATGTTACATTGCTCCCGAGTCACACAATCTTTTCCCATTCAACTAGCGCTCTGTGTGCTGCAGGACTGGTTTTGCTATAGCTTTGGTCATACCTTCTTGTATCGTCTTCAGATACTGTGTTTCTCCTTCCTCGTGCCCCCATTCAGCCCTGCTCCAGCATCTGTGTATTCAAATGTGGTGGCTGGGGAGGGTTACACTGCCTGCTGATTAGCTGTGAATGTGTGGGAGGAGCAGGTCCTCGCTTATACTCTCATAAGCAGAGGAGCGCAGAGACTCGTGCTGTCACTGTAAACTGGCCCACTAAACCATCGGCCCACCGGGAAACTCCCAGTAGTCTCGATGGCTAGTCCATCCCTGACGTAAAGTATCATTGATGTTCTTTTGTTTTATATGCTCTGTAATATTTTCTTTTAGTGTATTATGTTAGCATTCCTATTTTCTTGGAAAATAAATGAGACTCATGCTCATTTAAACAGTGTGTTTATTTTTACAGCTAATATTGTTGTTCTATCATCACCGTTAACTTTTTCAGAGCTTTGCTAGACTAGCTAGTTATAGGAATAGACAAGTTAATACATTATTATAATAAATAGGGGGAATCCGAAAACCATACCAAATATTTATTTCATTTGGAACCCCAGAAGCAGAAGTGTGGAAATAAATTCTGCACAGAATCCAAATCCTAGTGTATTTTTTGTCCTGAGTTTCTATAAGCTAAGAAATTCTCTACAAGACCCAGAACTGAAAGCATTTCTCTACTGTGGACAAGATTCACGCTGGTTCGTGAATTCTGAAGCCCTGTTTGAGTGGTCCTGAAAGTTCTGTGAAATATTCCATCAGTGATCGGACGTGCATATCTGGTGAGAATTTTTGGCTGGTGTATGTGTTAAAGCTTATTGTGTTGTTAATGCAAATTGTTTTAGGCCTGTGTAGCTGTTCAAGTGTTTGCCGACAGGTAAGGGGCTGATCACCCTAGTTTTATGGGATAATCCAGACATCTTTGAGGAGAAAGTGGAAGAAATATAGATTATATTTTTTGTATCCACGTGAAAGTGAAATAGCTTTTTGCTCTAATAGAAGATCAATCTGGCCTACGATCTGAGACAAGAGGGCTAAAATAAGTGGTAATAAGGAGAGAGTAGGGCACTGATTTAATAGGCACTACAAGTCCATATTAGCTTTTGAACAGCTGTGTGTCTGTGTGTGTGTGTCTTAGGTCTGCAGCTAGTGTAAAAAACTGGTCAAGCGTGCACCAGTGTGAACCTAATTAACATATCAATGGAGGTCATTGGAATGTCCTTTAAAAAGTATGCCTCTGCTAATTTTAACACTGATACACAGTACGCTTTGACCCACCAATTTAATGATTTAATAAAACAGTGTGATGTTCAAAATAATATGAAAAAGAAACTAAGAAAGGCAAGAAAGCAAGAATAGGTAATGTGGTATGCATGCTGTTGAGAAAGAAGGAGATTGCTGAACAAAAATAAATGCAGTGGTATACCGAGAGAAAGCAGTTAGTGGATCAGATAGAAAGTGTAAGTAAAAATATATTAGCGATAGCTGCAAAGGCAGATGTGAATGTTTGTGATCACATTGAACAATTGATGACTGAGAAGTGTGTATTGGAACAGAAAAAGAATGAATTGGAAGAAACATGTAAACTAAAATAAAGTTGTATTGCCACTTTTAACCACTTCAATACAGGGCATTTTCACCCCCTTCCTGCCCAAGCCAATTTTCAACTTTCAGCGCTGTCGCACTTTGAATAACAATTGTGCGGTCATGCAACACTGTACCCAAATGAAATTTTTATCATTTTTTCCCCACTAATAGAGCTTTCTTTTGGTGGTATTTGATCACCCCTGCAGTTTTTATTTTTTTGCGCTATAAACAAAACAAGAGTGACAAGTTTGAAAAAAACACATTATTTTTTACTTTTTGCTATAATAAATATCCAATTTTTTTTTTTTTTTATAATCTTTATTTATCAAAACAATTTTACAATTTTTTACATATATAGCAAAACATATACACATCCAATCAATTAAAAGAACCCATTATTCAAACTCGGAATCCTCTTTCTGTCTCTATATAGGTCTTTACAAAATTACTTCATGGATGTGTATCCCATATACTAAACCAACCATACCATAACCCATCCCCCCATCATACACAACAAAAGAAAAAAGAAAAAGAAAAAAGAAAAAAGAAAAAAAAAAAAAAAGGGTCTATCTCTCCCTCCCTCCCAAAAGGTCCTGTCCTATTATGTTTCATTGGATTCCTCAGTCACTCTGAAGAGCTGTGAGGAGGCTCTAAACTCTCTCCATCTAGACCATGTACTTAATATCTGTTTACTTAACCCTTCTTCTAACACTTTTCTCTCTTCTAGAGCACGCATCTCCGCCATATCCCGCTCCCAATCTACCATGGAAGGCGCACTTGTGCTTTTCCAATTTCTTGCTATAATAGTTCGTGCTGCCATCAAGAAGTATTTCAATAATCCTTTCTTTATATTTTTCAGTGATCCTGGGATCATAGATAATACAGCCACTTGTATATCCGGATATACATCGGTCCCAGTCATAACACTATAAATCTCAAAATTTTTTTGCCAAAATGGTTGGATTTTAGAACAATAAAACCAGATATGTGACAATGTGCCCTGAGCTTTAAGACATCTCCAGCATTCTTCCCCGTGAACGGGATTTATCTTATGCATATCCACAGGGCATTTATACCATCTGGCTAAGATTTTATTATTCCTTTCTTGGTGTTTAGTAGATAATGAAAGTTTATGAGTTACCATAATAGCCTTTTCCCATTTTTTCCTTGGGATATCTATCCCAAGCTCTGCCTCCCACTTCTTAATATATGGTAACTCCTGAATTTTATTTTCTGAATTCAAATATTTGTAAATCTTAGATAAGACATGGAGAGGTCTATGTTCTTGTATGAGAACTTTCTCTAGTGTTGTCAGGGGCCTATCCAGTTCAGATTCTTTTATCAGAGATGAGATATACCGTTGGAGTAGTCCATATTGCATCCATTCCTTCTTATATTCTCCTCCCATAGCTTCCAGTGGAAGGATTCTATTTCCTTCCATTGTTTCTACTATTCTGGTATCTTCACATCTTCTCCATTTAAGGAATGACTTGGCTTCTAGTGCCATTGGAAATTCTGGGTTACTAAATAGTGGGGTCATAGGACCTCTGTAAGTAGATCCCAACCCTCCCTTTATCATAATATCCCATACTTTCAATGTTGATACGACTAAAGAGGGCATAGTGCCCTCCGGAGGTCTCTGCCCTCTTTTGATCCAAGGCAGTGATTTCAATTTAAGGCCTGTAATCTCTTCCTCCAGTTTTATCCATTGTTTACTATCCCTGTTGTGGAACCAATCTACTATTCTAGTTATAAATATTGCTTTAAGGTACATTATTATGTCTGGGAGGGCGAGACCACCATCTTTCTTGGTCTTATTTAGCACTATTCTACTGATTCTGGGTGTCTTGCCCGCCCAGACAAACTGCCCAATCGCTCTACGTAATTTTTTCAGGATCGTTGTTGCAGGAAAAATGGGAATTGTTTGTAGAATATATAATATTTTAGGGAGTATATCCATTTTTATGATGTTGATTCTACCTATCCAGGAAAATGTCCCTTTTTCATATTTTTGTAATGTATTTATTATTTTTTGTACCATCGGGACATAATTATATTCCTGTAATTTGTTCAAATCTGTGGGGATATATGTACCAAGATATTTAATTGTATTAGCCTGCCATTTAAAGAAGAAATCCTTTCTGAGCAGTTCCACCATAGTATTTGACAAATTAATATTCAGTGCCTCAGATTTATTGTAATTTACCTTAAAATTACTCACTACCCCAAAACGTTTAAATTCTGATATCAAGTTTGGTAATGATATCAGGGGGTTTGTAATATATAGCAGTATATCATCAGCATACACCGACATCTTATACTCTATATCACCCACTTTAATTCCTTGTATGTCTTTATTTTCCCGGACCGCAATTAATAGATGTTCCATCACTAGTATATATAGTATTGGGGATAGTGGACATCCTTGTCGGGTTCCGTTCGTTATAGCAATTTCCTCCGATATGCCACCATTTGCCCGAATCTTAGCCGTTGGGTTCTGATATAGGGCCATTATTTTGTCCAACAATACAGGACCCAACCCCCACTGTACCAATGTCTCTTTAAGGAAGCTCCATCCCACCCTATCAAACGCTTTCTCAGCATCTATTGCAAGTAAACAGGATGGGATGGAGCCTCTCTGTGCAAATTCCATCAGTGTGAGTGTTTTCAGTGTATTGTCTCTTGCCTCTCTTCCCTTTACGAAACCCACCTGATCTAGATGTATATATGCGGGCATCATGGGGGTGAGTCTATTCGCGATTATTTTCGAATATAATCTTAAATCAATGTTTGTTAAGGATATTGGTCTATAGTTGCCACATAAAGTGAGATCTTTCTCAGGTTTTGGTATAAGTGAGATGTATGCTTGTAAACTTTGTGGGACAAGAGGCACCGATGTGGACACTACATTAAAAGTCCGTTTAATAATGGGAATGAGCTCTTCTTTAAATAATTTATAGAATCTTGGGGTAAAACCATCCGGACCTGGGCTCTTCCCTGGTACTAATGAATCGATTACCCTTTGTATTTCACTTTCTGAAAATTCCTGTTCTAATTGCGTTACTTCTGATGATGTTAATACAGGAAGTGCAGTTTCTTTAATGTATTGGTGGATATCTTGTTGCAAACCCTCTGGATTATCAATAGCCTTGTGATTAGATATATTATATAGTTTTGTATAAAATGTCTGGAATTCTTTTAGAATCCCCTTTGGGTCATATCTCATATCCCCTACTTCTGTCTTAATCTTAACTATGGGCGAGGTCTTACACCGATTTTGTAGGGCTCTTGCCAGGAGTTTACCTGGCTTATTGCCCTGTTGGTAGTATAGGGAACGATTATTATCTCTTATACGTAGTGTATGCTCATTCAGCAGAGTTTGCAACTCTGTCTTCCTATCTGTTAATTCTAACAAAATTTCACGTGTTAAACTTTGTTTATGTTGAGCTTCTATTTCCGGTATTTCCTTTAATAATTGAGTTATTCTATTGTTTTTAATTTTTTTCAGTCTGGCCCCATGTTTTATGAATAATCCTCGGATTACACATTTTAATGCCTCCCATTGAATCGGTAGAGGAGTAGTGTCTCCAATATGATCCTGTGGGAAATTCATTATTGCCTTCCTTATTTCTAGTACACACGCCTCATTGTATAGCAGATTGTCATTAAGCTTCCAATTTCCTCTAGTATTTTCGCCTTTGAGTAAGTCAAATGTCAGAAATATTGGCGTGTGGTCTGACCATATAGCACTACCTATTTCAGCTGATGAAGTGATTGTCACTCCCAACTGATTGATCAGAAAGTAATCGATTCGATGATAAGACCCATGGACATTTGAACGAAATGTGAAATCCTTCACCCCTGGGTGTAACGCCCGCCAGATGTCGACCAGTTGGTATTTTGCCATAAGTTCTTTAAATTTCTTCTTTTCTTTACTTGTCTGTGCAATCGAAGGTGCTGTGGTATCTACGCTCTTATCCAACACAAAATTAAAATCCCCACCTATTATAGTTATCCCCTCTACCTTTTCCATGAGCTCACTAATCAATTGTGACCCTATTTTAAGCTGATTTTGATTGGGTAAGTATAGATTAATAAAAGTAAATTTTTTACCATATATACTAAGTTTAAGTAATATTGCTCTTTCATCCCTATTACACCATTTTTCAAGCACTTGATGTGGTATTGTCTTATGTATTGCAATAGATACACCTTTCGACTTGGAATAAGAATAAGAATCATGATACCATGTATTGTAATATCTATTTTGCAGATTGGGAACGTGATCCGTGCGGAAATGCGTCTCCTGAAAAAAGACAATCCCTACCTTCTGTTTATGGAGAGAGTATAGAACCTGAGACCTCTTTGATGCTGAGTTAAGACCTCTAATGTTATAAGAACATATTTTCATTTTTCTTTAATACCAAGAGAGAGGGAAGAAGGGAGAAGAGAGAAAAAGAGAGGAAAAAAAAAAAAAAAAACACCCACGCACTCACACACACAAAAACCCTAAACTATTGACTTATATAAAGTCTGTCTTACAAACAGCGTAAGTTCCCTCTACTGGGGGAAACGGACACTGACGACCAAAATCTGCCGCTCAGCCAGTGACCGCAATGATCGCACGCTGCATTCTAAATTCTATTACCTTAAATCTTTAATCTCTTATTTTCTTTCTATCCCCTCTTTTTTCTTTCTCATTGCTCCCCTCCAAAAACGGGCAAAAACAAACAAAAAAAAAAAAAAAAAAATTTGGGGAGCATATGGATAGGGAGGGGATGGGGGAGACATCTCAGAGGTATATATTCCCACTCCTGTCCTATATAACATTTTCTTATAATTGCTTTATCTCGGGAAGAGGTGTAGCGGGAGGGGGAGTGGAGAGAAAAAAAAAAAGGGAAAGGAGGAAAACCCTCTCGGGTCCCATCGCCTATCTTTGTACACATGCATCAATTCACTCCGCTCTAATTGTTGCCTCTAATCTCTAAATCATAAATAATGAGGAAACAAAACAAAAAAAAAAAAAAAATTTAAAACACCTCCCATCTTTACGCCCAGAGAAAATCATATGTTGTATTACTATACGTTGTAACAATCTTGTTATCCTCCCCAATATCTATACCTTATTGTATGAGATAATTCGTGCATCAAATTATACAATAACAACCAAAAACCAACATCTATTCTTCACTATTCCATACATCTTGTAATAAAAAAAAAAAAAACACCTCCCATCTTTATGCCTATAATAAATCATATATTGTATTACCCTATATTGCAAAACAATCTTATTAACATCCCCAACATCTTTACCTTGTTATGTGATAAATTCGTGAATCAAACTATATAATAACACCCATAAACCAAAATCCATTCCTCATTATTCCATATTTCCTAAAGTTTATCCAAAAAAAATAAATAAAAACACCTCCCATCTTTACACCCATAGTAAATCATAAATTGTATTACCCTATATTGCAAAACAATCTTGTTAACATCCCTATTATCTATACCTTGTTTTGTGATATATTTCGTGCATCAAATTAAATAATAACAACCATAAACCAGGATCTATTCCTCATTATTCCATATTTCTTGTAATTTATCAAAAAGAAAAAAAAAAAAAAAGGGGTGGTCCTTATTATCATCCCTGGTGGCTAATCTTGATGTGTAATATATTATGTGAATCTACTTAACAATGTATGAAATTAAAATCTGCTCCTCCCTAATCCGTGCTTATTGCTTACAAATGTCTCTTACTCCCCTGTTTCATTCCCCCAACTATGTGCACATATCCAAACCCCAATGTAACCAATAACCTATCCCCAGTGTTTCTGCCCTTTATAACATGATGTGTCAAAAACCATTCACCAGTGATGTGCCCTACAAAGAAGAAAAAAAAAAAAAAAAACCCATCTACCCCATTTTATCATTTCCCTTATTAGTGTTGAACATTCTTTATCTGAATCATTTGTTATGCTAATGTTAAAGTAGTAAGTCAGATCTGGATATTGCAAAAAATAAATAAATAAATAAATAAATAAAAATAAATAATAATAATAATAAATAAGCGGCCCCCTCTTCCCCTTGCTTCACAATCTCTATCTACCCACTATCTTAATCACACCGAGTTAATCAAGTCCTCCTCCTGTGAATAACGTCATATTATATACTAAAAATACCTCCCCCAGCCCCAGTTTATCTACAAGTGACTTATCAGGGCTTTCTGAATCCTTTCATGAACGAAATAGGCCAGTCTGGTAATTCTACTATTGGTAACTTAAGAATTGCCAGAAACTGCGGTAGATCTTCCAGATCACTAAATACAGCCGTTAGTCCTTCTTTCTGTGCCTGTAATTGAAATGGAAATTTCCATCTATACTGTAAGTTATTTCTTCTTAGTTGTTCCACTAGGGGCTTTAATGCTCTTCTTCGGTCCAACGTAAATTTTGATAGATCTTGAAATAGCAGCAGTGGATCTCCCTCATGCTGGATATTTTTATTTTGACGTGCTGCAAACATGATTCTATCCTTTATATGAGCGTAGTGCATTTTGCAAATGACATCCCGTGGTTTACTCGGGTCTATTCTCCTTTTCCCCGCTACTCTATGAGCACGGTCAATTATCAGGTCTTTTACTTCTATATCCTGGATTAATTCCTGAAAAATTTTCTGGAGTGTTGTTGTCAGTTCTTTTACGCTCATGTCTTCTTTTAACCCTCTAATTCTGATGTTAGATCTTCTATTTCTATTTTCTTGCTCATCCAGGCAGTTAATTCGTTGATTTATTTGCTTTCCTTGATCTTGAGCTCTATCCTTTATGCTAATTAGTTCGTGTTCTGTTTTTGAGATTCTGGTATCTAATATAGCTGTTTTTTCTTGTGTGATTTTTATGGATATCTTCAATTCTTGTATCTCTATTTTATATGAATTTTCCAATCTTTGCACATATTGGTCCATATCTGTCCTAGTTGGAGAGAGATTGAATGTATTGTCTCAAATCCCAATTTTCTTTACCCCCTTCTCTTGGGTCGCTCAGTGAGCCTGTTGTGTCTATTGGTGAGCTGTTTCTAGGGTGATCCATCTGCTCCTCCTCTGATGATCTAGATGCCCCTGAGACTTCCGCAATGTTTGAAATTTCTTGTGATGTATGTAGAGCTTGAGTTATTCGGGGGGATTGCAGCTGCAGTTGTTGAAAAATCTCTTTTATATCAGATGTTTGTGTAGTTTGTGCCCCTGTAGGGTTTTTATCTTTGATTTTTGTTTTATCTTTCTTTTCCTTTTGAGATTGTGGTGTTTTGTTTCCTTTCTTGGGTGCCATGTTTCTGATAGACCTTGTTTCTTCTCTCTTCTCCTTTTCTAGGATAATTCCTTATAAATTTATGTTATTTTCCTTCCTCTTTTCTTCCCTCCTCTCCCCTCCCCTCTCTCCTCCTTTTCTTTTCTTTTCCTTCCTTTCCTTTTCTCCCTCCTCTCCTTCCCTCTTTATCCACTTATTAACCTTTTAGTGTCCTTTTTAGATGACCACACTATATAGGGTAGTGTGTATCACCTTTAACATCCTAGATTAAAATTAGAGATGCTTAACACTTCTATTGGATAAACTCTCTTATTAATAGTCACACTGTAGAATATTATTTGTCCAGCTCTTATTCCAGTACTATAATCACTTGCACCAATCCCTTTACTTCATACAGCATCCCTCTTTTAAAAAGAAACTAGTAGTGTTATCTCAGTCCACAGTATTTGTGATTTTTATGCAGTCTCTATGCCACTTTCAACATTTCTTTATAAGACCATGTGCATCTTTAATCATACCTAGTCTCTGGCATCTTTGGTCTCCTTACTTTTTCCCTGTAGCCCAGCAACTGTGTGTTATAGGAAGGTAGATCTCCCGGTCCTCCTGATCACTGCTGTTTGAGACCCTCGCACCGCCGCCGGAGTGTGCGTCTCACGAGCGAGCCGCCCCTGCCGCCTGTATGAGCAGACACGCCGAGGCACTCGCCTGTCTCTGCACTATCTCCTGGCTTCGTCTTCGGTCCCGCTCCCAGCACTCCACAGATAACGTTTCTTCCCGGGGCTCACGATCTCAACCACCTCCTACTTCAGCTACTTTTGCTACTGTTTGATAAGTCGCTCCAATGTCGGGGATAGCATTCGGCTGTTTAACTTAGGTGTCTAGGCATTTGAATCAGCCGCCCAGACCATCCTGAACTCCAGCGTCTCCAGTCAGTGCAGCGTGTCAGTCACTCGACCTCCCTAAACGGCCATCTTGGGCGTCAGCTCCTCCCCCCCCAAATTTTTTTTTTAAACAAATTTTTTCCTCAGTTTAGGCCGATACGTATTCTTCTACATATTTTTGGTAAAAAATATCACAATAAGCGTATATTTATTGGTTTGCGCAAAAGTTATAGCGTCTACAAAAAAAGGGGATAGATTTATAGCATTTTTTTTTTTTTTTACTAGTAATGGCGGCGATCTGCGATTTTTATCGTGACTGTGATATTGCGGCAGACACTTTTGACACATTTTTGGGACCATTCACATTTATACAGCGATCCGTGCTATAAAAATGCATTGATTACTGTATAAATGTGACTGGCAATGAAGGGGTTAACCAGGAGGGGGCGCTGTAGGGGTTAATTATGTTCCTAAGGAGTGATTCTAACTGTGGGGGGAGGGGACTCACAAGGGGAGGATACCGACCGGTGTTCCTCTGTATAAGGAACACACCATCGGTCTCCTCTCTGACAGGACGTGGATCTGTGTGTTTACATACACAGATCCATGGTCCTGCTCAGTTACTGGGCAATCGTGGGTGCCCAGCGGACATCGCGGCCGCCGGGCACGTGCACCGGGACCCGAGTGACGCGGCGCGCACGACCCCCGGAGGGCCTGGAAGGCTGTCACGTCATATGACGGCGGCCCAGGATAACAGCTGCACCGTCCCGCCGTCATATGACGATGGGCGGGCAGCAAGTGGTTAAACAGAGAGAGAATGAGAATGAGGGTATTATAATACTGCTTAAGAAGGTGTTACATGAGGCCCAGTCTGCCATAACCGAGTTATCCTCCAAACATACAAAGGTTGAGCAGTCTCAATGGTCAGCACAGATAGAGACTCTAGATCAACAGTTAGGGAAACCTGATGCTCTTGTTGCTGCAAGTGATGTTGCTTTGGTTGGAATCAATATTGGTAATGTGGAGGAGGAGTATTTAAACAAAAGTGCTGTAACTGCTCTTGAAATTGATTCAGGAGTTGAAATGGAAAATGGGCCTGATCTTTTCAAGAATAGTAACACAGTGACGGTGGTAGGGTTACCACCTTTTCTTCAAGTTAAACTCGAACACTTTAGCGGCACACAGCAATTTTTTTTATAGTATAAACTATAGATCAGTCCTCAAAAATTCTAATTGCCTGATTGCATTTTGCGAGTGGATTTTGAGGGCTGGCGAGCTATGGCTGCCTGGGAGCGGGGGAGCCAGCACCGCCAGCAGGCGGGTTGTATGGGAGTCCTTCTCCCAGCGCTCATGGAGGGGAAGAGAGGAGAGCAGGCGGCCGGATGATCAGAGTACAGGGAACATCACTAGCAGCTTTCATTTCAATAGCAGTGTGTTCCCCGCACTTGCTGTCACACACAGCCCCACCCCCTGGTCCTGGGACTTTGATAGACAAATCACCCGTCCAATCATGAGTGACGTGTATCAAAGTTCCCCCGGCCAGGGGGCGGGACTGTATGTGACGCCGAGCCGTGGAAACACATGAAATGAAAGCTGTGATGTTCCTCGGCGCTCCCATTATCCAGCCGGTAATTCTCTTCCTCTCCTCCATTTCCCTGCATGATGGACACAGGTAGGCAGCATGACGGAAAAAGATTGGCAGCATGATGGACACAGATAGGCAGCATGATGGACACAGATAGGCAGAATGATGGACACAGATAGGCTGCATGGTGGACAAAGGCAGGCTGCATTGTTGGACATGGGCAGGCTGCATTGGGGGATACAGGCAGGCTGCATTGGTGGATACGGGCAGGCTGCATTGGCGGACACGGGCAGGCTGCATGGTGGACACGAGCAGGCTGCATTGGTAGACACGGGCAGGCTGTATTGGTGGACACGGTAGGCTGCATTGGTGGACACAGGTGAGGCTGCATTGATGGGCACAGGTAGGCTGCACTGATGGGCACGGATAAAGTGGTTGTTAATATTTATTTTCAGAACTTAATTCTGCATAAAACATTTAGGTGTCATTTCATTGGATAATTTATGAGGGTGTGTTTAGGGGTGGGGCAGGGTAGGGGTGGGGTGGGGCAACTGGTGGCGAGTAACCCTTGAGGCCTGGCTAGTAGCTCAGGAAATTTTGAGCCCTGGGTTGTAGGACAGAAATGAGCGATTGAAGTGGAAAACACAAGAGACCTAAAATCTATCAAAAGGCTAAAGCCCTCCTCATCATAACAATGGACAAACAGTGACAAAATATGTTTCATAGTATAGCTTGTGATCTTCTTTTAGTGCAGTACCACACTATAATGTCTAAAAAGTTTAAAAATATTTCACTTCAAAACCACAACCCCACTTTCCAGAGATGCGGTTATGCTGAAAATCACAGTGCCAAACTTCGAAAAAAGTAGCCAGACATATAGCACAGTGGTTGAAGAGTATGTAAGCAGCTTAATTGGGCAGCAATGTTAGCGGGGAAAACTAGGCAGATTTTATCTAAAAAACAAAAAAAAAAATGGAGTATATTATGTGTAGCAATGTGGACTACAATTGCAGTACCTCCCTTATTTCTATATATCGTATTGTCCCTCTAGTGCCCAGTGTCACTAACTGATATCATATTTGTGAGCCCAAAGCAAATGGATTGTGGGATTAGTAGTTCCTCAAAATGGCAATTGCTCCACATGACTATACACCTAGACCACATATCCCAGGGATCTTTGCTACCATCAGGGAGATTGCTGGGAGGAACTATAAAAGAAGCCAGAGACCCGCCCCACACTCTCTTCCTCCTGGGCCTCGTGCGGACAGACGTCTCCGTGCAGGTAGGGTGAGGTCGCGGCCTACCACGCGGAGTAGAACATTCCAAACTGAATGAGAAGGACCTAGAACTGCTTTCTGTTTGTCAGACATCCATCCAGGACCATCTCGGTCATCCGACAACCCGTGCTTCGCCACCATGGATCCGCTGCAAGGACATCGCTCTGGGAGCTGCTGTTCAGTAGGCGTTGAATTGGCCTGGTCGTTGGTGAGAGAGCAATTGCCCACCTTTTCAAACCTTTCCTTGTTACTTCATTGGGACACTGTGTACAGACAGCTTTACCTTGGGAATATTTTACCGCACCTATCTTTGAACACTGTACATAGGCATCTTTAGTCTCATCCATTTCAAGAAATACCATTGTCTTGTTACTGCACCTTATTCGATTTAGTTAATGAGCTCCGACTGTCAGTGAAGACCATCAGGCCTGCAACATGGACATTACTGTCATTACGGCTTAAAGGGTCCTCATACCATAATGATTAAGCTTGATCTCTCATTAGGATTAAAAGGTTAAATAGTCCGGCCTGGGTTTCCTCTTTAGAAGTTTGCCAGAATTAATGCTTAATTCTTGCTTATCCTTTCAAGTCATGTTTAAGGGGTATTCCTCAGGTGCTGCCCATTTCTTCTGATCATCCTTGGGATGGTTCTACACCTTCATTTGAGTCCAGCTGTGTTTGATTATACTGATTGGACTTGATTAGGAAAGCCACACACCTGTCTATATAAGACCTTACAGCTCACAGTGCATGTCAGAGCAAATGAGAATCATGAGGTCAAAGGAACTGCCTGAAGAGCTCAGAGACAGAATTGTGGCAAGGCACATATCTGGCCAAGGTTACAAAAAAATTTCTGCTGCACTTAAGGTTCCTAAGAGCACAGTGGCCTCCATAATCCTTAAATGGAAGACGTTTGGGATGACCAGAACCCTTCCTAGAGCTGGCCGTTCGGCCAAACTGAACTATCGGGGGAGAAGAGACTTGGTGACAGAGGAAAGAAGAACCCAAAGATCACTGTGGCTGAGCTCCAGAGATGCAGTCAGGAGATGGGAGAAAGTTGAAGAAAGTCAACCATCACTGCAGCCCTACACCAGTCGGGGCCTTATGGCAGAGTGGCAGGACGGAAGCCTCTCCTCAGTGCAAGACACATGAAAACCCGCATAGAGTTTGCTAAAAAAAACACCTGAAGGACTCCAAGATGGTGAGAAATAAGATTCTTTGGTCTGATGAGACCAAGATAGAACTTTTTGGCCTTAATTTTAAACAGTATGTGTGGAGAAAACCAGGCACTGCTCATCACCTGTCCAATACAGTCCCAACAGTGAAGCATGGTGGTGGCAGCATCATGCTGTGGGGGTGTTTTTCAGCTGCAGGGACAGGACAACTGGTTGCAATCGAGGGAATGATGAATGCAGTCAAGGATATCCTGGGCGAAAACCTTCTCCAGAGTGCTCAGGACCTCAGACTGGGCCGAAGGTTTACCTTCCAACAAGACAATGACCCTAAGCACACAGCTAAAATAATGAAGGAGTAGCTTCACAACAACTCAGTGACTGTTCTTGAATGGCCTAGCCAGAACCCTGACTTAAACCCAATTGAGCATCTCTGGAGAGACCTAAAAATGGCTGTCCACCAACGTTTACCATCAAACCTGAAAGAACTGAAGAGGATGTGCAAGAGCAATGGCAGAGGATCCCCAAATCCAGGTGTGAAAAACTTGTTGCATCTTTCCCAAAAAGACTCATGGCTGTATTAGATCAAAAGGGTGCTTCTACTAAATACTGAGCAAATGGTCTGAATACTTAGGACCATGTGATATTTCAGTTTTTCTTTTTTAATAAATCTGCAAAAATGTCCACAATTCTGTGTTTTTCTGTCAATATGGAGTGCTGTGTGTACATTGAGGGAAAAAAATTAACTTAAATAATTTTAGCAAATGGCTACAATATAACAAAGAGTGACAAATGTAAGGGGGTCTGAATACTTTCCGTCCCCACTGTATATAATATACTGATTTATCCAAATTATCTTTTTTTTTTTTTCAAATATAGATTTTATTTATTTTAGAAAAGCTCAACATGGGCTTAAACAATACAGTACATACACATATTAAAAACATCAGGGGAAGAAGGGGGAAGAGAGGGAAGAGGAGAAAAGGAAAAAAAAAGGGGGGGGAATATACACATTTACTTCATCACATGAATGGAAAGAGAGGCAAAGTGTATATACATTTCAAACCCATCCGTGTACATCAGGTAACAATATCTGTGAATACCTGTTGTGGTGCCTAAACCCTCCTGATCAGAAATCTTCTAATAGAAGGTAATAAGTACACAGCCAGACATTCTTACATTCTTTTTTTTTTTAAACAATAGTGTTTATTCAGTTTTTCAAGTTTACAGAAAATAAAGTAAACAACCAAGGACATTATTTAACATATTGTTACAGATGTCATTTACTGTGGTGAGAGGTAAGGAACGTAAAATAAAATAAATAAAAGAAAAGAAATAAAAACAAGGGGGGGGAAAGAAAATGGAGGGGGGAAGGGGGGGAACAAAATTATGGGGGAGAGTAACCTCTTTCAGGTTAGTTTTTAACTTAAAGTTACCTCCTCCCGGCCTGGTTCATGGAATTCATATCTTGTGCAGATGGCGCTGCTTTCCCCCACCCGCCACCCCCCTGGGAGCTTGCTGTGGCTAGGCGAGGGTGCAGTCTCCTCAACGCTATATCCATTTATTGGCATCCATCTTTTATTCATTATCAGTAGAGCTCCCGAACCAGACCGGGGGAATACAAGTGTCCATGTACATCACCAATGTAAGGATTTTAGCACTGTAATGGACCCAATCATTAGCTTATTGTGTTGTTGTAGCCTGTGTGCTACCCGACATCTAAACATTTTACACTACTATATTTGCTGAGCACAAACGATCATTCTTACATTCTTTATCCCCCCCCTCTATCCCCCACCACCCCCACGTCAATGCAACCCGCCTGAATCCGGAGGGCTTCTAGAGGAAACAGGAAGGGCAATAATGGATGAGAATGGAGGGCGTCAAAGAGGGGGAGGGAGAAAAGCATGGAGGGACGTGGTACAGGGATAAGACGACATCACAGGATTCTGGTTTATTCAGGACGGCCCAGAAATATTGGTCTCATCAGGAGGTTCTAAGGGCGGTACCTTCTGAAGAAAAAATTAACTGGCGCCAAAGTGCCCATGTCTTATTATATTTTTCCTGTTGGTGTCTCGCTGTCAGGGAAGACGTCTGCAAGGTACTACTGTTGTTTCCAGGCACATACCTGTGCACAGGCACCAACCAAGAATGTCCAGAATGACTGTGGCCGCTTCTGCTGATGCGCATGCACGTGCGCAAACGGGACCGCGCGTGCGCGCACCTGTTACCAGAACTGGCGCCAGTCAGCCTATTTAAACGGAGCTTCAACACTGGCTGGTTGCTGCTCGGTCTACAGCGTTACCTTGAATCCTGATTTCTGTCTGACTTCTGCTACCGATCCGGCTTATTCCCTCCTACCGCTGCCTGCTTCCGGCCCTGACCCCTTGGCTTTCCACGGACTATTCTCTGTCTCCAAAGAAATAAGAGGATAGAAGCGGGACTTTGCATGAGGCATGTTGGTGAGCATGTTGCACTGAATGGTATATGTTGTCTATCTTCCTCCTGTCTCGGTTTTGCTATTTCCTCTTAGCCAAACTCACACTGATTTAATTCAGGGCTAAAACTGCTTTTTTTATTTGTTTATTTTGTTCTCCTTTAGTCAGATAATTACTGATTCAATTCAGGGCTAAAGTTTTTGTTATTTTGTTTTTTTTCTTTAGTCAGACAAATAACTGATTCAATTCAGGGCTAAAGTTTTTTATTTGTAATTATTTATTATTTTTGTTGCTTCTCTTTATTTAGACAAATACTGATTTAATTCAGGGCTAAAGTTTTTTATATCCTACACTTCTTTGCACAGCGATTGTATCCTGTGCAAAGATTGAGTATGCTACTTTGTTGCTTTCTTTGCTATATTGATTTTTTTCAAGGCAAAGAAATGCCTGTTTTTGCTTTCGCTCTCGCACTCATTTTTGAGTTGCTTTGGTTTTCTTTCTCTTTTTCCCAGTTCATACATATGTCATCTATCCATTTTCTATGCACTTTTGATGCTGGGATCCGTCTTGTCTACTCCCCGGGGTTGTGACGCGCCCAGCCCAGGGCCCATCACCCTTTTGTCTATGACGTGGGCGGGCCCTGGCCTTGGCGCATCGGCGTCATGCTCCCCACATCCCGTCCGCGGCGTCCATACCGCCACACGGGACGCTCGGTGGTTCTCCATCTCCGGGCTCAGGCGCTGTATGGGATGGTGGGCGGCTGCACTGATTGGCTGTCCCTTCCCTCACCTTACCGCGTCATCACACCCGCGCATGATGTTGGCGGGAGCACGCCCCTGACCCGCAGCAACAAAAGGCGGTCTCTGGCCGGGCCGGGCACCTTGCGATCCCGTCATGCAATTAAGACATCTGGTTTGGCTTGGCACTCACCACACAGGTAATTCCCTCACATTCTGTCAATCTGGCTCATCCATAATAGTAATGGCTTCACAGTTGTATATACACCCCATCCCACCTACAACTCTCACACTTTATATGTCTCAGCTCCTCTCCATACACTCATAGCTACGCTATGCCGTTTTCACTTATCCCATCCTTACCACCACTTAGATATTAGCTCACACACTTTCCCTTATTTTTCCCCAGTTCATCTACACTCTCTAGCCTCGCCAGATGTCCCTGCCTGCCGGCCTTCGTGGGTGCTTGCGTCACTTGGGCTGCCGTGGCTGACGGTTCATTGGGGTGTGCTTTCTGCCTCAACCCCGGGGGAGACTCTATGGACCCAGACCAATACTGTATCGTAACACATAGATCTAAAGGAGATGCCACATAGTTTACAAAAGGGGTATGTCATTATTAGGTACCATCATCCTAAATATGAATATAGTACAGAATGGGATTGAAAGAGGAACCAAAGAGGGGACCTCTCCAATAGGGTCCTGCCTCTTTCAGAGGGAGTGGGACTATTGCGGTACCAGAAGGAAAGTAAGACTTTATTTAAAAATAGTAAATTTATTTCAAAAATAACATTAAAAATCCTGCAAGGGACATGTGGTATACATTGTCATAATTTAACATACACAAAAACATTTAGTGATTGTTACAGCATTGTTGACACTAATTTAGTATATACTAAATTAGTGTCAACAATGCTGTAACAATCACTAAATGTTTTTGTGTATGTTAAATTATGACAATGTATACCACATGTCCCTTGCAGGATTTTTAATGTTATTTTGAAATAAATTTACTATTTTTAAATAAAGTTTTACTTTCCTTCTGGTACCGCAATAGTCCCACTCCCTCTGAAAGAGTCAGGACCCTATTGGAGAGGTCCCCTCTTTGGTTCCTCTTTCAATCCCATTCTGTACTGTAACACATAGATCATCATTAATTAATGCATAACCTGTGAGTATTTAGAAATTTACATTTTCAGTGTATCTTTCCTACAAACATTTGTTCATACATTAATAGATACCTCATTGTCTCAATACAGTCAAATTGCATCGGACTCCTGATGATTGGTTTCAAGCCAAGAAACGCGTTGAGTTTAGAACTATTGATGCACCTATTTACTGTATAATGTATTTTTTCTTGCAACTGTAAAACCAATATTGGAACCTTGCCTGTTAATATACTGTTGTTAACATGTTTTACTATGGTCTAAGATGTGTACTTTTATGATTGTATTTGGCTCAAGTACCTATGCCATTAAAACTTTTATACCATGATTATCCTACACTACTATCTGTGGAGATTATATTATATAACATTCATCTTTATTATTTACACCACAACATATACCATTCAGTGCAACATACTCACCAACATGCCTCATGCAAAGTCCCGCTTCTATCCTCTTATTTCTTTGTATTTATTGGGATGGAGGCATGTTGGTGCTCCCTGTAAAAAAACAGTGTGGATAGGTTACAACCCCCCTTGATACACGATAACCAGGGTGGCAGACACCCGCTTTCTGTGACCTGATCATTCCACCTATCCATGCCCACACATACTCACTATAATTCACCCTTCATTCATTCTCTGTTACCTTGTCCCACTTCTTATTCTACTGGTTACTTGTTACATGGATATTCTCTGTTTCTCTTCCTTTCTTTTTCTTGTTGTATCATAAATCATTTGATAGAGACCTACGGTCCCCCTCTTGTTCATTGACCGATTTGAATGCAAGAGTCGTATATACAATCTTTTGTATATACATTTTTATTCTTTGTAATTGCATTTGCATATTGATCTCATATAGTACAAATCATTAGAATTATCTTTTGTCCTATCTATCTTGTTATATTTTCCCCTCTTTCCCTCTACTATACACTGTTTTAACACAGTATAACATAATTCTGTTTTTGTTTTGTTCCCTACGTCATATAGGATTTTCCATAATTGATACATATATGTTTATTCTTTGTATCTTCCTCCTGTCTCGGTTTTGCTATTTCCTCTTAGCCAAACTCACACTGATTTAATTTAGGGCTAAAACTGCTTTTTTTATTTGTTTATTTTGTTCTCCTTTAGTCAGATAATTACTGATTCAATTCAGGGCTAAAGTTTTTGTTATTTTGTTTTTTTTCTTTAGTCAGACAAATAACTGATTCAATTCAGGGCTAAAGTTTTTTATTTGTAATTATTTATTATTTTTGTTGCTTCTCTTTATTTAGACAAATACTGATTTAATTCAGGGCTAAAGTTTTTTATATCCTACACTTCTTTGCACAGCGATTGTATCCTGTGCAAAGATTGAGTATGCTACTTTGTTGCTTTCTTTGCTATGACAAGAAAGTTTAGAACTATTGATGCACCTATTTACTGTATAATGTATTTTTTCTTGCAACTGTACAACCAATATTGGAACCTTGCCTGTTAATATACTGTTGTTAACATGTTTTACTATGGTCTAAGATGTGTACTTTTATGATTGTATTTAGCTCAAGTACCTATGCCATTAAAACTTTTATACCATGATTATCCTACACTACTATCTGTGGAGATTATATTATATAACATTCATCTTTATTATTTACACCACAACATATACCATTCAGTGCAACATACTCACCAACATGCCTCATGCAAAGTCCCGCTTCTATCCTCTTATTTCTTTGTATTTATTGGGATGGAGGCATGTTGGTGCTCCCTGTAAAAACAGTGTGGATAGGTCACAACCCCCCTTGATTCTCTGTCTCCAGTTCCTGTTGCCTAGCACCTGTTGCCCAACCTGCTTGTGACCCGGCTACGCTTCTGCCTGCTGTCTATGCCTGATTTGCCCGTCTGTTTCCAAAGACCTGCCTGTGACCCGACTACGCTTCTGCCTGCCACTTCTGCCTGATCTGCCTGTCTGCTGCCTACCCAATTCGTCTGACCCTGCTTCTGGCTGTCCAGCCTGCTGCAAGCTCCTGCGTCCAGTGGTGCATCTCTACCCATCTCTTGCCAAGTCTGCCAGCCATCTGCCATCTCTCTTGCCTGCTACCTGCTGTGTTTCTGGCTTCCTGCTGCAAGTTCCTGGCTTCCACTGATACAGACTTCTGGACTGATCACAGGCACTCTTACCCCACCGCGCTCCTGATCCTGCTGTCCCACTATCAGGGGCTCTCGAGCCGGAGCTGTACGAGAGGCCTTCCACTACAAGTCAGGCTCACCCACCAGTTACGTGACACTCGCAGAGAGCACTAGATCTTCCATTTTACTAATGTCTTCTACTCTCCAGATCCAAGATGCCACTGATGGAGGTATTTGGCTTTTCCATTGGAGTGGGATACAGGATTTAGCAGCATTCACCAAGTGATGTATCACAGACTTTTTGTATCTTTTAGTGGACATTGTGTTTACGTGTAGGAGAAAGGAGGCTGGATCATCTGGAATATTGTATTCCGTGAATTTCTGGATAATTGTCCTGACCGTAGACCAGTAATAGGATAACTTCGAACAAGACCAAAATACATGCAACAGTGTGCCCCTTTCCGTCTGACATCTCCAGCAGAGTGGTGAAGCAGTTGGGTAGAAAGTATGCAAGGCTTGAGGAGTTAAATACCACCTCGTTAGGAGCTTATAATTAGATTCCTGTATTTTCGTACAGATAGAGGATTTTAGGGCAAACGTTATAATACGTTGAGTCTGGTTCAAAGTAAATGTACAATTCGGATCCCTCTCTCACTTTTTCAGGAAGGTCAGGTGTGTGTTATCTGACGGGGCAGTAAGGAGGTTATACATTGTAGACAGCGTTCTCGGGAGTGCCCCGCCATCTGAGCAGTAATTTTCAAAAGTAGTTAAGGGTCTGAAGAACTCTCTCGGGTTAGTTATAGACGTAAGGAAATGCCTTAGCTGGACGGCAGACCAGAAGAGTAGTTTAAAAGTGCCCGTATTATGACTTAGTGTCTCTATAGAAGGCCAAGAGTCGTTTATTAGGAAGTGTCTAGCTTGCGTGCAGTTTATGTTGGTTAGTGCATTCTTAAGTTGGGGGTCTAGTCCCGGAGGAAATTGCGGATTTAGAGAATTAGGTGTAGATAATGACTGCGCGAAACTGGCTTGTGCCCCTACCCGAAATGTCGTCCCTATCAGTGGGTGTCTCTTAACTTCTGTTGTAAGGTGTTCATGACACCAGATTGCTCCCTGCAAAGGTATCTCTACTTGAGCTTGTTCCAGGTGCGGCCATAGTTTAAGATCTTGATGACGGCACCAGTCTATAATTCTACCTAGATGCACAGCCTGGTAATATTTCTTCACGCCCGGGACAGCTAAACCTCCATTTATCTTAGGTAACGTGAGTAGGTTTGGTTTTGGGATAGTCTAGCTTTCCTATTTGCCCAGATGAATCTATTAAATTGACTATGCACCTGTTTGAAGAATGACGTGGGAATCATAATTGGAAGTGCCTGTAATAGGTATAGGAATTTAGGTAAAATGCACATCCTAATAAGGTTGCATCTACTGAACCAGGAATGGAGGCCTTTTTGCCACGATTCCAGCAAGGTTCGGGTCTTGACTAGTAAGGTGGGGGAATTCAATTCAAAAGTGTGGTTTATATTGGCTGGGACAGAGGTTCCTAGGTATGTTAAAGCCGTAGACATCCATTTGAAGTGGAAGCTAGAGCGGAGAGTTTGCATTGTGGTTTGCGGGATCTCTATGCCCATGGCCTCTGACTTACTATAATTATAATCCAATTTTAAGATTGGATATCTTCCCATATTCGTCAAACTCCCGGAGGAGATTTGGAAGGGATGTGACTGGATTTGTAAGGGAGAACAACAAATCGCCTGCGTATGCAGAGACTTTGTATTGTACATCCCCAACCTCCAGGCCTTGGATGTCTGGATTATTCCTAATTTTACACAAAAATGGCTCTAATGAAAGGGCAAAAAGAAAGGGGGATAATGGGCAGCCCTGTCTAGTCCCATTCTTGATTGGGAGGGGATCCGATAAAATCCCATTCACTTTAATTTGTGCTGTAGGGGTAGTATATATTTGGGCAATCCAATCAATCATTGTTTCTCCTAGCCCTATATGTCAAAGGACCTTGAACATATATTCCCAATTAACCCTATCGAACACTTTTTCTGCATCTGTGTTTAGGAAGATTTAGGGTGTATGAGTCTGGTTGGCTACATGTATTAGATTCAGTACTTTAGTTGTACTGTCTCTAGCTTCGCTTGTGGGGATAAAGCCCACTTGGTCTTGATGGACCAAGGATTGTAGATGGCGGGTTAGTCGGGTCGCTAAAATTTTGGTAAAAAGCTTAAGATCTGTGTTCAACAATGAAATTGGTCTACAGCTGCTACAGATTAAAGGATCTTTGCTTTCTTTAGGGATGACTGTGATATGTGCCCACATGGTCTCACTCAAAAAGGTTGCTGTCTTTCCTAATTCATTAAAGAAAGTTATCATATGGGGGCTGAGGGATGATAGCAATGTTTTGTAGTATTGGAGAGTAAGGCCATCCGGGTCGGGAGCTTTTCCTGGCTTAGTCGAATGAAGTGCTAATTCTAGTTCTTCCGGCTTTTTCAGGGTCTCTAACTCAGCCACACTTTCTGCCGATAATGTGGGGATCTGGCTAAAGGCTAAGTAGGCTTCCATCGAGTGTTGTGTTCCCGACAATGTCAGTAGATTGTACAAGTTTTTTTAATATTCCTTAAATGTGTTAGCTATCTTGTGCGGTAGGCTAACCTTCATATCCGTCTCATCTTAATATGTGGGATGTATGTTTGCATCTTAAGGTCTTTGACTGCTCTAGCAAGAATACGCCCACATTTGTCTCCTGATTCGTAGGCTATGAGCTAACATTTCTGCAGCGCTGCTTTAGCTCTATATCCTAGAAGGTCGTTGATGTGGCTGCGAAGGGAAGAAAGTTCAGCTTCCACTAGGGGGTCTGGGGAGTGTTTGTGTTGTGACTCAGCATTGTGGAGTTTAACAAGAAGTGAGTCTAGTTGTTTTCCGGTTTCTTTTTTTATACGTGCACCATGTTTTATAAAGACACCCCTGATGACCGCCTTGTGTGCCTCCCATACCACTCCAGGGGAACAGTCTGCTGTTGTGTTAGTCTGGAAATAAAATTTCAGTTCCCTAATCACTTCCTCCAAAATTTCAGGTTTCTGTAAAAGGTTTTCATTTAACCTCCAAAATCGCGTCCTGTGAGAGGGGTCATTGGATAACTTGTAACTTAAAGTTATGGGAGCATGATCGGACCATGTCCTCTGGCCTATAGCGGAGTCTTTGATGGCATGAAGCTGACTGTGGGGTATAAGGAAGTAGTTTATCCTTGTATATAATTGATGGGGAGGAGTATAGAATGTATAGTCTCTTTCACAGGGGTGCTGGAGACAACACACGTCAATCAGTCGTGTTTCGTGTAAAGTTTTGGTGATTCGCTTACGGCCCTTATCGGTATGGAGGATGATCCCGAGGAGGTGTCCACATTAGGGGCTAAAGGACCAAATTATCTTTACTTGTGTTATTGTAGAGGAATTCCTCTACTGAGTTAGGACTGTTACCCAAAGCTCAGTGGATCTATTCGCTCCTCTGTGTAACAATATTCTCTTTGAGTTATTCTAGTAAACGTTAATAGAATATAAACGTACTGAGTTGTTTGACTTATTACTTTAAAGGCAGTGCAAAGATGTCTGAACCCAGAGTGTAAGGTGGGTTGGAATGTGCACAAGGTCATGGTGGTGCAGATGAGCAGGTAAATCCAAGCAGTCCCCAAGGGGGTCATGCTACATATGTCAAAGATAACAGCCAGTAATATAACACAAACATGCTGCACATGATAAAAGCATTTTACTGGGCTGCGAATAAAGGAAGGAACAAAGGAAGAATAGACAAAGTAGGTTTTATTGCAAAATAAAAATTATAATGCATTAGGTCAGAGAAAACATTAGGAAATATAGTACAGACAGTCTGCGCATAATGTAAGCATTTTTTCTAGGCCACATTTGAAGTGGGAGAGAGAAAAGAGTCCAAAAAAATTGCACATATAGGCTTCACTAATGTAAGACCTTTTACAAGGCTGCAATGTCAGAGGAAGTGATAAGGCAAGTTTTATTATAAAATACATTTTAGACTGTATTATTTCTGAGACAGAGACCATAACCAACATTGAAGTAGCTGGAGTAGGATGCATTTTTAAAGGAGCAAAGCATGCAGCTTTTTGTCCAAAAACTCTGCATCTAAGTGCATATGTCACAGAAAAAAGGGTTCACCCCAAAATCTAGCTGTTTGCACTTCCACAAATGGGTGAGCTAAATGACCTGTTTTCCCACTCGCCACAGCGAACCTCCTGCTGTGCAGGAAGTAATTCCTTAATAAATGCAGTGTTGCTGAGGACAACAGTGTCCTCAATGAATTCATTTGACCCACGTTCAACTTTCAGTGTTTGGGTTTGGTGAAACATACCCCTGGAAGCCTGCAACATTTCACTCTCATCACAGCACCCCAATGCTTTGTTCTCTGTGTTCCTCCTGTGTATGGTGCAGTTATGAAGGTATAAAGCAGGCTCTGAGACACCAGGACAGCCAGGACACCAGACACCTTCTTTGTTATTCCTCTAGTGCCTGGTCTATTACACCACAAAGTGGTCACGTCACAAAGAACACCAAAGGGATCATGCCGCTGATCCCCCCCCCCCCCCCATCACAGCTCTCCATTCTGTTTGCTTCTTCAAATGGTTTCAAGGGGGTAAATACATCCTGAATGAGACATTGACTTTGTGAAAACAGCCCAGATCCCCAGAGCTTGTACTTGTCCCATGGTTGAATAATACTCACTGAAGGTCTTTTGATATCAGTGCAGCTAATGCAGGACTGCCAAGGTCAATGCCACATACCTTGGTTGAAGGCAGAAGTTACATAGTAGGTGAGGTTGAAAAAAGACACAAGTCCATCAAGTCCAACCTATGTGTGTGATTATGTGTCAGTATTACATTACATATCCCTGTATATTGCGGTCATTCAGGTGATTATCTAATAGTTTCTTGAAGCTATCAATGCTCCCCGCTGAGACCACCGCCTGTGGAAGGGAATTCCACATCCTTGCCGCTCTTACAGTAAAGAACCCTCTACGTAGTTTAAGGTTAAACCTCTTTTCTTCTAATTGTAATGAGTGGCCACGAGTCTTATTAAACTCTCTTCTGCGAAAAAGTTTTATCCCTATTGTGGGGTCACCAGTACAGTATTTGTAAATTGAAATCATATCCCCTCTCAAGCGTCTCTTCTCCAGAGAGAATAAGTTCAGTGCTCGCAACCTTTCCTCATAACTAAGATCCTCCAGACCCTTTATTAGCTTTGTTGCCCTTCTTTGTACTCGCTCCATTTCCAGTACGTCCCTCCTGAGGACTGGTGCCCAGAACTGGACAGCATACTACAGGTGCGGGCGGACCAGAGTCTTGTAGAGCGGGAGAATTATCGTTTTATCTCTGCAGTTGATCCCCCTTTTAATGCATGCCAATATTCTGTTTGCTTTATTAGCAGCAGCTTGGCATTGCATGCCATTGCTGAGCCTATCATCCACTAGGACCCCCAAGTCCTTTTCCATCCTAGATTCCCCCAGAGGTTCTCCCCCCAGTGTATAGATTGCATTCATATTTTTGACACCCAAATGCATTATTTTACATTTTTCTACATTGAACCTCATTTGCCATGTAGTCGCCCACCCCATTAATTTATTCAGGTCTTTTTGCAAGATTTCCACATCCTGCGGAGAAGTTATTGCCCTGCTTAGCTTAGTATCGTCTGCAAATACAGAGATGGAACTGTTTATCCCATCCTCCAGGTCGTTTATGAACAAATTAAATAGGATTGGTCCCAGCACAGAACCCTGGGGGACCCCACTACCCACCCCTGACCATTCTGAGTACTCCCCATTTATCACCACCCTCTGAACACGCCCTTGTAGCCAGTTTTCAATCCATGTACTCACCCTATGGTCCATGCCAACGCACCTTATTTTGTACAGTAAACGTTTATGGGGAACTGTGTCAAATGCTTTTGCAAAATCCAGATACACCACGTCTACGGGCCTTCCTTTATCTAGATGGCAACTCACCTCCTCATAGAAGGTTAATAGATTGGTTTGGCAAGAACGATTCTTCATGAATCCATGCTGATTACTGCTAATGATATCATTCTTATTACTAAAATCTTGTATATAGTCCCTTATCATCCCCTCCAAGAGTTTACATACTATTGATGTTAGGCTAACTGGTCTGTAATTCCCAGGGATGTTTTTTGGGCCCTTTTTAAATATTGGTGCTACATTGGCTTTTCTCCAATCAGCTGGTACCATTCCAGTCAATAGACTGTCTGTAAAAATTAGGAACAACAGTCTGGCAATCACCTGACTGAGTTCCCTAAGTACCCTCGGATGCAAGCCATCTGGTCCCGGTGATTTATTAATGTTAAGTTTCTCAAGTCTAATTTTAATTCTGTCCTCTGTTAACCATGTAGGTGCTTCCTGTGTTGTGTCATGAGGGTAAACACTGCAGTTTTGGTTACTGAAGCCCCCCGATTCACTCGTGAAGACTGAGGAGAAGAATAAATTCAATACCTCTGCCATCTCCCCATCCTTTGTAACCAGATGTCCTTCCTCATTCTTTATAGGGCCAATATGGTCTGTCCTCCCTTTTTTACTGTTTACATACTTAAAGAATTTCTTGGGATTTTTTTTGCTCTCCTCCGCTATGTGTCTTTCATGTTCTATCTTAGCCATCCTAATTGCACCCTTACATTTCTTATTGCATTCTTTATAAATTCTGAATGCTGTGGATGATCCCTCAACCTTGTATTTTTTGAAGGCCTTCTCCTTTGCTTTTATATGCATTTTTACATTGGAGTTAAGCCATCCAGGATGTTTGTTCGCTCTTTTAAATTTATTACCCAATGGGATACATTGGCTAATGCCCTTATTTAATATGCTCTTAAAGCAAACCCATCTCTCCTCTGTATTTTTTGTTCCTAATATTTTATCCCAATTTATGCCTTTTAGCAAGGTTTGTAGTTTAGGGAAGTTGGCTCTTTTGAAATTCAGTGTCTTTGTGTTCCCTTCATGTCTCATATTTGTGTGATTTATACTGAAACTAATTGACCTGTGATCGCTGTTACCTAAATTGCCCCGTATTTCCACATCTGTTATCAGGTCTGTATTGTTGGTAATCAGTAGATCTAGTAATGTTTTATTTCTAGTTGGTGCGTCTACCATTTGACCCATAAAATTGTCCTGCAAGACATTAAGGAACTGGCGAGCCTTAAATGAATGCGCGGTTCCCACCGCCCAGTCTATGTCTGGATAATTAAAATCCCCCATTATTATAACACTTCCCATCCTTGCTGCTAATCCAATTTGTGATAGGAGATCCGTCTCCACTTCCTCCCTCAGGTTAGGGGGCCTATAGCATACTCCCAGTATTATTTTCCCATAAAGATTCCACCTCCTCCCTAGCCCCCTCAGTGATGTCATCTCTCACATTCACTTGTACATTATTCTTGATATATAGGCATACCCCTCCCCCTTTTTTACCCTCTCTATCCTTGCGGTATAGGGTATACCCTTGAATGTTTGCCAGCCAATCATGAGAGCTGTTGAACCAGGTCTCTGAAATTCCCACAAAATCCAAATCCTCCTTGTACAACAGTATCTCTAGTTCACCCACCTTGTCCGCCAGGCTCCTGGCATTGGTGAACATGCCACATAGTTTAGACCGGTCGCATATTGTCCTCGTATTGGGTGTTTCAAGATTGCAATAGTTGGCGAGAGGTCTCACCTTGCGACTCTCATCTGAGCACCCCTGAATGTGGAGACAGGGGTACAAGATGCAAAGTATTGGAAGTGGATAAGGAGTGAGTACAGCGCTGCTCCGATGATGTTAAAAGGGGTAATTACACAGTAAGCGGCTAACACGCCTCTAAGACACAGAAGTAAAAAATCAACAAATGTAAATAAAGTGTAGCGCTATGTGTAAAGACAAAGACATAAGAATTGAATTCAAGCTATCTTGCGATAGCCAGAAGATAAACAAAAAATATTACAAAAAATTGGATAACATGTGACCTGCAAAGAAATAGCATATAAAGCATAATAACAATACACCTGTGAATAGTGAAAAACCAAACCAAAAAATAAATGTATATATAGAAAATTAACCGTGAATAAAGTCCATATATGTTAATAGGATATGTTCTTGAAAAAAATCAAAAACCACCACCAACAGTCTCTGAGGATTAGCTGATGAAGACAACAATGGAGTATCACTGATGGATGAAACAATAAAGCACCAAATCCAATGTGACATCTAAGTGTGTGCCAAAGCCATCACCATAGCATCTGAGGAGGCTTACCAGAAGTAGAGGACTTGAAAAAGACATACGTCTTACAAGTCACAAAAAGCTTGTATAGCCGCCAAGGCTAGCAGGATAAACATCGGGTATCCACAACTTCAATTAGGGAGGAAGGGGGGTCTGTCAGCAGCCTCAATCGTCCCGACGTGTAAGCAGGCCAACCGGATGTTTATTTGGAACCATGAGAGAAGGAAGACTCACATGGCATGATATCGTTTATAAAAAGCATACATTTATTAAAGTAATAAAAGAGGGAACACTCACATGGTATAAAGATATAACAGCTTAAATGGTATCAGAAGCGGTGATCATAGGGGGTCCACCCAACATGTTTCGGCTCACTAGCCTTCATCTGAGAAAAAAAAGTCCTGCTAGCAGCATCTTCTGAGCGGTGAAGGAGCGGAGTGTATACCTCTCCTTCACCGCTCCTGCCCATTGAAATCTGCAGAGGCGCATTGCGGTGGTTTTAACCCTTTCTCGGCCGCTAGCAGGGGGGTAAAACCGCCCCGCTAGTGGCCGAATACCGGCGGTAAAGCGCCGCTTACAATAGCGGCGCTTTACCGCCGACAACGCCCCCGCCCCAGTGTGAAAGGACCCTTACAATGATCATCATACTATATAAAGCTTACTGTTGGGTGTGTAGTCTTATTCCTACCATAAATAATAGATAGTTCCAATGACTATTGTTCTCTTTAATGTATTATACTTTTTATGAGTTATTCAGCTGATAACTTACATTATGTTTCCATGCACAATACAGATATGGTGACTTGAATTTCATCAGTTGGGGATTTAAATTATGCATATGTGTTCTTTAACTCCTTTCTAATGATATACAGTACATACGTGAAAGAATACATAAGTGAAAGAATATAGTTTAAAACTCAATGTGTTTAAAGTACAGAGAACTCCATAAGATAGTTACAGACAAATACAATAAGCAGTTAATTGCTGACATACCTGGTACCTTTTTCTTTGAGGCTTTCATATAACCTTGAATGTATTATAGATATATAACCCTTTTAGGGGTTAAAGGATACTTCCTTGTGAGAGATTGTTATCCATATTGCCTTTGAATAAGTTGAGGACACAAGAAAATACGATACAAAGTGAGCCTCTTCTTTTAACCACTTTAGCGCCAGGCTTTTTCTGGCCCCTTATGTTCACATGTAACAATCAGAACCCCAAAACATTATATATTTTTTTAAAGCAGAGGCCCTAGAAAATAAATAGGTGCGTGTTGCAATTTTTTTATGTCATACAGTATTTGCGTGTTGGTTTTTCAGACACAATTTTTTGGGGAAAACATACACTTTTTTGAATTTTAATGCAAAAAAACCACAAAACATAATCCAATTTTTGTCAAAATATAAAAGATAATGTTATACCAAGTAAATAGGTGGCAAACCTGTCATGCTTTAAAATTGCGCACACCTGTGCAACAGCGACAAACAACGTAAATTTTACTATCCATAGGCAACTCTTTAAAAGCCTTTACAGGTTACCACTTTAGATTTACACAGGAGATCTGGTGCTAGAATTACTGCCCACAATCTGACATTCACGGTGATACCTCACGCATGTGGGACAATCGCTGTGTGCGTGCACACATAACCGATGCCTGCTTTGCTCACGAGCACGGG
Source organism: Lithobates clamitans (assembly GCA_037952925.1). NCBI lineage: Eukaryota > Metazoa > Chordata > Amphibia > Anura > Ranidae > Lithobates > Lithobates clamitans. Next base: position 2,352,432 of record JBBGZY010001544.1, read on the forward strand.
CGGAGGCAGGGCACTTTAAAAAAAAAATATTAGTATTTTTATTTTTACACTGTCACTTTAAATGGTTTTTTTTTTTTTTGGATCACTTTTTTTGCTGTCGTAAGTAATGTACGGTAAACTCCCATTGTTATTGCAATAGGCATGTAACAGGTACTCTTTATGACGAGATCTGGGGTTTATAAGACCCCAGATCCCTCTTTTGCCCTTAAATGCATTTGATCACACGAAAATCGGTAGGATCAAATGCTTTTCATTTTTAATAATGGCGGCGTTTACATCTGGGTAAACCGGAAGGGATTTAAGGTCATCGCTTCCAATTCTCTATATCATAGAATTTAACAGAGCGGTTCTGGTCTTCGTTTGTCTCTATGATCAGCTGGCAGAAGCACATGATGGTTGATTGGGTGTTCCCGATGAAGTCGCAGAAGGCAGTGGGGGGAGGGATGTCGCTGGTCGTCAGGTGGTTAATCGTAATACACTCTGCTTTGGCTACTTTGCCTTACAGAAGGATGTAGGGTAAAGGATATGTTACAGTACCTCTAAGATCCACATACAGCATCTCACTAAAGTGGGCACACCCCTCACATTTTTGTAAATATTTTAGTAAATCTTTTCATGTGACAACACTGAAGAACTTACACTTTGCTACAATGTAAAGTAATGAGTGTACAGCTTGTATAACAGTGTCAATTTGCTGTCCCCTTAAAATAACTCAACACACAGCCATTATTGCCTAAACCGCTGGCAACAAAAGTAAGTACACCCCTAAGTGAAAATGTCCAAATTGGGCCCAATTAGCCATTTTCCCTCCCGGTGTTATGTGACTCGTTAGTGTTACAAGGTCTCAGGTGTGTTTGGGGAGCAGGTGTGTTAAATTTGATGTTATCGCTCTCACTCTCTCATACTGGTCACTGAAAGTTCAACATGGCACCTCATGGCAAAGAACTCTCTGAGGTTCTGAAAAAAAGAATTGTTGTTCTACATAAAGATGGCCTAGGCTATAAGAAGATTGCCAAGACCCTGAAACTGAGCTGCAGCACGCTGGCCAAGACCATACAGAGGTTTAACAAGAAAGATTGAGACCTTGAGACCAAGATAAACGTATTTGGTTCAGATGGTGTCAAGCGTGTGTGGCAGCAACCAGGTGAGGAGTACAAAGACAAGTGTGTCTTGCCTATAGTCAAGCATGGTGGTGGGAGTATCATGGTCTGGGGTTACATGAGTGCTGCTGGCATTGGGGAGCTATAGTTCATTGAGGGAACCATGAATGCCAACATGTACTGTAACATTATTGTGTGAACCTCGCACTATAGATAATATAATAATTTTTGATTAATAAAAGCTGCTCCCCTTAAAGTATAGACAATGCTAACTTAAGTGATATTTAACAATGGTAAGGGCTTTGTGGCCATCACACGGCCTCTTTTTTTCACTTGTTATGGGCCTGCCCATCCATACAGGGGTTTTGGACACAGGTGGTGAGATTTCTACATGACCGCATGGGCTCCCCGCTGTCTCTCTGCCCCCGTCAGTGTGTGCTGGGTCTCCTTTCACTCTCAGAGAGCGACAAATATTTAAACATCTTTCTGCAGGAGACAGGTTGCAGATTGCTAGAACATGGCTGAGGGGGACCCCCCCCCCACACTGCGGAAATGGATCAGAGCTGTTAATATTACTCTTCCCTACAAAAAGGTGTTATATATCCATAGGGGTTGCCCCGATAAATCCTACAAAATCTGGGATAGATGGCTCGAGAATACCTCCACCCGTGACGCAAGTGATTAAGCTTACTATCTCCCTTTATGTAAAGGAGAGGGAGAGGTTGCGTGATGCCCTCATGACTCTCTTATTGATTCCCCCCCCCCCCCCCTGTATTCAAACAACCCAGCTATCCATTATGCTCCAATATATAAATGCCTCCTTTCCAACTCCTGCATCACTATACTACAGATGTCAGCTGTGCAATGTTATAAATGTAACACCATATGTGCATGTCAATTGGATTGATTCGTAAATGTAGTGCATGTTGCACTGTTCACCCGTGTGTTTATAAACTTTCTATTATGCTCAATAAAAGTTACTTTTGAATTAAAAAAAAAAACAATGGTAAGGGCTGCTAAAGTACTGACAATTAACAGTGAAATGTCAAACAAACATCAAGTAAACCTTTGCAATTCCAACTTGATATACATAATAAAGTGCACCATGCTTAATAAGGGAATATATACAGTTAAAATAAATCAATAAAATCCTTCAAAAGTCCGTAAATTTTTCTGTGACATATTGCCAAATCATAACACCATCACCACAGGCAGAAATCTTTGCAGTTGCACCCGATGTGTGTGGTTGGGATTTCCTACTCACTAAAAAGACATGACCCCTTTAACTAAAAAGAAGGTCAGATTAAGCTTGGTTTGTTGGTCTTTGAACTTGCTTGAATGTCAACTAGAGATCAACCAAGATGGTGCAACTGCAAAGATTACTGCCTATGGTGATGATTTGGCAATATAATACAGAAGAATTTATGGACTTTTGAAGGATTTTATTGATTTATTTTAACTGTATATTCACTTATTAAGCACGGTGCACTTTATTATGTATATCAAGTTGGAATTGCAAAGGTTTATTTGATGTTTGTGACATTTCACTGATTACTGCCAGCACTTTAGCACCCCCTACCATACTGAAGCAGAGCATGATACCCTCTCTTCGGAGACTAGGCTGCAGGGCAGTATTCCAACATGATAATGACCCCAAACACACCTTCAAGCTAAAGAAGCTGAGGGTAAAGGTGATGGACTGGCCAAGCATGTCCCCAGACCTAAACCCTATTGAGCATCTGTGGGGCATCCTTAAACGGAAGGTGGAGGAGCGCAAGGTCTAACTCCGTGATGTTGTCAGCTCGACAGCCATCAGCTCCGTGATGTCGTCATGGGGGAGTGGAAGAGGACTCCGGTGGCAACCTGTGAAGCTCTGGTGAACTCCATGCCCAAGAGGGTTAAGGCAGTGCTGGAAAATAATGGTGGCCATACAAAATATTGACACTTTGGGCCCAATTTGGACATTTTCACTTAGGGGTGTACTCACTTTTGTTGCCAGAGGTTTAGAGATTAATGGCTGTGGGTTGAGTTATTTTGAGTTGACATTCAATTTACACTGTTATACAAGTTGTACACTCACTACTTTACATTGTAGCAAAGTGTAATTTCTTCAGTGTTGTCACATGTGTTATGCCCCGAATACAATAATAATTTTGATAATTCATGAAACACTCAGCCAAGGAGTCATCGTACCAGGGGAGCGTCCCCCCACACCAGAAAAGGTTGACTGAATTATCCTCTCCAGTGGAGGGATGAGGTCAATATACAAACCTTATGTTGAAACAGAGTAACCTGAACAATGAAGCAACTACTCAAACGCAATGAACAATGGTCAACTGGTATTTTGAGTTCCAGATATCAAGGTCTTTTGTTAAGGCCCCTTTCACACTGGGGTGGTTTGCAGGCGCTATTGCGCAAGTAGTATCGCCTGCAAACTGACCCGAAACAGCCACTGCTGTCTCTCCAGTGTAAAAGCCCTGAGGGAAAAAAGACAGGAAAAAAAGTCCTGCTAGCAGCATCTTCGGAGCGGTGAAGGAGCGGTGTATACACCGCTCCTTCACCGCTCCTGCCTATTTAAATCAATGGGACAGCGCGGCTATACCGCCTCCAAAGCGCCTCTGCAGAGGCGCTTGGCGGTGGTTTTTATCCCTTTTTCGCTGCTAGCGGGGGGTAAAATCGCCCCGCTAGCGGCCGAATACCAACGGTAAAGTGTTACCGCCGACGCCGCCCCCGCCCCCGCCCCAGTGTGATAGGGGCCTTAAGGAAAAGCCAGGGTAAATATCCCCATTGTTTCAAAGGATGAGATTGTCTCCTTAGTAAGAACCCAGTGTTGACTCAGCTTTTCCCCAGAAGACACCCGTTTAATTATACACCAGAGGGACACCAGTCAAGTTGAAACAGAACCAAGGGTATATGTGTGCATAATATATATATAATTCATGATTTATATAGTGCCAACAGTTTACGCAGCGCTTTACAATATAAAAGGGAGACAATGCAGTTTTACAGTTATAATACAGTAAAATACAAGAGTATTAAGAGGGCCCTGCTCAGAAGAGCTTACAATCTAATAGGGTGGTGCAGGTGGTACAAAAGGTTGTACCTGTGGGGAATGAGCTGTTGGAAGTGGTAGGAGATTAGTTGGAGACGTGATAGGCTTTCCTGGAGAGATGAGTTTTCAGGGATCGCCTGAAGGTAGCAAGAGTAGGGGATAGTCGGACAGGTTGAGGTAGCGAGTTCCAGAGGATGGGAGAGGCTCTGGAGAAATCCTGGAGACGAGCATGGGAGGAGGAGACAAGAGAACTTGAGAGCAGGAGGTCTTGAGAAGAGCGGAGAGGACGATTTGGATGATATTTGGAGACAAGATTAGTGATGTAGCTTGGGGCAGAGTTGTGAATGGCTTTGTATGTTGTGGTTAGTATTTTGAATTTAATTCGCTGGGTGATTGGGAGCCAGTATAGGGATTGGAGGAGAGGATTGGCAGACACTGAGCGGTTGGTAAGGTGTAAAGGTCTGGCAGCAGCATTCATGACAGACTGAAGAAGGGATAGCCTATGGAGAGGCAGGCCAATGAGAAGGGAGTTGCAATAGTCAAGGCGAGATATAACAAGGGAGTGAATGAGGAGCTTGGTGGTTTTATTTGTTAAAAAGGAGCGAATTTCAGAGATGTTACGGAGGTGAATTCTACAAACTTTTCACAACGATTAGGTTTGAGGCTGAAATGACAAGTCAGAGTCTAGGATTACACCTAGTACCCTGGCGTGAGGGGAGGGACTGATGGTTGCATTGCTGATTTTGATGGAAAAGTCATGGAGGGGGGCATGTATGTTAAATTACAATGTTGCAATGCATTTAGCAAGAATCAATGTGTACTGTAGCCATCCATATATTGGGCAAGGATTTGGCATAAGTCTGTTATGGTTAAAAGGTGGTGTTGTTTGATTTCATAAATCTTTGTCAATCTCAATATATTTGGTTAGGTAGAAATTTCTTATAGCCAGCGAGGTACACAAGATGGGGACAGCAAATGACAGGGCATAAGGCAAGCAATCGCCATATTATATTAACATGAAACATATTAAAATACATTTCATAATAACACTAGGCATCATATTCTGATTACACCTTTACCATGATCACAGATGGGCGGATGAGAACTAGGGCAGTTACCTGCCATATTTGGAACCAACCAATCACAAGATGGTAAACATGGAGAGAGGTAACCATCCAACAATTTGCACCATACAAAAGAAGTTACACACATGAGTCATGAGAGGGAGGACCACAGATCTACACGCTGACATACACTCTCTGGACGAACACAAGTTTGATAATAAGTGACCCATCTCATTGGACGTTGCTGTTAGGACGAATCAAATATACATCCCTTCCTTTAAACAGTGGCGAGATACTGACCATATAAATATTGATCACAATTTTCTTTCCAAAATTATAGGAATCGTATTTTACTGTTTATATTTTAATCTTATCAAGTAGTGATGTGTGAAGGGTAGTTTAGTATTTAATAATTGTCCCACGTTATTGGTTTTGTCGTGTGTTGAGGCCGTGTGTGGGTGAAAATAAGATCAACCTGTATTGCAACTAATTTGGTTATTGTGGTCCCAGGGAAATTATTTATCGCCCAATCCAATCCAATCCAATAAATTAATATTTCTTTCAAATTGATAATATCTATCTGTTGGGTCTGCAAGACATATTTTGACTTCCTTCCAGCCAGAGTAATTCAGAAAATTGTCTTCCGAGCGGCAAGAGATATTTTGTTTTTGAATTTAAGGCGCGGTTAACCACACCCTTTTTAACATAGTTGATTGGGCTACCCTAGGGTTATTTGTCAAATATTAAGGAAAATAGTTTTATTGTTGGGTTGATGTCTTTGGTAATGTGTATGAAATATTAATCACCAGAAAGTCCGGTTTTGTATGAAGTTGTATAATTATACTTGTATAATAATAAAATTAATTTAAGTATTAGTTTAATTGGGAGATATTTATACATTGGTAAGAATTCCCTGTAGATTAACAAACTCAGGAAATTATTGTGGTATATTAATGATTGTCTGAACAGAGTTAACATTTTATTTTTTATTAACTGCCATAAGTGGCTGAAGGCACTGCAATTTATTATACGTAGTATACGTAGTACGTAGTATAATTATCCTTTTATTTATCATGTACCATTCCTCAAAACACTTTATTTAAAATTCCTCATATGTATTATCATTAAATTTACATACCACACTCAAAACACATGAAAAGATATACTAAAATATTTACAAAAATTTGAGGGGCGGACTCACTTTTGTGAGACACTGTATATGTAGTGCCAGGGGCATGGCCTGTTCTATCCATCTGCAGTGGAACTTATTCACTAGTTTGAGTCCTTATGGCTATGGCTGGTAATGCATGAAAGCATAAACATGTGGTGCACGTGTATTAGGGTGCAATGGCACACATCTTTGACATTTTTTTTTTTTTACTTTAAGAATTTTTTATTGCATTATCAAAAGTGATAACAAATTAAGATAAGAAAATTGTTACATAGGATCATGACAAAATAAGATTATTAGCAAACTACAAGTAATGATTCATGCCATTGTACATCCAAGGTTTAATCAAAGGTACCTTCAATTATCCTTCTGTTATTGATTCCCTGTTTACCCCAATGGGAACAAACTGTAATCAGGGAGATTGAAGTGTGAATGAATCAATGTAAATTTGAGGGTACTGGTGAAACAGCGACAAAAAAATACATCTTTCTATTGAGTATAGCTCAGATACCCTAAACTTTTAACCCCCTGCATAGCAGATATTCAGAGAGAGAAGGGGGCATCCCTGCAGAGAAGATTTCTACAGGATCTAGCAACCTGAACAAAGCGGGACATATTTCTTTACTGATAAGTTGGGACATAAAACCTGTAGGGATAAAAATACTTTTTATCTAAACTTCAGATTTAAAAGTTTAGCCACTTTCAACTAAGAATGAATGGTTCTAGATATTTATATCTGTATGGAAGGGATTGCAGTAGGTTGCTCAGATGTAAACATAGCCCTTAATACAAGTCTGTCTTGTGTATGACTAAAGCCTGTGTATGAAGGTTTTACCATCCAAAGAAGCTGGCGCCACCACTGCACCCCGAGCCCACTCTTTTTGAAGCCAAATTAGAGCTTCTGGCTCTGATCATGTGCTTCAAAAAAAAAAAAAAAAACTCATTGGAATCCATGTGCCTGTCGCTCTGCATGTAGATTAGGGGCCCGGTGCATAAACTAGTGGGGCGGCACCCCTGCGCCTGATATGGACAGGCCCCCACTAAATGTAGAGGAAAGTCTAATATTAAAACCTCCCTGTAACATTTGTACCTATAGTTAAGCCTAGAATAGAGCTTACCTATAGGTAATGTAAATATCTCCTAAATGTGCGATGTTTAGGAGATATTCACTGTTTACTGCACCGATTATGTCATCGGTACATGCGCTCTAAAGGGTATGGCTGTCGGTGCCATTTCTTCAAGAGTAAAGCTGGCCATACACTATACAATTTTCCTGTTCAACTTTCCTTTAGATTTACCAAAACCATATAATATGAGGTCAAGCCTAAACCCTTTCAATTTGTATGCAATCAGACAGGCCCTTGCACTACATAGTTGAAGGTAAATCTAAAGGAAATTGAATCAGAAAATTGTATAGTGTATGGCCAGCCTTAGTGCAATGACCGGCGGCTCCCGCTCCAGAAGGAAGGCGGTCGAAGATGAATGCGGCCTGCATCAGGGGTGCTGGCTTCGTTTGCAGGTAAATGTCACATAATGTGCTAGTATGCAATGCATACTAGCACATTATGCCTTTACTTTGCAGAGAAGAAGAAAGAAAGAAAAATCCATCAGGGTTTACTTCCTCTTTAAGGGCACATATGTATTCATCTGATGTAGCTGTTCTGTCGCTTGACAATGTCTCTGTTGTGCATTTTTTCAAAAGTTTAAACATAAACGTACTAAATTCTCTAAGATGTACAGTATATACTTCATCTTTCAGGTTAAGATAAAACATTAGGCAGATTGGGGCCCTAGACATCTAGAAGCTTTAACTTCCCTACTATTAACACTGATGAGGAATGTTATAAGTACAGAAAAGCTGCCTCATTTGCATTGTCTGTACTAGCATGGGCCATCCAATTCATCACTCTTCACAGCAGAGTCTGCACACCCTTCAATGACTGGCTGTACACAGGTGGGAGTCTCAGCCAGAAGATGAGCTTGCTATCCACCGCCCTCTACTGCACCATCCATAGGAACTACACCTTCATTATGTTTAGGCAAGACATGAACAAAAACAGCTTTTTCTGTCACCCGATGTTTCAAAAGTTTTGGGGGGACATCATTATCCTCGTCTTCATCCTCAGATGATCCAGACACAGCAAACTTGTGACCATGCAAAGGCGATTCCATTTCTGTAATGAACTTTAGCATACCTGCTCCCTTCACAGGCTCAGGTGGATCATCTTGCTTCATAGCCTCCTGCTGCGGTGACAAGGGCACAGAACTTCCTTGGCCTGATGACATATTGCCAGTCAAAACACTTGACTGCTGATAACCCACAGCCTGTCTGCCAGAGCTTTCTCCACTTTCTGCAAGCATACTGATACTTGGCACGGGATGCAAAGATTTTCCAGCGTGCCGGCCAGAAACACAGTCCAAGCCCACAGAAACTTTTTTGCATTGCACTGACCTTGGCTTCTCACACTCTGGTGATGCCTGCCCTCTACTGGCCTCTATGGCCCCTCTGCGCATTGCACAGAAGTGATCATCGTTGCCATACTTTTCCTTGAAAGCTCCGCTGGTTTCTTTCAATGCGGCCACCAGCAGACTCTGCTTTTCCACTTAGGCCTCCAAAGCTATTAACTCAGGCCGCATCTGTCTTCTTTTGGAACTGTGAAGCCAGTCACTTGCAATTTATTTATGCTTGAAGTCAAACTTCGCCAGTACTTCCTCCTTGGCGACTCTCGAAATCTCCGCACAGACCTTCTTTCTGTAGGTTGCCAGGCTTTCACCTTTAGCTAGGCCATTTCCCAGGACCTCAAACACTGGTATGGGAGGACCGGTGTTCTGGCCATCCAGGGGATCCTCCCCTGGGTCCACCCCAGATTCCTGCATCCACTCTGGGTATAGGAAGTAATCAAGCTCCTTGGATCAGTAGGCCTCACTGGAGCTCAGGAGAGCAGCAGTAGTGCAGCCACACCCTTTGCAGCTATAACAGTTTCAACTTTTCTGGAAAGGCTGTCCATGAGGTTTAGGAGTGTGTCTATGGGAATGTTTGACCATATTTCCATAAGCGCATTTGTGAGTTCAGGCACTGATGTGGACAAGAAGCATACCTCCCAACATTTTGAGATGGGTATGAGGGACACCTACTTGCAAACGTATGTAGGCATAGGACACGCCCCCGACACACCCACTTAAAAGCAGAATTAACCCAAAAAGGGTTCAGCTGGGGCCCTGGGAGACACAAGATGGATTGGACCTGGATTCTGTTTCCATGACTCTTTAATTGTAAAATCCAGCGTGTACAATGAGAGCAGGGAGCCACGGACCCCCTGGAGCTAAATAAGGGGTCGCTATGGCAACTCCTGCACCTCTTCACACTAGGCCAGTGACCCTATGGACTAAGACTGGGATGTCATTAAAGTACACGTGCGTGTAATGATTGCCTCTTGATGAGGCAATCATTATTTGCGAAACGCGTAGAGGCTGCTGGGTAATCACACATGACGCCACAACGTCATCTCCCGTCAGACGAAAGCGAGGCTTGGTCCGCAACACGAGCGGGAATAAGGAGTGTTACGCATGCCGGCGAATGAGATAGACGCCGACCTTTGCCATCCATACAAACTGCTGGATTAGCTTGGTGCCGGCTCTTGGGCACCGGCAACATTTGAGTTGTATAGCTTTTGTTTTTATACATATCTTCAATAAATAGTTTTAGCATATTGCACTATGTATGCCATTTGTTTCTTATGAGGACGGATTGAACAGCATCGGTGACAGCTCAAAGTGGATTGGTTATCCCTTAATGAACCGAGGGCTTGTATGTATTTGTATCTGGTGAGTGGCCATTTTTTATGCGGTGGTGGTTTTGGCACTGAAAAGCACTTTAAATAATAAGGAGAAAACAGAGCACCATATCAACACAACGGCAGTGGATTACCCCCATTGGGACCCACGTTTTTATCAGCACAAGTGTATTTAAGCTGGACTGTACATAATTTTATTTTATCTATATATGATTCATAGAGTGCTTAATTAGAGTAGTGATATTAATAGTTAACACTAATTATTGATGTGTAAGTAGATCGGATTAAATGGTAGCGCAGTCAACACCAGATATGCACATATTTACACATTTTTTCACAAGTTGAAGGAATAGTTTTTGACTGGAGCAACCAGGATTTTTTTTTGATAATTGCACAATATATGTTATATTTTTTTGAATATTTTTTTTGAGTATTGAATTTCACACTGTAGTATACACGTATTGTGCGCCGGTGACACACTTATTACAATACTCACTACAGTCCGATTTGAATCTAGTCGCATCGGTGGCACAAAAATTCATACTGGATTCATTCCATATGCACTACAGTCCAATCCGAATCTAGTCGCGGCGGCAGCACAATGATTCATATCAGATGCACATTCGTACACCAGTTCATATCTCTTCATATCATTTCCCTACAACCAATTCACATTGGATTAATTCCATACGCATTACAGTCCAATCCAAATCTAGTCCTGTCGGCGGCACATTGATTCGTATCGGATCCATTCCATACACACTACAGTCCCATTAGAATCTAATCACGTTAACAGCACAACATTTCATATCGGATGCTTTTCATACACCGATTGATATCGGTCACGTCATTTATCCTACAACCGATTTGTATGAATCCGTTCAATACTCACTACAGTATCTAATCTAGTCCCATCGACAACACAACGATTCGTATTGGATTAATTCCATACACACTACAGTCTGATCCAAATCTAGTCACGTCGGCGGCACAACGATTCGCATTGGATTCATTCCATACGCACTACAGTCCGATCCGAATCTAGTCGCGTCCACGGCACAACAATTCCTATCAGATGCATATTGGTACACCAGTTCATATCTCTTCATATCATTTCCCTACAGCCAATTCACATCGAATTCATTCTATACGCACTACAGTCTGATTCGAATCTAGTTACGTCAGGCAGCACAACGATTTGTATCGGATCCATTCCATACGCACTACAGTCCGATCCGAATCTAGTCGCGCCAGCGGCACAACGATTCATATCGGATCCATTCCATATGCACTACAGTCCGATTCAAATCTAGTCGCGTCAGGCAGCACAACGATTCGTATCAGATTCATTCTCATACACTCTCAGGCTCGGCTGCAGTTGTCTAGGATCACAGTTCATTCTTACATACTCAAATTTCTGCTATCCCTTTTTTCACCTGCTAGTAAGGCCACCTCTCTTGCAATTGCTGCAAGCATGTCTCTAGTAGCACAAACACTTGCAACCCCTGCAAGTACATTTCCAGTGACACAAACTTTCTTGCAATCGCTGCAAGCATGCATACAGGTAAAGCTACTTGCAATCGTTGCAAGCACATATCCAGAGACAAACTCTTGCAATCACTGCAAGTACATTTCCAGTGACACAAAATTCTTGCAATGACTGCAGGCACACATTCAGGCACAACTTCTTGCAATCATTGCAAGCACATTTTTTAGTGGCACACAGTCTGGCTATACATCATTTTAGTGGCACAATATCGGTCACACATCATTTGTGGTGGCACATAATCAGCCACATCGTCTCCAGTGGCATACAATCGAGCCACTCACCGTCTCCATACTTGCCAACAGTCCCGATCTTCCCGGGACAATCCCGATTCTGGGACCCTCGTCCCGATTGGAGCTCGACCTGATTAATTTCCCGGGATTTTGCCTTTGTCCCGGGAAAATCAGAAATGTTTTAGGAAAAAATGGCCGGTGGGCTACAAAAAGATGGCCGCCGTCACAAGGATTATTTCCCCTATGTGTTCAGTGGAGAGGGGAGTGGCAGCCAATCGGCTTCTCCCCTCTCCACTGAACATAACCCGAGAAAGCCGGGAACTGTAGCTGCCGCGCTGCTGGGGGACACAGATAGCTCTGTACAGAGGGCTCCGCTGCTGCTGCCAGGGACACTGAAGCACGGAGGGCTCTGTTGCTGGGGGACACAGATCTCTAAGGAGGGCTCCACTGCTGGGGGGCACCAAATGTAAAGGAGGGCTCTGCTGCCGGGGACACCAGATGTAAAGGAGTGCTCCACTGCCAGGAACACCAAATTTAAAGGATGGCTCCGCTGCCGGGGACACCAGATGTAAAGGAGGGCTCTGCTGCTGGGGACACCAGATGTAAAGGAGGGCTCCATTGCTGGGGACACCAGATGTAAAGGAGGGCTCCACTGCTGGGGACACCAGATGTAAGGAGGGGCTTCGCTGCCAGGGACACAGATCTGTAAGGATGCCATTCATTTCAATGGCAGGCCACGAGAAAATGGCCGCCGTCAATCCAATTTAACACACTATATAAGGTCAGAAAACATAGCCTATTGTCATTCCCTGATGAAGTCACGTGATGTGATGATATGCATCGGGATTGGAGCAATAGGCATCATCAGGATTTGACGGAAGGATACGAGCATGGCGCTCGTGGATTGTTGCAGTTTTCTATTTTAAAAACGTGAGTTTGTTTATCTTGTTTGTTACAACAAATTTTCGTAAATGGGATTATGCTATGGGCACCTTTCTTTCCTATGTTTAAACCCTACATACCGAGATCACTAGCGAAGGGACTTGGACACTAGGTATTACCAGGATTGGATGGAAGCATACTCGGTGCTCGTGGATTGTTGCCATTTGTTACTTTTTTAATAGTGAGTGCATCTATTTTCGTCTGTCACACTAAACCCCCTTTTTTAATGGGATTACACTATGGGCATTTTTTTCTTTTATGCTTAAATCCCGCATATCTACTACTAGAGACTACTAGAGAAGGACTCATTTATTAAATCAAGAGGGAACATCACCTGTGACTGATTTATGCTGTATACCTTATGGCAGTAAGGTGAGAGGCTTGCACATACACAGGTGCCATCACAGAAGATTGGCTAGGCACCAGTTTTTTGCTGTTTCACTGTGGAGGGATTCACTTTCTATGTGGAAAACCGTTTAGACTGTCACAGTATATTTTTTAGGATCACATCGTCTAAAACGTTGAATTTTTTTATTATTTTACTTGGACTGCACTTTTCATTGTTTATTCAGTTGTGAACATTGGACTTTGTCACCTTGTTTCATTTGTTCAATACTTGTATGATTTAGGCTATATGTTTTACCATTAGCCACGATTTTCAACCATTTTTGTTTATTCATGTATTTGCTTTAAGCATTTTTTTTATGGTATTTCCCACTTGGCTCTTTAATAATTAGACAGTTTCACTATACCATTCTTTGTATTAACGTTCACATGGCGCAACACCATCATTTACCTAGTTACTGTCACATGTATCTCTGCATTACACTCTGTTTTTGAAGGGCGACTAGGCAGACAAGGTTGTTAAACATAGAGCTTGCTGACAGTGCAAGTGTTAGTAGCAACACACATCACAAACTACAGACCACAACATTCCTACATAGGCGTACCAGACTTCAGCTTCTTGTCCCAGTACGCCCTGAGATTCTGGTCCACGGGTTTGTGCTCAGCACAGACAGGCACCTGAGCTATCGTTTAAGTGGCCAGTCACCACCTGGCTCACCTCTGTTGCTACGCACTCTTTTAAGTTTCCTAAATTTCCACTCAACAGGGTTCTACATAGTAGAACACAATTGGTTCCTATCTGCACCTGTTATTCCTTTTCCTGTACTTCTCCTTTTTCCTTTTTGTCTGAGTTTTCTGTAACCCACTCCGCTCACTTTTCTTCTTCTACGTCTCCTCTTAATACATGCAGCCCCCTTGTTTTTGTCTTATAGCAGTGAAGACTCTGTCACCCCTCTGTCACCCTCCGTGGGCTCAGAGAGCGGTAGCACGGAGTCCCTCAGGGGATGTACCATCCCCAAGCTTATAGCAGAGCCGAGGCGCAAGGGTATTCCTTACCCCCCTACAGCCAGTAAAGCAGAGATTTTCAGGCTACCTTTCCCGCCACCAGCTGCAGCCGGGCCCAGCACCCAGCAGGCATCCTTGCAATCTATCAGTCACCTTTTCACACCTGGAGTCAACCCTATTGGGCTTGTCAAGGGAAAGTTCTCCAGTAAGACTTTGCTTAGTGCACGATTTGTCTGCACCTCATTCTTCTCATAATCCAAGTCTAAATTCCCCAAATTCCCTTGAGGAATTCTCCCTGAAGTATGCGTCGGTTAACTTGGCTATCCAGGCCATCATTAAAATAGGTACCGGCGCATGGCTGTCTAAAGCAGACATTTCAGACGCATTTAAACTTTTGCCTATCGAACCATCCCTCTGGTGATGGCACGGCTTTAAATGGAGGTATTCTTATTACTTTACCACCAAGTCGACCTTCTGGTCCAAAAGCACCCAGTGGCTGTTCGATATCTTCGCCCAGTCTCTTACATGGATCCTATTGCACCAGGCCAGATGTCAGATGGTCATTCATTACCTTGATGACTTTCTCCTCATTGAACAGCCAGGCATACCCCTTGGGAGACCTGGACAGATTAAGAGTGGTGTTTGACAACCCCAACGTACCCATAGCCAAACATAAAGTGAAAGGCCCGGCACATTCCGTCACCTTCCTAGGCATCACTCTGGACACGTGTGACATGCAGGCCAGCCTTTCTCCCAACAAACTAGCCCGGATCAGATCGGTTATTCACCACTTTACCCTTTCGCAAGGGTGTACTAAGACAGAAACGATCCTTGATAGGGATGCTCAATTTTTCCACGAGGATTATCCATCAGGGCAGTCTTTTATTTCACGACTCTTGGTTTTCCACTCTGAGGACAAGAGCCTGATCAAATCCTCAAACTAGACCCAGTAGCAATAGCAAACCTAACAATGTCGGACGAGTTCCTTACAAACTGGAATGGCATATCAATGTTCATCCCATCAGCATCAGCTCTGTCACCTCAGGTAGCCACGGGTGCCACAGCCTCCACAAGCTTCACTGCAATTTTTGGCCATCACTGGTTCACAGTCTAGAAATCCTCCTAATCCCCGTTTCACTCAGTCATCATCATTTTTCGAACTGTATCCTATTGTGACAGCTGCTCAGGTCTGGGGCCACACCTGGACAGAACAAACGGTGGTCTTCACCACAGATAATCGGGCTACTGCAGGTCGGTGCAGTTGTCACTCCATCACCAATTTAACATTCACTGTACGCATCTTCAAGGCAAGTGCAATGTCGCAGCAAATGCACTGTCCAGTTTCTATTTTATTTCATTCTTCCAGCAGGAACCTGGAGCCGACCCAATGGCTACTCCTATCCCACCTTGGTCACATCTAAAGATGGATTAAAGCCACTCCTTTTCAACGCAACCCAGCTCATTAGCCACTCATTGTCCCGCAACACACTGAAGGCCTAACGCACAGCTTGGAATGCCTACTGCGGGTTTCTAGCCTTATGCCCTAGAGCAACGATAGGTAACATTAGGCACATCCTAGCCTTCATATCGTATTGCCACACACAGCTGCCACTGTCTCAAAACACCATCAGGCTCTGCTTAGCCGGCATCCAGCATTTCTTGTCCTTACAAGACCCCAGAAGGCCGTCTTTGTTCACAACCCATACAGCCAGATCCATCCTATGTGGCATCCACAAGCATCAGCCAGTAGCCAACGGCAAACGCTTGCCCGTCACAATTACCACTTGGGACATGTCTAAAATCCTCACACGTTCCCCGTTCGGAGTTCTGCCCAGCTTGGTCATCCAAGTGACCATCTACCTGACATTCTAAGGCTTTCTACGACATAGTGAATTCACCTCTAGTGGCACCGCAGTCAGATATCTTTACAGACGCCAACTGACTCGCTTTCCTAGCCACTACGTTCTTCACCACCCAGAAACTGAGACCAAACAAACAACGTATATATCCTTAAAGTGATATTTATTATTAGTGAACACACACCAATAAACATACACAGCAACCAGTGAAAACATAAAGCACTCCAGCAAACAAGAACTAAAATAACTAATAAACCTAACTACTAACTATATACAATATATGTACAACATAAGGAACAAAGGTAACAGGGATGCAAAGAAGGGAATCGCGTCTGGGTACAAGAGCAGGGAGAAGGAGCAAGGCAGAGGGGTGGAGGAAGGATCAGGATACAGGAAGCACAAGGATCTGGTAGCTAGGGGGCAATCAACAGGATAGTGATGCACTGGGGAAGGGAGGAGCAGCCTTAAATATCCACCTGACAGCTGAACCCTGGTGTCACTGATCTTGGGAGACACCTGCTGGTGGACACTGGAGCTGCAGCAAAACAGCCCAGAGCAGCACAGTGCCACCAGCAGGTGAACTTAATCCTAACACCGGGGTCAGCATCTACCTCTTTCAGACAAACACCTGATTCCCAGTGACTGTTCTCTACCGGTTACTGCCTCACCTGCCCAGCCAATCAGAATCTACCCCCTTGTTACCTTTTCCATTCAGCCCCCTGAGTGGCAGCCCATTCATCAGGCATGTTAGAATCCTACTGGTTAACCTAGGCCTTGACCCCGGTTGGTACTCCAGGCATTCCTTTCGGATCAGAGCAGCCTCAGCTGCACCCCAGCACGGAGTACCAGACCATGTCATCAAGAAATTAGGCAGCTGGAAGTCCGCCTGCTTCGCTCGATGCATTCCAAACCCTCAGATAGAAATGGCACAAGCCTTTATCAAGCTTGCTTAATGATAACATAAGATCATTAAAGAATTTTTTCCTATGCATGTACTTTTTACCCCCTTTTCTTGGCATACCGACCAGCCGACCAAGGCACACCTCAGGTCTATGTTATGTTGTAAGCCTTGTTGTGTGTTTATGTGATCCATATTTGTCTCGGTCGAAGGGCTTCAACCATACATAAGAAAGCCAGTATGGTGGTCTGGACTTATGGGAGGAGCCCGAGGGGGCATTTAAGCAGACCACTCACCTGTGCTCTTTGTCGGTTACAGTGTGCGATACCCTCCCTCCCATTCCCCTTTTTCAGGGAACTTCTCAGCACATTCCTCTCCACAATCTTCCATTACTTATCTTGGGTATGCCCCCTTTTCTTGGCATACCGACCAGCTGACCAAGGCACACCTCAGGTCTATGTTATGTTGTAAGTCTTGTCGCGTGTTTATGTGATCCATATTTGTCTCAGCTGGTGAGCGTGGGCTGCCTAGGAGCGAGAGGGGGTGAGCACCGCCGGCTAGCGGGTTATGCGAGAGGGGACGAGCACCGCCGGCCAGCGGGTTGTATGGGAGTCATTCTCCCAGCGCTCACGGAGGTGAAGAGAGTGCCGGCTGGATGATCAGAGTGCGAGGGAGATCACTAGCGGCTTTCATTTTAGTAGCCGAGTGTTCCCGCGCACTCACTGTCATACGCAGCCCTGTCCCCTGGTCCCAGGGAAATTGATAGACATATCACCCGTCCAATCCCATGTGAATGAGGAGCAGGTGTGAATGAGGAGCAGGTGTTTTAAATTTGGTGTTATCGCTCTCACTCTCTCATACTGGTCACTGGAAGTTTAACATGGCACCTCATGGCAAAGAACTCTCTGAGGATCTGAAAAAAAGAATTGTTGCTCTACAGAAGGATGGCCTAGGCTATAAGAAGATTGCCAAGACTCTGAAACTGAGCTTCAACACTGTGGCCAACACCATACAGCGGATTAACAGAACAGGTTCTACTCACAACAGGCCTCACCATGGTCGACCAAAGAAGTTGAGTGCACGTGCTCAGCTTCATATCCAGAGATTTTCTTTGGGAAATAGACGTATGAGTGCTGCCAGCATTACTGCAGAGGTTAAAGGGGTGGGGGGTCAGTCTGTCAGTGCTCAGACCAAACTCTGTACACTGCATCAAATTGGTCTGCATGGCTGTCGTCCCAGAAGGAAGCCTCTTCTAAAGATGATGCACAAGAAAGCCCGCAGTTTGCTGAAGACAAGTAGACTAAGGTCATGGATTACTGGAACCATGTCCTGTGGTCTGATGTGATCAGGATAAACTTATTAGGTTCAGATGGTGTCAAGCGTGTGTGGCAGCAACCAGGTAAGAAGTACAAAGACAAGTGTGTCTTGCCTACAGTCAAGCATGGTGGTAGAAGTGTCCTGGTCTGGGGCTGCATGAGTGCTGCCGGCACTGGGGAGCTACAGTTCAATGAGGCAACCATGAATGCCAACATGTACTGTGACATACTGAAGCAGAGCATGATCCCCACCCTTCAGAGAATGGGCTGCAGGGCAGTATTCCAACATAACAAGCCCAAACACACCTCCAAGACAACCACTGCCTTGCTAAAGAAGCTAAGGGTAAAGGTGATGGACTGGCCAAGCATGTCTCCAGACCTAAACCCTATTGAGCATCTGTGGGGCATACTCAAACGGAAGGTGGAGGAGCGCAAGGTCTCTAACATCCACCAGTTCTGTGATGTCTTAATGGAGGAGTGGAAGAGGACTCCAGTGGCAACCTGTGAAGCTCTGGTTAACTCCATGCCCAAGAGGGTTAAGGCAGTGCTGGAAAATAATGATGGCCACACAAAATATTGACACTTTGGGACGATTTGGACATTTTCACTTAGGGTTGTACTCACTTTTGTTGCCAACGGTTTAGACATTAATGACTGTGTGTTGAGTTATTTTGAGGGGACAGCAAATTTACACTGTTATACAAGCTGTACACTCACTACTTTACATTGTAGCAAAGTGTCATTTCTTCAGTGTTGTCACATGAAAAGATATAATAAAATATTTACAAAAATGTGAGGGTGTACTCACTTTTGTGAGATATATATATATATATATATATATATATATATATATATATATATATATAATGATATTGGAATTAGCGCTACACCTATGACACGCATATATGAGAGTGTGGTAGGTTTCAGCAGATGATATACAGTATGTAGATTGTGTGACTTAAATAAATGTGACTTAAATGTGTGAAATATTAGCAGCTCACAAGGGATATAGTATTAAATAAAGTTAGGAGAAAGGGGATGACAAATATAAAGACACATAGAAAAATGGTACCTATGTCCTATCAAATGGAAAAGAAAATGGTTTGAGGCTATTGTGTGCTTTAATGGTACCGTACAAAGGCTAGACATAACCAAAGTAAATATATAACTTTTCATTTTATTTCAAACATATCTTTAAAACATACAGAACATCTAAAAAAGATATAGATATAAAAGATATAGACTGGAAGACTATACACGCTGGCTACCAGTCTGATTGTTTCCAGGTTCTGTCCCTGCATTCCAGGCTTTGCCCCTGCATTTATTCTCCTTTGCATGTTCCCACTGATTTTATCAGATATAGCTGATAAGATATTATGATGTAGGAATCTGTTGAAGCTATAGATGTAGGGGATACATGGTGGAGTATGGATACAAGTTTACCACTGCTGGCATGATAGAATTCATATACCATGATTAAGTTCTACTCTGAGAGGATCTGTCTCAGATGATGTGCATCTGTTATTACAATGGAGGACTGTGTATAGGGCCGGATTAAGAACATCACGTGCCTGGTGCTGAGAATTTTGGTGGGGCTTTTTATTTAAAAAAATAAATAAATAAAAATGCAAAGAATTTTTTGTGATAACAAATTAAATTAAACAGAGAGAGGGAGGATGAGAGAGAGAGAGAGAAAGGGAATGGGAGAGGGGTAAGGGAGGGAGGATGAGAGAGAGGGGGGGGCATGAGAGAGAGAGAGAGAGAGAGAGAGAGGATACGCATGAGCATGTGTGAGAGTGATATCAACGCAGCCTGGCCAAGGATTGATTGGATTGATCACAGTGCAGCGCTGGAGGGCTTAGTCTGACAGGTAAGTGTACCTTAAACTGCTAATATGCTGTGCATACTTGTACATTATGACATAATTTACCACAGGGCCTCTAAAAAGTAGTAATATTAGCAAAGTTTACTACCGCTTTAATATCACAGGATCCCAGGAGCCTCTCATGGGGTCCCCTACTGACCCGGTGGCCCTTGGGCAGTGCCCAAGTGCATAGTTGCCAACATTTCGAAAATATTTTCAGGGACACTTTTTTTACCAGTGGTATATTTAGAGTAGATGACATCCCCTATATTCCTCTATACATCACAATAGTAATCACAAAATTAAATGAGTACTAGGGATGAGCCGAACACCCCCCGGTTCGGTTCGCACCAGAACCCGCGAACTTACCGAAAGTTCGCACGAACGTTAGAACCCCATTGACGTCTATGGGACTCGAACGTTCGAAATCAAAAGTGCTCATTTTAAAGGCTAATTTGCATGGTATTGTCCTAAAAAGGGTTTGGGGACCCGGGTCCTACCCCAGGGGACATGTATCAATGCAAAAAAAACTTTTAAAAACGGCCGTTTTTTCGGGAGCAGTGATTTTAATGATGCTTAAAGTAAAAAAAAAAAAGTGAAATATTCCTTTAAATATCGTACCTGGGGGGTGTCTATAGTATGCCTGTAAAGTGACGCGTGTTTCCCATGTTTAGAACAGTCCACGCACCAAATGTCATTTTTAAAGGAAAAAATCTCATTTAAAACTGCTTGCGGGTTTAATGTCATGTCGGGTCATGGCAATATGAATGAAAATCAGTGAGACAAACGGCATGGGTACCCCCCAGTCCATTACCAGGCCCTTTGGGTCTTGTATGGATATTAAGGGGAACCCCGCACCCAAATTAAAATAAGGAAAGGTGTGGGGCCACCAGGCCCTATATACTCTGAACAGCAGTATACAGGCGGTGCAAACAAGACAGGGACTGTAGGTTTGTTGTTAAGTAGAATCTGTTTGTAATTTTGAACGGGTACATTTTTAACGTGTTTAGCTCCAGCCAAAAAATCTTTTTTAAGCTTTTTGGAAAACATAGGGAAGGGTTATCACCCCTGTGACATTTGTTTTGCTGTCTTTCCTCCTCTTCAGAAGATTTCACCTCACTTTTTTGTCCCAATGAAAAATGTTTTTTGAAAATTTGGGTTTTTTTGTGGAACAAGGATTGGAAAGCATCAGTGGAAAGGAGAAATTGTTTTCCCATATTAACTCTTACAGGAGAGAATTTCCCTTCCTAGGGGTAGATTTCATCTCACTTCCTGTTGTCTCCTTCCGTTTGCAAGTAGGAGTCGTTTGTAAGTTAGATGTTTGAAAGTAGGGTCCTGCCCTATATACTCAGCAGAAATTTGGGCCTTAGGTGTTGCTGTGGCCACAACACTGTAAGCCCTCACAGGGCCCTGCTGTGAAATATTAGATCAAGAATTGTAATTACATGCCCCTGTTGAACAGGAGCTGAAAAATTAGGCCTTAGGCACTGGTGCTGGTGCCACAACACTGCAACCCCTCACAGACACTCTAGTTGGAACGCAGGAACGAGCCCTGCTGCAAAGTATTGCTTCAAAAATTGTAATTACACGCCCCTGTTAGACAGGGGCAGAAAAATTGGGCCTTAGGCACTGGTGCTGGTGCCACAACACTGCAACCCCTCACAGACACTCTAGTTGGAACGCAGGAACGAGCCCTGCTGCAAAGTATTGCATCAAAAATTGTAATTACACGCCCCTGTTAGACAGGGGCAGAAAAATTGGGCCTTAGGCACTGGTGCTGGTGCCACAACACTGCAACCCCTCACAGACACTCTAGTTGGAACGCAGGAACGAGCCCTGCTGCAAAGTATTGCATCAAAAATTGTAATTACACGCCCCTGTTAGACAGGGGCAGAAAAATTGGGCCTTAGGCACTGGTGCTGGTGCCACAACACTGCAACCCCTCACAGACACTCTAGTTGGAACGCAGGAACGAGCCCTGCTGCAAAGTATTGCATCAAAAATTGTAATTACACGCCCCTGTTAGACAGGGGCAGAAAAATTGGGCCTTAGGCACTGGTGCTGGTGCCACAACACTGCAACCCCTCACAGACACTCTAGTTGGAACGCAGGAACGAGCCCTGCTGCAAAGTATTGCATCAAAAATTGTAATTACACGCCCCTGTTAGACAGGGGCAGAAAAATTGGGCCTTAGGCACTGGTGCTGGTGCCACAACACTGCAACCCCTCACAGACACTCTAGTTGGAATGCAGGAACGAGCCCTGCTGCAAAGTATTACATCAAAAATTGTAATTACACGCCCCTGTTAAACAGGGGCTGAAAAATTGTGCCTTAGGCACTGGTGGTGGCGCCCAGAACCAAAAATGTTCTTACAAGCTATCAGCGTGATGATTGAGGAGGAAGAGGATAATTACTCAGGGATAGTCACTCAGCATCAGCATAGGCAGTCTTTGAAGGGATCTTTATCGGTTACATCAGCATCAGGTGCTTGGTAGCTGGTGGTGATCCAAGACTGATTCATTTTTATGAAGGTCAGCCGATCGACCGAGTCGGTGGACAGACGCACCCTGTGATCGGTTACCACGCCTCCAGCAGCACTGAATGTGCGTTCCGAAAGAACGCTGGATGCAGGACAGGCCAGGCCAGTAGCTCAATTGCATACTGTGCAAGCTCTGGCCAGTGATCCATCCTCAAGACCCAGTAACCCAGAGGATTTGGGAAAGGTGTCCAAGTCTGATCTTGCCCCTAGGTATTCCTGCACCATGTAAAACAGACGCTGGCGATGGTTGCTGGAACCGATCATACCTTGGGGCTGCGGACCAAAAAATTGTCTGAACGCATCGGTCAGACGGCCACCTTCTCCACCGCTCCTTCTTTGACTGACCGAAGCCTCAGCAACACGTTGTCCAGAAACAGGAGTTTGTAACCTCCCAGTCTCTGGGAACGCGTTGCACAGACCTTTCTGCAAGGCCTCCCGAAGATGTTTTATCCTCTGCTCCCTCTGCGATGGCAAGATAAGGTCCACAACCTTACCCTTGTAATGTGGATCAAGGAGGGTTGCCAGCCAGTATTGGTCCTTCTCCTTGATACCACGAATACGAGGATCCTTACGCAGGCTTTGCAGGATCAGGGAGGCCATGCAGCGTAGGTTTGCTGAGGCATTCGGTCCGGAGTCCTCTGGGTCACTAAGGACAACAACGTCCGCAGCCACCTCCTCCCAGCCACGTACAAGTCCATGTGTTCCTTGGGACTGATCCCTTAAAGACTGCTGCTGATGCTGAGTGCCAGGCTCCACCTCCATACTGACACAATCTTCCTCCTCCTCCTCCTCCTACTCGTCCTCTTCCTGTGTGATCGGCGGGCACGCAGGAACACTGTCTGGATAAAGGGGGCCTTGAGAGCTAAGGAATTCCTCCTCTTCCTGCCTCTGTTCTGCCTCAAGTGCCCTGTCCATTATTTCACGCAGCGTGTGCTCCAACAGGTGGACAAGGGGGACAGTGTCACTGATGCATGCACTGTCAGTGCTCACCATCCTCGTGGCCTCCTCGAATGGTGACAGGACAGTGCATGTATCCCTGATCATGGCCCACTGGCGTGGGGAAAAAAAACCAAGCTCCCCTGACCCTGTCCTGGTGCCATAGTCGCACAGGTACTCATTGATGGCCCTCTGCTGCGTGTGCAGCCGCTGCAGCATGGCCAACGTTGAGTTCCACCTGGTGGGCATGTCACAGATTAGGCGGTTCTTGGGCAGGTTAAACTCCTTTTGGAGGTCCGTCAGCCGAGCACTGGCATTATATGACCGGCAGAAATGCACACAGACTTTCCTGGCCTGCCTCAGGACATCCTGTAAGCCCGGGTACCTGCCCAAGAACCGCTGCACCACCAAGTTAAGGACGTGAGCCAAACAGGGCACATGGGTCATTTGTCCCTGTCGGAGGGCAGAGAGGAGGTTGGTGCCATTGTCGCAAACCACCATTCCTGCCTTAAGTTGGCGTGGCGTCAACCACCTCTGAACCTGCCCCTGCAGAGCTGACAGAACCTCTGCCCCAGTGTGGCTCCTGTCCCCCAAGCACACCAGCTCAAGCACCGCATGGCATCTTTTGGCCTGCGTACTTGCGTAGCCCCTTGAACGCCTACGGAGCACCGCTGGTTCCGAGGAAGAGGCCATGGAGGAAGAAGAAGAGGAGGGGGTGGAGGAGAGAGGTGTGTCACAATCAGCATTTTGGAGGCGTGGTGGCGGAACAACCTCCAACACTACTGCACCTTGTCCTGCATCCTTCCCAGCTGCCAGCAGAGTCACCCAATGCGCCGTGAAACTTAGGTAACGTCCCTGTCCATGCCTGCTGGACCATGAGTCAGCGGTAATATGCACCTTACCGCTGACCGCCCTGTCCAGCGAGGCATGGACATTGCCTTCCACATGCCGGTAGAGAGCCGGAATCGCCTTCCGTGAGAAAAAGTGGCGTTTGGGTACCTGCCACTGAGGAACCGCACATTCCACAAACTCACGGAAGGGGGCAGAGTCTACCAACTGAAAAGGCAGCAGTTGAAGTGCTAGCAATTTTGCCAAGCTAGCATTCAACCGCTGGGCATGTGGATGGTTGGGAGCAAACTTCTTTCGGCGGTGCAGCAGCTGGGGCAGGGAAATTTGCCTGGTATAATCTGACGTCGGTGTACCAAAAGCAGATTGCCCACAAGTACTTGGCTGTGACACACCTAATTCTACACCTTCATTCCTCTCACTGCAGGTCTCAGAGAGGACTGAAGGTCTAGTGGGGTTGGAAATCTCAGCTGATGAGGAGCAAGGAGAGATCCTCTTTGTTCTTTGGTGTGGGTCTTTTAGATACGCTTGCCAACGAACTGCATGGCAGGTCAACATATGTCTGGTCAAGCATGTGGTACCCAAGCGGGAGATGTTTTGGCCACGCGAGATACGCTTGAGACATATGTTGCAAATAGCAGCGGTGCGATCTGATGCACTCGTCTCAAAAAAGGCCCACACCAAAGAACTTTTTGAATAACGCGCAGAGACTGCAGCGCCCTGCACATGTGGAGCTTTGGGGTGTGATGCAGTCAATGTGCTGCCCTTAGGCTGGCCCCTGGAGGGCATCTTGCCTCGTTGGTGATGTGCCGCCTCCTCCTCCTCCTCCTCCTCCTCCTCCTCTCTCCTATCAGGCACCCACGTTGAGTCAGTGACCTCATCATCCCCTCCCTCCTCATCACTGGAGCAAACCTGGCAGTATGCTGCAGCAGGGGGAGCATGACTGCCAGATTGCTGTCCTTCTTGGGCACCCCCTCTGTCCGTGCTCATGTTACTGCCTTCATCGAGCTCAGTATCATCATCAGAGCCTTCCAAACGCTGGGCATCCTCCTGGAGCATGTACCCAACACTGTGGTCAAACAGTTCGAGGGAATCCTCATGAGGACATGGTGGAGCTAGGAAAGGAGTCACTGATGACATTGAGCTGAGGGAAGAGGCCGCTGCTTTGCCCGACAAAGCACCCTGGGCATGGGTGAGAGAGGATGAGGAGGATGAGGACGGCTTGGTCATCCACTCGACCAAGTCTTCCGCATGTTGCGGCTCAACACGGCCAGCTGCCGAAAAAAAGGCCAAGCGTGTCCCATGGCCACGTGCTGATGAGGATGCACCGTCTCCACGACCAGCACTAGACACAGAGCCTGCTTGCCCTCTCTTATTGGCTTGTGACTGTCTGCCTCTCCTTCTTGGCCTTCCAGACATACTAATGGCCTGTAGCTGCACTAAGCTGGGATAGAACACCTGTAATTTTCTTCAGGTAGCTTTATATACTGTAACCAGACAAGCCTGCCTGTCAGTAGGAAGATAACAGGAACGAATCTAACTGAACACTGTGAGCAGGACGCACTGTACTAAATGTAAATAGTCTAGCTGCCTGACCGTGGTACTAATAGGATCAAATAGAACACCTGTAATTTTCTTCAGGTAGCTTTATATACTGTAACCAGACAAGCCGGCCTGTCAGTAGGAAGATAACAGGAACGGATCTAGCTGAACACTGTGAGCAGGACGCACTGTACTAAATGTAAATAGTCTAGCTGCCTGACCATGGTACTAATAGGATCAAATAGAACACCTGTAATTTTCTTCAGGTAGCTTTATATACTGTAACCAGACAAGCCTGCCTGTCAGTAGGAAGATAACAGGAACGGATCTAGCTGAACACTGTGAGCAGGACGCACTGTACTAAATGTAAATAGTCTAGCTGCCTGACCGTGGTACTAATAGGATCAAATAGAACACCTGTAATTTTCTTCAGGTAGCTTTATATACTGTAACCAGACAAGCCTGCCTGTCAGTAGGAAGATAACAGGAACGGATCTAGCTGAACACTGTGAGCAGGACGCACTGCACTAAATGTAAATAGCAGGAACGGATCTAGCTGAACACTGTGAGCAGGACGCACTGCACTAAATGTAAATGGCAGGAACGGATCTAGCTGAACACTGTGAGCAGGACGCACTGCACTAAATGTAAATAGCAGGAACGGATCTAGCTGAACACTGTGAGCAGGACGCACTGCACTAAATGTAAATAGTCTAGAAGATAACAGGAACGGATCTAGCTGAACACTGTGAGCAGGACGCACTGCACTAAATGTAAATAGCAGGAACGGATCTAGCTGAACACTGTGAGCAGGACGCACTGCACTAAATGTAAATAGCAGGAACGGATCTAGCTGAACACTGTGAGCAGGACGCACTGCACTAAATGTAAATAGTCTTGAAGATAACAGGAACGGATCTAGCTGAACACTGTGAGCAGGACGCACTGCACTAAATGTAAATAGCAGGAACGGATCTAGCTGAACACTGTGAGCAGGACGCACTGCACTAAATGTAAATAGCAGGAACGGATCTAGCTGAACACTGTGAGCAGGACGCACTGCACTAAATGTAAATAGCAGGAACGGATCTAGCTGAACACTGTGAGCAGGACGCACTGCACTAAATGTAAATAGCAGGAACGGATCTAGCTGAACACTGTGAGCAGGACGCACTGCACTAAATGTAAATAGTCTTGAAGATAACAGGAACGGATCTAGCTGAACACTGTGAGCAGGACGCACTGCACTAAATGTAAATAGCAGGAACGGATCTAGCTGAACACTGTGAGCAGGACGCACTGCACTAAATGTAAATAGCAGGAACGGATCTAGCTGAACACTGTGAGCAGGACGCACTGCACTAAATGTAAATAGCAGGAACGGATCTAGCTGAACACTGTGAGCAGGACGCACTGCACTAAATGTAAATAGTCTTGAAGATAACAGGAACGGATCTAGCTAAACTGAATACAGTGTATATATATATATATGCAACACCTGGGATGCATATATATACACAATACACTGTAAGTGCAGCTAACTGACTGACTGTTCTGCCTAATCTATCTAACTCAAATCAAATGACATTGTCTCTCTCTCTCTATCTCTTAGCACACCGGAACACACACTACACAGGGCCGCCGTGCAGGCGGCCTTATATAGTGTGGGGCGTGTACTAAATCCCCTGAGCCATAATTGGCCAAAGCCACCCTGGCTTTGGCCAATTACAGCTCTCTCTACTGACGGCGCTGTGATTGGCCAAGCATGCGGGTCATAGTGCATGCTTGGCCAATCATCAGCCAGCAATGCACTGCGATGCCGCAGTGAATTATGGGCCGTGACGCGCCACACGAATTTGGCGCGAACGGCCCATATCGTTCGCAATTCGGCGAACGGGCGAACAGCCGATGTTCCAGTCGAACATGGGTTCGACTCGAACACGAAGCTCATCCCTAATGAGTACTAATAATGGGCAGAACAAATATGAGGACTGAGTAGATTTCCTTTAGTTGAACTAACAAAACTGTGCCCATTCTAGAGCTGGTAACATTGAGGATATTCATATAATTTTAAAGAACTGTTTTTTGTGTGTAAGAGGCATATGGGAGGAGTATGGATGATATAAAAGTGGGAAGTACGTGCAGGTGAGGGAGAGGAATGTGGAGGGTATAACAGTGGGCACTATGTACAGGAGATGAGTGTGCAGGGTATGACAGTAGGCAGTATGTACAGGAGAGGAGTGTGGAAGGTATTATGGGGCAGTATGTACAGGAGAGGAGTGTGGAGAGAAAAACAGTTGGCAGTATGTACAGGAGGGGAGTGTTGAAGGTATTATGGGGGCACTGTATACAGGAGAGGAGTGTGGAGGGTATGACAGTGGGCAGTATGTACAGGAGAGGAGTGTGGATGGTATGAAAGTGGGCAGTGTGCACAGGAGTGGAGTGTGAAGGGTATGACAGCCTTCACTATGTACAGTAGAGGAGTTTATGAAAGTGGGCAATATGTAGAGCAAAGCAGTGTGGAGGGTATGATACTGAGCAGTATGTACAGGAGACAAGTGTGGAGGGCAAGACAGTGGGCAGTATATACAGGAGAGAAGTGTATCACAGTGAGACGTATGTACAAGAGGAGTGTGGAGAGTATGACAGTGAGCAGTATGTACAGGAGAGGAGTGTGGAGGGTATGATAGTAGGCAGTATGTACAGGTGAGGAATGTGGAGGGTATGATGGGGGCAGTATGTACAGGAGAGGAGTGTGGAGGGTGTGACAGTGGGCAGTATGTACAGAAGAGGAGTGTGGAGGTATGACAGTGGGCACTATGTACAGGAGAGGAGTGTGGAGAGTATGACAGTGAGCAGTATGTACAGGAGAGGAGTGTGAAGGGTATGACAGTGGGCAGTATGTACAGGTGAGGACAGTGGAGGGTATGATGGGGCAGTATGTACAGGAGAGGAGTGTGGAGGGTGTGACAGTGGGCAGTATGTACAGGTGAGGAGTGTGGAGGGTAAGGTGGGGGCAGTATGTACAGGAGAGGAGTGTGGAGGTTATGATTGGGGGCAGTATGTACAGGAGAGAAGTGCAGAGGGTATGATGGGTGCAGCATGTACAGGAGAGGAGTGTGGAGGGTATGATGGGGCAGTATGTATAGGAGAGAAGTGTAGAGGGTAAGACAGAGGGCGGTATGTACAGGAGAGGAGTGTAGAGGGTATGACAGTGGGCACTATATACAGGTGAGGAGGATGAAGGAGTCTGGGAAGGAAAAATGTAAAGGTTTGTGGAAGGATGTTTAGGGACTGTGTAGTTGTTAAGCGGGCCATACGTGGATTTAAATCAAGCCAATTAGGCAGAGACCAGCCATAGTCGATCTATGTATGGGCTAGTTGGTTGTACACAAGTCAATCTATTAATCGACTTGAGTACAACCAGCCTGTCAGGTTTTTCCCAAAACAATCAGTGCTGCCAGCTATAGTTAGCAACACTGATCGCTGTATTCTGTGGTTAGGGAAGGCTCCCCACTGGCAGAACAAAATACTGCGGGAGTGGTTCCCCATCCACAGGTCAGCAGGTGAGAGGGTGTGTGGGGACAGGCTGGGGAGAGAGGTCTGTCAGCAGGGGGGTGTGAGGTGGTCATGGAGGGATATCAATCAGCGGATGGGGGGAGTAACTGGGAGTGATATCTTTTGGAGTAGGGTCTGTCATCTGCAGGTTGGAAAATGGTCACCTGTGATATAAGTTGAAGGGAGGTGGCTGACATGGGAAGTAGCTGGGGAGTGACCTGGTTGGTGGTGAGTGTGAAATGGATGATGTGTTTCAAGTTTCTTCCACATTTGCGGTAATGCTTACTGCCCTCTGAAAAGTGATCTGTGGTCAATTGCTTTTCAACAAATGTCAGTAGCAGCTGACAGGCGTTCATGAGGTGCTACTGTCACCTTTTTTTTTTTTACATTGCTGAATTGTAGTTTTACATTGTTGAACTATGCTGCTACTGTGAGCGAATTTAGCTTGCAGTTGCCGAGGGGTCCCATTAAAATCAATAGGCGAGTTTGACAGGCGGTGCTGCCTGTCAAACTCTGCAGGCTGAGTTAAAGATGCTGCAGCTAAAGAAATTACAACAAAAAAAAGTTGCAGCTGTGAAGTAAACAGTAAACATCACAGCTATGGCATACGTACAGCCCTGTCCAAATGTATTTTTAAGATTTGAGTCAGGACATGCGGTGAAGTCAGTGGCAGGTGAGGCACTGACTAGTATCAGAGCCAAATATAAACAGGTTACATACACCGCAAGCGTTAGAGCGAGAGCAATAATTCTAGCACTAGACCACCTCTGTAACTCTAAACATGTAACCTGTAAAAAATGTAAAGTAACGCCTATGGAGATTTTTATGTACTGAAGTTTGGCGCCATTCAACAAGTGTGCGCAATTGTATAGTGTGACATGTTGGGTATCTATTTACTCGGCATAACATCATCTTTTGTAGTATACAAAAAATCGGGATAACTTTAGTGTTTTTTGTTTTTTTTATGAAACAGTTTCTTCCCAAAAAAAACACGTTTAAAAGATTGCTGCACAAATACTGTGTAACATAAACATTTTATTTCCTAGGGTGTCTGCTAAAACAATATATATATATATATATATATATATATATATATATATATATATATATATATATATATATATAATGTTTGGGGGTTCTGAGTACATTTTCTAGAAAAAAAATATGATTTTTACATGTAGGAGAGAAGTGTCAGAATTGGCCTGGGTATCAAGGGGTTAATTACCATAAGTAACTAATATCCAAATAATTATTATATATTATTTTTAAGGTAATTTACTACAAAAGCTGTACTCAAGCAGGTGGCTTAATGGACAAATTACTGAAGTTTGAAGTTATAACTTCCAATCAATTTCACAGTAAATAGATAAATAATAAATTATTATGTTATGGGGCGTGGCCAGGCAGCGGATGTAGCCGGACGCATTCTCAGTTCTCTCAGCCGAAAATCCGCTCATCTATCCTGAGAAAGTGCTCTAAACCGCTCCATACACAGCCCACCGGTGGACGGAAGGTCCCCTGAACCTGAGGGTAACGCTGAATAGTTACCACAAATCCGATGTCCACTGCAAAACGGCATTATCCGTCCCGGTCCTCGGGCCTCATGGGCCAAAATGGTGCCTTCACACAGCGCTCTGCTAAGGTGATCAGAGAAGAAAAAGTTTAACCCTGCGCTTACCCAACAAATCAGCAGCTCACACAACAAATAAGGATTTTGTCTAAAGTTATAAGTGCACAAACAAGTGTAGCGCTAGACATTTTACAAGCTTATGATATAACTTATATATAAGGAATATGAAAAGAAAAGTCTATGTCAGTCCACAATGTGCAAAAATACATTCTCTGGTGCTCTTCAGATGTCCCTTCAGATACAGAAGACTGTTGTTAACCACTTGCCGACCGCCTCACGCCTATATACGTGAGCAGAATGGCACGGGCAGGCAAAATCACGTACCTGGTACGTGATTGCCTTCCCGCGGGCGGGGGGTCCGATCGGACCCCCCCGGTGCCAGCTGCGGTCGGCATTTGGCTGGGAGAGTTGAGAGACGAGGGGGAGGCCATCCGATCGTGGCCCCCCCTCGCGATCGCTCCCAGCCAATAAGAAACATCCCCTGCCTCCGTATAGTACACAGAGGCAGAGGATGTGATGTCATCTCTCCTCGGCTCGGGAGTTTCCGTTCCAGCGCCGAGGGGAGATGACATGTAAGTAAGTGCACAACACAAACACACACAGTAGAACATGCCAGGCACACTAAACACCCCCGATCCCCCCCCGATCGCCCCCCGATCCCCCCCCAATCACCCCCCCCCCCCCCCCATGTCACAAACTGACACCAAGCAGGTTTTTTTTTTTTTTTTTTCTGATTACTGCATAGTGTCAGTTTGTGACAGTTACTGTGGTAGGACAATTAGGGTTAGCCCCCTGTAGGTCTAGGGTACCCCCCTAACCCCCCCTAATAAAGTTTTAACCCCTTGATCACCCCCCCTCACCAGTGTCGCTAAGCGATCATTTTTCTGATCGCTGTATTAGTGTCGCTGGTGACGGTAGTTAGGGAGGTAAATATTTAGGTTCGCTGTCAGCGTTTTATAGCGACAGGGACCCCCATATACTACCTAATAAATGTTTTAACCCCTTGATTGCCCCCTAGTTAACCCTTTCACCACTGATCACCGTATAACCGTTACGGGTGACACTGGTTAGTTCGTTTATTTTTTATAGTGTCAGGGCACCCGCCGTTTATTACCGAATAAAGGTTTAGCCCCCTGATCGCCCGGCGGTGATATGCGTCGCCCCAGGCAGCGTCAGATTAGCGCCAGTACCGCTAACACCCACGCACGCAGCATACGCCTCCCTTAGTGGTATAGTATCTGAACGCATCAATATCTGATCCAATCTGATCTATACTAGCGTCCCCAGCAGTTTAGGGTTCCCAAAAACGCAGTGTTAGCGGGATCAGCCCAGATACCTGCTAGCACCTGCGTTTTGCCCCTCCGCCCAGCCTAGCCAAGCCCACCCAAGTGCAGTATCGATCGATCACTGACACTTACAAAACACTAAACGCATAACTGCAGCGTTCGCAGAGTCAGGCCTGATCCCTGCGATCGCTAACAGTTTTTTTGGTAGCGTTTTGGTGAACTGGTAAGCACCAGCCCCAGGCAGCGTCAGGTTAGCGCCAGTACCGCTAACACCCACGCACGCAGCATACGCCTCCCTTAGTGGTATAGTATCTGAACAGATCAATATCTGATCCGATCAGATCTATACTAGCGTCCCCAGCAGTTTAGGGTTCCCAAAAACGCAGTGTTAGCGGGATCAGCCCAGATACCTGCTAGCACCTGCGTTTTGCCCCTCCGCCCGGCCCAGCCCAGCCCACCCAAGTGCAGTATCGATCGATCACTGTCACTTACAAAACACTAAACGCATAACTGCAGCGTTCGCAGAGTCAGGCCTGATCCCTGCGATCGCTAACAGTTTTTTTGGTAGCGTTTTGGTGAACTGGCAAGCACCAGTGGCCTAGTACACCCCGGTCGTAGTCAAACCAGCACTGCAGTAACACTTGGTGACGTGGCGAGTCCCATAAGTGCAGTTCAAGCTGGTGAGGTGGCAAGCACAAGTAGTGTCCCGCTGCCACCAAGAAGACAAACACAGGCCCGTCGTGCCCATAGTGCCCTTCCTGCTGCATTCGCCAATCCTAATTGGGAACCCACCGCTTCTGCAGCGCCCGTACTTCCCCCATTCACATCCCCAACCAAATGCAGTCGGCTGCATGAGAGGCATTTTTATGTCCTCCCAAGTACCCCTACCCAACAAACCCCCCCAAAATAGATGTCGTGTCTGCAGCAAGCGCGGATATAGACATGACACCCGCTATTATTGTCCCTCCTGTCCTGACAATCCTGGTCTTTGCATTGGTGAATGTTTTGAACGCTACCATTCACTAGTTGAGTATTAGCGTAGGGTACAGCATTGCACAGACTAGGCACACTTTCACAGGGTCTCCCAAGATGCCATCGCATTTTGAGAGACCCGAACCTGGAACCGGTTACAGTTATAAAAGTTACAAGTTTGCAAAAAAACCACAAAAAAAAATAAAAATAAATAGTTGTCGTTTTATTGTTCTCTCTCTCTCTATTCTCTCTCTGGTGTTCTGCACTTTTTTACTGTATTCTATTCTGCAATGTTTTATTGTTATTATGTTTTATCATGTTTGCTTTTCAGGTATGCAATTTTTTATACTTTACCGTTTACTGTGCTTTATTGTTAACCATTTTTTTGTCTTCAGGTACGCCATTCACAACTTTGAGTGGTTATACCAGAATGATGCCTGCAGGTTTAGGTATCATCTTGGTATCATTCTTTTCAGCCAGCGGTCGGCTTTCATGTAAAAGCAATCCTAGTGGCTAATTAGCCTCTAGACTGCTTTTACAAGCAGTGGGAGGGAAAGCCCCCCCCCCCACCGTCTTCCGTGTTTTTCTCTGGCTCTCCTGTCTCAACAGGGAACCTGAGAAAGCAGCCAGTGATTCAGCCAGCTGACCATAGAGCTGATCAGAGACCAGAGTGGCTCCAAACATCTCTATGGCCTAAGAAACCGGAAGCTACGAGCATTTTATGACTTAGATTTCGCCGGATGTAAACAGCGCCATTGGGAAATTGGGGAAGCATTTTATCACACCGATCTTGGTGTGGTCAGATGCTTTGAGGGCAGAGGAGAGATCTAGGGTCTAATAGACCCCAATTTTTTCAAAAAAGAGTACCTGTCACTACCTATTGCTATCATAGGGGATATTTACATTCCCTGAGATAACAATAAAAATGATTTAAAAAAAAAAATGAAAGGAACAGTTTAAAAATAAGATAAAAAAGCAAAAAAATAATAAAGAAAAAAAAATAAATAAAAAAAAAGCACCCCTGTCCCCCCTGCTCTCGCGCTAAGGCGAACGCAACGCAAAAAAATTTTGTAGGGCATTCGAGGGCAGTATTTTTAGCAGTAGACCTCCTCTGTAAATCTAAAGTGGTAACCTGTAAAGGCTTTTAAAGGCTTTTAAAAATGTATTAATTTTGTTGCCACTG
The DNA here is from genome assembly GCA_037952925.1 of Lithobates clamitans. Taxonomy (NCBI): domain Eukaryota; kingdom Metazoa; phylum Chordata; class Amphibia; order Anura; family Ranidae; genus Lithobates; species Lithobates clamitans. Next base: position 2,387,114 of record JBBGZY010001544.1, read on the forward strand.
CACGTTTGTGCGCAATTCTAAAGCATGTCATGTTTGGTATCCATGTACTCGGCTTAAGATCATCTTTTTTATTCCATCAAACATTTGGGCAATATAGTGTGTTTTAGTGCATTAAAATTTAAAAAAGTGTGTTTTTTCCACAAAAAATGCGTTTAAAAAATCGCTGCGCAAATACCGTGTGAAAAAAAAAAATGAAACACTCACCATTTTAATCTGTAGGGCATTTGCTTTAAAAAAATATATAATGTTTGGGGGTTCAAAGTAATTTTCTTGCAAAAAAAAATAATTTTTTCACGTAATCAAAAAGTGTCAGAAAGGGTTTTGTCTTCAAGTGGTTAGAAGAGTGGGTGATGTGTGACATAAGCTTCTAAATGTTGTGCATAAAATGCCAGGACAGTTCAAAACCCCCCCAAATGACCCCATTTTGGAAAGTAGATACCCCAAGCTATTTGCTGAGAGTCATGTCGAGTCCATGGAATATTTTATATTGTGACACAAGTTGCGGGAAAGAGACAAATTTTTTATTTTTTATTTTTTTTTTGCACAAAGTTGTCACTAAATGATATATTGCTCAAACATGCCATGGGGATATGTGAAATTACACCCCAAAATACATTCTGCTGCTTCTCCTGAGTACGGGGATACCACATGTGTGGGACTTTTTGGGAGCCTAGCCGCGCACGGGACCCCGAAAACCAATCACCGCCTTCAGGCTTTCTAAGGGCGTAAATTTTTGATTTCACTCTTCACTGCCTATCACAGTTTCGGAGGCCATGGAATGCCCAGGTGGCACAAAACCCCCCCCAAATGACCCCATTTTGGAAAGTAGACACCCCAAGCTATTTGCTGAGAGGTATAGTGAGTATTTTGCAGACCTCACTTTTTGTCACAAAGTTTTGAAAATTGAAAAAAGAAAAAAAAAAATTTTTTTTCTGGTCTTTCTTCATTTTCAAAAACAAATGAGAGCTGCAAAATACTCACCATGCCTCTCAGCAAATAGCTTGGGGTGTCTACTTTCCAAAATGGGGTCATTTGGGGGGGTTTTGTGCCATCTTGGCATTTTATGGCCTTCAAAACTGTGATAGGTAGTGAGGCGTGAAATCAAAAATTTATGCCCTTAGAAATCCTGAAGGCGGTGCTTGGTTTTCGGGGCCCCGTACGCGGCTAGGCTCCCAAAAAGTCCCACACATGTGGTATCTCCATACTCAGGAGAAGCAGCTGAATGTATTTTGGGGTGCAATTCCACATATGCCCATGGCCTGTGTGAGCAATATATCATTTTGTGACAACTTTTTGTAAATTTTTTTTTTTTTTTTTGTCATTATTCAATCACTTGGGACAAAAAAAAAAAATATTCAATGGGTTCAACATGCCTCTCAGCAATTTCCTTGGGGTGTCTACTTTCCAAAATGGGGTCATTTGGGGGGGTTTTGTACTGCCCTGCCATTTTAGCACCTCAAGAAATGACATAGGCAGTCATAAACTAAAAGCTGTGTAAATTCCAGAAAATGTACCCTAGTTTGTAGACGCTATAACTTTTGCGCAAACCAATAAATATACGCTTATTGACATTTTTTTTACCAAAGACATGTGGCCGAATACATTTTGGCCTAAATGTATGACTAAAATTTAGTTTATTGGATTTTTTTTATAATAAAAAGTAGAAAATATAATTTTTTTTTTAAATTTTCGGTCTTTTTCCGTTTATAGCGCAAAAAATAAAAACGGCAGAGGTGATCAAATACCATCAAAAGAAAGCTCTATTTGTGGGAAGAAAAGGACGCAAATTTCGTTTGGGTACAGCATTGCATGACCGCGCAATTAGCAGTTGAAGCGATGCAGTGCCGAATTGTAAAAAGTGCTCTGGTCAGGAAGGGGGTAAAATCTTCCAGGGCTGAAGTGGTTAATCCAAAGGGTATATAGAATTTCTTAATCACCACGTGGATAACACATGCAAAAAATTAGGTGTGATGGACCCTGCACACAGAGAGAGTGAAGGCTTACCAGAGGAATTGAACTCATAAGAACATACGGTCAATGAGTCAATCTAGCTTGTATCACCAACAGGCAACAAAAGGAAGGACCTCCCGACTGGATGGCAGCAAAAACTCCAAACGTATCCAGAGCCGTGAGGGAACTTTCTTTAAAATGGATGGCAAACCTTCCCATGGATCATCTCAGAGGAATAGCCCATATGAAATAAAGAAGGGGGGTCACATATCATAATACCGTTTTGTAAAACGAATTTATTAAAATAAGTAAACAACTTACATTTCTGTAGTAAAAAAAGCGCTTCAAGTAAAATTATGGCAGGCAGTGGAGTCTCCGGACGCGTTTCGTCTTATAAGACTTCATCTGGGGTCAGATGCCATAATTTTACTTATGCATGCGCGCGGGAGATTTCTTACTCAGCAAGGTCCGGCAGTTGCCGGCCTTCAGCCGAGAATCCCCTGTGTGCATGCCCCGCTGCAGTCAGCGGCTCATCGCAAGGGGAATATCTCCTAAACCGTAAAGGTTTAGGAGATATTTTTTTTACCTACAGGTAAGCCTTATTATAGACTATACAACCACTTTAAGTCTGTAAACTTGATGTATATGTGGGTGGACATGTGCAGGGGGTGTCTATACTAATGGGGAGTCTGCACTGAGGGGGGATTCTATACTAATGGGGGGTCTGCGCTGAGGGAGGATTCTATACTAATGGGGGGTCTGCACTGAGGGGGGATTCTATACTAATGGGGGTCTGCACTGAGGGGGGATTCTATACTAATGGGGGTCTGTACTGAGGGGGGATTCTATACTAATGGGGGTCTGCACTGAGGGGGGATTCTATACTAATGGGGGGTCTGCGCTGAGGGGGATTCTATACTAATGGGGGGTCTGCCCTGAGGGGGGATTCTATACTAATGGGGGCTCTGCACTGAGGGGGGATTCTATACTAATGGGGGGTTGGCACTGAGGGGGGATTTTATACTGATGGGGGTCTTCACTGAGGGGGGATTCTATACTAATGGGGGTTGGCACTGAGGGGGATTTTATACTGATGGGGGTTGGCACTGAGGGGGGATTCTATACTAATGGGGGGTCTGCACTGAGGGGGGATTCTATACTAATGGGGGAGTCTGCACTGAGGGGGGATTCTATACTAATGGGGGTCTGCACTGAGGGTTGATTCTATACTAATGGGGGGCCTGCACTGAGTAGGGATTCTATCCTAATGGGGGGGTCTGCACTGAGGGGGGATTCTATACTAATGGGGGGTCTGCACTGAGGGGGGATTCTATACTAATGGGGGGTCTGCACTGAGGGGGGATTCTATACTAATGGGGGTCTGCACTGAGGGGGGATTCTATACTGATGGGGGTCTGCACTGAGGGGGGATTCTATACTAATGGGGGTCTGCACTGAGGGGGGATTCTATACTAATGGGGGGTCTGCGCTGAGGGGGGATTCTATACTAATGGGAGATCTGCCCTGAGGGAGGATTCTATACTAATGGGGGCTCTGCACTGAGGGGGGATTCTATACTATGGGGGTTGGCACTATTCCCGATGAGGACCCACACCCCGGAACAGAGGGTTTTTAATTACCGGCTGGCCAGAGCCAGAAGAGTGGTGGAGAACACATTTGGAATCATGGCCAGCCGGTTCCGCTTATTTCTGACACCCATCCATATGAGTATAAATGTAATCATATCATCTTGGCGTGCTGTGTTCTACATAACTTTTTACGCCAACATTCTGCCAACTATGCTGGCTCAGTTGGGCCTGAGGCCAGAATTCTGATGTCCGGTTAAGATACCTTGAGTTCTTTGCGGGTAGGGGGGCCATCAATATGCCAGCAAATTTGTGAAGCTTTTTATCAAATAAAACCAAAAAAAAAAAACAAATCTTTGTTTAAACAGATACGAAGAGAGTGAGGGGAACTGAGGAACCACTTCGTTTTTTTTGGCTCTGCCTTGGCGGATAAAGAGGGGATGTCCCAGTCCTGCAGAGGCTCTACCCTTGCCTCCAACACTCCACTACTTCACCCTGGGTGGCACTAAGCTCCATTGATTCTATGCTTACGGCAGTAGAATCCAACTTCTCTGGTAAGCGTATTTCATCTATTTGCTTAAGTTGATCAGGATCTGGGCACTTTCTGATGTGAAAGGATCTTGATCCACAACATCACGATCACCTAAAAAGAGAAAAACCAAACAAAAACAGGTATCAAAAATATGCCGGCATCCATCTCTTACCTGAGCCTGTGGTCGCAGACACTCACCTGTTGTGGTGACAATTTCCACCACGTCTTCCTCCTCCTGCTCTTCTTGGGTCTTGATGAATAAAAAACTAAAACTATGTCCCTTTTTCATACACAGGAAGACCTCAGCCAGGAGGAGGCTGTGGAATGTGGCAGCCAGGAGGAGGCGGGGCTAAGTTGCAGCCAGGAGGAGGCGGGGCTAAGTGTCAGCCAGGTGAAGCCTGGGACAAGTCGAAGCCTGACAGAATCGCAGGTTCCTCCCCTCCGCCTTCCATACAAAAGAGCGAGGAAGGCGACTCACATGCAGGATTCTGCACTCAGGCTAATTCAGGAGGCTTCTGCGTCCCTCAGAGCCTTACCCACTCCTGAAGAGGCCTTCGCCTGCATGGCTGCCACCAAACTGCAGGGCATGTAGGAGGGTCAACGCCTCATGTGTGAGCAACTTATTTATAAAATCCTAACTAAGGGGGTGAGTGGCGAAATCACACCCAAGACCGATGTGATTGAGTTGGGCCATCCTCCTCCTCCTCCTCCTCCTGCTGCCACAACTCCACCACCACAGCCACAGCGTGGAAGGAAGCGCGGAAAGAAAACAAGAGAGTGATGACCCTGGGTTCAGTCTGGTCTGACAAAAGCTGCAGTCTCTTGTATGACCACAGCCTGGGGACACAGATGTCATCTGCTGTTTCCGGATCTCTGGGACTTCTGGACCAGACTGCACTCCCTTAGATAAGGACTCCTCAGGCCACCAATTTTGCTTGAAAATAGTTGATGTGTTGATGTGGCTTCACTCATTTCTGCTGTTTCTCCAGTGCTGCCTCCCTCTTTGTTTAGTTGTGAGCCCTTAATAAATGATTTTTTGGGGAAAATTATTCTCTCCTATGTGTGTTTTCATCCAAAAAGGACAGTTTGTTGGTAAGGATTCAAGTACATTTCTAAAGTAATAGAACAAACCAAGTTAAAAGCTGCGCTCAGGGTAATGGTCAAATAAATGTGTTATGACACAAAAGCAGCCTGCACCAAGATCTAGTCTCCAAATCTCATCATAGAAAGTAATAAAAAAGAGATGCGGCGCTAAAATATAATTGAACAAAGACACTCATAAATGAGTACAATCAACAGAAAAAAGGTATGGGTACCCCCAGTACGTATGTTCAGCACAACTATCTGCTATGTGCACAACTATGTACTTACTCTTTATACTTTGTTTAAACTCCAAACCCAAATTTATTTATATACATGTATATGCTGCCACTAGGATATATTATGAGCCGCACCTTTTTGTTACCGCTCTTTTTGATGCGACCGACCTTTGATGTACTCCAATATTCACCCACTATCCCTTACATTTTCCCTTTACTAATTACCTTATTTGAACCAAACTATTTATCTACACATTAGGTTAGTACTTTCTATCCATCTACGTTGGACCCTATCTTAAGGTCCTTTCTATATTCTGTTATTTCTAGGGACGCCTTTTGTGACCTCAGCACGCCGCTCTGGTGTGTGCGCGCCCGGGACGGGCGGGACGGGAGTTTCTGCCATACCCTTCCATGGTGACTGCAGCCCACCAACCTGCACCTCTCACCACCTAAGTATCCTCGTGTATACCAGCCATAATACATATACTTCTTCCCATATCCTGCCCTCCCTCCATGGTTCTCCTTGTTTTTAGAGAAAAAACTAACTTTCACAAGTGAATAATCACACATGGTCAGGTAGGTGATGAATTCACCACCCCATACCCCCTATTAAATATTGCCCATACCTTTATCCCTTACCTTACCCTCTCTTTCTCTCATCTCTTTCCCTATCTACTCAGATGAACCCCTTTCTCTCAGATCATGCCCCTGAAGAAGGATTGTACAGTTATTAAGTACCCCGAAACGCGTCGGGCTTGAGAAGAGTTTTTTCATCATCATTGGTTTTGTTTATTTGCTTATCATGGCTATCATGTATTATGCACTATGTTAGTCAAAATTACTTACTGCTTGTTTTTATCCATATGTACTTGTGAATACGAATAAAATTTGTACTTTTTTATATTGCCCTTGATTTCCTACACACCTCTATACTTTTTACTTGTTGCAAGTGCCAGGAAAGTCCACCCAGGGGAACCCCGTTGTTTTGTGTCTATAAATGAGTACAATAGGTTTGAACAAACCACTCAATAAATAAATAATAAGGTGAATGAATGTAGGGATAGAAGCAAAATTATACACTAATATCCAATAACCAATCAATAAAAGGTGAATAAATGCATTGGTATAAGCAAATTCATACACTGATATCCAAGAAATTAATAATGATTAATTGCCAAACGTGAATAAGGTAATATATTCAGTGAAAACATCCCAAAAATAATAAATTAAAGTCCAGAAAAAATACATAAAACAACAAAAAAGGGGATGTCAGCAAAAATCAGCGTCTCTGTCTGCTGCCTCCGCTTCCTAGGTATGTGTATGCCCAACACGAGAACAGACGTGGTGACGTTGTAGGCTCCTCCCTACGCGTTTCGTCACGATAGGACGTCGTCTGGGGATTGGCCAAGCTCGAACGTCACCAAGTGTGGGCATTAAATACATTGCGGGCGCCATCTTAACCAATGGCAAAGGGAGTATAACATTGGAAGACTGCCCAGCTGTTTTGGATAACAGCCATCAGCAAACGAAACTGAGTGGAGGCAAATCAAGAATCGAAAAAAGGGGGATCGAAAAAAGGAAGCACCATCTTGTGGTGAAAAAGCATAGCAATATAAAAGGTTCTCGAATGGTAGCAGCAAACCATGAAGGGATGCAGCAGACGGAAGACAGAGTATGATAAAAACATATATGTAGTGCAATAAACAGTAATAAAACATCTATTACATCAAACACAGCGGGATAAAAGTTAATTAAAATAATATAAAATATTAATTAATATAGAAAAATATGCCAGGAAGCATATATAAGGACAGAGGGAGAGAAAATAAATGGAGAGGAGAAACAATGCTCAGGAGTTGTTTATAAAACAATTGATGTCCCAATCCACATTTAGCCCAAAGGGGACAAAAGATCTCATCTGGAAGATCCACCTAGTTTCAAGCCTAGATATGGATCTGACTTTATTGGTCCCTCTCCAATGTGGATTTATTTTATCAAATGCCAAAAACAGGGTGCCCGTCAATTTCTTGTCATGGTACTTGGCATAATGCCTAGATAGATTGTGCTTAGGGTAACCCCGTTTAATATTGGCTATATGCTCTGATAACCGCACATGCAATTCTCGTTTGGTTCGACCTATGTACTGTTTAGAACATGGACACTGAATAAGATAGACGACATATTTGGTAGTACATGTAATGAACGATTGAATGTCGTATATCTTATTCGTGACAGAAGACTGAAAAGTCTCACATTTTCTGCCAGTAAAGTTATTTATTTGGCAGATGTTACATTTACGGCAGGGGTAAAAGCCTTTCATAGTATGAAAAAAAGAGATGGTCTTGGGGGGATCTATCACATTCCCGGCAACACGATGTCGTAAAGAAGGTGCACCCCTGTATATCACCAAAGGTCTGTCAGGAATGATAGGTCCTAAGACCTTATCATTCCTGAGTATATTCCAATATTTGTGAATAATTTTCTTAACAGAAAAATGTTGGTTGGAATAACCCGTGATCATAGACCAGTTGAACCTATTGTCAGATGTAGAACCGGGTTCAACTTCCCTATGTAACACATTTCTAAAGTACAATGTGAAATTAACAAGAAACAACAACACCAAACAATCTCCTACAGATTAAATAGAACAACATATCAATGGTGTTGTGGTAACTTGACACACAAAACACACACAAAAATATTCTGGAGTAAAAATAAAAATACAATAAAACAAAGATCAGCCTTGAAAAAAAGACAAACCAAAAAAAAAAAGAATCTGCCTTAAAACCAAAAAAAAATTCCAACACAAAAAAAATGTCAGATGTGACAAATCCAAATATATTAAGCTAAATAATAAAGAAATAAATTTGTGAGAAGTCTGTGTGAATATGAGCAGCAAAACTACTTCATTCTTCTCACATTATAAAGAAGAGAGTGCGCTGTATTAAACCATTTTTAACATTGCACCATGACGAAAGTGTTGTATCCATTGCGAACGCTAAGTTTACCAGACCGAGCTGTTCCGTGTCGGAATTTCTTCTGAGCATGCGTGGTACTTTGTGCGTCGGAACAGGCCACACACGGTCGGAATTGACGCACTCGGATTTTGTTGTCGGAAAATTTTATAGCCTGCTCTCAAACTTTGTGTGTCGGAAAATCCGATGGAAAATGTCCGATGGAGCCCACACACAGTCGGAATGTCCGACAACATGCTCCGATCGGACATTTTCCATTGGAAAATCCGACCATGTGTACGGGGCATTAGACCCTATTGAGCATCTGTGGGGCATACTCAAATGCAAGGTGGAGGAGCGCAAGGTCTCTAACATCCACCAGCTCCGTGATGTCATCATGGAGGAATGGAAGAGGACTCCAGTGGCAACCTGTGAAGCTCTGGTGAACTCCATGCCCAAGAGGGTTAAGGCAGTGCTGGAAAAAAATGGTGGCCACACAAAATATTTACAGCGGCCAGTGGTTTAGACATTAATGGCTGTGTGTTGAGTTATTTTGAGGGGACAGAAAATTTACACTGTTATACAAGCTGTACACTCACTATTTTACATTGTAGCAAAGTATCATTTCTTCAGTGCTGTCACATGAAAAGATATAATACAATATTTACAAAAATGTGAGAGGTGTACTCACTTTTATGAGATACTGTATATACTCTGCATTTAGCATAGACTATATATTTTTTTTTCAATATTTTTTATTGATTTTATAACATACAAAGGTACAAAGAAACATGGTAAATCAAATTTCAATAGTCAGATCTGTTGAGAGAACAGAAGTAAATCAGGTATACAAGCACAGTATTCAACAAACGCAAACCACTAGGTAAAGCAGGTATAAGGTCACCCTACCCGGGGGAGGGTAGTGTCTGGGGTTAATTTGAGACCAGGGAGACTAGTTCACTCAGTCCGACTGTCCTAGTTCAGTATGTAGTCAACACCTTTCCACTGACTCGTTTTGTGGTCTATGTGAAACTGGGAGATAGAATGCTCGTGTCGGGCTATCTCGCCACCCCAAGGGGATCATACTGTGGAGAAAATGGACCGGGGCAATCCCTCCTCATAAATTACATGGCTGGTCTAAAGGGAGAAGCATGTTTATACTGATCTGCCTATAATGGTACATAGTTGGTGATATGTTGCATTTAGTTGTCAGAAATAAACCTGCAGTGCTATTAGCTATTGTGTAGCTGAATCTGGTTGCCTTATATCATGGCCTGACCTCTTGCAGCAAAAGAGTATTATTGGACTGTAGCGTCCGACATCCACTTACAGAGAATCAGGCGAGAGAAATGTAATACTTCCACTTGAGGAAAGAGACGGAAGGGAAGCGAAGAGGGAAAGAGAATTGAGTATCATTAGAGAACGAGCTATCGTCAGATAAGAAATGAGGAGGGAAGAAAGTCGAAGAGAAGAAAAGAAAAAAAGAGAAAAGAAAAGAAGGCCACCTAGAGGGAGAGAAAGGAATCAGGGTTATCTACCCTCCTGGAAGCAATGGTATACCTATATAGTTCACCCAAGGTTCCCAAATTAATTTGAATTTGTGGGTTTTGTCAAGCAACTTGCTGACAATCTTCTCCTGGGCCTCCAGGAGATTTTATGTATCATTCCAGCTAGCGGTACTGTGTGACTTTTCCAATTCCTGGCGATGGTGATCTTGACTCCTAAAAGCATATAAAAGATCAAAGATTGTGTGTGTTTGGACATGTTCTCTACCTGGACGTTGAGAAGAGCTATTTCTGGAACCTGTGGAATTGCTACTGTGATTTTACGCAATAAGTGGAAAAAGCCGTTCCAGAAGGTCCGGATTCGAGGGTACGTCCACCATGTATGGAGTAGAGATCCCACATGGCCGCATCCCCTTAAGCACAGAGGGGATGAGTCTGGGAAAATTTTCGCAAGGGTGGCCGGTACTCGATACCAACGTGTGGTGATTTTAATGCTAGCCTCCATCAGAGAAGTGTTCATGATGCCTTTGAAAGATCTGCGAATGCATCGATACCATTTATTCAAGTCCCACTCATCTGCCAGGACCTGTTCCCAAAGTCGGGCATAAAGCGGTTTGTTTAAGGTTCTGGCTAGAGAATTATAGATAATGGAGATACCCCCCCTTTGATCCTTTTTGTTGGAGCACCTCAACTCGTATGCAGTCAGTGTAGGGGGATCTGGTTCGTCCGACCATTTGGAACGCAGAAAGTGAGTAATTTGGGATAGTCTGTATCTTTCGGAGTCAAGCATTTCCAATTTACTCACACAGTATCCAACTGAAAGGGGGCCCATGGAGTTTAGGAAGTGTCCTATCCTGTATAGGCCTTTGTCTAGCCACCATTTGAATGCAAGTATGTTTTGGCCAGGGGTAAATTCTGGGTTTTGGAATAAATTGGCAAATGGGGGAAGTTAGAGTGGAGTGCTTTTGAAGTCTATCCCATAAGGACATCGAATGAGACAGGGTCGGGGCTAAGGCGTGGAAGATCCCAGAATAAGTAGTCTATCGTGTGTCGCTTGTCCCTCCATCAGTAGCCAGTCAGACAGAGATCTGAGCCAACTGCGCCAGTTGGTAATACCACCAAATATTAGGGAGAGCCAAGCCTCCTTGGGTTTTGAGTCTGTAAAGTGTTTCTTTGGAGCATCGTCTGCCTTTGGAACCCCATATGAATTTCAGGATGGAGGACTGGAACCAAAGTAGTTCACTTTTTTCGTTGGGATTGGCAGGGATCGGAAGAGGTACAGGAGGCGGGGGAGGAGGGTCATTTTAATGGAATTCACCCTACCCAGCCAGGACAAATCATGTTTGGACCATGCGGACATATCAGCTTCAAGTTTTTTGAATAGTGGGGGGTTGTTTTTGGCAAATAACAGTTCAAATCTAGGGGTAAGGTTGATACGTAAATAAGGAATAGATTTTGAGCTCCAGGTGAAAGGAAAGTGTGCAGGCGTTTAAGAAGGTCCGGCGAGATTGAGATGTTCAGTGCTGCGGATTTAGAAACATTGACCTGGAGACCTGAGGCTTCCCCAAACTGCCCAAGGAGCTTAATAATGTTAGGGGTGGAGATGAGGGGCGAAGTAACAAAGAGGAGTAGGTCGTCCGCGAATAGGGTGCATTTATGCGCCACCCTTCGTAGCCACCGTATAATGTCAGGGTGGCTACGAATGGCGATTGCTAAGGATTCAATGGCGATTGCAAAAATCAGGGGTGATAATGGACATCCCTGTCTTGTGCCTTTCTCTATATTAAATGTGTACCTGCCCTGCAGTCTTACTTGGGCACTTGGATTAGAGTAAAGGGAGTTTAGAATGCCAAGGAAATTGGGTCCTATTCCCCATCTTTTCAAGACCTTAAAAATATACGGCCAAGTGACCGTATCAAATGCTTTTTGCAGATCAATAAAAAGCAGAAATCCCTCCTGATGGGGTCCCCCGTCCCATTGAGAGCCTAGAAGGGTCACTACGTCTATAGCCCTTCTTACCTGGTCAGGGCCCTGTCTCCCTGGATAAATCCAGCTTGATCTTTGTGGACATACTGGGCTATGAATGAGGATAAACGGTTTGCCAGTATTTTTGTTAACAGTTTAAGATCATTGTTGATCAGGGAGATCGGGCGATAATTGCCTGTCACCGAGGGATCTTTTCCTGGTTTGGGAATAACAGTGATGTATGCCAGGTTCAAGGATTTATCCAGGGGAGATCCTAATTGTAGGGAGTTAAAAAAATCTGGCCAGGAAAGGTGTCAGGGTTTCTGAGAATCTCTTGTAGTAGCCCACTGAGAAACCATCCAGGCCAGGGGCGGAGCCATGTTTGAGATTCTTGATGGTCTCCTTGATCTCTAAGGCAGTAATGGGTTGGTCAAGAAGCTCTATATGATCCGTTGAGAGTTTGGGCAATGAAATGGAGTTGAGAAACTCCATGAGTTTGGAGGGAGGGCTAGATTTGTCGTCTTTGTAAGGGAGGCATAGAAGTCATGGAAGCATTCCATGATACTTTGTGCGTTCTGTGTGAATGTGCCAGATGGCAAATGGATTTTGGGAAATGCCAGCAGACATGGTTTGGGGGAAAGTTTAGTGGCTAGTTTGGACCCTATTTTATCCTTTTGAGAATAGAACCTTGCCCCTGACCAGCGGAGGTGTTTTTCAGCCTCGGTAGTGAGGGCCAGGTTGAGATTTAATCTGGCTGTTTCTAGTTTTTGTAGAAATGATTGAGTATGTTCTCGTTTGTTACGCTTACAAGATTCCAGGCATTCTTTAGTGAGGTTGTCTATTTCAGCATGGTGTTCTTTTTTTAATCAAGATGATAGCTGAATGATTTTGCCCCTTATCACAGCTTTGTGGGCCACCCATAGCGTAGCTGTGGAGATTGCCTCTTGATCGTTCATGTGAAAGTAATCTTTGAGGTCCTTCTCTATCACAGTACAGTGTCCCGGATTACTTAGGAGTGATTCGTTGAGGTGCCATTTAAATACTTTTTTTGTGTTATTTGAGTGGCAGAGGGAGAGAGTTACCATAGAATGATCTTAGATAGGGGAGTCTCTGATAGTCGACTTTATCGCAAGGGGTATGTGTGTCGCTTGAAGGAAAACATGATCTATCCCGGCATAGGTCTTATGGGGGGCAGAGTAATGTGTATGGTCTTTGAAGCAGGGGTTTAGCTCCCTTCAAATGTCCACCAGTCCCGAGTCGTAGAGGAGCTTGGCAATTTTGATACTTTGTTTGGGGGGTTGTCTGTAGCGTGGTTGGCTTGATCCCGACTTGTCTGAAGCAAGATCAAACGCTATGTTCGAGTGCCCTCCTAGAATAATGATACCCTCCATCTGAGGTGTAAGGGAATGCATCATCGAGGTAAAAAATTTGTCTTGACCCTTGTTTGGGGTGTAGTGTGAGACAAACGAATATAACGTTCCATCTATGGTGCCCTTTATCAGAATGTATCTACCCAAGGGGTCTTTGGTAATTTGTGACATAGCAAAATTTAAGTGTTTTGAAAAACAAATGGCTACTCCTTTTGTTTTATTCTCTGCGCTGGAGAGATAGAATTGGGGGTAGTGTTGATGAATAAAGGATGGGTTATAAGACTTGGGGAAGTGGGTCTCCTGAAGCAGAAGGACCTCCGACTTTTGGGATTGATAAAGTTTGAACAATTTTTTTCGTTTGACAGGGGAGTTAAGGCCCTGTACATTATGTGATACTATGTGAAGTTGCGGAGGTGGCGTGTTATTTACAGACACGGATCAGAAGGGGGGTATCTGCCAGAGGTGAGTGGGACTTACCTTGTGCAGAGTCATGGTGGACCACTGATTTGGAAGGGCGTAGAAGTCTAGGTGACCTTCGAACAAGAAGAGAAGAAGAAGTGGAGACTGTAGCGGGCGAGGGTGGACCTTCTAGGAGGAAGTATGAGAGAAGTACCATGTTAATAAAGAGAGACAAGTGGAAAATATTTTCCCATTTCCCGATGGTGTGTGAGAACCCATTCCCGCACACCAATAAACCCATCCCCGAAAGAAGCATTGAACGAGCCACCTATGATGTCCGGAGGAGCCAGTAGTCTCTAATCGGAAAGAGGGAAAACAACCCCCCTCTCCAGACAGAGACAGGGAGAGGAGCAAGACAGCCTCCCCGGCCGTCTCCAGTTACCATAACATAACAGTGTATGAGGGCCGAGCCCTTGAAAACGTATAGCGTTTCCAGGGGGGGGTCCCCCCGACCACCGAGTCGGCCAGCGCCCCCATAATGGGGGCCCAGACTGGAACGGCTCAGAGGTTGAGGAGAAACGCCCCACACCCGGGAAGCCCAGTATAGCAGAATAATACAGTGTATGGGGGAGCCACGACTCCCGTAAGCTATAATCCTTGGCCCTAGGATTGACCAGTCGTGTTAACCTCCCTGGCGGTATGATTATTTCGGATTTTAGGTGCTGAAAGCGGTACAATTATTTTGCATGGAAATTTGGCGTTTTATATTGTAGGTCTGTAATTCTTAACAATAACACATTTAAATTTGTCCAAACAAGAGTCTAGTAAATATCCCGGGTATGATAAAGTTTGAAACACAAAAACATAAATTATAATATAATAAATAAAAATAAATAATTAAAAAAATAAAAATAAATAATAATAAAATAAATTTCCCCACGATTCACTATCGTCCAATTCTGCAAGTGTTCTAATTTACCATCGCTGTTTTCTAGCTGGTCTAAAGCCACTTTTGACGTAAAGGGACACTTTTTGGTTGCTATGGACAATCTCCAGTTTCCAGGCAGAAAGAACAGTATATATAACATAAAACTGCATGCAGGGCACTGGGCAAAGCACTGGGGACAAAAGGGATGTGAAATCATTTCATACAGTACTGTAATCTGTAAGATTACAGTACTGTATGTAATATGATTTTGACAATTTTTTTAATTTACCGCCAGGCTCCGCCCCCGTGCGTCGCGACGCTCGCAGGGAACGGAGCCTGGCAAGGAGAGGCTTCGGAGGAGGACGGAGCCCACGGACACAGCGGGGGACATCGCAGGATCCCGGGGACAATGTAAGTAAAGCCACACCAGGATACTGCGATGTAATCCCGAGTGTGGCTCGGGGTTACCGCTTATGGTCCTGAATTTTAACCCCGAGCCATACTGGGGAAAACCGCCAGGGAGGGTACAGAGCATCTCAATATTAAGCATGTCATATTCAGAACAGGTGACTATATGTAGGCCAACACAGTAACAGTTTACTCTATATTCAGTCAGTGCAGGCAGTATATTAAAATATATATATATATATATATATATATATATATATATATACCTCACAAAAGTAAGTACACCCCTCAGATTTTTGTAAATATTTTATTATATCTTTTCATGTGACAACACTGAAGAAATTATACTTTGCTACAATGTAAAGTAGTGAGTGTACAGCTTGTATAACAGTGTAAATTTGCTGTCCCCTCAAAATAACTTAACACACAGCCATTAATGTCTAATCTGCTGGCAACAAAAGTGAGTACACCCCTAAAAAAATAATTGTTGCTCTACATAAAGATGGCTTAGGCTATAAGAAGATTACCAAGACCCTGAAACTGAGCTGCAGCACAGTGGCCAAGACCATACAGCGGTTTAACAGGACAGGTTCCACTCAAAACAGGCCTCGCCATGGTCGACCATAGAACTTGATGAATCTGCCACAGCTCTCTCCTCCACCCCCTCTTCTTCTTCCTCTATGGCCTCTTCTGCAGATTTATCCTCTGAACGAGCAGTGCTCCGTAAGCGTTCAAGGGGCTACTCAAGCAGTCTGGCTAAAAGATGCCATGCGGTGCTTGAGTTGGTCTGCTTAGGGGACAGGAGCCAAACTGGGGCAGAGATTCTGTCAGCTCTGCAGGGGCAGGCTCAGAGGTGGTTGACACCACGCCAGCTTCAGCCAGGAATGGTTGTATGCGACAATGGCACCATACTTCTCTCCGCCCTCCGACAGGGACACTTGACCCATGTTCCATGTTTGGTACACGTCCTAAATTTGGTGGTGCAGCGGTTCTTGAGCAGGTACCGTACCCAAGCTTACAGGATCTCCTGAGGCAGGCCAAAAAAGTCTGTGGTCATTTCCGCTGGTCATACAATGCCAGTGCTCGGCTGGCTGACATTCAAAGGGTATGCAACCTACCCACCAACCGCCTCATTTGTGACATGCCCACCAGGTGGAACTCAATGTTGCCAATGCTGCAGCAGCTGCACACACAGCAGAGGGTCATCAATGAGTACCTGTGCGAGTATGGCACCAGGACAGGGTCAGGGGAGCTTGGCTTCTTTTCGCCATGCCAGTGGCTACTGATCAAGGATGCATGCACTGTTCTGTCACCATTTGAGGAAGGCCACAAGGATGGTGAGCAGGGACAATGCATGCATCAGTGACACTGGGGGTTATTTACGAAAGGCAGATCCACTTTGTACTGCAAGTGCACTTTAAAGTGCACTTGGAAGTGCAGTTGCTCTAAATCTGAGGGGTAGATCTGAAATGAGTGGAAGCTCTGCTGATTTTATCATCCAATCATGTGCAAGCTAAAATGCTGTTTTTTTATTTTCCTTGCATGTCCCCCTCGGATCAACAGCGACTTTACTTCCAAGTGCACTTTCAGTGCACCGTGGATTTTCGTTTAGTAAATAACTCCCAATATACCTCTAGTCTTCCTGTTGGAGCAATCAAAAATCAGAAGAAGTTCTGGACAGCCGCACTCCAAAGAAGTTTTTGCCTTTATTCAAAAAATGTCATCAAAAATACATGCCACAGCGGAACGGACAAAAGAGCTTATGCATTTCACACTACATACAGTGCTTAATCATAGCTAGCAATCACAAGAATCAAAAGTGCAATAAATACTTTTTGTTACAAACCATGTGACTCCATAATTAGTAAATTGATTAGTCAATTGATGTGCCAATTAAGTACCATGAGACACCTGAAGTTTCAACAAGTGCTGTAAATATAACAAAACCTTTATTATGTGATTAAACAAAGTGCAACTAAGTGAAACCATGTGCAAAAAATATGTGTATATATAAATGTAAAAATGAATAAAAAAAAGTGAACATGAAATGATATGTGTAAAGGGATGTTAATGTTAATATACATGAAATAGAAATGAATGAGTGAATATATATGTTTATATATGAATGAACCAGCTATGAAACTCATTAGTGCTTAAAGTGAAAAATACATAATGAAAATAAAAAATGTAAAAAAATAAATAAATGAAAAATACCATGTAAAGTATAGACTGAATGTGTTAAAGAATTAAATCCAATAGATGTTAAATAGTATGTTAATATGCTGTAATAGATACTGCAAATATCAAACAAATCTATAAAGATACATGCACTAATGAATGTGTAAATAGTGTATTGGTGAATATATGTATACGAAAGAGGAATTTTGTAGGGAGGGGGAGGGGAAGGAAGAAGGGAAAAAGGACATGAAAGAAAAGGAAAGAATCCACGTGACCTTTTGCAGGCTAGTGAAAGCGAACAGGTAAATAAGTGTAAAAGACTTTTGGTGTATGTCAAAAAGTTCTAATCACCTCACATCCTCACATGGACACCTCTTTCTATTAATGCATGCAAGCACTGGATATATAAGATAAAATAAGATAATAGTGATCTAAATGAAGTGTAGTGACATTGGTAAATAAAATAATGGAATGATGGCAGTGATATCAGTGATTGCCTTGCCACAATTCTGTCTCTGAGCTCTTCAGGCAGTTCCTTTGACCTTATGATTCTCATTTGCTCTGACATGCACTGTGAGCTGTATGGTCTTATATAGACAGGTGTGTGGCTTTCCTAATCAAGTCCAATCAGTATAATCAAACACAGCTGGACTCAAATGAAGGTGTAGAACCAGCTCAAGGATAATCAGAAGAAATTGACAGCACCTGAGTTAAATATGTGAGTGTCACAGCAAAGGTTGGGGGTGGCACAGTGGTGCAGTGGGTAGCACTTTCGCCTAGCAGTAAGAAGGGTCGCTGGTTCGCATCCCAACCATGACACTACCTGCTTGGAGTTTGCATGTTCTCCCTGTGTCTGCGTGGGTTCCCTCCGGGTACTCCGGTTTCCTCCCACACTCCAAAGACATGCCGGTAGGTTATTTGGATCCTGTCTAAATTGTCCCTAGTATGTATGAATGTGAGTTAGGGACCTTAGATTGTAAGCTCCTTGAGGGTAGGGACTGATGTGAATGTACAATGTATATGTAAAAAGCGCTGCGTAAATTGACGGCGCTATATAAGTACCTGAAATAAATAAATAAATAATAAGGGTCTGAATACTTAGTACCATGTGATATTGATATAAGAGGAGGAAACAGATTCAGAATACTTTGCAAGCGCAAAGTGTTCTGAATATTCTCCTTACATAGGAGAATACCTTCAGGGTTAAATTTCGAGTGAGATGTCTCACACTGTTATGATTGACCCTGTGTTTTCATTTATTTTTCTTTCCTTTTACCTCATTAAGTTGATTCCCCCTGTTTGGAGCTATCAATTCAGGCATCACTGGTTTCAGCTTTAGTAATCAGATTTTTCATGATCGCATGGTGTATGACTGTTGACTCGGATTAACCTTGTTTTCCATTAACTTGCTATGGTTTGGGTGTCATTGGTTTCAGTTCTAGCAATCAGATTTTTCATGATTGTATGGTGTATGACTATTAACTCGGATTAACTCTGTCTGCTTTTCATTAATTTGATATGGTTAACATTTTTCTCTTTAGGGTCTTTCAATGGATGTAATCGGCCATGCAATAGAAAAGGCTGTTTGTTTGTTCTTTTGTTTAACGGTTCAATAGCATATCACTAGTTACCAACTATTATTTGTTAATCCAAGCCAGAATATAATAAAATACACACATATAGGTTTGGGTTTAAGCAACAAATATGAGGGTTCTGTTCAAATCTTATATGAACACCTTTCCTTTGCTCTTTGGAGCATTATGATATAACATATCAATGATACTCAATATATTCTTTTTATAGATTAAACAATTAATTGTTTTATTATTACTTTCAGTCTTTAATGGAGCTGCGTGTTATGGAATAAAGAAGATATAGGTGTTCATCGGTGTATACTATAGATCTTTGTGCAGATCCTATTGTTTTTATGTTTATATGTCTACATGTTTATATGTTTTAATGTTTTGAGTCATGATATTAAGTATAATAAGTGTCAATTTTACATAGTGATTGCCTTTATATTCATATGTATCGATTTAGTAATAGTTTGTTTTGGACAATGCCTATGTATTGGTCAGTGCATTGACGTTTTAATGAGTGCTGTGACTGATTTGTTTATTAGCTACATTTATTATTCATTCATTTATTGTTGTCATGAACATCTACAATGTTACCATCACTGATATCACTGCCATCATTCCATTATTTTATTTACCAATGTCACTACACTTCATTTAGATCACTATTATCTTATTTTATCTTATATATCTAGTGCTTGCATACATTAATAGAAAGAGGTGTCCACGTGAGGATGTGAGGTGATTAGAACTTTTTGACATACGGTACACCAAAAGTCTTTTACACTTATTTACCTGTTCGCTTTCACTAGCTTGCATAAGTTCACGTGGACTCTTTCCTTTTCCTTCATGTCCTTTTTCCCCTCTTCCTTCCCCTCCCCTCCCCCTCCCTACAAAATTCCTCTTTCGTTTACATATATTCACCAATACACTATTTACACATTCATTAGTGCATGTATATTTATAGATTTGTTTGATATTTGCAATATCTATTACAGCATATTAACATACTATTTAACATCTATTGGATTTAGTTAACACATTCAGTCTATATTTTACATGGTATTTTTCATTTATTTATTTTTTTACATTTTTTATTTTTTATTTTCATTGTTTATTTTTCACTTCAAGCACTAATGAGTTTCATAGCTGGTTCACTCATATATAAACATATATATTCACTCATTAATTTCTATTTCGTGTATATTAACATTAACATCATTTTATACATATAATTTTATGTTCACTTTTTATTAATTTTTACATTTATATATACACATATTTTTTGCACATGGTTTCACTTAGTTGGACTTTTTTCAATCACATAATAAAGGTTTTTTTATATTCACAGCACTTGTTGAAACTTCAGGTGTATCATGGTACTTAATAGGCACATCAATTGACTAATCAATTTACTAATTATGGAGTCACATGGCTTGTAACAAAAAGTATTTATTGCACTTTTGATTCTTGTGATTGCTAGCTATGATTAAGCACTGTTTGTAGTGTGAAAAGCGTAAGCTCTTTTGTCCGTTCCGCTGTGGCATGTATTTTTGATGACATTTTTTTAATAAAGGCAAAAGCTTCTTTGGAGTGCGGCTGTCCAGAACTTCTTCCGATTTTTGATTGCTATATGCATTGCCAGCACCTGGGCTTCTAAACTGGAGGAGAGGTTTTTTACCTTTATTTGACCTACCTGGAGCTGTGATATCCCCTTCCCTAGCTTGATTTATGGACCTTGCAGTTCCTGTTGGAGCACACGCTTTGTGGAATCATGAACAGGGCACTTGAGGCAGAACAGCAGGAGGAAGAGGAGGACTTCCTTACCTCTCAAGGCCCCCTTTATCCAGATAGCATTCCTGCGGGTCCGCCAAACACACAGGAAGAAGAGGAGGAGTATTGTGTCAGCATGGATGTAGAGGATAACACTCAGCAGCAGTCTTCAAGGGATGGTTTTCAGTCCCCAGAAACCTAAGGAGTTGTATGAGGCTGGGAGGAGGTAGTTACGGAAAATGTGATCCTTAGTGACCCAGAGAACTCAGAATTTAATTCCTCTGCAAACTTACACTGCATGGCCTCCCTGATTCTGCAAAGCCTGCGAAAGGACCCTAGGATTCGTGGGATCAAGGAGAGGGATCATTACTGGCTGGCAACCCTTCTTGATCCACGTTACAAGGGTAAGATTGCAGAACTCATCCTGCTTTCGCAGAGGGAGCAGAGGATGAAACATCTCCAGGAGGCCTTGAAGAAAGGTTTGTGCAATGCATTTCCAGACCCTGGGAGGTTACAATTTCCTGGTGCTGGACAACGTGTTGCTGAGGCTTCATTCAGTCAGAGGAAGAGCAGTGGAGAAGGTGGCCGGCTGACCGATGCCTTTAAACAATTTTTTGGTCCTCAGCGCGTAGGTCTGATCGGTTCAAGCAACCATTGCCAGTGTCTGCATTAAATGGTGCAGGAATATCTAGGGGCAAGAGCAGACTTGGAGACCTTTCCAACAGAGCATCCACTGGGTTACTGGGTCTTGAGGATGGACCACTGGCCAGAACTTGCTCAATATGCAATTGAGCTACTGGCCTGTCCTAAATCTAGCGTGCTTTCTGAACACACATTCAGTGCTGCTGGAGGGTTTGTAACGGATCAAAGAGTGCGCCTGTCAACAGACTCCTTTGATAGGCTCACATTCATAAAAACGAATCAGTCTTTGATCAGCAGCTATCAAGCACCTGATGCTGATGTAACTGATTGAATTTGCTATGGATCTGGGATCCCTTGAAGACTGACCATGCTGACTATCTTATTCCTCCTCAATCTTGATGATGCTAGCTTTCAACAATATTTTTGGTTTAGGGCACCACCACCACCACCCAAGGCCCAATTTTTCTGCCCCTGTTTAACAGGGGCATGTAATTACAATTTTTCATCTAATATTTCACAGCAGGGCTCGTTCCTGCACCCAACAAGAGTATCTGTGAGGGGTTTCAGTGTTGTGGCACCACCACCACTACCACCCAAGGCCCAGTTCTTCTGCCCCTGTTTAACAGGGGCATGTAATTACAATTGTTGATATAATATTTCAACGCAGGGTCTATTCCTGCACTCAAAAAAAGTACACTGTTGTGGCATCACCACCAAAGGCCCAATTTTTTCCCCTGTCTAGGGGCATTTAATTACAATTTTTGATATAGTATTTCACAGCAGAGACAGTAACTGTAAGGGCTTACAGTGTTCTGGTACCACCAACACCTAAGGCCCAATTTTCTGCGGAGAACAGTATATAGGGAAGGCTGTATAGTATATATACTGCTGTTCAGAGTATATAGTGCCTGGGGGACCCCTACGCCATTTTTTTTTTAAATTTGGGTGCGGGGTTCCCCTTAATATCCATACCAGACCCAAAGGGCTTGGTAATGGACTGGGGGGGACCCATGCCGTTTTTTTCAATGATTTTCATCTATAGTGCCAGGACTCGACAATACATTACAGCCGCAAGTAGTTTTTGACTACATTTTTTCCTTTAGAGATGTCATTTTGCTGTAGTATTGTTCTAAACACGGGGAAAACATGCTACTTTACAGGCATACTAAGAACACCCCCAGGCACAAAATTTAAAGAAATATTTCATTTTTATTGTTTCACTTTAAGCATTATTAAAATCACTGCTTCTGAAAAAACAGCCACACTTTTTATGGCAATAATTTGCATTTAAGCCTTTAAAATTATCACTTTTGATTGTTCACGTTTGTGTCCCAAAGACTTTAACGGTGTTCGAACAAATTTTTTGCATGTTCGCATGTTCTGCGAACCGAATCATGGGGTGTTTGGCTCATCCCTAATCAGGAGTAAAATGCATGGTAAATGCTGAAAATCAGATAAATATCCATTAGTATATAATGCCCTCTGAAGAGGGAAAGTATAAAGGGCAAACTAATTTTGATTTACTTACGCATACAGCTCACAGGCTGTACCCAGCTTCTATGATGTATTAGGGCGGTGGCCTTGGGATGTGCTGTCTCACCCGGGGTTGAGGCGAACGACCACCCCACCCCAAAAAAGTTGTAAATAGGGTCCAAGGGGGGCAGCAGCCAAGGGGCATGCCAGACCAGCCACAACATAAATCCAAAGGTGCACTATGTGTGCGCACTTCGCTTGTACCCAATCTGTGAAAATAATTGTAAAAATGGGTAAAAACAAAAAGCAAAAAACAAAAAAGCAAAAGTGAATCGGAGAAAACAATTGTACCTATTATGGAAATTGATACCAACTGTGTGTTCCCACTGTGAGAATGTATGTACAGTATGTGTGTGATTGATATGAATTGATCCTAATGTTGTATTCAAGTGTGTGTAGACACATGTACATGTACGGTGGTACATGTGAACAATGTTAACGCACTCCATATGAGTGCGCTGGTGACTGCTAAAGAATGAAGTGAATGGTGTGTGTGTGTGAAATACCTGGATGATGCAAATGTGGTTTAAAAAGCGTCCCTCCTCATGGTGGAATCACATGAAGTGGACAGCTGGCCACTCTTGGCTGAAATACCCCCCAGGTCCAGGGTGGGTCCCCGCCAACGTCATGATGAACGTCATGGCAGCACTGGGACCATCCCACTTGCAGTATGTACAACCACAGTGGATACCCACTCACCTCTGTTCTGACGTAGGGTGGAATAAACCCACAATCCTCACATTACGGCCTCTGCTGACAACGTGTGTGGGGCGGGTTAGCATAGAGGTCCAACCCTGCCTCATCACAAACAGGATGAGTGGGGGAAGGAACTGGGCGTATCGCAACCCCGGAAGTGAGACAATTGTTACATCCGTCCCCACTGCCCATAGGCTGGATTGGGGGATCGAATAAGATGAAGTAACGCCAAGAGAACTAAGAACTGTGAGCTGTATGCGTATGTAATTTAAAATTAGTTTACCCTTTATACTTTCCCTCTTCAGAGGACATTATATACTAATGGATATTTATCTGATTTTCAGCATTTAACGTGCATTTTACTCCTGATGATTGGCTATAATGCCATGAAAGGCGTTGAGTTTCCAATAAGAGTGCCAAGACATGCTCGCCCAAATTATGCATTTTAACCCCTTGAAGACCGGCTCACACTGATATACGTTGGCAGAAGGGCACGTACAGGCAGATTAACGTACCTGTACGTTGCCCTTTAAGAAGTGGTTTGCCACCGCGACCTCCGCGAGTGTGATCGCGGGTCCTGCGGACTCGATGTCTGCGGGGATACCCGCGATCGTCTCACGGAGAGGAAGAGTGGGGAAATGCTAATGTAAACAAACATTTACCCATTCTGCCTAGTGACAGGACACTGATCACAGCTCCTGTAACCAGGATTGGTAATCAGTGTCGTGTCACAACTAGCCCCTCCCCCACAGTTAGAATCACTTCCTAGGACACACTTAAAGACTACAACGCCACCTAGTGGTTAACCCCTTCGCTGCCAGTCACATTTACACAGTAATCAATGCATTTTTAATTGCACTGATTGCTGTATAAATGTGAATGGTGCCAAAATCATGCCAAAAGTGTCTGTCCGCCATAATGTCGCAGTCACAACAAAAATCGCTGATCGCCGCCATTAAGTAAAAAAAAAAATTATTAATAAAAATTCTATAAAACTATCCCCTATTTTATAGACGCTATAACTTTTGTGCAAACCAATCAATAAACGCTTATTGCAATTTTTTTTTACCAAAAATATGTGAAGGATACATATCGGCCTGAGCTGAGGGAAAAAAAAAGTTTTTTATATATATTTTTTGGGGATATTTATTACAGCAAAAAGTAAAAAATAATGCGTTTTTTTCAAAATTGTCGCTATTTTTTTGTTTATAGTGCAAAAAATAAAAACCAAAGAGGTGATCAAATACCACCAAAAGAAAGCTCTATCTATGGGGAAAAAATTACGTCAATTTTGTTTGGGAGCCACGTTGCACGACCGTGCAATTGTCAGTTAAAGCAACGCAGTGCCAAATCTCAAAAAGTGCACTGGTATTTGGGCAGCCAAATGGTCCGGGGCTTAAGTGGTTTAATATTAAGGTTTACCATTTGTACATGTACTATGTAAATATAAAACATGTAGGTATTTATATTTTTATTCATTCTGTAATGATTACCTCAAGTATGTCTATTAATTACCTGTATTAAATATGTTATATATATTTGCCAAGTAAATCTTTTATGATTACATTGTTATATTTTCTGAATATGATTGATATTGATATATTATTTTTTTACAATCATGGATGACTGTGTGGGATTAAGATGTTAAATCAATTTAAATCAATACAAGAGAGATGTATTATTCTATACACAAAGACATGCCTCATGTAAAGCCCCATTTCCTTTCCTCTTCTTCATACAATATATAGGGATGGAGGCATGTCAGTAATTTAATATTTTTTAGATGTTCTGTATGTTTTTAAAGATAAGTTTGAAATAAAATGAAATTTTATAAATTGACTCTGGTTATGTCTAGCCTTTGAAAGGTTATGGAAGAGCCCTGGGGCCATCATAAAAAAAATACAGAACTCTGACTTTGAAACTCAGAATTCTGAGATTGAAATTCAGAATTGTAAGTTTAAAAAAAAAAAATTTCTACAGAATTCTGAGATTGAAAGTCAGAATTCTGAGTTTCAAAGTCAGAATTCTGAGATTCAAAGTCAGAATTCTGAGTTTATAAATATAGTAGTCTCTATTAGGAAGATTTTAGGACCAATGAGCAATAAGGTAGTAACACCCACAGACCATCATTCTGCAGACATACATGTCTTCTGCTCTGTATATGGATATGTAAATCTATCTTAGTTACAGCACACAGTATAGGGAAGCAGCAGTGCTGGATTCTCTGGTTCATCTGCTGTCTTATCCTTCTCTGTCATCTGCTCCAACATAAAGAGCCATGCTGAAAACATGTGTACAGTATTGTGTGTGAGTGGGGGGGACACAGCTTTCATAGATAACAGAACACAATGGCCAGCACAGCACAGCTCTGCACCCCAACTTATAGGAAACATTGTACTTTTGCCCCTACATGAGGGAATTGTGAATGGCTAGAAAGCAGCAGGACAATGTGTGTCTATGATCATAACGGAGTGATTATAGCAATTACTTGCCTGGACTAATAGAGGTGTTTCACATATAATTAACCTCATGTTAAACATAAAAGCAAATATAAACAGCTACTGGGAGATAGCATAGTGGTTAGAGCAGCAGACTTATATTGGTGAAGTTGTGGGTTCTAATCTAGGGGAGGGAATTTTTTATACATACTGTATTTATCGGTGTATAACACGCACAGGCGTATAACATGCACATAAATTTTAAGAGGGAACTTTCAGGAAAAAAAAAAATTTTAATAAGGAACTTTGAAGCAAAATAAGGGTCAGTGCCCATCTGCAGCCTCACCATTGCCATCAATGCAGCCTGATCAATGCCCATCTGCAGCCTCACAAGTGCCACCAATGCAGCCTCATTAGTCCACATCAATGCAGCCCCACAATTGCCATCAATGCAGCAGCCTCACCATTGCCATCAATGCAGCAGCCTCACCATTGCCATCAGTGCAGCCTGATCGATGCCCATCTGCAGCCTAGAGGGGACAGGGAGGGGGGCGGGACGAGCGCCGACAGATTACATACAGTGAGAATCTCCTATGATAGACAGAACAGTCCAATGGCGGCACAGGAGACGGGACTTCCTATTACAGAGGCCACCAAGTAAACAGGAGATTCTCACTGTATGTAATCTGACAGCGCTCGTCCCGCCCCCTTCCCTGTCCCCTCCGAGGCAGCTAAAATTGAAGTATTGGCGTATAACACGCACACGCTATTTGCACCCGATTTTCATGGTGAAAAAGTGAGTGTTATACGCCAATAAATACAGTATATATTTTAAAATATGAGATAGTGAGTGCTTAAATTGTATTTTATCAATATATCCAAAATTGATTTCAAAGTATATTAACAAAGACACACTGATATATTGAGCCCACAAAGTTGTAGTGTATGCTGGCTACTATAAATTAGAAAGTAGAGATTTCAAAGAAAAAAGTGTGTATATATTATTAGGCGGATCAGATGGGATCATTAGGGTGTCATCTTCAGTTTCCCTGGGGGGCAGTTCACAATTTCAGGAGACTGGTCATAACGAATCGATTATAAATCACTTGTCTGGATTAATACAGTTGTTTCACAGAGAATTAACCTCATATTAACATAGAAAGCAGCTATTAAGGACACCTAAGTGATATTATAGTGGGTAGAGTAATAGTGTAGAAAGTTCTGGTTCTTATCCAGTTTAGAGCATGTTTTACAATTATATATATATTTTCAATACATTGATTTTATATTAAACATATTTTAAACTATGAGTTAGTGAGGGATAAATTGTATTTTATTGATATATCCAAATTGATTTCAAGGCATATTAACAAAGACATATTGATACAATTGTTGTATATGCTGACTGCTATAAATTAGAGAGTAGGGATTTTTTTTACAAATCTGTGTATATATTGGGATGATTTTGGTGACATGGGGCCAGTTCTCAATTTCAGGAGATTGTCCCTGGAAGCTGCATGATAACCATCATATCTCACAACTCAACCACCAATGCAGGGTCATTTTTCCATCCAGTGACACCACCGATGCAGGGTCATTTTTTCCATCCAGTGACACCACCGATGCAGGGTCATTTTTTCCATCCAGTGACACCACCAATGCAGGGTTGTTTTTTCCATCCAGTGACTCCACCGATGCAGGGTCATTTTTTTCCATCCAGTGACACCACCGATGCAGGGTCATTTTGTTTCCATCCAGTGACACCACCGATGCAGGGTCGTTTTTTCCATCCAATGACACCACCGATGCAGGGTCATTTTTTTCCATCCAGTGACACCACCGATTCAGGGTCATTTTTTTCCATCCAGTGACACCACCGATTCAGGGTCATTTTTTCCATCCAATGACACCACCAATGCAGGGTCATTTTTTTTATCCAGTGAGTGACACCACTGATGCAGGGTCATTTTTTTCCATCCAGTGACACCACCGATGCAGGGTCGTTTTTTCCATCCAGTGACTCCACCGATGCAGGGTCATTTTTTCTATCCAGTGACACCACCGATGCAGGGTCATTTTGTTTCCATCTAGTGACACCATCGATGCATGGTCATTATTTTTCATCCAGTGAGTGACACCACCGATGCAGGGTCATTTTGTTTCCATCTAGTGACACCACCGATGCAGGGTCATTTTTTCCATCCAGTGACACCACCGATGCAGGGTCATTTTTTCCATCCAGTGACACCACCGATGCAGGGTAATTTTTTTTCATCCAGTGAGTGACACCACCGATGCAGGGTCATTTTTTCCCTCCAGTGCCACCATCGATGCATGGTCATTATTTTTCATCCAGTGAGTGACACCACCAATGCAGGGTCACTTTTTTCATCCAGTGAGTGACACCACTGATGCAGGGTCATTTTTTTCCATCCAGTGACACCACCGATGCAGGGTCATTTTTTTCCATCCAGTGACACCACCGATGCAGGGTCATTTTTTCTATCCAGTGACACCACCGATGCAGGGTCATTTTGTTTCCATCTAGTGACACCATCGATGCATGGTCATTATTTTTCATCCAGTGAGTGACACCACCGATGCAGGGTCATTTTGTTTCCATCTAGTGACACCACCGATGCAGGGTCATTTTTTCCATCCAGTGACACCACCGATGCAGGGTCATTTTTTCCATCCAGTGACACCACCGATGCAGGGTAATTTTTTTTCATCCAGTGAGTGACACCACCGATGCAGGGTCATTTTTCCCTCCAGTGCCACCATCGATGCATGGTCATTATTTTTCATCCAGTGAGTGACACCACCAATGCAGGGTCACTTTTTTTCATCCAGTGAGTGACACCACTGATGCAGGGTCATTTTTTTCCATCCAGTGACACCACCGATGCAGGGTCATTTTTTCCATCCAGTGACACCACCGATGCAGGGTCATTTTTTTCCATCCAGTGACACCACCAATGCAGGGTCATTTTTTCCATCCAGTGACACCACCAATGCAGGGTTGTTTTTTCCATCCAGTGACACCACCGATGCAGGGTCATTTTGTTTCCATCTAGTGACACCACCGATGCAGGGTCATTTTTTCCATCCAATGACACCACCAATGCAGGGTCATTTTTTTTATCCAGTGAGTGACACCACTGATGCAGGGTCATTTTTTTCCATCCAGTGACACCACCGATGCAGGGTCGTTTTTTCCATCCAGTGACTCCACCGATGCAGGGTAATTTTTTCTATCCAGTGACACCACCGATGCAGGGTCATTTTGTTTCCATCTAGTGACACCATCGATGCATGGTCATTATTTTTCATCCAGTGAGTGACACCACCGATGCAGGGTCATTTTGTTTCCATCTAGTGACACCACCGATGCAGGGTCATTTTTTCCATCCAGTGACACCACCGATGCAGGGTCATTTTTTCCATCCAGTGACACCACCGATGCAGGGTAATTTTTTTTTATCCAGTGAGTGACACCACCGATGCAGGGTCATTTTTTCCCTCCAGTGCCACCATCGATGCATGGTCATTATTTTTCATCCAGTGAGTGACACCACCAATGCAGGGTCATTTTTTTTCATCCAGTGAGTGACACCACTGATGCAGGGTCATTTTTTTCCATCCAGTGACACCACCGATGCAGGGTCATTTTTTTCCATCCAGTGACACCACCGATGCAGGGTCATTTTTTCCATCCAGTGACACCACCGATGCAGGGTCATTTTTTCATCCAGTGAGTGACACCACTGATGCAAGGTCATTTTTTTCCATACAGTGACACCACCGATGCAGGGTCGTTTTTTCCATCCAGTGACTCCACCGATGCAGGGTCATTTTGTTTCCATCTAGTGACACCACCGATGCAGGGTCATTTTTTCCATCCAGTGACACCACCAATGCAGGGTCATTTTTTCCATCCAGTGACACCACCAATGCAGGGTTGTTTTTTCCATCCAGTGACACCACCGATGCAGGGTCATTTTGTTTCCATCCAGTGACACCACCGATGCAGGGTCATTTTTTCCATCCAATGACACCACCAATGCAGGGTCATTTTTTTTATCCAGTGAGTGACACCACTGATGCAGGGTCATTTTTTTCCATCCAGTGACACCACCGATGCAGGGTCGTTTTTTCCATCCAGTGACTCCACCGATGCAGGGTCATTTTTTCTATCCAGTGACACCACCGATGCAGGGTCATTTTGTTTCCATCTAGTGACACCACCGATGCAGGGTCATTTTGTTTCCATCTAGTGACACCACCGATGCAGGGTCATTTTTTCCATCCAGTGACACCACCGATGCAGGGTCATTTTTTCCATCCAGTGACACCACCGATGCAGGGTAATTTTTTTTCATCCAGTGAGTGACAACACCGATGCAGGGTCATTTTTTCCCTCCAGTGCCACCATCGATGCATGGTCATTATTTTTCATCCAGTGAGTGACACCACCGATGCAGGGTCATTTTTTTCCATACAGTGACACCACCGATGCAGGGTCATTTTTTTCCATCCAGTGACACCACCGATGCAGGGTCATTTTTTCCATCCAGTGACACCACCGATGCAGGGTCATTTTTTTCATCCAGTGAGTGACACCACTGATGCAAGGTCATTTTTTTCCATACAGTGACACCACCGATGCAGGGACGTTTTTTCCATCCAGTGACTCCACCGATGCAGGGTCATTTTGTTTCCATCTAGTGACACCACCGATGCAGGGTCATTTTTTCCATCCAGTGACACCACCAATGCAGGGTCATTTTTTCCATCCAGTGACACCACCCATGCAGGGTCGTTTTGTTTCCATCCAGTGACACCACCGATGCAGGGTCGTTTTTTCCATCCAATGACACCACCGATGCAGGGTCATTTTTTCCATCCAGTGACACCACCGATTCAGGGTCATTTTTTTCCATCCAGTGACACCACCGATGCAGGGTCATTTTTTCCATCCAATGACACCACCAATGCAGGGTCATTTTTTTTCATCCAGTGAGTGACACCACTGATGCAGGGTCATTTTTTTCCATCCAGTGACACCACCGATGCAGGGTCGTTTTTTCCATCCAGTGACTCCACCGATGCAGGGTCATTTTTTCTATCCAGTGACACCACCGATGCAGGGTCATTTTGTTTCCATCTAGTGACACCACCGATGCAGGGTCATTTTGTTTCCATCTAGTGACACCACCGATGCAGGGTCATTTTTTCCATCCAGTGACTCCACCGATGCAGGGTCATTTTGTTTCCATCTAGTGACACCACCGATGCAGGGTCATTTTTTCCATCCAGTGACACCACCAATGCAGGGTCATTTTTTCCATCCAGTGACACCACCAATGCAGGGTTGTTTTTTCCATCCAGTGACACCACCGATGCAGGGTCATTTTGTTTCCATCTAGTGACACCACCGATGCAGGGTCATTTTTTCCATCCAATGACACCACCAATGCAGGGTCATTTTTTTTATCAAGTGAGTGACACCACTGATGCAGGGTCATTTTTTCCATCCAGTGACACCACCGATGCAGGGTCGTTTTTTCCATCCAGTGACTCCACCGATGCAGGGTCATTTTTTCTATCCAGTGACACCACCGATGCAGGGTCATTTTGTTTCCATCTAGTGACACCACCGATGCAGGGTCATTTTGTTTCCATCTAGTGACACCACCGATGCAGGGTCATTTTTTCCATCCAGTGACACCACCGATGCAGGGTCATTTTTTCCATCCAGTGACACCACCGATGCAGGGTAATTTTTTTTCATCCAGTCCAGTGAGTGACACCACCGATGCAGGGTCATTTTTTCCCTCCAGTGCCACCATCGATGCATGGTCATTATTTTTCATCCAGTGAGTGACACCACCGATGCAGGGTCATTTTTTTCCATCCAGTGACACCACCGATGCAGGGTCATTTTTTCCATCCAGTGACACCACCGATGCAGGGTCATTTTTTTCATCCAGTGAGTGACACCACTGATGCAAGGTCATTTTTTTCCATACAGTGACACCACCGATGCAGGGTCGTTTTTTCCATCCAGTGACTCCACCGATGCAGGGTCATTTTGTTTCCATCTAGTGACACCACCAATGCAGGGTCATTTTTTCCATCCAGTGACACCACCAATGCAGGGTCATTTTTTCCATCCAGTGACACCACCAATGCAGGTTTTTTTTTTCCATCCAGTGACTCCACCGATGCAGGGTCATTTTTTTCCATCCAGTGACACCACCCATGCAGGGTCATTTTGTTTCCATCCAGTGACACCACCGATGCAGGGTCGTTTTTTCCATCCAATGACACCACCGATGCAGGGTCATTTTTTTCCATCCAGTGACACCACCGATTCAGGGTCATTTTTTCCATCCAGTGACACCACCGATGCAGGGTCATTTTTTCCATCCAATGACACCACCAATGCAGGGTAATTTTTTTTCATCCAGTGAGTGACACCACTGATGCAGGGTCATTTTTTTCCATCCAGTGACACCACCGATGCAGGGTCGTTTTTTCCATCCAGTGACTCCACCGATGCAGGGTCATTTTTTCTATCCAGTGACACCACCGATGCAGGGTCATTTTGTTTCCATCTAGTGACACCACCGATGCAGGGTCATTTTGTTTCCATCTAGTGACACCACCGATGCAGGGTCACTTTTTCCATCCAGTGACACCACCGATGCAGGGTCATTTTTTCCATCCAGTGACACCACCGATGCAGGGTCATTTTTTTTCATCCAGTGAGTGACACCACCGATGCAGGGTCATTTTTTCCCTCCAGTGCCACCATCGATGCATGGTCATTATTTTTCATCCAGTGAGTGACACCACCGATGCAGGGTCATTTTTTTTCCATACAGTGACACCACCGATGCAGGGTCATTTTTTTCCATCCAGTGACACCACCGATGCAGGGTCATTTTTTCCATCCAGTGACACCACCCATGCAGGGTCATTTTGTTTCCATCCAGTGACACCACTGATGCAGGGTCATTTTTTTCCATCCAGTGACACCACCGATGCAGGGTCATTTTTTCCATCCAGTGACTCCACCGATGCAGGGTCATTTTTTTCCATCCAGTGACACCACCGATGCAGGGTCATTTTTTCCATCCAGTGACACCACAGATGCAGAGTCATTTTTCCATCCAGTGACACCACCGATGCAGGGTCATTTTTTTTCATCCAGTGAGTGACACCACCGATGCAGGGTCATTTTTTCCATCCAGTGACACCACCGATGCAGGGTCATTATTTTTCATCCAGTGAGTGACACCACCGATGCAGGGTAATTTTTTTCCATCCAGTGCCACCACCGATGCAGGGTCATTATTTTTCATCCAGTGAGTGACACCATCGATGCAGGGTCATTTTTTTCCATCCAGTGACACCACCGATGCAGGGTCATTTTTTTCCATCCAGTGACACCACCGATGCAGGGTCATTTTTTTCCATCCAGTGACACCACCGATGCAGGGTCAATTTTCTTTTTCACTACTGTTAGCCCCTTATGTGTGCTCCAGTTTTAAACTCTTACATACTGCAGATATAAATATATATATACAGGTACAGTATTTTGCTCTGCATGCCACTATTTTCCCAAAATCCCCACCTAAGAGGGGGGAAGGGGTGGGCGCTGGTGTCACTGGATAGAAAAAATTACCCTGCATCGGTGGTGTCACAGGATGGAAAAAATGACCCTGCGTCGGTGGTGTCACAGGATGGAAAAAATGACCCTGCGTCGGTGGGGTCACTGGATGGAAAAAATGACCCTGCATCGGTGGTGTCACTGGATGGAAAAAATGACCCTGCATCGGTGGTGTCACTTGATGGAAAAAATGACCCTGCATCGGTGGTGTCACTTGATGGGAAAAATGACCCTGCATCGGTGGTGTCACTTGATGGGAAAAATGACCCTGCATCGGTGGTGTCACTTGATGGGAAAAATGACCCTGCATCGGTGGTGTCAGTAGCTGGAAAAAATGTCTGTGTCAACGGTGTAGCTAAGAGGAAAATGGCGCTGCATCAGTGTCAGTGGGGATAAAGTGCAGCCAATCATTGAAGGGGAGATATGGGCGTGTACATTGTAGTACACACAGATTATAGTGCAGAGCTCAGGGCGGAGTTATGAGACATGATGGTTATCATGCAGCTTCCAGGGACAATCTCCTGAAATTGAGAACTGGCCCCATGTCACCAAAATCATCCCAATATATACACAGATTTGTAAAAAAAAAATCCCTACTCTCTAATTTATAGTAGTCAGCTTATACAACAATTTTATCAATATGTCTTTGTTAATAATCCTTGAAATCAATTTGGATATATCAATAAAATACAATTTAAGCCCTCACAAACTCATATTTTAAAATATGTTTAAGTTAAAATCAATATATTGAAAATATATAACAAGTGATTGTGCTCTGAACTGGAGCAGAACCCATAACCTTCAACACTATAAGCCTGTTACTCTAACCACCAGGCTATCACTTAGGGACTTTTAACCACTGCTTTTTATGTTGAATATGAGATATATTGTGGGTGAAACACCTTATCAGCCCGTACAATTAATTGCTATGATTAATCTGTTATGATCATAGACATACATTGTCCTGCTGCCTTCTAGCCATTCACAATTCCCTCATGTAGGGACAATAGTGCAATGTGTCCTACAAGTTGGGGTACAGAGCTGTGCTGGCCATTGTGTTCTGCTATCTATGGAAGCTGTGCCCACACACACACACACACACACACACACACACACACAATACTGTACACATGTTTTCAGCATGGCTCTTTATGTTGGAGCAGATGACAGAGAAGAAGGATAAGACAGCAAACCGAGAAACTAATTAATACAGTAGAGGAACCAGAGAATCCAGCACTGCTGCTTCCCTATACTGTGTGCTGTAACTAAGATAGATTTACATATTCATATACAGAGCAGAAGACATGTATGTCTACAGAATGATGGTCTGTGGGTGTTACTACCTTATTGCTAATTGGTCCTAAAGTCTTCCTAATAGAGACTACTATATTTATAAACTCAGAATTCTGACTTTGAATTTTTTTTTAGATTTTTTTTTTTTTTTAAACTCACGATTCTGACTTTGAATCTCAGAATTCTGACTTTCAAACTCAGAATTCTGACTTTGAATCTCAGAATTCTGACTTTCAAACTCAGAATTCTGACTTTCAAACTCAGAATTCTGTAAAAAAAAAATTTTTTTTCAAACTCATAATTCTGTATTTTTTTTATGATGGCCCCAGGGCTCTTCCATAAGGTTTACTGTGTTGATCTGCCTATTTTAAACAGAACCTCCATGCTTGATTCGAAAAATAAAAAGAATCAAGTATTGGCCATATTCCTTTTTTATTTGCACTAGGATTAAAATGTTCAAGATTTCTTCCAGGTCCAAGCAATACTGATGCACAAAGTTATAGCAAAATGTTACAAAAAAAAAAACATTGTTTTTGTGACGTGTAATATGACTACAATTACCTCAAGCAAGATGAAAGATTAGACAAATACAGTCTTACGCAGGTTAGTGATATACACGATGGAACTTGCAGTAACATCGGTAAGAGAGATGATCCTCTTGCTATAATCTTACATGATCAATCTCAATGTTGTAATAAGAAGAAAAAAACAGAATATGAAGGTAAGCTAAAAGATACAAGGAAGTAACAATTAGATTTTTTTGACAGATATAAACAGGCTTAACATTATATTAAACACACATTGTTTAATTCACATTGTCCTATTTCTGTATGTGGATGATGGCACTGTAATTATTTTTCTAAAAAAAAACACTTTATTCCTATGTGATATACAGCCTGTCTGCAGGGAAACATAAGCAGGAGGAGCTTCTAGTCCTCTGGTGGTGGTCACATGTTCAAAAATTGAAAAAAAAGGCTTTGGAATAAAGAGTAAAAATAAATAATTAATATCAATAAACTGTTTTAAATTGTCATACAAATATACAGTATATTTGAAATCAATGTATTATTTTTTTTGACAATGACATGGTGTAGACGAATTTCTGCCAGTCACGGGCTGTGTCATGACCCTCCAGCTTGTGTCTTAGAAAAACAGGGAGGAGATGCCTCCATTAATATACATGTAATATCCTGCCTCTATTGGGGTTGATTTACTAAAGGCAAATAGTGCTCTAGATCTGTGGGGAACATACAATGAAAATAAAAAACAGCATTTTTGCTTGCACATGATTGGATGATAGAAATCAGCAGAGCTTCAGTGCTTCCCCTCAGATCTAGCACAACTGCACTTGCAGTGCACAGTATATTTGCCTTTAGTAAATCAATTTCATTGTGATTAGCTGGCTAGTGGGCATGGAGGAAGAGGGAGGGAGTGGGCTGTCATTTACTACTGTGTATACACCCACAGGTGTGAATCTATAGTCATGTGGGCTGCTCAGATGTGATAGAGAGGAAATACTCAGCATAGAAACTCACTGAAAACCGAGCATGTGCAAAGCTGCCAACACCTAACTGAATTGGGGGCATGAATAGAAGGTGGAGATAGAGAGCAGGAGGATCAACCAGGATTTTTGCATAATAATACAGAAAACAAATCTCATAGTGACTGGGCATGAACAGCATGTAATACAACATTTATTGATGGTTTTATTTTTCTTGTTCAAAATTTTTATTTTAAAATATTAAATAATAACAAATACAATATATCCGACAATTTTCAGAATATTATTCAATATTACAGAAAATACAGGTAAATATATTACTTGTTTATGACTGGTAGAGAATGATCAATTTTAAGATAGACTTTTACTTTCAAGGTGTTATAAAAAAAACTTTCTGTGTAATAATAAAATATTAGATTGTCATATGTAGATATATTGTTTTCTAGTTGAAAAGTTGAAAGTCTCAATAAGTTAGAGTTAACATGGACATATTTAATTTAATGTTTTGTATCTATCTACAATATAAACCATAACTGTGATTATGTAAAATTACCTGTTGGTAACAAATATTATGTGTAAAAGATTGAATTGAGAAAGAAAATAGTTCTCGAAGGAATAAGAGGAAAGAAAATAAGAAGAAGAAATAAGAGTATGAGGGTAGGGAAGACATCAGGGTTCCGGAGGCAAACATTATGTATAGACTGTGATAAGAAAAATGCGTGAGAGGGTGTCAATTTCCATGACTAGAGTACTGGATTGTCAAAGTTATCTGGTATGCAATGTTTGATCCATAGTTTCCATAAATTGGCAAACTTCTTCAAATTCTCTTTATCTAAAGCGTCCATCTTAGCATGTATAAATGATTCATTCTAAGCTTGGTTACTGTAATGTTCAATATAGGTGTTTTCCATGCGTTAACTGTTGTCTGCTTTGCGGCTGTCAAGAATATAAGGAATAGTTTAAATTGTTTATGAGTGAGAAAGTCTGGTTTTAAATTTAGGAGAGCTGTTATTGGGTCTGGTATAATAGAACAATCAAACATTTTTAGGGCTATTAGAAAGACTTTTTCCCAAAATGTACGTACATGTGGATAATTCCAACAGATGTGTATATATGTACATTGTTCGAGACAGCCACAAAAACAAAGGCCTGAGCTGTCTTTTGCAAATTTAGCTATTCTAGCAGGAACTAAGTACCGCCGTGTAAGTAACTTACAGCATATGATGTCTCAACTGCCATTATATTTGTTGAAGATTTAGTATTAGACCATATATTAGACCATACCGGACGATCAATATTGCATTCAAGATCTTTTTCCCATTTAGCAACATATGTTGGTATATTAGTATCTGATTTAGTGATCAGTTGAGAATAGAATATTGTAATGCGACTCTTAGCATGTGAGTCCTTTAGACAAATTTGTTCAAATTGGGAGAGGGTGTTTTTGATTTCCCCCCAAGTGAATTGTATTGCTTTTTGTTGTATAATTCTAAGAATGTAGGCAGGAATATGAATCGGGAAGACTCTGAATAAATATAAACATTTAGGTATTATGGTCATTTTTATTATATTGATTTTTCCGAACCAAGAAATTGGTAGGGATGACCAATTAGATAGCAATGTAGTAGTTTTCAATAAAGCTGGATAGTTAGCAGCAAATAGATCCGAGGGATTGGCAGTGAATTGGACACCCAAATATGGAAGGCTATGGTCAGCCCATTTAAAGGGTCGGGAATCTTGTATTATTTGTTTCTTCTTTTCAGTTAATGAGATGTTCAACGCCACTGATTTTTGAACATTGACTCTAAGGCCTGAAATGAGTGAAAATGTATGTAATATAACCATGAGGTTGAAGAATTTAGGGGTGGATTGTGCAGTAAAGTTGGTTTCTTGGAGACATACTATATGTGCTTTCTTAGAAGCAAAGGAACAAAAGGCTTTAGTTCGTTTTTGTGGGATGTTAAATCCCTGAACATTCAGGGATACTATATTTAATGGAGCTATGGTATCAAAGAATCATTAAATATGGTAACACACAATCAGAGACTGTATAAGAAAAAAATTTGCCTCCGGAATAGGGGGAAAAAGGAGGATAAAAGGGAAAAGAAAAAAAGCTCAAAAAAAGAATGTTGACTAGGATATGCATGAATATGAAGCATAACATATGTAAGCAGGAGCGGACTGATAACTCATGGGGCAATAGGAGATTATGGGGCCCCCAGGCAATCAGAGATTATGGGGCCACACAGTATACACACACACAGTATACAATCACACAGTATACACATACATGTACACACAGTATACACAGACAGATGTAAAAAAAACACAGATTTATACATACTTTCCTTGGTTTTACTGAGGCTGGCAACCCTGATGGGGCCCCCTAGTGGTCCAGGGCCCTCGGGCAGTGCCCGAGTGGCTCAATGGTCAGTCCGCCCCTGTATGTAAGTTCATAACATATCCCTTGAGGGGAGGAAAAGTCTCCCTCCAAGGGTACATTGGCTACTGGTTCAATAAGCAGCCAAGGGTAGCAAGAGGGGAGTGCAAGGAACATCCCTGCAGAAAATGGAAAGCCAACCATGAAAATTGTACTGTTACAATCTGTAAACAAGATTAAGAACAGTAAAATGCCCAAGCATGTACTAAAGGTTTGAAGACTCACAAAATATGAATACTGGCAAGGGATCCAGAATTCATATGAAATTTACCTTATGAGACTTGAACAAATAGTTTTTATATCATCTATTGCTAAAGTTGAGATATTTAATATAACTGAAGAGAACAGAAAAATTGTTTAAAAATGATAATTAATGACAATATCAATATCAATAACTTCTCTAGGGTTCAGAAGATAATGGGTTGAAGCCATATATATATATATATATATATATATATATATATATATATATATATATATATATATGAGAAGATAGAAGAAAGGGTCTCATTAGCATAGCCAAATATTCAATGCCAGGAATAGAATCATAGAAAAGTCATTTAAAGAATAAATCTGAACCAGTGTATTCGGTTGATCTCCCAGAAAAGGGAACCTTGGTGAGAGAAAATTTTCAGTCCATGAAATCAGCCGGATTCAGATCAGGAGATTGAAAGCGACCTCTTTTGTGCGGACTATGGTGTTCATTTCTTCTTGACGATAAAGATGATTTACCAGAAGAACGCAAAGTCGATCTTCGACGCATTTCATCAGGGTCTTTGGTTGAGGTCATCAGGCGTAGATTCTGTAATGTGGTTTACAGATCATTTGCTTTTCGGCATGTGTATTTAGAGCCTTGATAAGAAATGCACTGAAAAGGGAAAACCCCACTGATAGGTTATTAAATTGCGTTGTAATATCTGAAGAAGTGGTTTCAACGCTCGTCTTTTATTGATGGTTAGTTGTGAGTGGTCTGCAAACAGTTGGTAATTGTGCCCTTGGAAATGTAGAGATTCTTTATTTCGTGCTGCAGCAAGTAACTATTCCTTTGTATGGTAGAAATGGAACTTGCGATAATATCGCGAAGCGGACCTTCTGGTTTTTTAGGTGTTGGGGCTCTATGAACCCTGTCCATCTTGAGACGTTCAACCGGTATAGCTGGTTGTAGTTCTTGAAAAAGTGCTATCATTGTGGCCTGCAATTCAGTCACAGTTTCAGGAATTCCTCTAATGCGCAAATTAGAGCATCTAGCACGATTTTCATAATCTTACAATCTGGTCTGAAGAACCGTATTTTCCTCTTCAAGGTTTTCAATTTCTGTTGAGTAATTCAATGTATAATTCTCCATATCATCTACTCTAATTTCAGGTTCAGACATGCGTTGGCCCAGTTCCCTAATCTCTTTAGTGAGACTGGTGGTAATATGTCTGAGGTATTTTTTAATGATTTTCGAAACAGTTTTTCGATTTGTTTCAGTGGTACAGGGGAAGTCACTTCAACTTGTGAGGTATACTCAAAATTCTCTATCTCCATAATGTTTTTTCCTGAGAGGAGTTGAGATTGTGTGTGTGTGTCTTTAAAATGTTGTCATCCTTGTATGACGCTGCTGAGGGGGACGGCTTCAGCGCCATTTTATTATCTGTGTAAAGCGGCGCTGCTTTGCCATTTTTCGGCTTCATAGGAAGCCATGTGTCGCTGGTAATATCTCCGTGAAGTGGCAGGGAGCTGTGGGCACTTATAGGTACTATATACTTGCGGGTAAGTAACTTACAACCATCGTTATCAGGCTCTCCAGTCCCGCAGGTAATGGAGCTCTAGTCGGACATAACCGCTCTGATCAGCTCCGCGCATGCGCCCTCCAATTATGTTTTTTATGATGAGGGTTTAGTGACACTTTAAGTAGGACTAATCCCCCTTGGTTGATTTTTACCTATAAGTAAAAACGAGAGGGGTTCCCCTAAGTGTACTTTTAAGGCACTCAATTAAATCGTATATAAAAAGTATAGTAGAGTATATAGAATTATGTAATAGTAAATACATTTTTATTTATGAAAAAACAACATTAAAAAACATTGGTTTGTCTGAGCAATACATTTCTATCACCATACAAAATATGTACATAACAAAACCTCTTCACGCCCAACGCGTTTTGCTATATAGTCTAGTCCTTCTTCAGGGGTATAGAAAGTAAGAGGTGTTCATATAAGGTGTAATTAAAGATAAATAATCAATAGATTGACAAAACATGTAAAAATACAAAAAATACATACTTGCAATGTTACAATCCAGCACTTACATGAAGTTAGATGGTGTGGTAATTTTACCATGCTTCGTTAAATCACATAAAAACTTGCAGTTTAGAATAGCACCGAGTGATCGATTGAAGAAAGCTATATGATGAGGTAATTAGTCCGCCTGAGTGCCAAGATGGAGACTGTGGGCGGTGATGGAATACGTCCAAACGTCTCCAAAGACGCTGCCTAGGACAGGGACTAGGCAGCTCTCCGTGCCGGGCAATCCTATAGGTCGATCGCGGCACATAGACAGCAGAGGGGGTACAGAGGCCCCGCAAGGACAGTTTTAAACGA
The DNA here is from genome assembly GCA_037952925.1 of Lithobates clamitans. Classification (NCBI taxonomy): domain Eukaryota; kingdom Metazoa; phylum Chordata; class Amphibia; order Anura; family Ranidae; genus Lithobates; species Lithobates clamitans. Next base: position 2,428,364 of record JBBGZY010001544.1, read on the forward strand.
TGTGGACAGGATAAACTTATCCGTCCACATTAAAGAGTAAAAAGCATATATCGTGCCCAAATTGGTGTAAAGAGGGAAGATAGAACCAGACTCAATTAAGCAGCAGCAAGGAAAGGAAAAAGATCCTATAGGCAGAGGATAATACATTGGACATAATTCAAAAGGCATATAATCAAATAATTATAAGGTATTGACAATGAAAACAAAAAACAACAAGGTACAGTCATTAACAGTATATTGGGACTCTTTAAGTAGTAATAGTGAACAAGTATATAAAAAAAACAAAGAAACCAAAGAAAGGTTTTCCTAAACAACAATGATTAGTATGGGTACATCAAAACCTATATAGAAGACATTTTGACAAAAAATACCAGAGTTGAAAAAACGACCCTCCGAGGCCATGGTAAAAAAGGTCAGGGCCTATTTTTCCATTCCACCGGATGAAAATCCTTCAAGGAATGGTTTGAAAGACATGGCTTCATTGAGGCCAGGAAGCACATTGGCTTTTAACAAATAAAACCACCTTAGTTCCATTTGGAGTAGGGTTTTGTTCCAATCCCCCCCCCCCCCCCCCGGGATTGGGATGTATTCGGTCAAGGATCAAGAATTTGACCTTGGGAAATACTCCGCCATGTACTAAGGATACATGGCGTCCCAGGGGAAGGTCAGGATCACAAATCTGCATGCTGACAATATGTCTATAGGCCCGCCTCCAAAATTCTAACTTAGTCTTTCCAACGTAGAAGCAACTACAGCTGCATTGCAGCATGTAAATTACTCCAGGGGTTCTGCAGTTTGCAAAATGTTTGGGATATTTCTCAATAATTTTTCTATATTTCTCAATAATTGTTTTGATTTGGTGTTGTTGTTGATTGAGTGTAGTGATAATCCTTAATTTGTTAGTATCCTTGTGTTTGGTGGTGTGAAATAGAGTTTTTCTAGGTTTCATCAATACTTGTTTGTATGATCTTTTCAGAGAGGCGTGTAAGTAGCCTCTGGCAAGGAGTCTATCACGTAATTCAGCTGCTTCCTTAATAAAGTTTTCCTCACTAGTGCAGTTGCTTTTGATTCTTAGATATTTAGAGTATGGGATAGAATTAATCAAAGGCTGTGGGTGAAAGCTTGTAGCATACAGTATTGTGTTTCCTGCAGTGCTCTTTCTATACAGCTTGCTACACAGGTTGACCTGCTCACCCTTGTAAATTTCTATGAGTAGAAATGTTATTCAGTTTTTATCAAAGGACATGGTGAAATTTAGATTAAAATCGTTTTTATTCATTCTTAGAAGACACTGCTCGAGCATATCATGGAGGCCGTCCCAGATGATGAGGATATCATCGACATAGCGATACCAACCCAGGATATGGTCGGTATAAATAGCCAGATTCTCATCGGCTAAAAACATTCGCTCCCATTCCCCCAGGTACAGGTTGGCATATGATGGGGCACAACATGTCCCCATCGCAACCCCCTGCACCTGGAGGTAGTGGGAGCCATTAAAAGTAAAGACATTATGTTTAAGGATATACTCAAGCAGTGAAAGAATGAATTCATTATAGACAGGGTCGGTAACAGTGTTGTGTTGCAAGATATGATTAAAAGCTGCTAGGCCCCTCTCGTGTGGAATCGAACTGTATAAAGTTTCTACATCTATTGTGACAAGAGTAGCTCCATCGGGGACATTTAATTCATCTATGATCTGATTTGTTCAAACAAACTTGGGAAAAGATACTCCAGACATGTTCACGCAATCTCATGGAATCATGGTAGGCGAATATACTTAAAGATCTAAGGCCCTAGACTCAGATATTATCAAACTGTGTGGACAATTACAAAAATTCAAAACACACAAATCTGCAATAGCCAAAGAGAAAAAACTTAAAATACACCTAGAGACTTTCAACAAAGAGATCCTTATCAAAAAAGGCCATCAATTTACATGAGATAAGAACGCATTTGAGGCAGGTAAAGCCTATAAGTGGAATCAAAATAAATATAATCATAAAGGCAATCCAAATGGAGGACCACACCCAAACCCTAACCAATCAATTCCTCACACAACTTTTTCAACTCACTCGAAATCCAAACCAACACCAGGCACTAAACGCCAGTTTCATGGCGACTCAGCACAAGAACAAAAAGCCAAAAAACAGGTCCTAAAAAATACACCTTAACCTCCTCATCATAGTCTTGCACCTATTGAAACATTCACTAATCTACCTACACCAAAACCAAAACCACAGCATGTCACACCTTCCACCACCACAGAAACCCCCATTTCCTCTGAATCGGACCTGAATGATTCGTCTTTTTTAGATCGAATCCTAGCAGGTGTCAAACCAACACTACCCAATCTCAACACCTACACACAACTACGGTAACTCTTTAATCTCTCAACAAAAAATTCAAACACAGACTAACATGGATTTAAGTGTAATTAATTTATCCTCACACACTCTCTCTGAGGATGAAACCTCGGTTTTGAAGAAAGGATTGAATTTTTGTCCAGGCCAAAATCTAAACAAATTTGAAATATATAAAGATCTCCAGTTGTTTGTCCGTAAAATAATCCTTTAAAAATCTCTATCATAAACAACAAGGTAATACTGATCATACTCCCCAAGAAAATCAAGCACTTGATCATTTGATTTCTCTCCTTGAAGAGAGCGATACAGCAGACCTTATCGTCTCAGTGGATTTATCTCGAATCCTACAGTCTACTGAAGAACAGGATTCCTACTCTAAAGAAAATCCATCAAAATCAATGTTAAAGAAAAAATCTGATCTTTGTCCACCCCCTAGTACTAGCCCAAATGCTGCTGCATTTCTAAAATTAGTGAACAACGACCTAGAAAAATTAAAGATAAAAACCAAAGGTCCCTCCAATCTGAGTAAGAAAGAACGAGATGCATTAAACTCACTTGCTCAAAATAGACAAATTACTATAAAACCTTCAGATAAAGGTGGAAATGTGGTTTTCCTGAATAATGAAGATTACATAAACATATGCAAAAAGATTCTCAATTATCTTGATTGGTATCGCCGCATTCCGGCAAGTATCATTGACAAATACAATAAAGACTTCTACACCTTGGTAGACTCTGCCTTCCTAAACAACACAATTAATAAACAAACATGGAACTTCATTAGGAACAACTTCCCTAAGGTCCCCACGTTTTATATACTTCCCAAAATCCATAAAAACCCCACAAACCCGTCAGGTAGACCAATTATCTTGGGTATTGGCTCTATTAGCGACAACGCTAGCAAACTAGTGGATGAATTCCTAAGACCATATGTAACATCACTACCATCTTACGTAAGAGACACTGTCCATCTCTTACAGATCATAGATGAATTACATGTCCCCGATGGAGCTAGTCTTTTCACAATAGATGTAGAAACTTTATACAGTTCGATTCCACACGAGAGGGGCCTAGCAGCTGTCAATCATATCTTGCAACACAACACTGTTACCGACCCTGTCTATAATGAATTATTTCTTTCACTGCTCGAGTATATCCTTAAACATAATGTCTTTACTTTTAATGGCTCCCACTACCTCCAGGTGCAGGGGGTTGCAATGGGGACATGTTGTGCCCCATTGTATGCCAACCTGTACCTGGGGGAGTGGGAGCGAATTTTTTTAGCCGATGAGAATCTAGCTATTTATACCGACCATATCCTGGGTTGGTATCGCTATGTCAACGATATCCTCATCATCTGGGACGGCCCCCATGATATGCTCGAGCAGTGTCTTCTAAGAATGAATAAAAACGATTTTAATCTAAATTTCACCATGTCCTTTGATAAAAACCGAATAACATTTCTAGACATAGAAATTTACAAGGGTGAGCAGGGTAACCTGTGTAGCAAGCTGTATAGAAAGAGCACTTCAGGAAACACAATACTACATGCTACAAGCTTTTGCCCACAGCCTTTGATTAATTCTATCCCATACTCTCAATATCTAAGAATCAAATGCAACTGCACTAGTAAGGAAAACTTTATTAACCACTTGCTGCCCGCCATATAGCAGAATGACGGCAGCAAAGTGGTTTCAATATCCTGACTGGGCGTCATATGAAGTCCGATCTAGGTAAAGAGTCTCTGATGGAGACTCTTTACCACGTGATCAGCCGTGTCCAATCATGGCTGATCACGATGTAACTAGGAAGAGCCGGTGATCGGCTTTTCCTCACTCGCGTCTGACAGACGCGAGTAGAGGAGAGCCTATCGGCTGCTCTCCTGACAGGGAGGGTGTGTGCTGATTGATTATCAGCACAGCCCCCCCTCGAATCCTACCCAGGACCACCAGCCTTTGATTAATTCTATCCCATACTCTCAATATCTAAGAATCAAACGCAACTGCACTAGTAAGGAAAACTTTATTAACCACTTGCTGCCCGCCATATAGCAGAATGATGGCAGCAAAGTGGTTTCAATATCCTGACTGGGCGTCATATGACGTCCGCAGGATATTGAGCCGCTGCGCGCCCCCGGGGGCGCGCATCGCGGCGATCGTTGTTGCGGGGTGTCAGTGCCCATCAGTGCCCAGCTGTGCCGCCTATCAGTGCCCATCAGTGCCACCCATAAGAAACCATCTTTGCAGCCTTTCAGTGCCCATCATTGTCACCTATCAGTGCCCATTAGTGCCCACCACTGCCACCCAGTGCCACCCATGAGTGCCCATCAGTGCCGCCTATCAATGCCCATCAGTGCTGCATATCGGTGCCACCCATCAGTGCCGCATATCAGTGCCGCATATCAGTGCCCGTCAGTGCCCGCTCATTGGTGCCACCTTATCTGTGCTGCCTTATCAGTGCCTGTCAGTGCCGCCTTATCAGTGCCCATCAGTGAAAGAGAAAACTTACTTATTTACAAAAATTTTTAGCAGAAGCAAAAGCAAAACTTTTATTTTTTTTCAAAATTTTCGCAAAAAATAAAAGCCACAGAGGTGATCAAATACCACCAAAAGAAAGCTCTATTTGTGGGAACAAAATTATAAAAATTTAGTTTGGGTACAGTGTAGCATGACCGCGCAATTGTCATTCAAACTGCGACAGCACTGAAAGCTGAAAATTGGTCTGGGCAGGAAGGTGTCTAAGTGCCCTGTATTGAAGTGGTTAAAGAAGCAGCTGAACTACGTGATAGACTCCTTGCCAGAGGCTACTCACATGCCTCTCTGAAAAGATCATACAAACAAGTATTTATGAAACCTAGAAAAACTCTATTTCACACCACCAAACGTAAGGATACTAACAAATTAAGGATTATCACTACATTCAATCAACAACACCAAATTAAAAAAATGATTGAGAAATATTGGCATATGCTAACTCTAGATCAATCTTTAGGACAGTTTGTCCCAGATAAACCCCTCTTTACCTTTAGAAGAGCTCCCTCCACTGCTGACAAAATTGTCAGCAGTGAGTTTAGAAATGAGTCCACTAGAATGCATTGTAAATATAGAGGTACCTTTATATGTGGTGCATGCCATTACTGCAAATACATGCTTACGCAAAGGAATCCTACCCTCCCTAATGGTAAAACATTCTATCCCAAACATTTTGCGAACTACAGAACCCCTGGAGTAATTTACATGCTGCAATGCAGCTGTAGTTGCTTCTACGTTGGAAAGACTAAGTTAGAATTTTGGAGGAGGGCCTATAGACATATTGTCAGTATGCAGATTTGTGATCCTGACCTTCCCCTGGGACGCCATGTATCCTTAGTACATGGCGGAGTATTTCCCAAGGTCAAATTCTTGATCCTTGACCGAATACATCCCAATCCCGGGGGAGGGGGGATTGGAACAAAACCCTCCTCCAAATGGAACTAAGGTGGATTTATTTGTTAAAGGCCAATGTGCCTCCTGGCCTCAATGAACCATATCTGTCAAACCATTCCTTGAAGGATTTTCATCCGGTGGAATGGAAAAATAGGTCCTGACCCTTTTTACCGTGGCCTCGGAGGGTCGTTTTTTCAACTCTGGTATTTTTAGTCAAAATGTCTTCTATATAGGTTTTGATGTACCCATACTAATCACTGTTGTTTAGGAAAACCTTTCTTTGGTTTCTTTGTTTTTTTGATATACTTGTTCACTAGTACTACTTAAAGAGTCCCAATATACTGTTAATGACTGTACATTTTTGTTTGTGGTTTTCATTGTCAATACCTTATAATTATTTGATTATATGCCTTTTGAATTATGTCCAATGTATTATCCTCTGCCAATAGGATCTTTTTTCCTTTCCTTGCTGCTGCTTGAGTCCGGTTCTATCTTCCCTCTTTACACCAATTTGGGCACCAGATATGCTTTTTACTCTTTAATGTGGAAGGATAAGTTTATCCTGTCCATATCGTTTAAAATTGTCCTTGCGGGGCCTCTGTGCCCCCTCTGCTCTCTATGTGCCGCGATCGACCAATGGGATTGCCCGGCACGGAAAGCCGCCCAGTCCCTGTCCTGGGCGGAGTCTTTGGAGACTGTTGGACGTATTCCATCACCGCCCACAGTCTCCATCTTGCCACTCCAGCGGACATGCGCAGTCCGCCGCTGTGGCATTCTGTGTCAGTGGGCTGGGTGTGCGTGATGCCGCTCCAACGTGTGTGCGTTCGCGCGTGTGCGCGGTGGGGGCCGCGCCGCGCACACTCAGCCCAGGGGGCAGCTCAGAGGTCTCCCTGGCAACCATCCCTGGTATCAGCTGTGTGCAGTTTACTGCGCCAGCTGATCAGGATTCATCACCATTATTACCTACGACCAGCCCACTCCCAAGTCAAGCACTATGGAGCTGGATGTTGGGAAGTGTGGCTGGTCTCACCAATCTCTCTCATACTAAGGTAATTACCTCATCATATAGCATTCTTCAGTGTTAGCCTGTATAGTAATCTACAGCTTACATAACTAGTTAGCAATTTTTTACTTAGTTTTTTGTCCATCATAAAAAGCTTTTGTCAGAATACATCCCTCAGAAAGGTTTCTCCCCTCCTCTTTCTTGTTGTATCAAACCTGACATTCATTTTATGTATGTAGGTACGCAGGTTTAAATGTTTTTAACCCCCCCCCCATCCCCCCACTTTCCCTTTTTTTGTCAATATTTTTTGCCTGCATATGCATAGGCTTAAATATCTACCTGTTACTTATATAACTTATACTACATACATATTTCTAACTTTGCACAATTTTTTTCTGTATATAGCAACTATATATTACAGCTTAAACAGCATTCATGCTATTGACTATCTCAGTACATGGATGCAATCCCAGGCATTTTTGACTACTTTTTCTTTAATTTTATTTATCCTCATTATAGATAGTATTATCAGGACTTCTATGATTAACAGGCCTGTTGGTATGCGTGTATGAATGTATACATATATACAGGCCCAGATTAAGAGCATCATGGGCCTGGTGCTAAGGATGTTGGTGGGCCTTTTTATGAAAATAAATAAAATGAAAACGCAAACAATTTTTTGTGAAATTTAAATTAAAGAGAGAAAGGGGGTGAGAGTGAGAGAGAGAGAGAGAGAGAGAGAGAGAGAGAGAGAGAGGGGGGGGGTGAGAAAAAGGGAATAGAGAGGGGGTGAAAGAGAGAGAGGGTGGTAAGGGGTGAAGGGGGTGAGAGAGAGTACAGGGTGAAAGAGAGGGGATGAGAGAGAGAGGGGGTGGGAGTGAGGGGGTGAGTCTGTGGGGGGCACAGCATAGTACATTACACGGGAGGGGGGGTATAGCACAGTACATCACATGGTTGGCACAACACATTACATGGTGGATACATGGATACAGCACATTTAATGGCACTGCCCAATACAGCACATTACATTATATGGTGGGCACAGCACATGACATGGTTGGTACTGCACAACACAACACATTTCATGGTGGGCACAGCTCATGCACACAGTGGGCACAGGACCTTATATGGTGGGCACAGCACATGACATGGCAAGCACAGTTGAGCACATTACATGGTGGGCACTGGACATTACAAGTGGGCACTGCACAGAACATTATATGGTGGGCACAACACATTATATAGTGGGTACTGCACATAGCATGGTGGGCATTGCACAGCACATGACAAGGTGGGCACTGCATGACACAGCACAGCACATTACATTGTGAGCACAGCACATTAAATGGTGGACACCACACATGACATGATGAGCCCTGCACACCACATTCCATTGTGGGTACTGCACGGCACATGCCATGGTGGACAATGTACAGCACATTACATGGTGAGTACAGCATATTACATGGTAGGCACTGCATGGTGCAGCACATGACATGGTGGGCACAACACAGCACATGACATGGTGGGCACTGCACAGCAATTTACATGATGGCCACTGCACATGACATGGTGGGCACTGCATGACACAGCACATTACATGGTGGGTACAGCGCATTACATGGCGGGCACTGCATGGCACAGCACATGACGTGGTGGGCACAGCGCATTACATGGTGGGCACTGAATGGCACATAACATTACATGGTGGGCACAACACATTACATGGTGGGCACTGCATGGCATAGCACGTTTCATGGTGGGAAATGCAACTGCACATTACATGTTAGGAACTGCACATGACATGGTGGGCACTGTTGAACAGCACAGCACATTACACAGTGGGCACAACACACTACATGCTGGGCACAGCACATGGCAGGGTGGGCACAGCATAGCACATGACATGGTGGGAAGTGCACATGACATGGTGGGCGCTGCACATTACACGGTGGGCACTGCACATTACATGGTGGGATCACTGTATGGCACAGCACATGACATGGCGGACACTACAAATTACATAGCGGGCATTGCAAGGCACAGCCATGACATGGTGGGCATTGCACATGACATGGTTGGCACTGGATGGCACATCACATGACATGGTGGGCACTGCACATTACATGGTGGGCAATGCAAGGCACAGCACATGACATGGTGGGCACTGCAAGGCACAGCATGACATAATGGGCACTGCACATCACATGAAGGGCAATGCACAGCACATGACATGGTCAGCACAGCGCATTACATGGTGGGCACTGCAATGTACAGCAAATGACATACTGGACACAGCACATTACATGGGGGGCACTGCAAGGCACATGACATGACATGGTGGGCACCGCACATTACATGGGGGGCACTGCAAGGCACATGACATGACATGGTGGGCACAATGCATTACATGGTGGGCACTGAATGGCACATAACATTACATGGTGGGCACAACACATTACATGGTGGGCACTGCATGGCATAGCACGTTTCATGGTGGGAAATGCAACTGCACATTACATGTTAGGAACTGCACATGACATGGTGGGCACTGCAAGGCACAGCATGACATAGTGGGCACTGCACATCACATGAAGGGCAATGCAATGCACAGCACATGACATTGTTCAGCACAGCGCATTACATGGTGGGCACTGCAACGTACAGCAAATGACATACTGGACACAGCACATTACATGGGGGGCACTGCAAGGCACATGACATGGTGGGCACAGCACATTACATGGGGGGGCACTGCAAGGCACATGACATGACATGGTGGGCACAGCACATTACATGGGGGCACTGCAAGGCACATGACATGACATGGTGGGCACAGCACATTACATGGGGGCACTGCAAGGCACATGACATGACATGGTGGGCACAGCACATTACATGGTGGGGCACTGCAAGGCACATGACATGACATGGTGGGCACAGAACATTACATGGGGACACTGCAAGGCACATGACATGACATGGTGGGCACAGCACATTACATGGGGGGCACTGCAATGCACATGACATGGTGGGCACAGAACTTTACATAGTGGGCACTCCATTGCACATGACAGGACATGGTGGGCACAGAACATTACATGGGGGGCACTGCAAGGCACATGACATGACATGGTGGGCACAGCACATTACATGGGGGCACTGCAAGGCACATGACATGGTGGGCACAGCACATTACATGGGGGGCACTGCAAGGCACATGACATGACATGGTGGGCACAGCACATTACATGGGGGGCACTGCAAGGCACATGACATGACATGCGGGGCACTGCAATGCACATGACATGGTGGGCACAGCACTTTACATAGTGGGCACTGCAATGCACATGACATGGTGGGCACAGCACATTACATAGGGGCACTGCAATGCACATGACATGACATGGTGGGCACAGCACATTACATGGGGGGCACTGCAAGGCACATGACATGACATGGTGGGCACAGCACATTACATGGGGGGCACTGCAAGGCACATGACATGACATGGTGGGCACAGCACATTACATAGGGGCACTGCAATGCACATGACATGACATGGTGGGCACAGCACATTACATGGGGGGCACTGCAAGGCACATGACATGACATGGTGGGCACAGCACATTACATAGGGGGCACTGCAAGGCACATGACATGACATGGTGGGCACAGCACATTACATAGGGGCACTGCAATGCACATGACATGACATGGTGGGCACAGCACATTACATGGGGGGCACTGCAAGGCATATGACATGACATGGTGGGCACAGCACATTAAATGGGGGGCACTGCAAGGCACATGACATGACATGCGGGGCACTGCAATGCACATGACATGGTGGGCACAGCATATTACATGGGGGGCACTGCAAGGCACATGACATGACATGGTGGGCACAGCACATTACATGGGGGGCACTGCAAGGCACATGACATGACATGGTGGGCACAGCACATTACATGGGGGGCACTGCAAGGCACATGACATGACATGGTGGGCACAGCACATTACATGGGGGGCACTGCAAGGCACATGACATGACATGGTGGGCACAGCACATTACATGGGGGGCACTGCAAGGCACATGACATGACATGCGGGGCACTGCAATGCACATGACATGGTGGGCACAGCACATTACATGGGGGGGCACTGCAAGGCACATGACATGGTGGGCAGTCACTGGGCACAAGAGAGCACATTACATGGGGGAAGCAGCAGTCTGTCCCCTAGCACAATAATTACACAACATCCCCCTAACAAATGTACTGACCTTATCATAACAGCATGGGAGATGTCCTTCCTCCCGGGCTCCTGCTGGTTAGGACATCAGCGCCCCTCCCCCAGACAGCTCCCAGACACAGAGGATCTGTGTGAGTGTAACAGATCCTGTGATAGGGCTCAGGCATCGGCAGAGACAGGACTCGGCTGCAGTGACTTATCTCCTCCATGTGAGCACAGAGGGCTCCTCTTCCTTCGGGAAGGCACACAGGAATTGACAAGCCACTGCCATGGGCCTATATTGAGGGAGGGGCCTGGAGCTGCAGCTCCACCAGCCCCTATGTTAATCCGGCCCTGCATATATACATGCCTCTGCTGACTTTGTTGAATCTCAAATATTTAACTCTACTATACATCCAGTACATGGATACATTTTTCTAGCATATATATTTTCTTTCTACTCCCAGGGATTCCATTTGCCTCAGTATATCCTTTTGGCCGTCTCGCTGCCGTGGAGTGCAGGGGCATTTTCTGCCTCTTAAGAACCATTACTCAGTCTACATTTATAGATTTCTCTGATACCTCTTTCTGTCTCAAGACAGTTTTCCTACCAGCTCAATCACTCGGTGCTATTCTAAACTGCAAGTTTTTATGTGATTTAACGAAGCATGGTAAAATTACCACACCATCTAACTTCATGTAAGTGCTGGATTGTAACATTGCAAGTATGTGTTCTTTGTATTTTTACATGTTTTGTCAATCTATTGATTATTTTTTCTTTAATTACACCTTATATGAACACCTCTTACTTTCTATAACCCTGAAGAAGGACTAGACTATATAGCGAAATGCGTTGGACGTGAAGAGGTTTTGTTATGTACATATTTTGTATGGTGATAGAAATGTATTGCTCAGACAAACCAATGTTCCGTTAAAACTTTTTAATGTTGTTTTTTTATAAATAAAAATGTATTTACTATTACATAATTCTATATACTCTACTATACTTTTTATATACGATTTAATTGAGTGCCTTAAAAGTCCACTTAGGGGAACCCCTCTTGTTTTTATCTTAAACATCGGATGTGGCACGGTTCTTTAACATAGGTTAGCCATTCGTCCCTTTTCTTTTTACCTATAGGTAAGCCTACAATAAGACTTACCTATAGGTACAGTAAATATCTCTTAAACATGCATCGTTTAGGAGATATTTACTTGTGATGCCACTGGTGACGTCACCGCCGCAGGCGCTCTGAAGGAACGGCATACCTGCGCTATTCCTTCAGAGTCCTGTGAACATCGGATCCTGCACGCAGGAGTGACGTCATTACGGCTCGTCCAATCAAAGGACCAGAGCCCGCCAACCTGGAAGGAAGACCAGGTGAAAATGGAATCCGTGTCAGTGGTGACAGCGCGCCACCGGAGGGCTTCATTTTAACCAGTTAACAACCACGCCATAGCCGAATGACAGTTAAAGCATAGCTGGATAACTCTGGGAGGGAGTACTACGATGTACAAATCGCCCTTTACCTTCGCAGTAAAGGGCGATTTGGATATCTTTTTATATCCTTTTCCAACTTTGTAAAGTTTCATTACCTTGTTAAGCGGGTTTTTGACTGTCCTTTTCTACCTCCTCATGGCTCAGTGTCTAGCCTGCTTAGTGCATCCATGTGAGAGCAGATTATACAGTATATACACTAATGCAGTGGTGTATTTAAAGTTTTGTGCTGCCCTAGGCCTGACTAAACTCATGCACCCCCTGATTTAAATATGACCCACTCCTTCCTGTCAAGGCTACACACATTCCTGTTTAAGTCCCACCCTGTCACCTGTAAACCACACCCCTTCCTCGTTAGACTCCACCTTGCCCTAATAGACCTCCACCTCTTCCTCTCTGTACATTAAAAGTGGATACCAAGTGCCTACTATTTTGTTGTTTTGTATACCATTTCAAATATTTTAAGATGATTTAATAATCATCAAATAAAATAATGAAAAGTGTAAATTCAACCATTTTTACCAACGTCAATCATCCATGTCAAGCACTGATCTCAGCAAGTATAGTCTGTCTGAGAGTGATAGGACTCCTATCACTCTGAGGCAGGCTGTACATGCTGAAACTAAAAAACAATCAAGAGTATATACTGTATATATATATATATATATATATATATAAATATATATATGCTATAAAAATATGCATATTATAAAACATTTGATGATTTAACAACTACAAGAATTAACAATGAGACATTCAGTAGAGAAGAAATATTTATACGACTGATCTTGGCTAATACTTAAAATATGATCTCAGACTTTGTTTTAGTTAAACTAGGACCTTCTGGCCTAAATGTGCTATCACAATATGTCACTGGATTAGTAAGATAACTCCTATCTTGTAAGATATTAAGACTTGTGTTTGCTGCCACTGATTATAATAATAGGATTATTTCACTTATTTGTATAATGACTAGGAAGTCCCTAGTCATAAAAATAAGATAAATAATCAGTGGCAGCAAACACAAGTCCAAATATCTTACAAGATCGGAGTAATCTTACTATTCCAGTGACATATTGTGATAGCACATATAGGAGAGCAGGTCCAAAATATTATTGCATCATATACAATTAAAAGTCTTAATTGTATATGATACAATTCAATATTCTCAAGGATGTTTAAAGCATTGGTCATATGTGCCTGCCATCGCCATATCTGGAGGCTTCGCTCCTCTCTTTTCCACGCTATTAACACAGAGCCCTGGGAGGAAGTTAGATATCATAACTTCCTCCCAAGGATGCCACGGAGGAGGGAAGGCGCAGCATTAGGCTACCAAGACCTGCCATACTTAGTATTGGTGGCCGCCAGTTGTATTAAGTGCATCCGGTCTGTACGAACATCAGGCCAGTCACCGGCTGGTATTATCAATGGCGTCACTAGGGTTGGTGTCACCTGGTAAAACATGGTACCTCCCCCCTCCACTAGCCTGCCTCAGTGCTCTGTCCTGCTGCTGCTGAGTGACAGCAGGACAGGCATTAGCCCATCGGTGTGGCTCTTCTCCCCTAGCTTGCCATAGTGCTACTTGAAAGTGTCAACCAGGCCTGGACTGGGACAGAAAAATAGGCTGGGGCATTTTAGACTGAGCAGTGCATTTGTGGCCCACCAGACATAATAATCTAGCCTTGGTCCCAAAATTAAATAATATATCAATATATCAATTTGCCCCTCAGTGATCAGATGGGTATTGTAGGCAAGAGACCCAAAGTCAATTGTACTGTGATATGGTTTTCTCTGGAACGGCTTCTTTCTCCCACTACAGAAGTGGACTTTATTGAACACCCCCAGACATGCCTCTTCCACAGGGACTGGTCAGGGACTGGTCATCCTTGCTGGGCTGCTGCGTCTCTTGGAGGTACACACTCGATCACTGTTGGATTACCTGGCCTGTCTCTTCTGTCAGATGAGAGAGCTGGCTATAGCCGCAGCCATGGTCGATGTGGGGAAGGCTGCAGGTGTGCTCAGTTCTCCCTATACTCTTCTCCAGGGGTCAGTCACAGGTATTATTCCTGGTGGGCAGAGGAGAGCCCGTGTAGCATGGCAGCACATCCCTGAGCCAGCCATCCTACAATCTTCTCTTATGGGGGGACACATCCCAGGTCACCCAGATAGGAACCCCCTGAGATTCATGTCAGCGGTGTCAATGTCAGATGAGGAGGACTGATGGAAGGGGTGCCAGGTAGGGAGCAGTGAGGATCACAACACAGCCCTACCCTCCTCTCCCGTCCTTGGATCTCAGCATGTAATTAAAGTGTAAGTTCACTGCACACCCCCCCATTCCTCCCAGTCCCCCTATTCCAATGTCCTGCGATCCCCCCGCTGTCAGGACGCCACTTCACAAGTTCAGGGATTTTAAAACCCTGTGGCATCACCTACATCTGTAACTCTCAGCAGAAGAGGCATTCTGATTTGTGAGCACCGTCACATGGATAGCGCTGGCCGATCAAAGTTCATCTAGCCCGTCATGTCAGCATGCAGTTGCCCCCCCAGTACTGATGACACACACCACAACCAGTGTTTAGTACATGCGGCCCAGCAGGTGGGTGTCACCCCTCTGGTGGGTTTCACCCGGGTGCGGTCCGCACCTCCATAGTGATGCCACTGAGTATTATTATACCAGCAGCAGTGCAACCTCTTTATAGGGGCGCCAGAACGATTTGCCTCCTGGACCCTGCCTGCCTCCTGGCTCAGTCCACCCTATAAGACTGGCGCTACACTAAAAGTATAGCGCAGGCTGACGGGGACTATTTTCATGTGAGAGCCGGAAGGAAGCTGTTTTTTTTTTCTTGGGGGGGGGGGGGCTTGGCTCTAGGCATGAGCTCTGATAGCCTAGGCACAGATACAGCGTTTCACTAATGTGCAAAAGTTTTAGGTAGGTATGGAAAAAATAGCTGGAAATTAAGAATGCTTTAAGTAATAGAAGTGTTTTTGCCTATTTTTTTCAATTAACAAAATGGAAAGTAAATGAACAGAAGAGAAATCCAAATCAAATCAATGCTTCATGTAACACTGACCACCCCTGTGCCTGCAAAACGTGCTCACAGTTTTTGAAGAAACTCGGTAGGTTGTTCCAAACATCTTGGAGAACAAACCACATATCTTCTGTGGATGTAGGCTTCCTCAAATCCTTCTGTCTCTTCATGTAATCCCAGACAGACTCAATGATGTTAAGATCAGGGCTCTGTGTGGGCCAAACCATCACTTCCAGGACTCCTTGTTCTTTTTTATGCTTTTGATAGCTCTTAATGTCATTTATTGTATGTTTGGGTTGTTGCTACAGAATACATTTGGGACGAATCACACGCCTCCCTGATGGAATGGCATGATGGATCTGCGCATATTTCTCAGCATTGAATACACCATTGATCCTGACCAAATCTCCAACTCTGCAGAAATGCAGCCCCAAACTTGCAAGGAACCTCCACCATGCTTCACTGTCACCTGCAGACACTTGTCATTGTACTGCTCCCCAGCCCTTCAGTGAACAAACTGCCTCCTGCTACAGACAAATATTTCAAATGTTGATTCATCAGTATAGAGCACCTTCTGCCATTTTCTGCACCCCAGTTCCTATGTTTTTGTGCACAGTTGAGTTGCTTAGGCATGTTTTGTCAAAGGTATGCATTTTTGACTGCAATTCTTCCATGAAGACAACTTCTGGCCAAGACATCTCTGGTCAGTAGATGGCTGTACCTGGGTCACACTGGTTTCCACCAGTTGTGTGCTGATGGAAATACTGGAGATCTTCCAATGTTGAAGGTAAGCATGATGTGTCTTTCATCTGCCTCATTAAGCTTCCTTGGCTGACCACTGTGTCTACAGTCCTAAATGTTTCCCATTTGTTTGTGCTTCTTCAAAAGAGCTTAAACAGTACATCTTGAAACCCCAGTCTGCTTTGAAATCTTTGTATGGGAGAGACCTCACTGATGCAGTACAACTACCTTGTGCCTTGCTGCTGTGCTCAGTCTTGCCGTGGTGTATGACCTGTGACATGAAACGGTCTTCCACAACCTCACCTTAGTAGCAGAGTTTGGCTGTTCCTTACCCAGTTTTAAGCCTCCTACACAGCTGTTTCTGTTTCAGATAATGACTGTATTTCAACCTAAATTTGAAAATGATGATCATTAGCACCTGCTTGGTATAATTGCATAATCTTACACCTGAATCTAATCCTACAAATCCCTGACTTTGTGCAGGTCTTATGCCGCGTACACATGATCGGAATTTCCGTCAGAAAAAACTTGGATGGTTTTTCCGACGGAATTCCACTCAAGCTTGCCTTGCATACACACGGTCACACCAAATTCCGACCGCCAAGAACGAGGTGATGTACAACACGTACAATGGGACTAGAAAACGGAAGTTCAATACCCAGCGCGCCACCCTTTGGGCTCCTTCTGCTAATCTCGTGTTTATCTTGTGTTAGTAGAAGTTTTGTGAGAGACGATTCGCGCTTTTCAGCTTCGTGCTTTTCAGTCCATTACTGCACTTCAGTTTGTGCTTGTGGGTTTGTATCTGGTTTTCAGTGCGTGTAGTCAGTTCATATCTGTTTTTCAGTGCGTTCTTGTCCGCTCCTTTCTGATTTTCAGCTCGCTCTTCACAGGCCTTTCTGGTCTTCAGTGCGTTCTGCTAGTTTGTTCTGACCAGCCGACCGGTTTGAAGCCATGTTGCAGGTACGTGCTCATCGTAGAGTTCGTGCTATGCGGGGGATTGGTGTTGGAGTTCTTGCTTTGACCCAAGCCCAGTCCATGAAAAGTGTGGGGAGGAGTTCATGGACCAAGAATTGGTTGCTCCAGCGTGACCAATTCTCTCATATGCCTTTGCTGCGTGAGATCCAGGAGAATAATCCTGATGATTTCATGAATTTTCTCCAGATGACGGACCCCCTTTTTCACCGTCTGTTGGCTTTGCTGTCCCCTTATATCACAAAGCAGGACACCTGCATGTGGCAAGCCATCACTCTGGAGCAGAGGCTAGTCGCCACATTGCGGTACTTGGCGACGAGGAGAAGTCTACAAGACCTCTAGTTTTCTACAGGCATCTCCCCCCAGGCTTTGGGGATCATTATTCCAGAGATCTGTTCTGCCATCATACAGGTCCTGCAGAAGGACTATATTAGGGCATGTTTTCTCCTTTAACATCACATTCTATGTATTTAATGTATGCTAATGTTTTGTATTTCTTTCATAATTCCCTAATTGCCATGATTGTAATATGCTGTGAATGTCCCCTTTGTCCTCATGCATGCTGTAAGCTTTTAATGCTCCGTTTTTGTCCTTCATGCATATTTGCCTTCACTAACCTCCCCAGCATGCTATCCTGGGCCCATATACACATAGCCTAGTCACATAACAATGTATTTTATCATCTCCATTGTAGTGCTTTACCCTAAACACCCCCTAAAATGTGTCCAAATGTTATTGTTGTCCTTAAATTCAGGCAGAGTGCCAGAGACTTTTTTTTGGGGTCCAAAACTCATTTATAACCCTCCCCCCCCCCCAAAATGTTTCCAATGGGCAACAGAGGGGGTGAGGAATCTGATAAGTGGAACTTATATTTCTGTCTTAAATACTCCTTAAAATAAATGTTATACTGATGTTGGCCAAGATTGTTTGTGTCTAATCTGCTTGCAATGTTATGTGCAAAAGTACTAATAATTTGTTTTCTTTTTTGACTCCACGGTTTCCTTCAATGCCACAGGAATGGCAGACTGTGGCTTCCCAATTTGCTCATGGTTGGGACTTTCCCAACTGCGGAAGGGCAATCGATGGGAAGCAGGTCCACATCATCCCACCACCCCACTCGGGGTCATACTATTTTAACTATAAGGGGTTTCATAGTATTGTGTTGATGGCGGTGGTGTCGGCGACATACGAGTTTCTCTATGTGGACATGGGGAAGAATGGCTGGATGTCGGATGGTGGAGTCTTTGCCCAGACCGAGTTCTACCGACGTCTCCAGAGTGGTGGCATGGGATTGCCACCTGCGGAAGAGAATGTGGAAAGACTGCCATTTGTTTTTATCGCTGATGAAGCATTTGGTCTGGGTGATCACCTGATGAGGCCATTCCCCCAGAGGACCCTCACCCTGGAGAAGAGGGTTTTTAATTACTGGCTGGCCAGAGCCAGAAGAGTCATGGAGAATGCCCTTGGGATAATGGTCAGCCGGTTCCGCCTATTTCTTACGGTAATAAATATGGCAGATTACAAACTTAATCACATAGTTCTAGCATGCTGCATACTTCACAACTTTTTGAAGAGAAATGCTCCGAATTACGTTGCCTCAGTTGGGCCTGAGGCCAGACTTCCAGAAAATACACTGACAGCCCTGGAAACTGGCCGCCCTGGCTTGCCCGCCCAAAGCGCCCGTGAAGTGCGCCAAAAATATGTCGATTATTTTACGGGTAAGGGGGCTATTGCTATGCCAGCAGATTTGTAATTTATTTTAGATATTAAAAAAAAAATGATCTGATCAAATCTTGATTTTGATTTACTGCTTGTGTTTCTTTTAGCTGTCTCCTAGGTTCTCCTAGTGCACTTGTAGTGCCAAGTGGTTTTTCCATTATTAAATAACACCCATTGTCACTGTAAACACAAACTTAATACAAAAAATGGTATTGAGCATTAAAAGAAGAAGCCACATATTGTTGAGTATAAAACATTTTTCTCTCCGTGCGCATTCACATGTGCATTGAAAACTTTTTTTTTTTTTTAAACATTTTTTTTTTTAAAGTTTCACCTTGAAAATATTTTTTTAGTACATACAGTAAACAGGCATGTTTCAAAACATAAGATACACAACTCAGTAACTTACAAAGTTCAACATTGAAAAACTGAAGGCAATATCAGACATTATAGTGTCAAAAATGTGTTGATTGCCTTCATCAGATGGGGTGATGTCTCCCTGTAAAAGCCAAATTTTGAAAATGCACACAAATTGGGAGTCATACTGGGGATTTCCCTCCTGATTCCATGCCTAATGTCAATATGTGCTATCTCCCATCATGGGGCATCAATGGACGTGTTTTGGGGGTGCAACCACTTCCTCTCACCTACTTGAGTTACGAGGAAGGGGTTGCACCCACAAAACGCATAAACTGATATCCCCTGATGGCAGATAGCACATGTTGACACACTGTGCGCACCTTCAAAATTTGGCTTTCAAAATTCAAAAATTTGAAAAAAATGGTCCCCAAAAATAGAAAATGGTGTCATTTTGTTGTTCTTTAGATTCTTCCTAGTACATCAGTCATGTTCTTCTGTTTTTGTTCTATGTCATTGGTTTTTTGCTTGATGAGGTCTAAATCCTAACTACAAAACATTATGTCCTGGATTAGCGTTTGTGCACTGTCACTCATGAAATAAGGAGATTGTTCTTCCACAAAATACACATCACCTAAAAGAAAAAATACACACCATGTATTATACATATGCAGGCATACATCTATTACCTGAATCTGTGGTGTCAGACACTCACCTGTTGTGGTGACAATCTCAACCACCTCTCCTTCCTCCACATCCTCAGGTTGTGGTGTCCTCTGTTCCCCTTCTTCAGGAGGTGGGGGTTTCCTGGTGTCCTCAGACGTCCGGAGTCTTTTCTCCCCTATGAGAATGAAACAAAAGGTATACTTAGCACACAGATATTTGAGGCCAGAAATAGGAATATGAAACATTGCTTGGAAGTGGGGTACAATTGTCTGTTCCAAGCTGAAGACATGATTTTTTTCACTTACCAAAGCGGGAATATTTACCTTTTTTGGACAAGTTTCACACATGGAGACACCCCAAGTATCCACTGGAGTACCTGTGTGGGAAGTTTGTTCTTGTGTCCTACACTAGTGCTCCTGAGTCCAGATGTGTCCTCTCCTTACATTACACTGAATCAAGTTTGCAATTCATTCTAGTTTCAAACACATCTAGACAACAATGTCCTAAACTTCTTTTAATACAAATTAGCATGACCAAATATAGTTAACCCTGTATCTGCCCAAAACATCGTATTTAGTTGGCAAACGAACAATGTTTCCTACGACCGATTACTGTGCCCATGAACATGAGAGTAGCCATTTTAAACTGTACAATAGTAAAGAAAAGCACATGGAGCAGCATGCAAGTAATACTAATAATAGGAACACACGACAAGTACTTACGCAGGTCCCCGACACAGACATCGAGTTGTGGATAAGAAAGTTGGTAGCTTGAGAAGCACGTATAGGAAGGAACTTAATAAGGTCTAGGCTTCCATTAAATAAGGAGCAGCAGCAAAGGATGTGTATGTACCCAGTCTGTGGTACTACAACAGGATGCGGTTTCTGGAAGACCAGATTGAAGCCAGGGAATCACTTTCTACACTTCCATCCACCCTTCCCTCAACCCCAGCTGAGGCTTCCGAGGACCAACCTGGGCCTTCCATCCTGGAAGTTGAGGAGCCCAGCTGGAGCCAGGTATGGTATTTTTGAACATATTTATTGTTCGAAAATTATTGTTGTTAACTAGATGTTATTATTGATAACAAATGAATGATTGAACAAAAAGTGTTTTACATATCAATAGACAGTAGGGGCCAAAAATGATTGTGACAAGAATGAAAAATGCTGGGCTCAGAATGATAGTCTTTTCTATTTATTAACATTCAATTTGCAACAGTCATGAGCTGAAAATATTGTATGATTGAGGAACCAAAAACTAAAACTATGTCCCTTTTTCATACACAGGAAGACCTCAGCCAGGACGAGGCTCTGGAATGTGGCAGCCAGGAGGAGGCGGGCGTAAGTGTCAGCCAGGAGGGGGCCAGGCCCAGTAGCCTCACCCAATCCCAGGTGCCTCCCCTCCTTCTTGCAATAAAAAGGGTCAGGAAGGGGAGTAATATGGAGGAGGTAGCACTGGGCCTCATTAAGGATGCTAATGCGGCCCTGAAAACACACACCCCCCACGCTGAAGTGACCTATGGCTGCTATGTAGCTGCAAAATTGCAGCAAATGGAGGAATGCCAATGCTTCATGTGTAAGAATCTTATTTTTTTGGCCCTTCAGGAGAGGTTGAGGGGCCAAACTAGTGAGAACATGCACTCATGTGCGCTAGCCCATCCTCCTCCTCCTCCTCCTCCTCCTCCTCCTGCCACAAGTCCACCTCTGGAGCCACAGCCTCCAAGGAAGGCTGCAGGGAAGGCTGCAGGGAAGGCTGCAGGGAAGGCTGCAGGGAAGCGTGGAGGGAAGGCTGCAGGGAAGACAAGAAAGTGATGGCCCTGGGTTCAGTCTGGTCTGACAGAAGACGCAGGCTGTGGTAGTACCACAGCCTGGGGACAAACATGTCATCTGCTGCTGTTCATGATCTCTGGGAGTCCTGGACCAGATTGTTCTCCCTATTATATGGACTTCTCATGCTACCAATTTTTAGTTACAAAGAGTTGATGTGTGCCCTGGGGTACAAAGGCTTCGCAAATTCAAGCAGTTTCTCCAGCATTGCCTTCCTCTTTATTTTGTTATCAGCCAGTATAAATGTAGATTTTTTTATATGAAAATTGCCTATGTGTTTTTCTTCAAAAAGGACAGTTTGTGAGTAGGCAGGTACATTTCAAAAATACAATGTCAAATTAACAAGGGACAACAACCAATCTCCTTGAGCTTTAAAAATACAAGATAATAATGTTGTTGTGGAAACTTGACACACAAAAAAAAAAATATGGAGATCACTAGAAAATAATTTAAAAATAATCAAAAAAACAGGAGATTTTGATTAAAAAAAAAATGACTATAAAAAATAATTCTAAACATTATTATTGAGATCTGGCTTTAAAAACAAAAAGATTATTTCGGAGGTCACGAGAAATAATAAAGAAATAGGTTTGTGAGAACTCTGTGTGAATATCAGCAGCAAAACAAATTCATTCTTCTAGCATGATAAAGAACAAAAGAATGCGCTACATTAAAAGATCCAAAAATTTGCAGTGTGACGAATGTGCTATCTCCATTACGAACGCTCATTTTACCAGAATGAGCGCTTCCGTTTCGTACTTGATTCTGAGCATGCGTGATTTTTTGTGCGTCCGAATTGCATACAGATGATCGCATTTTCGGATAGGAACTTTTCCCGACCTAAAAATAGAGAACATGATCTCAGTCTTTTGCTGACTGGAATTCCGCCAGCAAAAGACCGGTGGAGCATATACACGGTCGCATTTTCCGACAAAAAGCTCTCATCGGAGTTTTGCTGCCGGCATTTCCGATCGTGTGTACGCGGCATAAGAATTGATGCTGGTTTAAAGCCAAAGAGTAGTCACACCAAATATTGATTTTATTTAGATTTTTCTTATTGTAGGTTTGTTACATTCATAAATAGAGCAACAGATACAAGCATCTCCACTTTCCCTCTGACAAGGAGGAGCATGTCTCATTCATCAAATGCATCTGAAGGAAATGCTGAAATTGACAAAGGTTTTGTTTAAGAATACCCAATAATAAAGAGGTCTTAACCTCCCTGGCGGTATGATTATTTCATATTTTTGATGCTGAATTGTCGCTCCCCAATCTGCTGCTTCTAGTGACAGCAAGCTAGGAATCTTCTCCCTGAACTCGCTGTGGTTATTTAAGAAAAAAAAAAACACAGCTGTGCGGGGCTCTGCCCACCTGGCTACATCATTCATTCACAGAGTTCTTTTGTGGCTGTCAGCTTGTAGCTCTTTCTACCAGAGCGCCGTGCTCTATCTAGTTCATTGTCTCTTCCTGTCACTGTATAACTGCCTGCTCTCAATATGTATTATTGGGACAAAACTCTGGATGAAGGAGGCACAGGAGGCACAGCAGACAGCAGCATTGTCAGTCTGGGGGAGGGGAGTTGTAAATGTAATAGCAGATTTAGATTGCTATTGAATTGAAGCCAAACTTCAGCTTACACTTTATAATCAGTTACAGCAAACAGGTTTTTCCTTTTAGGATAAAGGTATTGTATGAATAAACAAAAGCTGGTCATTGTAATCACCTTTGCCAGTGTTAAAGGGGGGTCCACCTATCTATCGTTTTTTTTTTTTGGAGTTCATTCACAAACTTTTCTTCTCATGATTATCTACTCACATGTTCTGTGTAATAAGTCCGCCTGTGTCCGATTTCGTTGTAAAGAATAACTTATAAAATTCACTGAAGGCGGTTTCCATCTTCATTGTGGGCATTTGAAGCCCACAAGCATGTATTTCCTGGATGCGGTGAATGCTGTGCTCCAGCATTCACTGAGATGTTGTGATGACGCTGTTGCACAATGCATGCTGGGAAGCCTGAGACTAGCTCCCAGGGGACTGTGGGAGGTCTGGGAGAGGCTGGAAACACGCCTACTCCCATGGGAGGAAAACCAGGAAGTGCTAAGAAGATTAGAAAAAAAAAGGTAATTACGGCGATTTAAATTTTTTTACACAGCATGTCAGCATCTAGGCAAGGAAGAGAATGCATAGAGATAATGTTCAAAATTTGGGTGGAACCCCGCTTTAACCACTTCAGCCCCGGAAGGATTTACCCCCTTCCTGACCAGAGCACTTTTTACAATTCGGCACTGCGTCACTTTAACTGCTAATTGCGCGGTCATGCAATGCTCTACCCAAACGAAATTTGCGTCCTTTTCTTCCCACAAATAGAGCTTTCTTTTTATGGTATTTGATCACCTCTGCCGTTTTTATTTTTTGCGCTATAAACGGAAAAAGACTGAAAATTTTGAAAAAAAATGATATTTTCTACTTTTTGTTATAAAAAAAATCCAATAAACTAAATTTTAGTCATACATTTAGGCCAAAATGTATTCGGCCACATGTCTTTGGTAAAAAAAATGTCAATAAGCGTATATTTATTGGTTTGCGCAAAAGTTATAGCGTCTACAAACTAGGGTACATTTTCTGGAATTTACACAGCTTTTAGTTTCTGACTGCCTATGTCATTTCTTGAGGTGCTAAAATGGCAGGGCAGTACAAAACCCCCCCAAATGACCCCATTTTGGAAAGTAGACACCCCAAGGAAATTGCTGAGAGGCATGTTGAGCCCATTGAATATTTATTTTTTTTGTCCCAAGTGATTGAATAATGACAAAAAAAAGAAGAAAAAAATTACAAAAAGTTGTCACTAAATGATATATTGCTCACACAGGCCATGGGCATATGTGGAATTGCACCCCAAAATACATTCAGCTGCTTCTCCTGAGTACGGGGATACCACATGTGTGGCACTTTTTGGGAGCCTAGCCGCGTACGGGGCCCCGAAAACCCAGCACCACCTTCAGGATTTCTAAGGGCATACATTTTTGATTTTACTCCTCACTACCTATCACAGTTTTGAAGGCCATAAAATGCCAAGATGGCACAAACCCCCCCCAAATGACCCCATTTTGGAAAGTAGACACCCCAAGCTATTTGCTGAGAGGCATGGTGAGTATTTTGCAGCTCTCATTTGTTTTTGAAAATGAAGAAAGACCAGAAAAAAAATTTTTTTTTTTCTTTTTTCAATTTTCAAAACTTTGTGACAAAAAGTGAGGTCTGCAAAATACTCACTATACCTCTCAGCAAATAGCTTGGGGTGTCTACTTTCCAAAATGGGGTAATTTGGGGGGGGGGTTTGTGCCACCTGGGCATTCCATGGCCTCCGAAACTGTGATAGGTAGTGAGGAGTGAAATCAAACATTTACGGCCTTAGAAAGCCTGAAGGCGGTGCTTGGTTTTCGGGGTCCCGTGCGCGGCTAGGCTCCCAAAAAGTCCCACACATGTGGTATCCCCGTACTCAGGAGAAGCAACAGAATTTATTTTGGGGTGTAATTTCACATATTCCCATGGCATGTTTGAGCAATATAACATTTAGTGACAACTTTGTGCAAAAAAAAAAAAAAAATTGTCTCTTTCCCGCAACTTGTGTCACAATATAAAATATTCCATGGACTCGACATGCCTCTCAGCAAATAGCTTGGGGTGTCTACTTTCCAAAATGGGGTCATTTGGGGGGGGGTTGAACTGTCCTGGCATTTTATGCACAACATTTAGAAGCTTATGTCACACATCACCCACTCTTCTAACCACTTGAAGACAAAGCCCTTTCTGACACTTTTTGATTACATGAAAAAATTATTTTTTTGCAAGAAAATTACTTTGAACCCCCAAACATTATATATTATTTTAAAGCAAATGCCCTACAGATTAAAATGGTGGGTGTTTCATTTTTTTTTTCACACAGTATTTGCGCAGCGATTTTCAAACGCATTTTTTGGGGAAAAAACACACTTTTTTAAATTTTAATGCACTAAAACACACTATATTGCCCAAATGTTTGATGAAATAAAAAAGATGATCTTAGGCCGAGTACATGGATACCAAACATGACATGCTTTAAAATTGCGCACAAACAGTGCAGTGGCAACAAATTTAATACATTTTTAAAAGCCTTTAAAAGCCTTTACAGGTTACCACTTTAGATTTACAGAGGAGGTCTACTGCTAAAATTACTGCCCTCGATCTGACCTTCGCGGTGATACCTCACATGCATGGTGCAATTGCTGTTTACGTTTGACGCCAGACTGCCGCTTGCGTTCGCCTTAGCGAGCAGGGGGGGACAGGGGTGCTTTTTATTTATTTATTTTTTTTCTTTATTTTTTTTTTGCTTTTTTTATCTTATTTTTAAACTGTTCCTTTCATTTTTTTTTTTTTAAATCATTTTTATTGTTATCTCAGGGAATGTAAATATCCCCTATGATAGCAATAGGTAGTGACAGGTACTCTTTTTTGAAAAAATTGGGGTCTATTAGACCCTAGATCTCTCCTCTGCCCTCAAAGCATCTGACCACACCAAGATCGGTGTGATAAAATGCTTCCCCAATTTCCCAATGGCGCTATTTACATCCGATGAAATCTAAGTCATAAAATGCTCGTAGCTTCCGGTTTCTTAGGCCATAGAGATGTTTGGAGCCACTCTGGTCTCTGATCAGCTCTATGGTCAGCTGGCTGAATCACCGGCTGCATTCTCAGGTTCCCTGTTGAGACAGGAGAGCCAGAGAAAAACACGGAAGACGGTGGGGGGGGGGGGCATTCCCTCCCACTGCTTGTAAAAGCAGTCTAGAGGCTAATTAGCCGCTAGGATTGCTTTTACATGAAAGCCGACCGCTGGCTAAAAAGAATGATACCAAGATGATACCTAAACCTGCAGGCATCATTCTGGTATAACCACTCAAAGTCGTGAATGGCGTACCTGAAGACAAAAAAATGGTTAACAATAAAGCACAGTAAACGGTAAAGTATAAAAAATTGCATACCTGAAAAGCAAACATGATAAAACATAATAACAATAAAACATTGCAGAATAGAATACAGTAAAAAAGAGCAGAACAATAGAGAGAGAATAGAGAGAGAGAGAACAATAAAACAACAACTATTTTTTTTTATTTTTGTTTGTGTTTTTTTTTTTTTACACTTTTTTTTTGTAACTGTAACTTTTATAACTGTAACCGGTTCCAGGTTCGGGTCTCTCAAAATGCGATGGCATCTTGGGAGACCCTGTGAAAGTGTGCCTAGTCTGTGCAATGCTGTACCCTATGCTAATACTCAACTAGTGAATGGTAGCGTTCAAAACATTCACCAATGCAAAGACCAGGATTGTCAGGACAGGAGGGACAATAATAGCGGGTGTCACGTCTATATCCGCGCTTGCTGCAGACACAACATCTTTTTTGGGGGGTTCGTTGGGTAGGGGTACTCGGGAGGATATATAAATGCCTCTCATGCAGCCGACTGCATTTGGTTGGGGATGTGAATGGGGGAAGTACGGGCGCTGCAGAAGCGGTGGGTTCCCAATTAGGATTGGCGAATGCAGCAGGAAGGGCATTATGGGCACGACGGGCCTGTGTTTGTCTTTTTGGTGGCAGCGGGACACTACTTGTGCTTGCCACCTCAGCAGCTTGAACTGCACTTATGGGACTCGCCACGTCACCAAGTGTTACTGCAGTGCTGGTTTGACTACGACCGGGGTGTACTACGCCGCTGGTGCTTGCCAGTTCACCAAAACGCTACAAAAAAAAGTGTCAGTGATCGATCGATACTGCACTTGGGTGGGCTGGACTGGGCTGGGCCGGGCAGAGGGGCAAAACGCAGGTGCTAGCAGGTATCTGGGCTGATCCCGCTAACACTGCGTTTTTGGGAACCCTAAACTGCTGGGGACGCTAGTATAGATCTGATCGGATCAGATATTGATGCGTTCAGATACTATACCACTAAGGGAGGTGTACGGTGCGTGTATGGTGCGTGCGTGGGTGTTCGCGGTACTGGCGCTAATCTGACGCTGCCTAGGGCGACGCATATCACCGCTGGGCGATCAGGGGGCTAAACCTTTATTCGGTAATAAACGGCGGGTGCCCTGACACTATAAAAAATAAACGAACTAACCAGCGTCACCCGTAACGGTTATACGGTGATCAGTGGTGAAAGGGTTAACTAGGGGCCATCAAGGGGTTAAAACATTTATTAGATAGTATATGGGGGTCCCTGTCGCTATAAAACACTGACGGCGAACCTAAATATTTACGTCCCTAACTAGCGTCACCAGCGACACTAATACAGCGATCAGAAAAATGATCGCTTAGCGACACTGGCGACAGGGGGTGATCAAGGGGTTAAAACTTTATTAGGGGGGTAAGGGGGGTACCCTAGACCTACAGGGGGCTAAACCTTTATTCGGTAATAAACGGCGGGTGCCCTGACACTATAAAAAATAAACGAACTAACCAGCTTCACCCGTAACGGTTATACGGTGATCAGTGGTGAAAGGGTTAACTAGGGGGCAATCAAGGGGTTAAAACATTTATTAGGCAGTATATGGGGGTCCCTGTCGCTATAAAACACTGACGGCGAACCTAAATATTTACGTCCCTAACTACCGTCACCAGCGACACTAATACAGCGATCAGAAAAATGATCGCTTAGCGACACTGGTGAGGGGGGGTGATCAAGGGGTTAAAACTTTATTAGGGGGGGTAAGGGGGGTACCCTAGACCTACAGGGGGCTAACACTCACTGTCCCACCACTGCTAACTGTCACAAACTGACACTATGCAGTAATCAGGGAAAAAAAAAAAAAAAAAAACCTGCTTGGTGTCAGTTTGTGACAGGGGGGGGTGATTGGGGGGGGATCGGGGGGCGATCGGGGGGGGATCGGGGGTGTAATGTATGCCTGGCATGTTCTACTGTGTGTGTGTGTTTGTGTTGGTGCACTTACATGTCATCTCTCCTCGGCGCTGGAACGGAAACTGCCAGACCGAGGAGAGATGACATCACATCCTCTGCCTCTGTGTACTATACAGAGGCAGGGGATGTTTCTCATTGGCTGGGAGCGATCGCGAGGGGGGGGCCATGATCGGATGGCCTCCCCCTCGTCTGTCATCGCTCCCAACCAAATGCCGACCGCAGCTGGCACCGGGGGGGGGGTCCGATCGGACCCCCCACCCGCGGGAAGGCAATCACGTTTCAGGTACGTGATTTTGCCTGCCCGTGCCGCTCTGCTCACGTATATAGGCGTGAGGCGGTCGGCAAGTGGTTAAGTAGTTTGTCTCATCCATGTAAACTTATACATTCTGCTGGAGAGTCTGTGGTGTGAAAAACAACACACCTGCTGGCTGGATTAACAGATGAAAATAGAAGAACGAAAGACTAAAAAAGAAAACAAATTCAGCCATCACATCTATGAATTGCTAAGCTCCAATATAATAAATGTTTGCTTTTAGGTGTAATACTACTTTAACATGACTATAGACTTCCAAGAATTAATTTTCAAATCTGAAATGGATCCATAATCAGAAATTAGTGAGAGGATACTTTTAGGCTCGGTTCACATATATGCGAATCGGATGCATTTTGAACTGCATCTAATTTGCATAACATGTAAACCAGACCGGCTTTCAATTAGGCTGGTTCACACGGGCATGGTCTGTTTTTGAAAATAATCCTGTGCGATTTTGGGTTCAGTTCAGGTGTGAATTTTCACCTAAATCGGTGAACAAAATCGCACCAGGCTTCAGACTACAAAATGAGCCAGACATGTGTGTACTTAGCCTTAAGGGCTTTATTGTGATTCAGATGCCATCTGGTGTAGGTGATTTATTCACCTTTATTCTGTCTAAATATTTCTGAACCATATACACTTTCAGCCATATTGGTTCATTTGGGGTCAATATCATCCCCATTATGGACATGAGCTCCCCCATGCTCCTTTGTACAGTATACACAGAGCTGAAGAAAGTATTTAATAAATTTGCCTTCGCTTTGTCCCCAGTCACCCACTCTAAATTATTTTGTAAAGGGCCTACATGCTCAGACCTGACCTTTTTACTATTAATATGTTTGAATAATTTTATGAGGTTTGTCCTTTTTCAAACTGTCGTTCATTTTGAATTTTTGGGGCCTTGTTTTCCTTTTTACATATTCTGTTATATTCTTTGTAACATTTAAATAATGGTAGTAATCCTTCATTTTTATATTTTTTAAAAGCTCTTTTATTATTATTTATAGCTTTGGCCATGAGCCACATAGGGTTTTATTTTTATCCTTTTAGACTATAGTTACATAGTTAGTAAGGTTGAATAAAGACACCAGTCCATCCAGTTCAACCTGAGTGAGTGTGGGTGCATGTCTACAATTGTCCCTATCCCTGTACATTGTGTCTTATTAAGATACTCCTCTATTATATATTTAAGGTACCCATATAGTGCCATCAATTTATGCAGCACTCCACACATACATCGCACCCTACCCTCAAGGAGCCCACAATCCAAGGTCTCCAACTCACATTCATATACTAGGGCCAATTTTTGACAGAAGCCAATTAACCTACCAGCATGTCTTTGGAGTGTGGGAGGAAACCGGCGTACCCGGAGGAAACCCACGCAGGAACAGGGAGAACATGCAAACTCCAGGCAGGTAGTGTCATGGTTGGGATTTGAACCAGCAACCCTTTTACTGCTAGGTGAGAGTGCTACCCACTACACCACTGTGCTGCCCCACGGGAAAATATTTTGCAGCATGCTCGCATGAAAATGCCCCATTTCTGTTCTCTGTTCATCAATGCCAATATTCTGCAGATGTGACAACTTGCGGCTTCACAGCTGGGTCCGCATTGCGCATGCACAAGTCACGCTGTGGCTCCTTAATGGTCTTCTGGGACCTGTGACGTGTCTCAGAAGATTGCAGGGAGGGATGGATCGGAGAGAAGAACTTCCAGTCAGATCGACTAGGCAGACTGACCTTAAGTGGAAGCAGGTACCTGTCAAAACGACGTATTTGCTCCCCCTCCAAAAAAAATTACATGCCAAATGTGGCATAGGAAGGGGGAGGAATGTTTAAAATGGAACTTACCCTTTTGGGTGGAGCTCTGCTTTAAGTGTGTAGCAAGGTCCTAGGCCTCCTTCAGTCTAATGAGAACCTCCAGGGCCAGAGACAGCTGACATCCTTCTGTATATGGTGGATTGTGAGTAGGGTTGCCACATCATCCCTTTAATCCAGAACACATATTAATTACACAGGTTCTGAGGCTGATTTAATGCAGATAAGGCACCAAGTGAGTTTAATTACCACCTAAATCAGCCACAGAACCTGTGTAATTAATGTGTGTCCTGGATTAAAGGGAAGATGTGGCAACCCTAGTTGTGAGGCATGGTGGGTGCAAGGTGGTTAAAGTCATTGGGCATCAGACACTTCTTGAATGCAAAAATAGGATTTTTAAATACAGCTTACCTGTAAAATCCTTTTTTTGAGAGTACATCACAGGACACAGAGTATTCATTACATAGTGGGATGTCCCAAAGCAATGCTCATTTATGGGGAGGGAGACACAGATCAGAAAATATAGACCGCAAACGGACCAGAGGAAATAAACTGCAGCCTGCAGTACACTGCACCCGAAGGCGGTATCCTCTTGCCCTCTTACATCCACCTGATAGAATCTGGTGAATGTATGGACTGAAGACCAAGTCGCAGCCTTACAGATCTGAGCCATGGAGGCCTGGTGAGGCACTGCCCAAGAAGCACTAACAGCCCTAGTTGAGTGCGCTTTCACATGAAAAGGAGGAGTCTTCCTCTTTATATCATAAGCCTCTAGAAAGAGTGGATTTCGACGCTGCTTGGCCTTTCTTATGGCCATCTGGCAGAATAAACAAACAATCAGTTTTCCGTATCTGAGTGGTTGCCGGCAGATAGACACTAACTGCTCTAACCACATCAAGAGTGTGCAAAGATTCTTCCTCCACGGACTGCGGATCTGGAAAAAAGGATGGTAGGATTACATCTTGATTCAAATGGAATCCTGAAACCACCTTAGGTAAGAAGGAACGATTAGGACGCATAACAATCCTGTCCTTGTGAATAATTAAATATGGCTCTTTACAAGAAAAAGCTGCCAATTCTGATACTCTCCTAGCAGAGGATATGGCTATCAAGAAGACTAATTTTTTAGTCAAAAGCGCTAAGGGGGGCCAGGTGCAGTGGCTCAAAGGGTTGTCCCTGTAAAGCCGACAACACCAAATTCAAATCCCATGGGCATACTGGAGGTTTGACTGGCGGATTCAACCGCAGTGCCCCCTGAAGAAAGGCCCGGACCAGGGAATGTGAAGCAATTGGCTTCTGAAAAAATACAGACAAAGCCGAAATTTGGACTTTGATAGTGCTCAAAGCCAATCTCATTTCTAGGCCTGACTGAAGAAAGGTCAAGATTCTGCTAATCATATACCTTCTAGGATGCCATCCCCTGGGTTCACACCAGGAAACATATGCCTTGCAGATTTTGTAGTAAATAAGCCTGGAGGCCAGCTTTCTGGCATTGACCAGAGTGGAAAGGACTGACTCCGAGAGCCCACGGTCTTTTAAAATGTGGGTTTCAGCAGCCAAGCCGTCAAATTTAGACTTCGTAAAGCAGGGTGGCAAATTGGACCCTGTGTGAGCAGATCTGGCCGGAATGGGAGGACCCAAGGCCTGCCCACTGCCATCTTTACGATCTCTGCATACCAAGGTCGTCTGGGCCAAGCCAGGGCTACTAAAAGGATCGACTTTGCTTCCCTTTTGACCCTTCCCAGGAACCGCGGAAGAAGTGGGTTCAGAGGGAAGGCATACATTAGATTGTACTGATCCCATGGGATTGTCAGAGCATCTGACCCCTGAGCAAGTACATCCCTTGTTCTGGACACAAATTTGTTCAGCTTCCTGTTGAATCTGGACGCGAACAGATCCACATCTGGTGTTCCCCACCTTTGACATATGTTTTGGAATATGTCGGGGTGCAGGGACCATTCTCCTGGGCATAATTAAGAAATCCGCTTGCCAGTTTTCCACTCCTGGGATGAATACCGCAGACAGGCAGGGAACATGGCTTTCTGCCCATGCAAGAATGCGATTCACCTCCCTTTGGGCATCCAGACTTCTGGTGCCACCTTGGTGATTGATGTAAGCCACAGCCGTGGCATTGTCGGATTGTATCCGAATAGGATGACCCTGTAGCCTGTAAGACCAGTCCATGAGGGCCAAGTAAATTGCCCGAATTTCTAGAATATTGATGGGCAAGTGTCTCTCGCTTGCAGACTATCTTCCCTGCGTGCATGTTTCTTCCAGGACTGCTCCCCAGCCTGTCAGACTGGCATCTGCGGTTACGATCTTCCATTGTAGTGAAAAAAAGGCTTTGCCTTTCAAAAGATTTTTGGTTCGTAACCACCAATTGAGGCTTTTGCGTATCCTTGGGGATAGGCACATCGGAAGATCCAAGGCATGAGTCTTTTTGTTCCAAGCTGCGAGAATGCTTCTCTGCAGGGGCCTTGAGTGAAATTGGGCAAATGGAACAGCCTCGAAAGTGGCAACCATCTTTCCTAACAGTCTCATACATAGCCGAATGGATGGACTCTTTTTGCTTAATACTAAGCGGACTAGAGCTCTTACGGCCTTGACCTTTGGCTCTGGTAGAAACACCCTGCCTTGAGCAGTGTCTATGATCATGCCTAGATACTCCAACCTTGTTGAAGGTTGCAAAGAAGACTTTTCTAGGTTGATTATCCAGCCTAGTCTTTCCAAATGTCTTACTGTCTTGAAGACAACGCGGTTCAGGTGTGCCACCGATTGCTCTATGAGTAGCAAATCGTCTAGATAAGCTACCACAGTTATGCCCTGAGCTCTTAGATTTGCTAAGAGAGGGTCTAGAATTTTTGTAAAAATTTGAGGAGCTGTAGCGAGACCGAAAAGAAGGGCCACAAACTGAAAAGGGCGCTGGTCTACCGCGAACCTTAGATATCTTTCGTGAGCAGGAAAAATCGGCACATGAAGATATGCATCCTTAATATCTATTGATGCCATAAATTATCCCCCCTGCAGGGTGGAGACCACCGAACGAATTGACTGCATTCGGAAGGATCAAATGTGTAGAAACTGATTCAGATCCTTAAGATCTAGGATGGGTCTAACATCTCCATTTGGCTTTGGAACGGTGAAGAGATTTGAGTAGAACCCTGAACCCTGATCTTTTGGATTCATTTCTACTATCACTCCCTGGGATAGTAAGCGATCTAAGGCCAGTAGCAGCGGTTCTCGCTTTACTGGATCTTTGGGAACTCTTGACCTTAGGAAACAAGCTGGTGGAAGCTCTAGAACTCTATTTTGTAACCTAGAGATACTGAAGAGACCACCCACTTGTCTTGAACCTCTTCCCGCCAGGATCCTGAAAACTGTAGGAGCCTTCCCCCGACTCGGCCGAGTGGGGGCTCCCCTTCACAGGGATGTTTTGGGGCTCTGCTTGGCAGCCTTTCGTCCCCAAGCCTTTTTCTGCCCTTGGGTGTGACCCTAGGCCCTTCCTCTGAAAGTAGAATGGGAAGGCCATCGCCACTGCTTAGAGCCTGATGTTCCAGGGGAAGGGGAAAGAGACCGTTTGAATGGTGGACGTTTACTCCTCTTAACTGGTATGAGTGTAGATTTACCACCTGTAATTTTTTGGATAAAATTGTCTAGGTCATCCCCAAATAGGCGTTCCCCTTTGAATAGGAAGCCAGCTAAATATCTTTTGCATGAAAGCTCTGCTGCCCAACTTTTAGGCAAAAGGGACCTGCACATGTGTACCAACAGGAAAGACAAACGAGATGCTTGCTGGGCAGAATTCAGAATGGCATCAATCATAAAACACAGCACCTGTGGAAGGTCTGCACAGTTCTCCACTTCCTCAATGGGAAGGAGGCCAAGCATCTGCTTAACCTGTTCCTTGAGGAATTGACACAAACCCACAGTTGCGACTATAGGTTGGACTACAGCGCCAGTCATGGAGAAGGAGGCTTTTTTATAAAGTTTCCAGCTTTTTATCAGTTGGATCTTTAAACACCTGAGCACTGTCCAAGGGACAGGTCAGGTTTTTATTCACACAAGAGACAGCCGCATCCATGGATGGGACCTCCCACTTCTTGGTGAAGCTTTCCTCCAGAGGATAAAGCATAGAAAAACTTTTAGGAGGAGTAATCAGTTTATCGGGATGTCCCCAGTCCTCATACAACAATTTATCCATTAAAGGATGAATTGGAAAGGAAAAGGCAGTCTTTGGGATCCTTCTGACCCCCAGGGAAGAAACAGAGGATGTAGCAGGCCTCAGCAGAGGGCATTTTAAATGTGGAACGCACTAGTTCAGTATAATACTGGACCTACTTCTTGAGTGCCTGAGAGGAAGAAGCTCTCTCCTCTTCCTCTGAATCCTCAGACTGCTCTTGATCCCTATCTCTGGATAGGGATCTCTCTTCATTGTCAGAAGAATCATCTGAAAGAGAAAGTGCAGCAGAGGGAAGGGATCTACCCCTTTTTCTGCTGTCTTTTAAGGAAGCTGAAATAAAATTCATAATTCTTCCCTCAAAACCCTCCAATGTAGCCCTAAGGGAATCCTCTGTGACATATGCTGGGGCCGTAACATTAGGAGAGGCTGCAAAACCTGACAGGGGTACTGACTCATCCTGTGAGGCTGGCTTCAGTCTTGCAGGGGGGGATGTAAAATCTGCAGGCATCTTTAGGACCCCTAGACACAGGCGGTGACTTTCTTGTGCCTTTGTTACCTCCCCCCGAGACCCTCTTACGAGGAGACATAGTCCCAAGCTACAAAGCAGGGGTACTAGTACATATGCAATCACTGTTGTGCTAAAAGTCTCACAATATACATATATGCTTAATACTGCACAACCTGATGCCGAGTAGGTGTCTTAGGTTAGCCTGGATCCGACCACTTAGGATGCTCACTGCCCACACTCTGTGTCCATCTGTTTACAGAGCCCTGAACACTCTGGGCTTTTAAATTAGCCACCTGGCGTCTGCACACCTGCAGTGGAGGAAGTGAGCGGATTGGACACCAGCTTCACTGAGTGTGTATCTGAAAAGCATATAAGTTTGCTCCTTACTCCCTCTACTGGTGGAAATCAGGTAAGACATGCAACTACTCATTGAAGAAAATCCATTTGTAATATAAATATATATATAGAATTAACTTCTCTTACCTGTCCCCGCCGCAGGAACTGCTGAGAACAGACAGTTTCCAGCCTTCACCCACCACGGCGGGTAGCGTTGTGCCAACCTTCAGGGCTTTTTGGGTTCCTACTCAGAGAAACCTCATACCTGGACCTGTAAAAGACTCTGCCAGAAACTTTTGTGCCACTGTTTTAATAGTACACCAAGGCTGGTTTTCTCAGAGCCCAGTCCTCCAAAGAGAGACTTACAGGCAAAACCTTGCTTCTTTGGATGACGAGGCCCGGGTACCATACCATCTTGGGAGTCAAAATATAGGCCCAAGATATGGATCCGTTCAAAAATAAATGTAAAACACCGCGCTAACAAATGAGACTATAGGGGAGCTGCTATATACAACCTGACAAAAACAATAGATCTACATATAAAAAATGCAGCGCATAATGAACATGTGAGAAAACAGAACGCACCAAGTCCTGAATTGGTGCTGTGACAAAAATAAACATAAAGTCAATGGGTGAATGTGAATGTCCCACTGCACCAAAAGGTGAATAAACTCCAAAAGGTGGTGATATTCAAATGGTTGTCAGAAGTGGAATTTCATCCTAAACCGACATTTCAATTGGATGACCAGTCATGGCAGAAGTAATGTGTAAAGACTCTTACCAAATCCCGTGGATTCCCGTGTCAGCGACAGGGAATCGCATAAGCAGTGTGCCACCAAAGGCGTAGAAAGGGAAGTCTTGACACTCCAATCCTCTAGGCTGTAGTCTGCATAGATCTCCGGGGGCCACCAGGCAGGTCCTCACAGTAAACTGCCGAGGGATGGATCAGGTGAGCGAAGACGTCACTGGAACAGCTGTTGGGAGCACTTGACCTCATCAAGAGATGTGGGGAAAGAAAAAATATGCCTCCACATGGTGTTTTTATTCATAAAACAAGCATGAACAAATAAAAACGTGATAACAAAACAAATGGGCAACGTGGAGGATAGTGTATGGGCCCAGTTGATAGTTGATAGTTGATGAGGTCAAGTGCTCCCAATAGCTGTTCCAGTGACGTCTTCGCTCACCTGATACTGTGAGGACCTGCCAGTCAACCAGTTTGCCTCAGGCCAAAATCACCAGGGTATGTAAACTTTTGATCAGGGTCATTTGGGTCGTTTCTGTTGCCATTATGATTTAAAAAGAGTAAACACAGTTGATTGATAATAAATGGCTTCAGCCAAACACTAACCATGAGTGAAAGAAATGTTTTTGTGTTATTGTTTATATTCTCTGAAAAATGACCAAGAAATCATAAATTCTGCCAGGGTGTGTAAACTTATGAGCACAGCTGTGTGTGTATATATATATATATATATATATATATATATATATATATATATATATATATATATGTATATATATATATATATATATATATATATATATATATGTGTATATATATATATATATGTATATATATATATATATAAAATCACTGCTCTACTCACATCTCCAATGGCCTCTCTCTCTCTCTTCTCTCTCATATCTATATATATATATATAATTTTTTTTTTCATTTTTATTTGAGTAAAGCTAATTCTGTGTTTTGTGTTCCAAAAGGATAAAGACGTGCAGTAACTATGAGAATATTATGTTTAGCATCACCATTGGCAATAAGGTAGGTAACAATGTTTTTTCTATTGTACATGTAATTAACACGTAATTAATTCTAATTGTGCTGCAACTTTGTTTCATTCCAACTTTATGACAGTTATTAGCCTGAATCCACACTGAGTTTACACTGTCAAGTAACGTAATGACATATATTAATTGGCTTAAAGTGGTATTAAACCCAAAACCTAAAATGTATTATATTGTAGCTTACCACTTTTTAGATGTGATGCTGCATTAGTTTTCCCTTTTAGAGCCGGTTCACAGTGAGGCAGCACGACTTGCAGCACGACTGCCTCAGGTGACCTGCACACGACAGCAGCGGTGACTTGCAAAACGACTTCTATATAGAAGTCAATGCAAGTCACCTCAAGTCGCTCCCAAAGTAGTACAGGAACCTTTTTCTAAGTCGGAGCAAAAGCTGGTTCACACTGGGAGGACTTGTCAGGCGACTTAGAGGCCTGACAAGTCGCGCTCTGTTCTGTACAATGGAACCGTTCTAGTCGCTCCGACTTAGAAAAAGGTCCCTGTACTACTTTGGGGGCGACTTGAGGTGACTTGCATTGACTTCTATATAGAGTCACCGCTGCTGTCGTGTGCAGGTCGCCTGAGGCAGTCGCGCTGCAAGTTGTGCTGCCTCACTGTGAACCGGCTCTCAGGCTTTTTTCCTGTCTCTTGTTTTCACCTGCTGATCTGACCAGTATCACACCTCCTGTAGAAGCGTGCCCTATTGATCATGGGTGCAGGAGCCTGACATTGCACCCGCCATCCATTGATCCATTGATCACTGGTGCAATATTTGCAGACTCCTTGGGGAAAGAAATAATAAATGCACATATGTTCTGCAGCTGATTGGAGTAAAGGGAAAAAAATCGATTTTGATATTGAGATAGAGATGAGTTTGGAAGATGCTGAGCTGATCTCCGATCAGCAATGACAATACCCACAGGATGTTCAAGAAAGTTCTCTTTATTGCCCCTACAATGTGGATGATACACCAAGCCGAAACTGTGAGGTGTCCATAACAAAGGTGACATGAGTGTCCATAGCACAGATGACAGCTCTGTCAATGAAGGTGACTAGATGCCGCGATTTACTGATCGCCAAACAAATGACATCATCACAGCCCAGCGAGGTCTCATGCATATGGCTACAGTCTGCTCTAACGTTTTATGTTGCTAGGTAGTTGTGCATTGTAATCCAGATGTCGTCATAAACAATAATAATACAACTCACTGACTTCGCCAGAAAAGTGACATCATACCTCCCGCTCTGTGATAGAAGATCGCTGCAATGCCCCCAGGTGGAATCACTGCGCCCTCTACTGGAAGATAAGGAGGTCTACATCTCAGAGCCCGCTGCATGAAAGCGCAACAGACCCAGCCGGGAAATCAGCGGAGTCCCAACCAATCAGAAGTACTACTACCACTAATATACCTAGTGTGCCACATAGTCATGCCAGCGGTCCTGATGCAGAAAGTGTTCAAGATATAATATATTATAGATAGAGGACTGAGAGCCCAATGCACCACCATTCATTGTGCAAGAG